>OU383796.1:3959636-4559636 GCA_910950805.1 Acrocephalus scirpaceus scirpaceus
CAGCCTGGGCAATCCCCACGCACAGCACGGACATGGGGTCGTGTTAGCTCAAACTGGAACGGGGGAACTTCTGCAGGCAGAGCTTCCTTCAAGGACAGAGAACACCTGAGGAAGTGCAGCTGGCCATATCTGCTGCTGTACACATGTGCAGAGATGCGCTGCTAAGAGTTTTGACCCTAGAAAATCTGGAGAGCAGATTGATTGCCCCCCTGGAGCTGAGAGAAAACAATGTCCACAAGGAAACAGGTCCTGGGTGCTGCTGGTGCTGCACAAACACCTTGAATCGGGCAGAATGCTCCAGAAGAAAGGTGAGAAAAAAGGAAAATAAAGAAACATCTTTAAAGTTCGGCATGCACTCACAACAAATCACAAGTGGGAGCAAAGCTGAATGCCCGTAAATCAGCTCGGCACAGCGCAGTGGTGGCTCCCAGGAGAGACTTTAACGAGCTCCTTCCCTGTGTGTCTCCTCTGTAGGCACATGCATGCAGAACAGGGATGCTGCTGCTCAGAGCCCACCTCGTACTCAGTGGTGGAAGCCTGCAGGTTCTTTGGAGCTGCCCATTTCAGGAAGGTTCACTGGCCTTGGTCCCCCAAGCAGCAATATTAAACTCGGTGAGACCAGACACTGTCATCTATGGACATGGAGTATTTTAAAACAACCAAAACACCCCCCACGCCACCTCAGCTTGCTCCTGGCCCTGCTGGGGCTGATTTACTCCAGAGGAAAAGAGGACAGCAGGTGCTGGCAGCAGGCAAAGCCCCCATGGGAGCTGCAGCCACCGAGTGCCATCCTCAGCACATGGCAAGGGGCAAGCACCAGCTCCGAGCCACCAGCCAGGATGTGCTCCTTTCAAACAACCCAACTGTAAGGAAAACACAAGGCAGCTAAGGAGAAGTAATTCCAGAGTTGTGGAGTTCTGCCCTGGGGCAGGACCCAAGTCTGCTTCCAGTACCTGTGAAACGACAACTCTGAACTGTCCTGGGGCCAATCCAGCTCCAAACAACCAACGGTAGAATTAGCATCAAATTAAAATATATGCAAACAACATTAGCACAGAATTACAAGATTTGCTTAACCTGACAGTACTGAAATCTCTCCTTCTAGAGGAGAGAGCAAGCAGGAGTGGGCAAAATTGGGAACTAGACTGGTGTTAATGCTGATGCTCTGAATTTTCATGTAAAGAGATTGTAGTTTCAGCTGCTGCCTTAGCTCGTTAGGGGCCAGTTGCATCGCAGCACTGTGCTGGGATCAGGCACAGCTCTGGCTGGGCAGCCGTCAGAAGAGACCAGATTCAGTGGAAAGCAGAAGATGAACACGGCATTGCTAATTACGAGTGACTGCACCTCGCCAGGCAAACTGCTGTGCTCTAGTCACTTCTGCAGTTGTTATACAGCAAGCATCCCCTGCTCTTGAAAGTGGCAGCAATAACAGTCTAAGACAAGAAATCTGGAAGAAATTGGATACTGGAATACTACAACCTTCTCCTAAGCATGCATGAAAGCTGATCTGCAACTCTCCACCTTTTTACAAGGAAAAGGGAAAAAGTGCTACCCTACTGAATATTGTCTGCCTTTCAGAAAAACAGCAATGTCCTAAAATTACCAATGACCAGTTTATAAGATGACAGCATTTAGGAAGCACAGCTTCCCATGTCCCTGGAGCACACAGACAGCTCTGTGACCAGGCAAGGGTGGCACAGCACAGCTCACACCCTTCTGTGAGCATGAGAAGGGCTGAGCCCCACCAGGGCTGCATTCACCTGGTACCAACCTCCCCATCTGGCCAAAGACCCCTTGGTCACCACCTCAGCAGCCTGAGATGTAAACCTTGGGTCACCAGCCCCTCTGGGCAAGGCAAGCAGATCACCCCAGTCCCTGGTGATGGATGGCACCTGCCCCAAGTGCAGTGAGCACAGCCTGGTGCCACCACAGGACTAACCAGAGCCTGAATGCTCTGAAGGGTGTCTGCCAGGGCCAGGCACTGCTCAGCAGCTCCTGGGTTAGAGCAAAGATTTCCCATCAGCACAGACCTAAACCCCTCTTAAACTGCACTGCCAGTGCTCCTGTTCCTTATCTACACTTCCTACTTTGTTTGCTTACTATTTACTTTGTTTGAGCATTGTTAAATAAGTGTTTGTACATCTGCTTTTCTTTAATGTAGCAACACCACAGTCCCACCTTTCCTTGCTTTACTACTGATGTAGTAGTTCGAGGTCACACTTTCACCTTAGTGAGAAACAACCACCAAAAAAAAAAAAAAGTCTCTCTCCAGTAATTGCTATTTAATCCCTGACCAGGAAAACTAACAAGTTATTCTAAGATAGGCAAACCTTTGGGGCATTTGATTTTTAGAGCAGCTGAGCGCTGCGGCACCGCAAGAAATACAAAGAGTATTTTATTTTTGCTGCTCAACAGCACGAAAGAGCTAATGCAGCGGGGCTGCCAGCGCCTTATCCAATCTGACACACCGAACAACCCAAGGGTGCTCATCCTCCCCAGCACTCACAGCACATCTCATCCATTAGGGGAACAAAATGTGAAAACTGACCCTTCCCTTCTGAGTATCAATACAAATCCTCTTTGCCATCCAGGTTAGTTCAGAATGAGGAGGTTACTCAAGTGCCTCCTCCCATAGAAAATCAGCACAATTAAACATTCAGTGCAAAAGAGTTTGTTTTCTTTAAGAAACGAGGAAACAAAAAAAAAACCCCTCTTTTGTTCAGTTTTGTTTCTTTTTCCCTTAAAGCCTGGCTGTCACACACAAATTCTTAAGCAAAGGCTGCAATTACAGCATGACAAAACACTAAAAACAATGGTACATGTGTGGGGAACACACGAGGTAACAGCTAAAGACAGATTCTCAGAGTTGGAAATTAATTTAAATGCTGTCATGATACATTGACTCAAACCCTTCAATCATCCTCCTCCTTTACTTTTTTACTGGAGTGTATCATCTAAGCTACTACATGTGCTTAGCTACATAGAAATCAGTAAATATTCAGTAAAAACGGCAAAACTTTTTGAATTCACGATCTCTACAACAGCCCTGCCATTCTCTGCTCTTCTATAAAAACCAGTCTCATTACAAAAAAGGAAGCTAAGCCTGTAGCAAAAGCAGACAGAACACACACTGCACACTAAACCCTTTAAGTGAGATTCCTCTGCATGCCAAGGGAAGTTATTAATACCCTAACCCACAGCATTCACTGGCTTGTTTGTATCACAAAGTGAAGCATTTCTTTACAGAGTATTTGATTAAATAATTGCTCAAAGTGACTTTATTTTAAAATCTCAAAAATCAGTTTACTAGAATTTTGAATGAGAACTTGATAGTCTTGTATTAGCTGATGTAGAATAGCTACATTATAAGAAACATTGAAAATGCAATAAATTATAACATTATCAATGGCAAATGTGACATTGCTTAGACAAGTAATATACACCCCCACCAAAGGCACAAAATGCAACAAAATCAAACTGCAACAAAGACAAGAATTTTCAAGTATAAATCTTCAAGAGTAAGTTACATTTGGTGTGTTAGAAATTTTTATATATATTAAAAGGAATTATACACGAATTGCAATGCACAACGCAGCGCTTTCACTAGAAAAATCCCCTTTAAAGCTTCTGTTTTCACAGCACATAATTTGTACTGACTAAAGTGGGGAAACCATCCAGTGCCAGGTGTCTGAGAACATCAGTGAATTCTCTGCCAACTAAAAAGAATTTGGTCCTTTACTAGCAGATTTCGATCAAGTATTTAATCAGTGCAAGAGCTCTGCATGGGGACATATTTCAAAAGTTCTCCCAACACACAAAACACCGCAGGAATCCAAGGACCTGCAAAGACAAACAATCCTCACATGCGACTTTCCTTGGTGCTGCAAGAGAAGGTTTAAAGCAGAGATGGAGGATCATTCTTCCAAGAACCGAGAATGCAAAAACTGTATTTTCAGCCTTTCTTGGCATAACCACAAAATATTCGGGCATGAAACCACGGAAAGAAAAACTGGTGACATCAGAAAAAGCAAGAGTGTGGTTTGAGTAGAGGGAACCTACTCAGTGTGCATGTATTACCCCTGCGATATGTGGGAGGAAAGTTACGTGCGGGCTGGTTTTCCCTTCACACCGCGGAGAGTTACGTTGGGATAAGTAAAAAACCCTGCGGAAGGTGCGGGGAACACGGAAGAGCATCCACGCAGGGAAGCGGCTCGCCCCAAAGCGCGGTACCGGGCGGGCAAACCCCGCCGAGCGCCGCCGGTGCGAACCGCGGGGCGCCGCGGCCACCGGGAACGGAGCTCTCCGGGCACCGCGGCCACCGGGAACGGAGCTCTCCGGGCACCAGGAACGGGGCTCTCCGAGGGCTCGGCGGCCACCGGGAACGGGGATCTCGGCCAAGGCAGCGCCGCCGCCACCGGCCCCGACGGCCGGGCTCCCCCGGCCGCACCGCTGCCGGCCGGGCGCTCAGCCTGCAAAGACGACACGAGACCGGTTCCTGGGTAAATGGTTTATGTAAGTAATAAAATATTTACTATAACATAAATAGAAACGTACCCTCGCAGTCTACATTGGTTTTGCAATAAGAGATACAAACAAAAACCGAAACCCCAGGGAATGGACCGGACTGGACCCACCAACGGGAGGGTGCGAGCTCCGCGCACGGTTAGAAATAAATAGAGACGGGCCGGGAAATGGTTTCGAAGCGTCCCCCCGGGCGGGCCGGGCCGGGCAGAGCGGGAGGGGCCGAGCCGGGGGCGCCGCCGCCTCCCGGCCGCGCGAGGAAGGGAATAAATTAGAGATCGCAAACCTTTGGCTACTGCTGCGGCGGCCGCTGCGGCTCCGGCGGGCGAATAAATAGAGCGCGGGGCGCGGAGCGGGCGGCCGGGCCAAGTCTGAGAATAAATTAAAACGCGTCCCCCGCTGCCCGAGCCCGCTTGCGCCGCCGTCGGGGCCGCGGGGGGCCGGGCAGTCACTGCACGGCGCCGGGCAGCGCGTGGTGCAGCGGCGAAGTGTCCGCCTGTGCGTAAACGTCCTCCATGGGGGGATGCGGGACCCCGGCCGGCGTCATCCGCTTCTCCTTCTGCCGCCGGTTGCAGAACCAGACCCGCACCACCTCTTTCTCCAGCTGCAGGGAGTCCGCCAGGGAGGTGATCTCGTGCGCCGAGGGCTTGGGGCACTTGAGGAAGTGGTTCTCCAGGGCGCCCTTGACGCCCACCTCGATGGACGTCCGCTTCTTGCGCTTCCGGCCCTGCGCCGCAATCTTGTCCAGGTTGGTCGGGCTGCCCGTGCTGGAGTCCGTCTCCTCCAGCCACTTGTTGAGCAGCGGCTTCAGCTTGCACATGTTCTTGAAGCTCAGCTGCAGCGCCTCGAACCGGCAGATGGTGGTCTGCGAGAAGACGTTCCCGTACAGGGTGCCCAGCGCCAGCCCCACATCGGCCTGCGTGAAGCCCAGCTTGATCCGCCGCTGCTTGAACTGCTTGGCGAACTGCTCCAGGTCGTCGGAGCTGGGCGCGTCCTCGTCCGACGGCTCGGGCGGCCCCAGCGGCGGCGGCGAAGCCGCCAGCTCGTGCCCGCCCGCCTCCTCGGCGCCCAGCGGGTCGCGCAGCCCGTGGTGCAGCGCCGGCGCCGGCGGGCCCAGCATCCCGTTGAGGCCCGCGTAGGGCTGCGCGTAGAGCAGCGGCTGCCCCGACGGCGGCGACATGGGCGGCAGGTGATGCGCGCCGCCCTGCGCCCAGCCGCCCGCCGCGCCGCCCGCCGCCGGCTGGTGCACCAGGTGCGGGCGGTGGTGGAAGGCGGCGGCGGACAGCTCTTCGCGGGGCCCCGGCGGGCCGCCCTTGGCGTGCTCGGCGGGCGGAAGGTGCGCGCCCCCGCCGCCCCCACCGCTGCCCCAGTCCGTGCCGGCGCTGGGCAGCCACTGGTGGTGCGCCAGCCCGACGGCGTGCCCGGCGGCGGGGGCCAGTCCCTGCAGGTACTCGTGGTGCATCATCTTCTGCACCTCGCGGTACGTGGTGCCCTGGTGCAGGCGGTCGCCGTCGGGGTGCATGAGCGCGGCGGAGCGCGGCAGGTACTGCGCGGCGGCGGCCATGGCGTGTGCGCCGCGCCGGCTGCGCCGCGCTTTAGAGCCGCGCGCCGGGGCGCGGGGCCGCCGCGCGCCCGCCCCGCCCCCGCGCCCCATTGGCCCGCCCGCCGCCGCGGGAGGCGCGCGCCGCCCCGCCATAGGGCGCCGCCGGCCGGCCGGGCACCGCCCCGCGCTCCCCGCTCGTCATTGGCTGCCGGCGGGAGGGCGCTGCCCACGGGATTGGCCGGCGGGGGGCGCTGGGCGGGGCGGGCCCGCGGCGGAGCGGCCGCCGATTGGAGGAGCGCGGTTCATTCATGCCGAGCCGCCGCCGGCCGCACGGGCCGGGCCGGGTGCGGGGGCGGCGCGGACCCGCTGCCCCTTGGGTTTTGGCTGCTGCTCGGCAGGTGGGGAACGTTGGCTCCTGCGGCTGCTGTGCGGGGATGGCCGCTGGTGCTTAGCCACGGTGCCGCGTGGTAATCGAGACCGACTTGGGACGTTAAAAGTCGTGATTGAGGTTTTTGGTAATCGTGGACCCTGGAAAGATGGGAGCGCCTTTCTAAACGCTCCATAGGGTAGAGCAGCGAGGGCCGAGGGATGAGGATCTGAGATGGTTTGGGCGTCATGGGAAATGTGGGTCTTGGATGCTGCCTCAGAGGCAAGTCTCTGAGCCGGTTTGAGGGTTGGCACAGGATAAAGGGTGGAGGAATTTGTGGGAAAAGACAATGACAACAAGAAACAGACATGTCTGGCAGTGCTGGGAAAGGGGCACGGGATGTCTTAATTAAGCCAGCTCCAGACTTGATCTGGGGCTTGAGGCTCGAAGTGAATCGGGGTGGGCACCAGGAACATTCATCACTTCTAAAAATTAATCTTTGTCTCAGTGCTCCATCTGTAAGATGGGAGCAGAGACAGTGACCTTTGCCAAGGGCTTGGGCGAACAATGAACCGTCGGATCAATATGTGTACGAGTGTAACATGTCAATGGCCGCACACGGATGCCCTGCGCTCTCCTCAGCTGGGCAGAGCATGCTGCTGTTAAGGACATTGCAGCCTCCTGAAGGGCTTTTTGTGAGGTGCCACATCTCTTCCTTGTGCATTGAAAGCACTTTGTCATTTCGGTGTTCCAAACCACTGCTTTGGACTTGGGTTCTTTTGTCATTTTGGTGTTCCAAAGCACTGGTTTGGAATTGGGTTCTTTTGTCATTTTGGTGTTCCAAACCACTGCTTTGGAACATGCTGGGACTATCTTCAGCAGACAGAAGAACCAGTTTTGGCTTCTGGGTTTGGGATGGACCAAGCAGGGCAGCTGCAACGCCCCACACTGGCACACGTGCAGCACAGTGCACAGCGCAGTGCCCACCTCTGCCTTCACTGGTGCTTTGTCCCGGTGGCCCTGAGGGCACTCACGGTGCCACAGGGTGAAAATGCTGCCCACAACCACCCTGTGATCACCCTGACCCTCGTCCTGGTTCACGCAGCTCCTGGAGCAGCTGGCTGGGTGGGATCACACAGGGCTGGGAAGGTCCGGCTCCTCCTCCGGGCTTGCAGTGGGCGGGTGGCACCACCCAGCCCCGCAGGAACCGCTCCTGCCTTTCAGCAGCCCAGGGCCAAACCTGCAGCCACGGGGCTGCTGCTGGTCCGTGGTGAGAGCTCAGCATCCCGTCAGGGGCCTGGGGAGCTGTGATGGGTTTTGCTTCTTTTCTTCTTCTTTTTGTTGGGATAGAGACACACGGGAAACGCAGGTGTCAAGTTCGGACTAGGAATGTTTTTTAATCCTTATCTATATTAAAGTATTTACAGACTCACTGCACCGTGAGCTCTTGGAAAACAAAGGTGAAATGGAGTGCTTCTAACTTTTTCTAAGGTCTTTTAGGAGATCTTTACCCAATATCAAGGTGACACATATATTATTTATGTTTTCGGCCCAGTAATGACCACCCATGGTCTGCAATGCAGACATTTTTCACCCAGTTACAGAAAACCACCTAAACCCATGAAGAAGGAGGAAGAAGAAGGTGAAGAAGAAGGACTTTGAGAACGCCCAAAGCTCTCCATTTTGTCTCCTATGTATTACTATATACTAAAGTCTTAAATCTAAGTTTTACACCCTGTGAGATCACACAACACCATTCAAACCCCACACTCACAACCCCAGTGCTATCACTCAATCTCAGGAGTCTGTCCCAAGGTCTCAAGTCAAATGTGATGCTTTCTTAAGGGTCAGCACCTTTCAACACAGACAGCCTGAAATTTTCAGCCTCCAGGGTTCCGACAGGGAGCTGCTGGGCCTTGTTTGGCTGAACCATGGAAAGAGCAGCCACGAGAGTGGCACACCTTGCTGCTGGCAGCCCCAGCTATCCACTGTCTTTGGGGACAAGTTTGGGACTGAACACGTGCATTTTGTGGAATTATGTGTAATTAGTTCCTTTCACTGAACCCAGTGTCTCTTTTCAGGTATGCAGCCCTGGAGAAAGGCTGGACTTGGTGGGAGAGATGAGTTCCAATAGATCATGGAGCATATTTCATTAGGAGAATAATTTATCTTTCTTATTTTCCTGAGGAATCCTTTGCACACGCTGCATACGTTTGTAATGAATAGAAGCCTTTCAAATGATTCAGTGACATGCTGTAAAATATCATACTTGGTTAAGCATTTTCTGTATATTTTTTCCGACCTCGACTCATATTCATGTCAGCTCTCCATGATGCAGTGCTATAATATTAAAATTTTTGGTAGCCAATTGCTTTTGATATTTATATCCATTTTTAAGGGAATCACAATGAATAAATGTGCCCAGCTCTAACTTTATGCAAAATAAGCTGTGTATAAATCAGTAAATCATTAATAGAATGAATCATTTCCAAAGGCTGAAGACTGGATTGCATTTCAAACTTTCATCTGTTCTATATGTTTCAGAAATTACCAAAGGAGAAAACACATTTTGTGATAACTGAGGTCCCCATCACAGACTGTTTACACAGTAGTGCTGGTTTATTTATGTTTGATCAAATCATCTTTGTAAACCAAGGAATTGTGCACCCATTGTGCTTTGGGCTTGTTCTGCTTAATAGAAGTACAGTTCAAAAACTGGAAACAGAAAACAGCAGAGGAAGATGCGAAATTCCCATTTAACTCCTCCCTCAGTGATTCCCAACTCCAGAAGTCAGACCCAGGTGGTAAAATTCTCTCTTTTATTAAACAACATGAAGGAGATAAAAGCAAAGGAGAGGGTGCTGACCCTAAGTGAAGAGGACAGGAAGGATTAAGATGCCTGTGTAAGCACTGACATCAAGAGCCAGACCTGCATATTTGTGCTCCTGGTATCCCTGTCTCCACTGAGGTCTGGGACTGAGGAGTTGCACAGCATGAAAGACCCTGCCAAGATCTCATTATGTTGAAACTATCTAAAGTGTCTTCTTTTTTTTTTTTTTTTTTAAATAATTTTTATTACATCTATTCTTATTTTTACATAGCTCTTCAGAGCCATCCCATCCAGCAGATCCCTGTAGGAGGGCATCCAGGTTTCCTAGCAAAAGCTAGTTCCTTCATTAAGCCTTGCCAGGGATATTGGCATGCAGTCCATTCCCTCTTGAAGGAATAAACAACCCCATGGGCAATGTTCGATATGATTCATTCTCTGTGTGACTGTGACAGCATCAGAACCTAATGCAGCTGGATCTGAGGCTGGTGGGAGGACTGAAATAACGAGGATGCTCAGCACGGGGGGAGCAGGGCTGTGCACAGCCAGGGTCCTGCTGGCGGTGCCGCACGTGCTCCGCTCCCCCGGCCAGCCCCAGGGAATGGGGAGGCTCAGGATGGATTGGGATGAGAGGGATGAGGAGCTGTGGCCTGGCAGGACATCTGGTCACTGGGAAAATGCCTCCTGCGCTGAGTGAAGAGCTGCTGCTCCTGTCTGGGCCTGTCTCAGACACCAGTTGGAGCAACTGGATCGAGCGCTGGAGCAGGGGCTCTGCAGCATTTCTGCATCAAGGAAAGGCACCAGCACTACCTGGCAGCTGAGAGGAGGCCAAGAGTCAATTCTTCAAGTAGGATCTGCCTGTAAGTGTGAAACTGCCCTGAGAAGAGACAGCATTTCCCAGCATTTTTAGCATGTTGCCTAAATATCTTTCATCCTGGACATCTAGGAGCACAGATAAGAAATTTTTACAGCTTTTGGGGTGGCAATACCTTTTGGCAGAATCTTATTTTTACTTTGCTCATATAAACATGCAGAATTCTTAATTTGGTGAGTGACAGTTAACAGGTTAGTGGCTGGGACAACAGTGCATTTAGCCATAAAACAAGAGAGAAAGAGAACTAGAGAATAAATCACAGAGAACAGTTAATACAAATGTGCGAGGTATGCTCACTATGATTAGCTGTAGTCATATACAGTCCTGTAATTATTTGAAAATTGTCCAGAAATATGTTCTCATGAGACCAAAATGAATGCAAAAAATGCTGTTGTGATCTTTTATTGAATCAATGAAATTTAGATTAGGCAGTCACTAAATTCCTGTTTACACAACAGACCTTAATGGCTCCAAAGGAAGCGCTCAAATGTAGTCGACAAATAATCCCTATTTATGAAAGCCCCATAATATGCATTTACATAATCCCCACTTTAAAAAGCTATATCAGCTCTAAAGTTCTTCAGCTCAGAGATATGCCCCAGGGGGATTAAAAGTAATAAACAAAACAAAGAGAAAAGGATGTACACACACATCCACCAACACGCACCGCAGCCTTCAGGATTATCACACGCAGGAGGAGGCAGGGATAACCCACCAGCTCTCCTCACCTCACTCCACCTCCAGCAGGGTTTGTGCATGTGCACAGAGATGAATACAGGCACATGCCCATCTCCACAAGTGGCTCTGCATGACTCGGAGCACGTGCGTGGCACTGCAGTGTCTCTCTGCATTATTTCTCTCCTGCTCTTCCTTCACAAATACAATATTGGTTCATCCCGGATGCCCAGGAAGTGCCCTAATGAAACAAACAGTCTTACTCGTGTTTTGAGGTGTCTGTGGCAGCTTTAGGAAGCAGCTGATGGGGCATGGAGCTGGTGGGTTGTGCACTTTATTCCTACTCAAGATGACTGGACAGTTGCTGATATTCCCATGTGATGGATGTGGCATTTTGCTGTCGAGGTGCTGTCCTTGAGATAAGAGGTATGAATGTTAATGTTGCTGAAGGGTTTGAATTTAAAAAAAGCTGTTCTTTACTGTGGAAAACAAGCTGCTTCTGAAAAGCTGATTATTGAGAAGTGTGAATTTTGGAGACTGATTTCTTACCTTCTGTAATTTTATCTTGTCTTTGCAACTACCCATTGCTTAGGAACAAAATGTTATGAGTCTTGTCTGGGGAAGCCTGAGCTTTGCAATTCTGGTGGTTGGGTAAAATCTGTATTGGATTCAGTAAAAGTAAGAAAGGAAAAACTGATTTAATTTCCAGCTTTAGAGAAACACGTTTGCTGCCCATCCATTCTGAATTCTCTGTGTGTCTTTTGCTTCAAACTCTTCAATTAGTGTTTGTAACATAAATAAGAACACAGAAGCACAGGAATATTGGTATTTACCCTCAGTGAATGCCAGCATTCAAGTTCTGTGGAGTTTTGTGTGCACAAAACTTATCCTTGCCCAGAGCTCCCGTGTGGGCATCCAGCTGTGGTGATGCTGCAGGCAGAAAAGAGGGCGAGAGCTGGTGTGCACCTGTGTGTCCTGGCCTCTCCCCATCTGGCCCAGCCCTTCTCCAAAAGCCAAATGGGATTTTTCTGATTTGCTGGGGTAGGGCAGGGTCCAGTGTCCCCTCTTCTCCTTTGCTGCTGCTGCTGTCCCTGCCTGCCACCCATCATCCTGGGGAATCTCTCCCATCTCTGCATGATGGCCAGAAAAAAATCTTCACTTTAAACCCAGACTCATTCCTGAGTGAGGTCAGGGGTAACGGGGGGGTTCAGCACCAGGCTGCACCAGCTGCCTGAGGCACTCAGTTCTTCCCAAAATAACACAGGAGCTTGGTAACTTCACTCTGTGTGCCCCCAGCTCAGTTCCACCTTAATAATGAAGTTTTTTGGTTTTCATTTAAGGAGGATCTTTGCAGTTTACATAAAGCAACCACATGAATAAATACTCAGTTTAGAACAGATAAGACCTGGGGGTGAGTTTGGTGGAGGTTTATAGGATTTCTTTTCCTATATCTCTGAAGGTCCAGCCTTGCAGAGAAGTAATAATAAATAATATAATTAGCTTAAATAATTGGTGAGATGGCTCTTCAGGTGTGTTTGGTAAAAGCAAAAGGTTTAATAAATGAAAAATAATAAACTGTACAGAAATAAAAGAAAAGCCAAGCACAGGTGCTTGAGAAGCTTCTGGCTCCTTCCTAAGACATCCTAAAAAGCTCCTTCATTCTTTTGTGCTGCTTCTTTTAGTATTTAATGGTTCATTTGGACTGTTTGGCCCTTGGCCCAATGAAATCAGCACCAGGCTCTGACTTACACTTCCCAAACCCAATCAGTGCCTCTGTGCTGGCACTGAGCCAATTGCAGTCAGAACAGTAAAGAACTTTCTGGGCTCTTTACCTTGTAAGAAGTACAAGGGGTGAGTCCCAAACCTTTCCCTCTATGGAAACACTTACTGGGGTGTGGGGTGCATTCCTACAGGGGTTCAGCAGGAAAGCTGAAGCGTTCAGCAGGTAAAGGTGTCTGTGGTTGTGGCATCACTTGATCCTGTCAATCTGATATCAACTCAAACATGGAGCAGAAGCAGCTGTTATTTTACTGGAGTGCAGTAATAGGATCTCAGGAATCCCCACACCTGCACCTGGTCAGACTCAGGAACTCCTGTGCTTGTCCCTCTGCAGCCAGCACAGCAATCTGCAAAGACCCATTGCTGAGGATGGGGAATTGTACAGAAAGTGGTTAATTTTTACATTTTCCAATCATATTTGGTGTAGGACATGAGTGTTCCTTTATTCACCCCACTCCACACTGATTCATGATGCACAGTTCCACAGCTCTCTCTCCATATTGACAGGCCACACTTCCCAGGTTGGCTTCCCAAACTGAGATATTTTGGGAAATGTACAGATACAGAAAAACTGGATGGCAGAAGTTTTCTTTGTGGCAAGGCTGAGGTGCAAATGTTGGGAGATTAAGGGATGAATCCCTGTAATTTTGTTGTTACTACAAATTATGCCTTGTTTAAACACTCCACCTCAGGCTTTGATCTGCTATATTGGTGCTAATCCATATATTTATGCTTTGCCAGCATGGATTTAAAGCAATATAATTCAGGTTATCGTCAAGAGTCCTTCCTATCTTCTGCCTGAACTGTCACTGGGTGATAATTGTTGCACTTTTGGCAACTTTTCGTCAGCTCTTTTGTGATAACTGAGGTAGAGGGTGAGTTCAGAAGGAAGGAATCAATTTTGAATATTAAATTAACTTCTCAGGTGAGGGTGTGCTTCTGGAGAAGAGGAATCAGGCAGCAGCCTTCAGATTACTCTGCTTCTCCCTGCCTGCACCCCAGCACACCCAGTACCCCACCCTGGCCCTCCTCACACTGGGAACAGGGACCTGGAATTCAGCTGAGCAGAGCTGATGTTGCTGGTGGCCTTTCACTGGTTCCATTCTCTTCAGAGAAAGGGAAGTGGTGAGCAGCTGGGTAGAGGATAATTCCTGGGAAAAAAAAATTCATTTCTTCACCTCTTTTTGAGCCAAGCTCAATGATGAAAATATCAAACCTGGCCGGTTCTGAGGCTCACCTTTGACCAACTCACACAGTGACTTCTCTTCGTGTGTTGCTTCTCAGCAACCTGCAGGTTTCTGCCCTCCCTTTGGCCATTTGTTTAATCATTTAAATAGTTCTATTAACCTGCACTTCCTTCAGTCCCACTTGTGGGGGTCAGCACCATGGAAACATCAAAAATGTGTAGGGTCTTACCTGGAAGACAACGTTTTATTGTGCAAACAGCATTGAAGTGAGTGGGAAGAGCAGGTGCTGTAAGGGATAAACCTTTCCAGCCATGCTGCTGGACAAATCCAGACTGCTGTTGGGACAGGAGGAGCTGAGGACAAGGATGAGGATGAAGATGAGGATGGGGATGAGGATGAGGAGCCAGCTCAGTGCTTTAGCAGGGTGTTTCCTCTGTGAGCCACAGCTCTACAGGAGCCACACCAGCCCCTTGGCCAGACAAGCTTTGCCTTCATTAACTCTTTCCTGCAGGAGACGTAGAAGCCAATTAATTACAACTTTGACTTTATTCCATTAAACTCCTCTAAGCTCCAGGGGAAGAGCCTTAAGATTCTGCTCTGATCCCGTTGCCACTGACGCCTGTAAAGTCTCTCCACAGACTTGGATGGGAAGAGACTTTAATTCCATGTTTGCTTTCAGCCTGGAGCATGGCCAGCGCCAGGAGGGCTCTGAGTGCAGCCCCTCTTCCCAGTCAGCATCTACCTTGGGAGATGCATTGCCTTCAGAGAATCATTTCTGCTGCTTCCAGTGACAATGGAACAAGTGACCATTCACTGTAGTCACTATCAAAACCTTGCTCACCTGCCTGAGTTTAAACTCCCATTCTGCTGCTCCCTGTAAAGACAAACCCTGAGCTCTTCACCTTTCCTACTGAACTGACTTTAGTTAGTTGAATTTTCAGAGAGGGATCATCACAACTGAAATGACAGATATCACACAGTTTTGCTTCTAGAAGAGAAATCTTTACAAGTGGAGCTCCACAGAGCTGGCAAGTGGGCAAGCCTTAGAAAAGAACTGTTCCTCAATCTCCTTTTCACAGACTATTTGTGCTCCAAAGAAGGCAGAGGGCTGGATGCAGGTTGTCTGTGTCCCTGGACTGCATTGTTGATGAGGCAGGAGTGGTTCCTGCTGTGTTCCAGGAACAAGTTCAGTGCCATCACCTGGTGCAGCAATACAGACGTGTCTTTGCATGGATTCTGAAGCCATCAGCCATTGCACTCTGCACAAGCAGCTGGGTTTTTATTCACGGGCAGATTGCTTGGGTATTTGGTGTGGAATAGGTACAAGGTGATGAAAGAAGTGATATTATTTATACAGCAAATGAAAATGCAACTGTCCTGGGTGCAGTTTTGGTCACTGCAGTATAAATAAGCTATCAAGGAGTGTCCAAAGGAGGGCAATGAGGAAGATGAAGGGCCTTGAGGGGAAGATGTATGAGGAGCAACTGAAATCACTGGGTCTGTTCAGCTGGAGAAAAGGAGACTGAGGGGAGACTCATCACAGTTAGAGCTTTCTTGGGAGGGGAAAAGGAGGGGCAGGTACTGATGTCTCTGGTGACCAGTGACAGGACCTGAGGGAATGGCCAGAAGCTGTGTCAGGGGAGGTTTTGGTTGGATATTAGGAAAAGGTTCTTCACCCAGAGGGTGGCTGGGCACTGGAACAGGCTCCTCAGGGCAGTGGTTAGAGCACTGAGCCTGACAGAGCTCAGAAGTGTTTGGACAATGCTCTCAGGCACATGGTGTGACCCTTGGGGATGGTCCTGTGCAGGGCCAGGAGCTGGACTCGATGATCCTTGTGAGTCCCTTCCAACCCAGCCTGTTCTGCTATTCTGTGATTGTGGATGTAGGACAGCAGAGTTCAAAGTCAAAATTCTCTTTGTTCCTGTGTGCTGCAAGCAGCTTACTGGCATGGGCCCAGGACTTCTCAGACTGGTTACAGGGCTGTCTCATCCAAGCTCTGATCAGTGCCACAACTTGTATTTCTGGTATTTTGTTTAACTGTACTGTGGGCCATCAAACTCCCACTGCAGTCAACAGGCCCCCAGGATCTGCCCTTTCTCTCCAGTTGTGGTGCAGTGCTGTGTCATCTCTTCACTCTGACCACTGTTCTGAACTCTTTTCTATCCCAGTCCCACTTATTTGGGTCAACACTTCCTACAACCCTCTCAACAAAATTCTTAGCAGCAGCACAGAAGTCTTGCTTTCCTCCTGCTGTATTTGGCAGCTTGGATGTGTCCCAGTCTGTGACTGTCAGAAGTGCTGATGACAGCAGCACAGCCTCCCCGGTGGGAATGGTACCCCACTTGCTTTTCAGACTCCTGTGTATCCCAGGAATGACGGGCTCAGGGCTCTGCCTGTCCTGAGAGCACAGGGAGCACCTCCCTGCCAGCCTGCCCTGTTCACAGCTGCACCCCCACTGCTGGCAGGCCTGGACTCTGGGCAGGTTTAGACACCTGTTACAGTTCTTATCTGGGTGAGGCGAGGCTCACAAAACGGTTCTGCAGCCCTATCAGCTGCCTCAGACACAACAGCTGTCTGTTCTGTGTCAGCACCCTGGGTGGGTGGAGCACCAGTCACATTATTAGAAGAATTTTCTTTCCATACTGGGCAGTGAAGCTGACTTTTGCTAGAATGTGTTCTTTTTTCTTTCAAATTCCTATCCTGAGAGCCCAAAGTTACATACAGTAACTGAAAGGTAGAACAGGAGAAGCTGCAGTGATGTGGAAGGTTGTATATTCCCTTTGCACTTCTTCAGAGCTGCAACTGCCCCCCTGACACTACGGGGTATTTTCATTAGATACCCAACCTCTAGTTCTGATTAAATAACTTGTATAATTAGATTGAGACATCTGCTTATCCCTGGGGGAAGAAATCCCTTTCAGCACTGGACTAAGTCTGATTTGGTTAATTACCTTAGCAGTACTGTATTAATACGTAGTTTCTTGATGGCAAGGAGCTGTGGTATTAGGTTTATTCCTCCTTGCTTTCACAATACTACAGTAAGGCAGTTTAGGGATTAGGAATCAGGCACCGAGCCCAGTATTTCCCTCTTCTTTTCACTCATGTCAACACTCTCCCTGGTTTTACTCTTTAAACATTCCCTGTTTTACCTGCCTGTGAACACAGTTTGCAGGTTCTTTGTTGTGCATGTAAGGATAATCTATTCCCAGTGCCTGCTCAAAGCAATGCATCCTGTGGTACTTGTGAGTAATTAAAATTCTCAGGGTTCTTTAGCAATGTGAATTTCTCTCAACAAACGATTACCATCGGCACTGCTGTGTTCCAGTTCACCCTCCAGAAGCAGAGCAGTCCACATGTACATGGAGGAGGTGGAAGATGGGGAGAGCAGAGTGGGAATGCACTTGGGTTTGCAGATGCTGTCCTTTTTGCACTGCAAAACTGCCCTGCAACTGCAAGAAACCCAGGTTCTGTCCTTTGGTCAAGCTGAAAAAGAAGCAACTGAGATTTGTGTAAGCTTGGAAAAACCATCCTCAGAAGAGGCAGGAGCTCTGGGCAGAGCTCTGTCCTTGGGGTGTCCAGCCAGTCCCTGCTGACAGTGGCCAGTGACAGTGACTCCCTGAGCACCCCAAAATCTGAGCTGATTATTTAAACAGGTTCATCTGGGGGCCCAAAACCTCTTCTGGCAGTGGTGAGAGATGAAGCAGGAGCACAGGGAAAGTTATGCAATAGAACCTTTTGCCATCCACAGATGGAAATACCTAATGAGATATAAATCATCTATTTGATAACCAAGCCATTATAGAACTAGAGATGCAGACTTCCCAGGGAAAATTCAATTCTCAGAACCAATAGTATTTACTATTTATGTGGCTTGCCAGCCTATCTAAAGGCTCATCCTTTTCAGAATGCTCTACGGGTAGCCAGAAGGTGCTTTCAGAAAGAATTGTCCAGATGCTTTTCAAAGTAAAGAATATATTTAGTGCAGAATTTAATCATAAGACTAAATCTGTGATTTTTAGAAAAAGGTAATAGGGGTGGAAATCATGGGTGAGAAGAGGCACAGGAACATAACATCAAATGCCTACAGGAGGTCAGAGGAAAAATGCTCTGTCCAGCAGCAGAGGTGTAGGGAGGGCTGTCAGGACAGCACAAAGCTCGCCCCAGTGCACCTCCAGAATAGTCCCAGGGCCTGACAGCTTGCAGAGATCACCCATGACAGAAGTGAGGTTTGTTATTCAATAGCCACTAGCCTTTTTTAACCCTTCCATAAGTTTGTCTGGTTTGGTTTTTTTCTATTTATGTAAACCTTCAGCATGCACAACATTCTGCAGCAGAGATTTCTGCAGCTAAATGACACACTGTGCAAAGAGCCAAACCTTCTTCTGTTTGAAGAACCAGAACAAGTGAACAAGTCACCTCTGGGTGACTTCTTCATGCTACTCACAATTCCAGAGACTGCTCACAGTCCTGCAGTCTCATCTTCTCATGCTGAGGAATCACAGTTTGTGGAGCTGTGCCTCCTATGGATGCTGTTCTGTACCCCACATCAACCTTGATGCACATTTCTGAATATTCTCCTTGTATATAAATTCCTTGTCAGCTAGGAAAGAGAAGGAATTGAACAATTTAACTGGATTTCTGTGACCTGTGCTCCCAAGGCTACTGAGCCACCCAAAGCAGCAGCCAGGAGAGAAGTGCCTCTGAGGGGTCAAAACTGCTGTGGGGCAAATACATTCCATTAGAAAATATTTAAAGGCAACAAAACCAAACAGGCTGGGTTTTGTTAGCATCTAAACTAGCCCTTCTGCTGGGCAAATGGTATCAATATTCCTTCTGAACAAACTCACATTCCTTCTGTACAAACCAGGGGGAGGTGAGGGAAGCAGAGTGTTCATCACAGCCCCCCTCAGCACAGGGTCCAAGGACTGCTCTCCTGCCACACCAGTTCCACTTTGCACCAAGGAACTTTTTGCCTCTTTTTTTTTTTTTAGGTCAGAAGGCGAGTCCAGGTTGGATTTTATGCTGGGTACTTTTCATTCCTTGTAACTTTTACATGGAAACATGAAATATAGCCGGATACATTTCAAGCGAGGCAATGGATTACCTTGTACCGACATGCAGGCCCAAGGTGTCCATTATTTATAGACCTCATTTTCTTGGAGCAAATTTGCATAGATGAGCTCCCAGTGGATGACAGGCCAGAGCTGTGAGGCTCACGAGTCAGCAGGGCTACAGGGAGCTGGATAATCCAGCAGCCAGGCATCACTTCGTGTTATGTTGCACCAAGACTGAGCCAGCCTGGCCCACAGGTTGTGGAAGAGTCTGGAAAAAAAAAAAAAGAGGCAGTGGAAGATTTTGCCAGAAAACTGAGACTGCTGAGTTCTGGAGGCGATATGTCGTGGTTCCTCACATCACTTTGCCATTATAACTGCTTAGCAAGTCCAGTGACCACATCCAGGTCTGCCAGTGCTGTGCAGCCACAGCTGTTTGGGGGATTCAGGCCCTGTCGGGGGCTGAGGTCTCGTGGTGTCACTTGGAGTAACTTCCAGCTTGAGAGAAATCAAACTGCTCTGTCAGAGGCTGCACAAACACTCCTACACCAGGCTGGAAACACACTGCCAGGTGTCAGCTGGGTGGATTGCTGCTGTTGTCATCAAATGAATTCAAGTATTGATCTGCCAGGAGCCAGAATGTCAAGGGAGACTTCTTGTTTCCCTCACTGGTGTGAGCTCAGAAATGCTCCTGTGGGGATGAGGCTTGGCAGTGTGTGTGGTAGGAGAAGGGTCTGTCTGGTCCCTGTCTGCAGCTCAGCTCTGAAAGCCAAGGGAGCCACCATTGTAAAGGAGAAGGGATAAAAGAGGTAAAAGAGATCAAAATGTTTACCTGCTCCTGAGAGAAAAGTGTCTCAGAAGCCACATGAAGCCATAGGAAGCTCATGAGAAGGGCTCAGTGGCTCATGAGAAGGGTTCAGTGGCTCATGAGAAGGGTTCAGTGGCTCCTGTTCTGTTCTGAGAGCTCATGAGAAGGAGTCAGTGGCTCCTGTTCCCTCCTGAGAGCTCATGAGAAGGGCTCAGTGGCTCAAGAGAAGGAGTCAGTGGCTCCTGTTCCCTCCTGAGTTTCTGCAGGGAGGAACACTGAGCGAGGGGCACACGCTGGTGGAAGTGCTTGCCTGGCACAAGCCATGCTGCCCTGCCGTGCTCTGGCATTCCTGTCCCTCAGCAGGTCACTGCAGGGGTGGGACCCCACTCCTCTCCCTGCTCCCTGCCAGCTGCAGCCATTCCTGCACAGCCCTGCAGCTGCAGCTGGCACAGGAGCAGCCCCGTCACCAGGGAGAGTCTGAGCCATGTTAGATCCAATTGCACAGAGCTGGATCATGTACCACAAACCCAGATTTGCTTAGCTAATCCTTTGATTGATTTTAAGGCCTTGCTGAGACTAAAAGACTATTAAGAGATTTGTGCTGGCAGCACCTCCCAGCACAGGAACCAACTCCCCTGCCTGATGTACACCTGATGTTTCCTGGCCACGGCCTGAGACCCTTCCCAGCACAGATCAGTCCTTGCCTCCCCCATTTAAATTCCATCAACCTCCTCCTTGCTGAGGCTCTGTCTGGAAGATGAACACTTATGCACAGAGGCCTCAGAGGGTGCCAAGTCCCAGTCCAGTTCTCCAGGAGTGCCCTGCCCAGGCACTGACTGCAGCTGGGCATCCCATGGAATCACAGAATCACAGAATCACAGAATTTCTAGGTTGGAAGAGACCTTCAAGATCATCAAGTCCAACCTATGCCCCAACATCTCAACTAAACTCTGGCACCCAGTGCCACACGTGGGGTCTGGTGTGCAATGCTGACCCCTTGGCCGGGCACTGAGGGGGCAGAGGGTCACTCATCACAGGTCTCAGCAACTTCAGCCCAATGTGCTTGGCTTTTCCCCTGTAATTTTCCTCTTGATCTTTCAGTCTCGCTGTCAGAAATTCCCTTCCCCATCTCTCAGAGCGTTAGTGTTGCCTTGTGCTCAGTCTGGCAGAAGCCCTGCACCACTCCTTATTGCTCCTCATTTCCCTGCTTCACCATCCCCAGCCCAGTTTGGATGGGGTACAATGTGCTGAGTGTGCAGACCTGAAACACTTGCTCTTGCCTTTGACTACTCATGTGCCTGCCTGTTTTTCCCAGCACCTGCCTCCTCATGTCCAGATCCAAAGTGCAGATAATGTAGCCTGGCTAGCCTCCTGGGCAGGGCTGTGTATGCTGGGAGAAATGCTGCCCTTGAAAATTGGGTGTGAGTCTGTGGGATTCCTCAGATACTTTCTGCCACTGGGATTGTCTGGAAGATGCTGAAGTCAGACTCTCTGCTCCAGATATCTTAAGTTTACAGCAGAATTTATGCCCAGTGCCTGGCAGGCCACTGCCCTAGCCCTGGTACACCAACACAGATGTCACAGAAGCTCGCCAAGGGGACTTTCTAAGGAGCTCTGATCACTGCTCCACTCCAGACTTTGCCCAGGGCTTGCTGAGCCCCAGCAAGAAGAGCCACCCAGCAGAGACCATCTCTGGGCACAGATGGCACTGGGTAAAATCTGGGCATGCTTGGCTGTGGTGGGCTAATCCTGAGAAAAAATCATATCCCAGCTCTCTCCCTGGTGCTGGCAGAGTGCTGCCCTGTGACAGCCCCGGGCTGTCAGTGGAGCAGGGAGGTGCAGCCTCCTGGGTTTCCTCTCCTGGTTGTGCTACAGCTGCAGCCCTGGAAGCCTTGGGCTGCACCCAGTTTATGTAGTCCTGAGCATCACCACCCAGTCTGCTCACCAGGCACAAACAAAAAACCAAAAACTGGTTCTGCACAGCTCCAGCAGGGCAGGAGGGTGGCATCTGGGCCACGGAGATTTCTGTCATTCCTGTGCTGCTGCCAGATGCTCTCAGTGCTGCAGCACAGGCAAGGCCAGCAGCTCCCCAGCCCTGTGTGCCAGGGGATGCTTGTCCCAGTCCCAGGGCACACCTGTGCAAGAGACCCACCACAGACTGCAAGCTGAGCCAGCTGAAAAGGTTTTTAACAGCACCTTGAAAGAGGATGAAAAACTCAGGGGAGGGCTCGTGCAGTGCCAGAGGCAAATGAAAAGATCCCAAACCAAGACGTGATTCTAAAGAACCAAACTCCTTTTCTGGCTCTGGTGCCACTTTTTTTTCCTGCTACAGGGCTGAGAAGTATCACAGATCTGGTAGCTTTTGTTGATGTGACTTAAAGAGCAGTGCACATACTGAAAAGAGGAGCACAGGATGGGAATGAAGGTCTGGTAAGATTCCCAGAACAGGGAATGCTCCAGCACAAGTTTTGGAAGGTTTTTCGATGAGCCCATGAAGCAACTTGGCTGCCTGTGAGGATGCTCAGGAAAGGGAGAAGCAAGAGATAGCAAACCATTTCATGCTGAATAAAATCATATACATTTTCTTTTAGCAAAATGAGCCCCCCAAAAAGAGCTAAGTACGTATCTTGGGATGTGGCCAAAATCACAAACAAGCAACTGGCAAAAAAAGGACATCTATCACAGTGAAAAAATGTCTGTGCCACACCAACAGCTCCAAAAACAATGTCTAAAATATTATATCACAGTGAAAGACACTTCTGAGTATTGACAATATCTAATTATTTCATGCTGGTATCAGTTCCACATTACACAGTGGAGTAAACAGTGTGAAACACCTGTGTAACAGGGGCTTATTGAAAGCAGGTTGTGCCAAACTATTCCAAAATACTGCTTCACCCCAGACAATGACTTTGCAGTTGCTAGGATTAATTTTTATTGCAATAAACCAGCTGATATAATGCTGCATAATGAGCTTAAAGCAGGGAACTCAGAGCACAGCTCCCAGGGGCAGAGCAGCAGGGGCTGCTGAGCAGTGGGAGCCCAGGTTCATCCCCAGGGGCTGCCTGCCCTGGGAGCTGGCAGTGCCAAGCCACTGGTGGGGTGCAAACTGAACCCACAGAGGGTCTGGTGCACAGACAAATTCCTCTTGTGGGGCAGAGATGGACAGCAGGGTTTGGTGAGATGGATTTTAGAGATGGACAGCAGGGTTTGGTGAGATGGATTTCAGAGGTGGACAGCAGGGTTTGGTGAGATGGATTTCAGAGATGGACAGCAGGGTTTGGTGAGATGGATTTCAGAGATGGACAGCAGGATTTGGTGAGATGGATTTCAGAGGTGGACAGCAGGGTTTGGTGAGGTGGATTTCAGAGATGGACAGCAGGGTTTGGTGAGATGGATTTCAGAGATGGACAGCAGGGTTTGGTGAGAGGATTTCAGAGCTGGACAGCAGGGTTTGGGTAGATGGATTTCAGAGATGGACAGCAGGATTTAGTGAGATGGATTTCAGAGATGGACAGCAGGGTTTGGTGAGATGGATTTCAGAGGTGGACAGCAGGGTTTGGTGAGATGGATTTCAGAGATGGACAGCAGGGTTTGGTGAGAGGATTTCAGAGATGGGCAGCAGGGTTTGGTGAGAGGATTTCAGAGATGGACAGCAGGATTTGGTGAGATGGATTTCAGAGATGGGCAGCAAGGTTTGGTGAGAGGATTTCAGAGGTGGGCAGCAGGATTTCGTGAGCCTCTAACTCCAGAAGATGGGTGGCCGTGGCAGGGAGAGGATCTGCTGGGATCATCCAAGCTGCCTTGTTCCTGCTTTTTAAAATAGTATGAGAATTGTGAAGCTGCAAGACAGGAATGTGGGCAGAGACCTGACGGATCCCTGTAGCTCAGCTGAGCAAAGCCCTGTTAATAACCTGAAACCCCCGAGGGAGGGAGGGAGGGACAGCCAGTTCTGGTTTTGCTTAACCAGGGTCTCCTGCCATTACGACATTATAATATCAAAGAACTCGGAGTTGAGAACTAGATACAACAGCAAGTGCACCCCCAAAAGGACCAGTCCTTAAGATCTCAGTGGAGTTTGCTGCAGGAGGGGAGAATTTTAGCCATAGTCTGGGGAAACAAAGACTCAGAGGACAGGATCAGCCCCTAATTACCTCGCAGTTAATGGGAATATGCAGGAGGATGAGGAGAGGGAGGGGCAAGAGACACAACCATGAGAAGCTGATGTGGAGCTGGGGAAGGGATAATTTAGGCTAGATGCAAAGAGAAAAAAAAAAGGCCTTAGAAATGGCTGATGTAAGACATTCCTACAGGCAGCGGGCTAAAGATGTAGTCAGAGGAAATATTTCCATAAAAGCCAGATGCAGTTTGAGCAGGGAAGTTGCCATGAATGATTCAGGAAAGGGCCTGGCTCAGGGGGGTCCATCCCAGCCCACCCTGGTCAGTCATTGCTGGTGGTTTCCACACAGCCCTGGGTACTCTGCTGGGAAAATCAGTGGGCTCTGATCATGTAACCAAGGCATCACTTTCAGCAAGCCTCCTTTGGACATTTAACATACTAATATTTAAAAAAGAACAGAGATGCATTATTTAGAAAACACTCCAAAAAGCTAACTCTCTCTTTTCCCAGGAATAATGTATTTACAGCAAGCACCAGGTGCTGCTGTGTTTTAATCTAAGTCGAGAGGCTCCTGTTGGAGCTGCAGTGCTGATTACTCCCCATAAATCCTGCTCAGCCTCACATCCCCTCCGTCACATCAAGGTACCCCTCCATGAACACACCCAGTTAGAATCCACTCAACTGATCATGTTCACTCAGACTTCCACTCACCCATCCCTTCCTGCAGCTGCATTATTCTTCACTGTCCACAGACATTTACAATTTTATTTCCAATAACCTCAAAGTGCAAACTGAAGGTGGTTCCTAGATACAACAGAGGAAATAATGTAGAAAAGCAAAACCTGTGACCCAAACCCCAAGTAACAAATGATGTGCTAAAATAAAAAATGTTAATATACAGAACCTTTTGCACAATTAGGAATAACCTTATTAATAATTTGAATATTTTCCAGTGAATTGTCTAGCCCATCTCTCATGAGACTGACTTCAAACAGTTTGAGAATTAGAGCTTGGCTGCACTTTTTATGGATGAAGCCAGACAACAAGAAAAAGTAAACCAAAATGTAACATAAATTTCAGTGAACACATGATTCTACCCTGTTAGTGAACTAATGATTTTGGCTGAGGATGTAAATTTACCAGACTGTCCCTTTGTATGTAACCAGTCAAATCCAATTTCCTGTCATCAAACTTGTAGATGGCTGCAAAGAAAAATGTTTGAGTTGAGCTTTAACACTGAATTTTTAAGTTTGCTGATTGTGGATTATTTCATTGCCCAGGTTTCTCCCCTAGTCTGAATCTTACTTCTGCATTTCAGGAATTAAGCAAGAGGCACATCTGGCAAAAAGGTTATTTTGAAGGAGACTGCACAGAAATAACTGAAGGAATTTGGACCTGGTCTAAAATCTCTGAGACTGGAGCCTCCTTTTCCTGGCAGGAGCCAGGACGCAGTGCTTCCATTTTTATTTAACAGTGAGAATAGGTCAGTTTGTTCAAAAATATGGAAGTTCTAACAATCTCAAGGTTACAGTTGTAGTTGTGGTAGGCTTTAATGAGAAGCACTGTCTCCCATGGGAGATGAACTAGTGGTTCCAGCCACAGCAGCCTGATAAAAACTCCCACTAACAATAAATATCTTATCTTTCCACCTGACCTTGTGCTCAGTACTTCCTAAAAGAACTGTCTAAAGTCAGGAGTTCCTGCTTTGGACTCACAGCTCAGCCCTTGAGTTTCGGGAGTGGACCTGTCCACAGCTGAGGAGAATCTTCTGGTTCCTTCCCACCAAAAAACTTGTTTATTGTAGCCTCAGATGAATCTTTCCTATAACTGTGGTTAACCTCTTCCTATAGTTAGGCTTCTTATGATTCACCTATGCTAAGTATTTTGCAATTAAACTCCCCCAGAGAGCAAACCAAGCCTTTATTACAGCTGCAGAAGGCTTCTTTGTCTGGCTGAACCGGGTCTTCTGCTTTGGTTCCCATGACTTTTTCCTAACAAGTTTGCAAGCTCTCATCCCTGGATTGCTGCTGGGACCATAAGTTTTCATGAGATGGTTTTAAAGTACAGACAGAAAAGGTGATGGTGCTGGTGGTGGGGGGGTATTTCAGTCTACTTCATGTAGGTCTCTATTCTTTGAGGTTAGTAATTTGTTCTTTGGTGAAAAAAACCCACAATTTTATGAGATGGATGAATTATACATTGTACTTTAGCAAAATGAGCCCCCCAAAAAGAGCAAGGTACTTATCTCGGGATGTGGCCAAAATCACAAACAAGCAACTGGCAAAAAAAGGACATTTATCACAGTGAAAAAAATCTGTGCCACGCCAACAGCTCCAAACACAAATGCAGGAAAACAAGGTCTAAAATGTTATATCACAGTGAAAGACACTTCTGAGTAAAAAATCAGTATTGACAATATCTAATTATTGGTGAAATCCATTAGGAAAACGTTTTATGTTCTGAAAGACTACTCACAGTTCAGCAACAATCCCTCAGGTTTTCTATACGAGGGCTTAAAAGCTTTTCAATAAATTCAGGGGAAGAAAAGAACAGTTCACTTCCAAGTCTAAGCCAAAGTTTGTTGTGCAGTTAAAAAGAGTAAATGAACTTGTGGATTGACTCCTCTGTTTCCTTCTCACACAGTGTCTTCTACACTTGAACGACAGAGCACAGCACCTGAACACGAAGGCTTCATGTTTTATTAATGGTGTCCAATTCATTTCCTGTTTTCATGCTGATAACCTACTGAGGGAGAGGAAGGGAACTCAGGTGGCAAGACCTCAGATCCATTTTTCTTATACCCATGAACAGTTCACAAGTGGGTATTTCACTAGAAAAGTCTCTTTGTTGCATGTATTACTGCGTTCTCTGGGAAGCTTCACTCGGACGGCTTCTCCATTGCTGGCAGACACCTCTGAAAGAATAAATGTTTGCAAGGCAAGTTCTCTTCAAGGTGAAAGATTTTAGGTTTTACTTCAGTCAGTGCCCAGTAGTTATTTTCACTCCTGTGCTTTCTACAGGACTAACCTCATAATACACCAAATTACTACCCTGGCAGAACTCTCCTCGTCAAACAAAATTCATATTAGCAGTACCATTCTCTGTTTCTAGAAATGCAAATTTATCCTCCATTAAGACAAAGCAGCACAGTGGTCGGCCCAGTAGATATTCACAGGGATTTTTAAACTAAAATGATGTTACTTGTCCTGCAGGATGAAGACAGCAGTGCTTAAGAAAGAATCCCCATTTTCCTATTTCTCAAGCTGATAACACAACAAAGGCCTGGGTGTCATGAAACACTCCTGCAGTTAACATAAAATAGACTCAGAGAAGAAAAACTGAAATTCCCCAGTGATTCCTGTGCTGGCCAGAGCTACCCCAGTCTGTCTCAATGCTTCTCATTCCCTCAGAGCAGCAAAGGTTTTAACAGCAATGATTTGCCTCCGAGCAGCTGCTTCCTCTAACACCCCTTGGCCACTTTCCCAGCAAGAAGAAATCCCTTTTCTGCACAGCCCGTGAGCTGCCAGTGTGGTCATGCTCCATGGCCAGGGGTGGGGCTGCACCACGGAGCTCCTGGGGTTTCTTTTAGGACATTTTTCTTTGAAAGATAACCAGAGCTGCAGTGAGATTGGGAGCTCGGCTTCCTTGGCAGGCAGACGTGTGTGCCTGGAGGTGCAAGTGCAAGTGTGTGGTCTTGGGTGTGGGGAAGAAAGGAGAAGGGTGGTGACCTGAATGTTGGAATGGAGTTCAGAGCAGACTTTTTTTGGCTTCCTTTTTTGTGTTTTTCTGTTGGTTTTTTTTTTTTGGTTGTTTTGCCTTTCCTTGCGTTGGGAACCCCAAGCATGCAAACTCAGGAGTTCCCTGTCCCAGCAGGGATGGAGGGAAGGCACACCAGGGATGTGTCACCTTCTGCTCTAGGAGCCTCCTGCCTGTGGACAGCCACACTTTTAGGCCTTCCTCTGAAAGGTTTTTTCGGTGAGAATGGGAATTCTCATCTAAGTGAGGACTTGTGGAGCTAGAACATACAGGACTGCCCAAATGCTGCAATAATAGTTTTAAAATATGGAAACTGGTAACTTCATTTTCCCGCTTATAAACATTGAGCTTGGACCTAACACACACAAACCTTGAGGTTTGTAACATTGACACGGTGCCCATGGATCAGACAGAAGTTATGGAAGTTCATTAATTTAAATAATGGTCAGGAACCTCACTCTTTCCTCCAGTTTGTGTCATGTTGTTGTGGAGGCTCAGTGCTCAATTTTTATCTGTCTCAGTTATCCAGACCTGGGCTTCCAGGGCTGAAAGAGAGAGGACTGAGAGGACTCTTAACACACAATTTTTTTTTTTGCCTGTAGCCAATCTCCAGTGACAGAGATTCCATATGTTTTCATGTTTTCTATTCAGTCATCCTTCCTGCTCAGTTCCAGATGCACAGCAGCTGGAAAAATTCTTCCAGATTTCACTGAAACACTGGCTGCTGCTCAGTGGAGTGTAGGAATTACTTTGTGCCTTCAAATGACCCTCATGCTTGGGCATCTGAGTACAGAATTTGATTTTTCTTTTTCCAAAATGAAAATGAAATGAAAATGAAAATAAGTGAAAGCTTAGACTGAGTTTTCAAGCAATGAAACTAAAGTTTTAGGCAGTGAAAAACATTAGAGAAGCTGCCATTACTGAAGGTCTGGGCACAAAGACAAGAAGCCCCATTGCCATCCCTAGCACTAAGATATTTATTGCAAAAAAAACTTTGTGAGAGGTTGGCTCACCCAGCCCAGCTGGCATTGCTGATGGTTTTATTCTCTTTTTGAGGTTTTATCTAATGATCAATTCCCCATAGAGGTGCATGGCACTATATTTAAATATACTGCAGACCTGTAGATATTGACTCCCCTCACACACTACCTGTGTGTTTGCATCAGAAAACAATGATGTCTTTTCTGGAGGCAGCACATATAATAACAATAATAATAATAAAAATAATCATAATAATCGGTGCAAGAAGTTCTCTGACTGAGGGGGAAAATTAATCAGTTTGAAATCACTGACCTTTCTTTACAGTCATCTGCCACTTTGAATACTGATTATCCTCATGTTGGGCTGTGAGAGGATGGATATTCACCACTGGAAAGAGAAGAGCTACCAACTCCCAAGGCATCACCAGGCTCTGCAGGCAGGTATTGTCATAGGGTGGCATGTTATGTAAGAACTCCTTAAGTGCAAGTTACTCTGCATTCTTGGCAGCAGACCACATAAAATTTCCCTTCAGATGTTGATGGGCTTAAAAAAAAAAAAAAGAAAAAAAATATATATGAAAATCACCTTATCATTTACAATGCAAATCTCGGAATGAAAGTTAGTAAATTAAACTGGAGATTCACCTAAATTAAGCTGGCATTCTATTCTGGTGCTTCAAACTCTGAAAACATTGCTGGCTGACAAAACAAGCCCTGGAATGATTAGCAAAAACCCTCCTTCAGAGGCAGCAGACGAGCAATCCCTTTGAACCTTCACAGCACATCATAAACGCTCAGCAGAGTTACAGTGTGGCAGTCCCAGTGCTATCAATTATTTACCCTTTTTCTGTTTACCTTCAGGCAGCAAGTAATTATTTTTAAATATTAATTTAGTTGTGTCATGTACAGTTTGTGGTTTAGCCCTGAGATCTGAGATACAGAAAAGCAAACTGCATCTCAAATCGCATTGAGCTGGTGACGCATTGATAGCTGGGTCCCCACTTCAGCTACTCAGCAGCTCCACTCAACTTCTCCCATCCTTACAAACAGAACTCTGCTCATTGCAGGAAAGTGAAAGCAATTTTCTTAATAGGAAAAGACACTTTTTTTTTTCTTAGCCTAAAACTCTCAGAAATTGAAAAATCTATTTCATTCTAAAAAGTTTGAGTTTTTCACACGAAGATTTTTTTCTCTCCCCCTCTTTTTGTTTCCCTCAGAATTTTCCCCAGAGTGTTTATTTTTCTTTATCCTTAGGTAATTTAGGCTACAAAGAAGCTGGCTGTTGTTTCTGCAGCCCCAAGAGGAAAAGGTCTTGGAGACCTTGGCTTTGCTCACCTTCCTGCACTGGAATCACCACTTCTTGGAACCTGAAAAGAGAGGATGCTTCTTGTCAGCTCATATGAATGCCTCTCCACAGGGGACTGGTTCTCTCTTTTTAAAAGTTTACACTAGAAAAACAAATACTCATTTTGATGTCTCTGCATGGAGGCACAGATGTGCCCACAGAGAGATCAATGCAGTATCAAGTTCAGGGCGAACTGCTGGTTCCACTGATGACAGCAAGCCTGGGATCTTCATTGTTGAATTTTGGAGCTGTTTGGTTTGCCCTGTTGCACTTTCAGCTTTTTCTCAGCATGAGTTCTTGTGAAAAGCCTTGATTTGAGCCGTTTCTGAGACAGAATCAAGGAGAACTGGAACTCTGACCATCAGACTTGTGTAATGTCACAGGTGTTGCTGGTGTTCTGGTGGCACTTTCCAGCCTCAGCCACCCATTTCCCACCCTGCCAGGTTCCACAGGATTCCATCAACACCAGAGGCAGCTCCTGGCAAAGAACATGCAGTCACAGTTTGAATCGAGATGCTGCACTGAGAAACAAAAATGAGAAAAACCAAAAAGAGATTCAGGAACAAGCTAAGGTGTAACATCATTCCAGTAAAGGGATGTTTGTAAAATTACCTAGTGAGTATCATTGTCTCATGAAGGGAAAAAAATACTTCTGTTGAGGCCAAAATGTCACAAAAGTTGCCACCAAACCTGCAGCAAAATCCTGAAAACAGAATCAGAAATTTAATGTTAACTATGAAGGCAAATATGCTTGAAACTGTTAGAAGATCAGTTGTAGAATTCACTTCAGCCACATGTGGTAAACAGCGTGGGCTTGTCACAACCTGTGCTTTATTTCGCCTGTCTGTAGATGCCTCCACAACAACATGACACAAACTGGAGGAGCAGAGTGAGGCTCCTGATCATTATTTAAATTACTGAACTTCCGTAACTCCTATCTGATCCATGGGCACCGTGTCGGTGTTTGCAAACATCTCTGAGCCAGGGAAATAGCTTCAATTTTTTTTGTTTGTCTCCCATTTACCTCAGTGTAGGAACCAGACATGAGATGTAGGACAACAGGCGGCTCCTCCAAACGCTGTTTATTGCACAGACAATATTACAGCAGTCCTGGGTCGTGGGTGACAGAGCCAAGCCTAAAGCTGCCAGAGCCAAGCCTAAAGCTGCCAGCTACAGCTTAAAGGCAAGCCTGAAACCAATTCAGTTCTCGTTACAATGCATTATATATTTTTCTTTATTGAGCATCTTAATACACAACAATCAATCAGCACCACACACAACACCTTTACCATCACCTGTACCCTATCATAATTACTATCATTACCATATTATGGGCACTACTATCCAACGATGAGTTAGTATGTTACAGTTTAAGCTTAAAGTTGTTTTTCTGTTTTCTTGCAGTGGAAAATTCTTCTTACTTGGTAAAAACATCTTTTTTGTTTGCCAAGGCTTTTCCTGAGATTTATCTTTACTTGGTAAAAACATCTTTTTCATTTGTGGTTACTATATCCTTTGCTCCAGCCATAAAACCTCCTTCCAACTCGACTTAACCTTTGCTTTCTTAGCTGTCCTGTAACTACTGGCTCAACAATTCCTACCTTAAACATCTTCCATTCCTCTATATCAAAACTTGCTTCCATCTCTATTCCGCTTTAAAGTTCCACCTTCAGAGAGCCTTCTGTTAAACCTACATATCTGTGAAACTTTTCCTGTCAAATTTTCATCTTTCCCAACACCTCAGAAACAGCAGTGACCAAATCCTGCCTGGGCAGGTGCAAAATTTCTCTTAGGCTTGGTGAAGACTTTTAGATCACATCATTTAACTAAATCACTTGTCCAAGGTGAATAAGGATAACGGCTGAACAACCAATTTGTTGTTAAGGGTAACAATGGTGACTCCACTCTTCTCACCTGTTCCTGAAGTAGGCAGAAACCCAAAGACCCCAAAAGTGAATCAGTTCTTTCAGAAGTATGAGCTGAAGCTGAAGCACCATGACCAGGCCTGGAAACAGCAAGAAATATGAATTACCTCTCCTGTGTCATTCCTGAGTGTAACATTCCTTCCTGCATTGCCTGCAGGGTAAGTGCAGCAATCACACCCCCTGGTTTTATCAATTCAAGTTCTGCAAGAGCTTCAAAAGACCCAAACATCCCCAGCATCCGAATTCACACTTCAGCCTTGCTCCTTTCTTTTCACAGAAGTGAATCTCACCATTTATTGCTGTGATGTCATTGTGAAGCAAATAGGAATGCCTGTGATGCTTTATAAATTTTACCTGGTCACCTGCTACTTTTTGACTCAACTTTCTACAGGCAATTCAAGCAGATGTAGGTAGAAAAAACTTTGTGCCTGAGAGCCCCTCCATTTCTTCATCTTTAAAGAGTTATTCACACATATAAAGCTTTGCTTCTGTGTGTGAATTCGGCTGGTACCCGAGGCAGAGGAGGGCTGAGGAGGAGGAGGAAGGCTGAGAAGGAGGAAGGCTGAAGAGGAGGAAAGCTGAGGAACAGAAGGGTTGTGGAGAAGAAAGGCTGAGGAGAGAAAAGCTGAGGAGGAGGAGAGCTGAAGAAGAGTAGGGCTGAGGAGGAGGAAGACTGAGGAGGAGGAGGAGGGCAGAGGGATGGCTGAGGAGGAGGAAGGCTGAGGAGGAGGAGGAGGGCAGAGGGATGGCTGAGGAGGAGGAAGGCTGAGGAGGAGGAGGAGGAGGGCAGAGGAAGCGCTGCCGCCCCGGCCGGGCGGTGGCTCCTGCGCTGTCCGCGGTGCTGAAGGGCCCCGGCCCCGGCCGCCCTTGCCCGGCCCCGAGCGCACGGAACCGCTCCGGGAGCCCTGGGATAATCCCGGGGAAAGTGAACCCAGCAGCGGGTTAGGTAAGAGCAAGTGTGGTCTGTTTGGTTTTTCACTCAAGATGAATTCTGATTCCCACAGACGGTTTTGAGGGACAATCAGGGCAGCCAGGAAAGCAGTGACATGCAGAAATGGCAGATAAAATTGCAATGAAACGTCTGTTGACATTGATTTTGAGCCTGCAGGCAGAGATGAATGATTGAAACACCAGGCTTGTTAAAGCTAGAATGCTTTTGATTTCTCTTCTCTGTGCTGAACAAGATTTAGCTGGAGGGAAGTTAACAATCAGCTAATTGACATTGAATTAAGCATGAAATGCAGTATAACTACTTTTCTTCTGAAATACTCTTCAACAATGTTTTAACAAGGCTTTTAATTATTGATTATTGCTTATAACACACAGTAGATCTTTTATTTGGTTTTAAATCTCATGTCCTTCAAAGGTATCAGCTTGAGGACTCTGTAGTTCACCTTTCTGCTAATGGCAACCAAACAAATAGTCAAAGAAAAATTATAACTTCTTTCTGGCAAAGCATCAGAGCATAATACTTCAGTTATCTGGGTCAGGTTAAGGAACAGATTTCCATAAGAATTTTAGGAAGTCCACTAAAGTATCCTTCAGCAAAGGCAGGGGAAATTGAGAGAGAACTATGGTGCATTTACAGAGAATCCCCTGACCTGATCCTGCCTTGGGGACACTCTGTGGTTCAGCCTTGGCAGGCAGCTCAGCCCCATGCCACAGCTCACTCACTTTGCCACAGCGAGATGGGGGAAACAATCAGAAGAGTAAAAATGTGAAAACTCGTGTGTTGAGGTAACAACAGCCTAAGAGGTAAAGCAAAAACAGCATGTGGAAGCAAAACAAAACCAGGAATTCATTCCCTGCTTCCCATGGGCAGGCAGGTGTTTGCAATCCCCAGGACAGCAGGGCTCTGGCACACCTCACAGTGACCTGGGAACACAGAATCACAGAAACATTAGGTTGGAAGAGACCTCCAGGATCATCCAACCCAACCTAACCTCAACTAAACCCTGGCACCCAGTGCCACATCCAGTCTTTTCTTAAACACATCCAGGGATGGTGAATCCACCACCTCCCCGGGCAGACCATTCCAATACTTTATCACCATTTCTGTAAAAAACTTTTCCCTGATATCCAACCTAAATTTCCCTTGGCACAGCTTGAGGCTGTGTCCTCCCATTCTGTCAATGCTGCCTGGAGAAAGAGCCCAAGCCCAGCTGAGCACAGGCACCTTTCAGGGAGCTGTGGAGAGTGATAAAGTCACCTCTGAGTCTTCTCCAAGCTGAACAACCCCAGCTCCCAAACACCCTTTCTCTGAATGTCCCCCCTTCTTCCTTCTTCCCCACAGCTTTTACTGCAGAGTGTGATGTCAGGTATTGTGGAATATCTCTTTGGGCTGGTGGGGTCAGCTGTGTCCCCTCTCAGCTTCTCCTTCCCCTCCAGCCTCCTCACAGGGGAGGAGCAGCCTGAGAGGCAGAAAAGGCCTTGATGCTGTCGAAGCAATATTTGGCAATAACTAAAACATCAGTGTGTTATCAGCGCTCTTTTCATCTCAACTGCAAAAGGCAGCACCGTGTGAGCTACTATGAAGAAAATTAACTCTAGTCCCACCAAAACTGGTACAGAACAGTAATAACACTTGAAGAACTAACAAATACATGAACAAAAAAAAAAAAAGCATTGCTGATTTCCTGCACCTGAGAACCAGGAATGGTGCTGACAGCAGTGGGCACAACCATTGCCAGTGCAGCTGCATGTGCTGCATGTCAGGCATGGTTACTGCTCAGCACACACTGGGGTACAGAGGTGGCAAAATCTGTGTTGCTGCTTGCTGAGGAGAGTGTTCCTCAGAAAATTATACTGAATGCATCAGTACAATGATCAGGAAGAGATTGGTGAAAACCAAATAGAAGAAATGACAGATTTTTATGTATTTATAAGAGCTTACTACTGTAGCAGAGGGCATCACTCCTTAAGGTGATTGGTGTCCTGTGTGTGAGATGCTCCCATTTCCTTACAGAGGCACAGAAGCTTGGGGAAACAGTGTCTTCAAAGAGACCTCTACCCCATCAGCAACTTTAGGATAGTGATCCTTCTATCTCTTGTCTCCTTGGTCTGGTTTATCCAAAAATCCTCCCTTGTCACTGAGATATCATCATAGTCAAATGTTCATCACTGTACGATCATGCTCACCACCTCTACCAACACCAAAACTTTCTGTAACCTGGAAATCCCAAGAGCTTTCATGCTGACAGCAAGGCAGGTGCTGCTGGGCTGGGAGGAGAAGGCTGCAGCCAGCAGGGCTGAGCCAGATGGGGCCCTGGGGGAGCAATCTGTCACCGAGCACAGAAAGGTGAGCGTGCACACAGCAGCAGCTAAAAGCGCTTGTGGGAATTCCTCTCCCAGCTCACCGTAAATGGGACAAAGAAAATCTTTCCAGTGGCTCTCAATATATCTAGCAGATTGCACTGCCCACAGACTTTAACTCTCTGAGGGAAAATCTGGCACTGTGCTGCCTTGCTGTCCTCCAGTGCTGCACTGCTTTCCTGCCATGCTCATCAATAGGCAGGAAATAAGTTGAAGGTTTAGTTTCTTAGGTTTTTTTTAAAATCAAACCTAAGTTGTAGAGCACAATTTATCAAGCAAGAAACACTGCCTAGAGGGAGTGGAGTGCTGAAAAAGGGAGAGAGACAGTATTACTTCAAGCTCTGAGTTCACACAAAGCATTCCCATTCAGCAGGTGTAGACATCAGAATAAATAGCCTTCTGGCAAGCTGCCAGATGGCCTAAAACTCCAGGCATATTTAGCTTGATTACCTTAGATTTTTTTCAGGCTTGCTGTCTCTGCACTTACTTGTTCTACATCCCTTGCCAGCTAAAGAGAACCAGCTGTGTCTGGCCTATTGTGTGAACATCTGGTTCTGACTGTCATATCCAGCTGTGAGTCTTCTGCATCACAATTCCATTACCTGCTAGTACAGACAAGTGCAAAATAATGAACATTGGAAGAAACAATTTTTAACTACTCATTCACAGAAAAGGGGGTCTAAATAAGTTGTGGCTTCTCAAAACCATGACCAAAACAGGGAGAATATTGGGTAGGTACTCTGAGGTGCAGCAGCCAGACACAGTTATGTACTGAAAGGATGGGGTGGCTGTTATTTCCTTGTCAAACAATTGTTTTAGTCTTAAATCTGCTTCAGCCTATTTTGCTGCATGCCATGTAGGTATATCCTAGCTTGCAGTAATTGCTATTAGCAGTCATCAGTGACATGCTGTCTCTCTGAATCCTGGGACCACTTTCAGGCACTTTAATACAAAAGCAAGGCTCAAGGAGGCATGTGAACGACAAGGAGAGCTGGAGATGTGAGCTCATATCCCACAGGCAAACCTGGGACACTCAGGCAGGCTGGGCAGGTGAGAAGTGCTTCAATTGCCTGTGCTAAGTGGCTGCTGCTGCTGCAGCACAACAGAGAGCCATGGGTAGGAGGAGAAGGGAGAGGGGAATTTCACACATGTAGGTGCCAGTGTATTACATGTGCTTACTGGAATCATTGGTCCGGGCCAGACTGTTCTCAGCTGCTTCCCAGTGAGGACAGAAGGAAGGAAGGAGAAGGAAGAAGAGGAAAGAAGAGACCAAGAACATTTTCCTGCATGCCTTTGGCTCTGTTGAAGGGACAGCCAGTTTTCTAATTCACTCATCTCCTGGGTGTAATTCATAGCACAGAGTCCACACTGCCACAGGAGAACCTAGAAAACATTCCCATGACAATACAAACCTGGAAGAAGTGAATGTTTACCAAAGCACCCAGTGAGGAAGATGGAACAGGAATCTTGTGCCTCACGTATCAATACAACTGCTGAGCACACAGTGGGATAAAGCCTCAACCTGTGCATCTCCATTGCAAGAATTTAATTTTATGTTACACTTTCATTTTAGCTGCTGATCCTGGTACAACCACCACATGCTGTCTCTACCCAGGGTATCCCCATGGTGTTGGCATAACCTGTTCCAGATTCTCTGGAAGCCAATCACTGTGAGATGCTCCCTTCTCTCCTCCATTCTCTCCTGTACATGATGGTGATGTTTGGCCTCAGTGCTCCTGCACTGGCAGGATGCTCAGACAGAGCTGGAGGCTGTGCTGCTCTAACCTGCCCTTCCAGCTGCAGCACTGCTTCTCTCCTGGGGGAAAATTACAGGTTCTTCTCCAAGAGGATTAATTCTCATTCCCCACAGATTTCTTAGCTACTCATGCAGGCTGCTGGTCTCATGGGGAAAGTGTTCCTGACACACCACTCCTCACTGCTCAGTTTGGCGGATGGAACTGTGGGTTCCACAAATTCCTCCATCCCCCATCCTCCTGCTCTGGATGCATTTACTTGTCAAGACCAGGGAATGTAATTAGAGGGAACAGGTCCCAGGATGCCTCTCCCACTTCTGGCAGCTGACAGAAGGTGTGAGCTCAGCACAGCTGAATTCCACAGCTCAGTCACACCCTGTGGAAACCCTGCAGTACATCCATTGTACCAACAGGTCACAGTGCCAGCCATGCTGACCACCTACAGTACCAGGTCCTGGAGCTGAAAAGGACAGCAGTCCCATTTTATTATCCTTGAAGAAGAGTCTCCCTCCCTTGCAATCACTGGCACTTCCATTTCTCCCTGCCTATTAGCAGTAAATCACTGACTAGAGTCTTCCCCTCTCTAGTGTTTGCTTTTGGATGAGCGGGATTTAAGGCAGGCTTGGACAGCTGAAGGCTTTCCCAGTCTTGATTTTTTGGTTGGCTCTTTTTGTTTCTAAGGGAAGCTTTCAGGTCATGCTGAGATGATCTCCTTCACTAATCATTCCTGATAGCCCAACAGCTTCCCATTGGACTAGTTACTCTCAATATTAATATTAGAATTGTCATATATAACATAGAAAAAAGGACCACAAATGGATCTGAGAGCAGTATGTGTTTCAATAGCTTACAATGTTGTGAGTTGCTTTTGCTTTCACAGGTTTTCTGCCAAGTGGGAATTTTCCCTGAAGGAAATTTCAAAAACCTTCTCAGCCTCTAGGAAACTATTTGTTTGGCACAGTTAACTTAGGAGCTCTTAAAATTTTGTCAAACACATCAAACCAAATGGCCCCCAGGTAAAGATCTTGCATAGCAAGTTTCAACCCACACAAACTTCTAGTGCTAGCTTGTGAACCCCTGGAAACGCAGGCCTACAAAGGACCCTGCAAACACAGGGGGACCCGCTAGGGCTTTGATCTTCTACCAAAAATGAACAGAAGTAGTTTCTTTTCCTTCTGCAGATCGGGTGCACTGGTTGTGTGGTACTTGTTTATCCATTTGGTTTGAATTGCACTGTAAGTCTTTAAGGCCAAGATTGTCAGTCCTTGTTACAAAGCCCTTTATGAAATGAGAACCTAGTCCTGCCTGGAAGCTGCTTGAATATGGTTCATCATCATAACCAGCCTCAAGGCCTGGCTGTCTGTCCTCTTACCCCAGGCTTTACAAAGTGGTGAGCAATCTCTCTGCACACACCTTTCCAGAGCTCTGTCTCTGGTACAACAGCCATATCCACTCTTCTCCACAGGCTCTTGCAGGAAGCTCTGGGTAGAGGATGTCCAGTGTCAATGGGAAGAAGGCTCACCTCCAAAGGATGCTGCTGCAGAATGAATCCTTGCACACCCAGCCTCTGCACCAGGCCACATTCAACCCAGATGAGAATAAATGTGATCAAACCTGATGAAATGAATTTCTAGAGATGTTACGTATAATCCAAGATGAAAATTCCATTTTTTAATTATGCAGAAAAATGGAAGTAAATCATGAATTACTCAAGACACAAGTGCATCTTTACTTGTGTCTGTGCCCGTGACACTTGCAGATGTCTCGGTCATATTTACAGTTCAGTGTGAGCTCAGGTAAATCCAAGGACAAAGATAATGCAGAGACACAGAGCACCATGGCCTCACCAACGTCCATGTGTGTCTCCTTTTACTGTACCTAATAAAGCTCGAACGACAAAAGGTGACATACTGTATATGTTTTATCTCATTATTAATTAAGCATATTTATCTCTTAAATCAGATGTGACTTGCACCACAACATCAGTAATTAAATTAAATATTGATGTGTGGCGGTTGTGTGTGAGGCTGTATGGGTAAGTGGAATTGCCATATCTAATTAACATCCTGCAGAAGTAGCCCCATTAGGTTTCTTAGTTAAATCTCAAAATAGTAATAGTAACAAAAGTGTAACAACACTTAACACTAATTAATAGGAACCTCATCAGGTTTGATGAATATCTTCACCCTCTTTTGAAGGCTGTTGACTAGACTTTTGTTGTATTATTGTGAGGCTGTGGAGTGTTTAGAACTGGTAACTCTACTGTGCTTTACCTTCAACTTTGTGGCAAGGCTTCATTTGCTCCTTTGAAGAAGCAGCCCCTAAGATGGACCCTCCCTGCCAGAATTTCAGCAAGGGCTCAGCCTTCCTTCCTTCTTTCTTCTCAGGAGAACATTGCATGTGCATGAGAGAGTCTGGGTCTGTCTGGAGAACCCACTTGCCCCATCTCAAACATGCAAGGTTGGGTGGCACCCTGGGTTTTGAGGTGTTCCTTTCTGCCTTGTTGTATAGAGCAATTTCTCCTTGGAGAAGACTGCAAGGATTTATTTTGGTTTTATTTAACACTCATTAAATCCCAGTACTTTATAAGCAGTTCAGTGATGATATCACAATTCTGGTTACCATTCTACTGCATGTGGAACTGAGAATACAAAATTACTCCACCTGGGATTAGATGTAGGTCCCAGACAGGATTTCAGGGTGAAGTCCAACAATATCACTGCTTGCAAAACATAATTCAAATAGCAGTTTTTACATAGTCTGGGTAAGTTAAATCATTTGAAGTCATTAATACTCATATTCATTTAACTACTACAGATGATATTCCCAGCTGCAACCAAAAAAACATCAAGTACATTATAAGACTGTTCCCTAGTTTGTACTTTAGAAACTTTTTCAAAGCCAGACATCCCTCCCAAGAGTCAGAGAAAATAATTTTCCAATAAAAAGAATCGTTTTGCTCCTCTTAGAAGTAAATACAAATACAAAGCCAAGTGTTTGGCCAAGAGTCTCAGGGCTGCTGCAATACCATCTTAAGCTTCTGGCAATAAGAAGATAGTCAAACACCAATTTTCTTCCCTTCTTTGTGATCACAGCATATCTTGGTTTAAAGATGTTTATTATTCTCTATAATTAAGTGGTATAAGAAATATTTCTTATTTCATTACCACTGTGTCTATTTGCCATTCTTACTTGTTTCTTCCACAAAAGTTTTTCCTCTTCAAATTTATTTACCTTCCCACCTGTGCACAGAGCAAGTCACAGTTTGGATTTTGAAATCCTGTTAAAATTTGATTAGGAAAAATTTGGATATTTTGACTTAAAGATGCTAGTCCAACAGCAAAGAACTGAGCTGAATCAGAACAAAACCAGTTTGCCAAGTGGAAAAACAAAAGAGAAGAAACACAGGATTGTATGCAGACAGATCATTTAAAAATTAGCAAATATTCCTGGAAATGGAAACAATCAGAATTTGTCTTGATCTTTATATCTTCAAGTAATTTCTAGAATCAGCTGTTAAGTAACCCTAGAGATAATAATTTGGATATGCAAATATCTGATTAAAAAAATCTGTGTCTGCTGGGAGCCCAGGCTCAGCTGAGCTCATGGATAGAGTTTTACAATGTATGGATCTTAGAAACCATAAATCCTCCATCACCACCATGGGACACTTCCATGTAAACCATCAGTCAGCAGCAACCAGATTTTGCCCAGCACCTTAGATTTTTACTTCCAACACTCCATCTGTGCTGCACATTGTGGTCTTGTCTGGTCACTGGGCTTGATGCAGAGTGTGCCAGGCACTCCAGACAGACTGAGGAGGAGCCAGGCTATTTCAGCCCTCAGAAATGGTGGCACAAAAAATACTTTTTGGTCCTTCCTGGAATCCAGTTGGCAAGGAGAGTCTGAAGGGAACCAGAAAATGCCAGAGCTCGTTTTGGCAGATACTGCTCTGCAGGCAGCACAGCACCCAGCCGGTGGGGAGAGACTTCTTTTGGTCAGGCCCAAATGCTACCAGGGCTGGTTTAGCAGGTCTAAGAAAGCTTAGAAGTTCTCTACATGCAGATAATAAATGCAAATGTTACCTGTGACAAGTGCAAACATATTGCTCATGTGAAGTAGCAAAACAAGCTCTCTTATTTATTTATTTATTTTTTACCTGCTTAGAGGTTGAATCTCCCAAAGTGCTTTGGGATGCAATTTTGGCTGCTCTTTTCCTAATACACCAAAGGCCAAATGAATTATCCCTTTTTCTAACCAATGAGGCTGCCTGTCAGATTTACTGATATTCCAAGCACTGTTTTAAATGAATTTTTAGAAGCATGTGCAGTAGCTAAGTAGCAAACGTTACCATCCTTTAAATATCTGTGTACATTGCTTGAGGAACTTGACCTTCATTTTGGATTTAGGATTTTTTTCTTCTCTACTCCACAGCCATGTTCTTGATTGAATTGTGAGTATTAATGTATTTCAATAATTCAAATGTACCAACAGATTTTTGGCTAGTTCTCCTTGAAGGACGTAATTTCCTTTATAAAGATCCAGAGGAATTCCAAAACAGATAGCTAAAGGTGGATCCATTGGAAATAATCTCCTACAAGACAAATCTTGAGACACATAAAGTGAAACAGACTTCACCGTGCCTGTATGAAATCATATTGTTTTTCAGTTTCTCATCTTTCACCCTTTATATTTTTATTTATCAATATGTTACATACTCAATAATATTTTTAGATGTATTGTTTTAATGTGCTGTGTGTGGGTACTGTTACCTTACTCATCCAAATCCAAGCCAGAGTCATAACTCAACCTAAGTAAGAATTCTCCCTGTGTGCAAACAGATATTTCCCTCTGAGTAAACTTCCTGCCAAGAACTCTCATTTTATGATTAATTTTGGCCCAGTGAGGCAGAATTGCCCTTTGCTCCTGGCTGCCAGTGGACACCCATATTTTTGGCCCTGCTGCAGGACTGCACTTCCTTTGCTCACGCTTGGCTTCTCAGGGCCATGGCCAGATGCTCACACAAACCACATTGCACACACTCATAAGATTATTCTGCCCATTGTAGTGATTCATGATGTGGAATACAGATATTTTGTGATGCCAGTGGTCACTGCTGATGGTGTTAGTCTTAGAGAGGGCACAAAACAACCTGAAAAGGAGAGGGCATGGTGAAGGACAAGCCTGGTCCATAAAGGAGAGGAGTTTACAGCAGAGGAACAACAGAGATGGGAAATTACTTTGAGTAAAACAACTCCCATTTCAAACCAGCTCAGGACCCTGAGTTATTGCCAGACAAGTCTGCTCTCTAAAATGTCAGCACCAGCCTCTGCCAGGGCCTGCCAGGTCCTCCATGGTTTCACCCTGTTCCCATGCTCACTCACTCATTCCAGCAACATTGAGCTCCCGTTTCCCTCTCCAAGCCAAGGAAACGTTGATAGCAGTGTAACCATCCAGATTTCATGCTTTTAAATAGCACATGCTGTATTCAATGAATTTCAAAGACACGCTAAACCCAAATTACTGCTATCCATGGATCTTGAGAAGCTTTTATAAATGGCTGCATTACAGTGTAGTACAAAGCAGTGATTTCCATAATGCTTGTCTAATGTATAGAGCATTTTACATAGAACAGGTCCTGTTTCATCTTGAAATGCTTTTTAATTAATTCAATTCATTAATACTGCTTGTCATGGATAAACTCTTGAGACTTAACAAAAACTTTACTTCAGCAGTTGTCAACACATTTCATTAAAACATATGTTTTTGAATGCTTTCTGATAACATCACTATTCTTCATATGCAGAGTGCAGTACTTAAATGTATTAAACAGAAGAAAGGGGTTAACAAAAATCTTTGTATTGACAATGCTGCATTTGGACATGAGAAATGGGTGGGCAATCTGGGCCTCATTCTTTTCATGAGCCCTAAATTAACCAAAGTGAAACCTGCTCCACAGAGCACGTGGAGCATTCTGTTCATAGAATCCAGAAATGGTTTGAGTTGGAAACAACCTTAAAGACCATCCAGTTCCAGCTCCCAGTTCCAATGTTCTACCAGACCAGGTTGCTTGAAACCTGGCCTTGAAAACTTCCAGGGGTGGGACATCCACAATTTCTTGGTGAAATTTCTTGGTTTCTAGGTGAAACCTATTCCACTGTCAGTGAAAGGTGTACCTGCCCATGGCGGAAATGTCTGACTAGATGATCTTCAAGGATCCCTTCCAACACAAACCATGGTTCAATGAAGAACATAAGAATATTGTTGTTCTAGAGGAAATTAAGGAAGGCTCGTTATGGACTCTGATTTGTAGCAATCTGGAATTGCATTTGGTCTGATCCAGGGATGCGTTCATCACGAGGAAATGTTCTCGTCATAATCCTACAAAGCAGCCCATAAAATATTTAGCTCTGCTTCCACCCCAAAATACATTTCCCTTTTGTTTTATCACCTCTGAGATACACAGTGACACAGCAGAGGGAAGAAAGGGCTCTTTCCCCCATGCAACCAAAGTCTTGTAATCCTTACAACAAACTCCATAGAAGCAAACCATCTAAGACAGGGTGACAGCCATCAATTACTGTTCAAGATTTCAGAACATCAGAAATTTAAACTGCATTCCTGGGCAGTGTGATGCCTGATCATCTGCACGCCATTAACCAGAGGAAGTCTCTGCTCTAGGTACGGAAGAGAGGGTGGGACCACACTGAATGTTATGTCCTGGATCACACTGAATGTTATGTCCTGGATCACACTGGATGTTGTGTCCTGGATCACACTGGATGTTATGTCCTGGATCACATTGAATGTTATGTCCTGGATCACATTGACTCTTATGTCCTAGATCACACTGAATGTTATGTTCTGGATCACAGACAAGAAAAGATTTCCTTCAAACAGATCAAACCTGCCCTATAACTCCTCCTGGCAATCCATGTCTGTGTCTGCTCTGCATGGAAATGCACTGGACAAGGAACAAGACTGGAAAACTGGCCTTCTCTTGATCTATGAATTACAAAAACACCTTTATTTTAAACAACAGGGGAAAAAATGAAGTCAAAAGCCAGGATTTGTTTTGTTGGTTTTTTTTTTTTTTTGAAGGCCAAATTCTGTCCCAGGAGAGATTTGTTAAATGGCTGAATAATGTAAAATATTGAAAACTCTTTCCATAACATTTCCACTGATTATTTAGTGTGCTCTGCTTACACTTCAGGCCTTGTTGTCAATCTGTACTTTAAGACACCTTTCTATCTTGCTGGCTATGGTCTCTAATGCTTTTTAATGCTGTCTCCAGTGTGTGTTTTGTGTAGTGGAATACTTTACAAATCAAAATGTTATTGGGGAATAAGCCTATGATCTCCTGTGTAACATTTCCTGGCTCTACTGCACACACATCCATTGTTCGATATTGAATTGGTCCCAAGAAGCATCAGAGCATGTGAAAGCTGCTATGAATTTTGCAAAGTGGCTTCAGGGCAGTAGAGCACGACAGGGCACGTCAGAAGAATAAAGTGCAAAATCTGAAAGTCCAAATTTAGGAGTCTCAGTCAATATTGAAGACTAAGAATAAGTAAATGCCCTTGGTAATAGGTTTTGTCCTTTTATCTTGTGACATTCCTAATATAGTTGAAAGGAACACGCTTAGCCAGGATACAAAATAAACCCAATTATTAAATAGGTTTATGTGTAATTAAACTGCTAGACTTTACTTAATACTACAAGTGATTGATTTTGTTAGTCCTTTCCCCCCTGCACAGTTATTGCATTTCCCTTCTATTCACTCATTTTTACCTCTCTAACAGTGTGCCTTCTATTTAGTCCTCAGGGAGCTGGGCTGTTTTGGAAGGTGTCATGCATTTCTGCTGGAGCCAGCTCCATTTTGGTCACTCCTCGTCAACTTTGTGCAGCGTTTTTTCCATAGAGATACCAAAACAAATCTGCCCAAACTGGCACATTCCATTGAGAGAAGACCGAGAGAATATGCTTTTATCACTGCTAATCTATAATATTTCCCTCAAAAATTCCAATAGGGGTTTCAATAACTCTCACATAGGTGCTTTTCCCAGAGGCTGCTCTGGTCATCGGGGTTCTCTGGCCAAGTGGGGTTTGGCCAACACGCCAAGGGACAAACATGCCATTGTTCTGGCATTTCCCCCTTTTGTTGTGAATGAGATCCTGTTCCCACTCTCACAAGAAGTAGGATCCTTTTATGACTGCTTTTTGCTTGGCTTCTTCTTCCTCCAAAGCCACAGTGTACTATGAGACTAAATTGAATGTTTGATTAAGCTAAATTAATTGCATACTTATAAAAATAATAATTATGTATTAAAAAGGTATAAAGAAAATAGTGTACTTAAGTATATACAGTAAGTTTCTGTTTTGCTGAGACCATTTTTTTTGAGAAAAATTACATGTGTCATCCCAATCTACTTAAGTCTGTACAAAACAGTAACATGTAGAAACAAAAAGTAACCAGGAATTCTTCATTTAAAATTCCCTGAAATGAACTGAAGTTGCCATGTTTACTGAGAGACAGAATTCCTCAAGGACACTGTTCAGAGAATTACACTGATAAAACAGATATGAATTATAGAGGGAAGCATATGTGTGGGGAAAAAAGGAATCTTTTATGTGTAACTAAGCACAAGAAATGGTAAAAAATAAAAACCAGTAACAAGAAACTATTTCCAAATTTGTTATGTATGCATACAGCATATAGCCTAATGCAAAGTTATATGTTGCAGTTATTTAATATCTTTCTTCAAAGGTTTTGTTAATACATCAATGACTGAACATCTAAAGGGGAAAACATATTTCTCTTTATAGTTTTAGATAATTGTCCCTGAAAAAAACCCAAACCTTTAATTACAGCTCAAATGAAGAAAGCCTGATTTGTGTGCTGTGCCCAAATGCTGAGGAGTCGGATGTAAAATATTTGTAATATTTAGGGAACCCTGAGTTTTACATAAAAGTAAACAGCATTGCCTGAAGGCACAATTTCCAGCAACACAATAAAATGTGCAGTGAATTTATGGCGGCCATCCATTAGCTCTTACCAAGGCAACGTCGCCCATATCTGTCGTCCATCATTATAATAGAGGGTTAATGCACCGAATTTACATAAAAAAGTCATATTGTCTGCATGAATTATTTACACTCTCAGCTGTTTTTACAGCTTGGTTTCAAGCTGGATTCTGGGAGAGATTCAGCCAGTAAATTACTCTGTGGAGACCTAACTGTATAACTACAAACAGAGCCTGCAAAGAAAAGAAAAGGGGAATGTACAAGCCAGTGGTTGTAATGGGAGAACAAGCTGTGGCTTTTCTTTTACTTGCAGAGGAAGGAAAGGAGGGCAGGGAAGCTCACCCAAAAAGTTCTGTACATGCAGCTACGCATTAGCATCTCCTCACAGCTGCACACATCGATGTGATTCTGCTGTAGATACGTTTAATTCCCAGGCATAAATTCACAGATCAGCACATTCTGTCTTTGCAAAATGATATGCTGTTGGGAAAAAAAAAGCACATCTCACACAACATCCTCCCCCATCCCCATCCTGATCTATTTATTGTGCAGCAACACCAATGGGCACAACTGGGTGTGGGTTGCCTCAGGACATGGGAACATCAGCCCTGTCCTGCTGCAAGGACAACAACAAGACATGCCTGTTGTATTCATAGAATAACGTGGAAATTTTCTTGGATAAGCAATGGCATCCAGTAAGCTCTGTACCATGATTATTTGATGGCAGCCTGACTAAATGTCACCTGAAACTATTAAAGCCACAGGGTCATGGAGGGTTTATTATTACTAAGAAATCCACTTTCTCCTTGGGAAAAAAAAAAATCTCTAATGTTATTTTAGGATTTATTTGAAGTAGCTTGTTTCCAACTCCTCCTATGTTTGATCAAAACTGGGATGGTCCAATCTAGACTTACTAAGAACTTCCACAATCTTTACCTGGCTTCTTGCTGTGCTGCTCCACAGTAATCAAGTATCATAGTTACCATGGCAACTGACATTACCTGGCACAAAGGTATCAACTACAATGTCTCCTCTGCAGCGTATCACACATTTGGTGTGAGTCCTGCTGTTCTAGATCAGGAAAACACCCTCCAAACCCAGGCAGGACAGTGTCCATGACTGTTAAGTGCCACCTCTGCCCCCTCCCCAGCGCTGCCACTGCCCAGAAGAGGATCCTGTTGTATTTTCACACTGCTCCCACTGCCCCAGTAACCATTTTTCCCTTGGGGATGATGAGAGGCAGGCTTTGTGACCCACTCAGGCTCTGACAAAGCTCTGTACAACAACAGCATGTGGCACCACCAAATCACAAATAGACTGGACCAGTATTGGTAGTTCCTCCTCCTGACTGTTTACACCCTTTAAATATTTGTGGACTTATGCACCATGCTGCAGGTGAGCCAAGCTATACATATTTATCTCACTTAATCTTCCCTCTTAAATCAATCTTTCCAGTCAATCTCTTCACTCTCTAATTATTTTTGTTGCTCTTCTCTGAACTCCCTCCAATGTGTCAATCAATACCTTCTTGGTAATGAAGTGCTCTGTAAAGAGCACGGTATTCTAGAGGCAGCTGTATACAGTGCAACAATGCAACCAGTATGGATTTTCAGTCTTCACAGGAAGGTTGATCTCATGGTAAGGGCACCAGAGTAGGGTTTTGAAGACCTGGGCTCATGTTCTGACTCTGAGGGACTCTTTGCATGACTTTGGGTTAGTAATTTAGTCTCTTCCCTAGTTAAGCATCTACAAACACTGTATTGTTTGGTACACACAAACAGTGAAATTAGGTGGTGTGTGTGGCAGAATAAGGATCTGGCTGCTTAGACAGGAAACCCAAATACTCAACCAAATAGCAGTGTTCTAGTGTAGTTCATTGTAGTGTAGTTGGTATGGAAGGACGAGTGGCTCTTCCCTGGTACAGAGCTGTTAAACACCACCAGCCAGCAGTGCCTTGCCAGTTATTGTTTATGGGACTTGTAGCAGTTGTTATATCGTGACCATATCATTTTGTTTTACTTTTAGCTAGTCTCATTTATTGCATATTCACTCAAATATCAGGACCAATTTCTCTTGCATCTTCAAAAGAAAATAAGAAAGCAATTTGAAATCTGCAAACTTCTGTTTCCCAGCAGCTGAGTTGAAGATTTCCTTTATTGGACACAGTGGGATGCAAAATAGAGTCTTAACACAGTGATGAGTACAGTCCTGTACTCCAATATTGGGTCCACAGGGGGCTCTGGGGCTGATCTGCTGCCTCCAGGCACAGCACGTGAGCAATAGCACAGTAAAGCATTCAGCCATCAGGAGGACCTGATTTCCCACACCTCACACCTTGCACAGGTGACTTCCCCAGCACAAGCATAGAAGCTGACCTGGGTTGATCACTCAGGTCTTACACCAGTAAAAAAAGCAGCACCAGACTCTCTGAAATGGCTCACCCAGATATTTTTCCATAAACTGCACAAACACTGCATACCATGAAGCATATATAGGGACATGTAATTAATGCATGGTTAAAACTTGTCTAACTAAATTGTTTTAAGCTTTTCTTTCATGAATCTCATGCTCTTTTCTCTTCTCTTTTAGAAGAGGAGGTTTGGAATATCAGAAAGCAAAGATGTCTGAGAACTGCAGTTACGATTCATCAAGCTCCCAGAAATGCATTATAATGTACTATAGGCTGTAAGACTAAAAATTATTCCCCATTGAAATGGTATTCACACAGCTTTTGCTGTACTGAAGCTTACATCGTAATATAATCATAATAACTAAAGTAAGTTTCCCTTGGGGATTATACCTCTGTGTGATTTAATCCTTAAATTTGTTTTGCTTTCATCCCCTGGAGAAGAGAGATTTCAGTTATAAAGTATTCTTCCTAGAAATATCAGACACTGCACATGCATTCATAATCTGCACTTACATTTACAAAGCCTGGGCCAGGAGGTAAGCAGAATTAGGAGCATAAGTGTTACCATTTTGTTTAAAGGAACATGGTTTGTTTTTCAAAAAAAGAAGGGCACAGCTGGGGATGAGTCCTGCTTATCCTGGAAAGTTCCCCACAGGACTCTCCCTTCATGTGACAGAGGGAATTATCTGTTTTCAAGAGAAGGCTGTCACTCAGAGTGTCTGAAAACACAGATCAGAGAGAAAAGGGTTTTCATGATAACTAATAAACTGTGGAATGAAGAGGAAACTTGCTGTAAAAACTGACTGAATTTCTGAGTAATTATGGGTCTTAGTTCATGTTTTAAAAAAGACAGTTCAGAGGCTGGGTCACAGTGACTTTCTTATCATGAAATGTGAGAAGAAAAGCAGTCGTCAGCATATTGATAATGCAAGCCAAAGTATGATCTATCTATTCTGTTGCTAAGACTGTTCTTAAACACTGTAGCTCTTTGCTGAGTTATTTTACCCAAGAACACTGATTTTGCCAACACATTAATCACTATTCAGTCACCAGCACACCATGCTCCTGAACAAGATTGTTCCCAACACATTTCTGTACATTAAGTGAAATGTATGTTCTTCAGCTGGCAAATAAAATTATATATTTTATATACTATATATATATATAGACACACACTTTCTAAAAGACACTCTTAAAGCACAGACTAATTAGATCACAAGTCAAGGCTTATCTACCAACAACCTCCACCAATAGGAAATAGGCTTACCTACCTATTTCACCTATATTTCACTTACATATATATTTCACCTATAGGAAAATACAGGGAAAGTTTGCGTTATGTTACAGCTTTCTCACCTTTTGGGAAAATTACTAAAATAATTTTCTTCACATGACAGTCCAGGGAAACTGCTCCAAGTACTAATTTGAGAAATACAATTCTTAATTAGCCACTTTCAGAAGACACTCAACCACTACACTCCTTTTTGAAACATCTACTAGGGAACAAAACAATGTAGTCATCTAGTGGAAATAATGAATGCCCTGCCATTTGAGCAATTTAAAAATAGCCTGAGAAAAAAAAGAAAAAAAAAAGAGACAGAAAGACCCAGTTTGAATCATAAATATACTATTAAAGATGAATTACACGTGCAGCTGGTATGCATAGCGAGGTACAGGCATCAGCTGCAGCTGATGTGTAACATATCCCAGGCAGCAGAGACAGTGTTCCACACAATGAACTTGTTTCAGATGAAGATGCCTGAGGAAAACGTAGCAGCAATGGTCACAGGATAAATGTCCCCTTGATTTTTAAAGCCTCATTTGTTTATACAACACCTTCAAAATCAATAGTCAGCTGCTAAGATATTCCCACTTCTATTGTAAACAACGCCAAAGCAAAACCACCCTCATGATCTCTGAAATCAGAACATAAAGGAACTCCCCCCAGCTTTCTTTCCCTTTTTATTTGGCTGTCTAGCATCAGAAGGAAGAGCAACCTCGAGGGCTCTGCCGTTGTTTTTGCCTCTCCCAAAAGTGCCCCGACTCTCCAGGTTGGATATCAAAGCTGTGCCAAGAGCTTGTGAAGCCCTGGAAGAAGGAAGTCACAGCATGAAAATGAGTCCTAGCTGGTTTCTCCAAGACAGTAAATCATATTGTACGTGTAGGAACATCAAACCAAGCTTGTGTTTCTACTTCCTCGTCGTGATGAGGTTACAGTTAAGCAAGGTGGAATTTTCTGACATGAAAATCACCTGGCAGAAAGTCAGCTGAGTACAAATATACATGGGCTTCTCAGACCCCTGTGTGTGTGCAATGCCTTGCAGGGGAGCAGGTATCTGTCCAGCAATCACAAACTCCCTAAGGGCCGCTGGCAGAGCTGAAAAGCTCAGACAGATGTTGCTAAAGCTTTGTGGGACTTACTTAAGGGAGGCAAAGCAAAGGACAAATGCCTTCTTGTTAGAGTGCATTAAGGTCGCTTCTTGCACAGACAGCTCATCACCACCCACTGCATTTACAGCAATGCATGGCTATAATTGCATGCAGCATCCTTTCCTAGCTTTGAGTCTGGGAGCACATTGCCCAAGGTTTGGGATCTAACAGCACCTTAAAAAGCTCTACAGCACTGTGTTTTCATGTATTTGTCTGGAGTGTCTTAGAATTCACTGCTCAGAGGATGTGTCTAAGTTTGGAGACAAGCTTAGGAGAAAAACACTCATTCCAGAGTGTTTTGTTTCCTCCAAAAAGAAAGGGTTCCAACAATCTCTTTCCACCAATAAGAAATGAATACTAGTGGATGAAAGTGAAAGAACCCAACTGTTTATTGACAGAATGCCCACACTGCGTGGGAAAAAAAAGGTAAATAAATGCTAGATGTTGAACTGTCAGACCAGATCTCTACCCCTGCACACACACTGGAACAAAAAAACAAAAGCCAGGAAAAGAAAAAAAAAGACCATGATGGCCAGCCACGTGGTGGGGAGAAAGATGGTGCCAGCTCCTGTCTCAGGGAGAAAAAAACCTCAAAAAACAAAAGGTTCATGCAGCAGCTCAGGCAAACATATGGGAAGCTGGTGAATCTCTGGTGTTGGTCCCCTCTTCACAGCAGAGGATGCAGGTGGGTTTGGTGTGCTTTCCTCTCACTGGCTCAGCTTTTCCTGAGACCTAGGGCCAAAATGGAGAGGCTCTGTGCCTTTCCCACCAGTCTCTGACCTTGGACCAAAACCAAGCTGTCCAGTCCACTTTGAAAAGTCACCAAAAAAGCTGCAGCCTCTCCAAGGCCAGGGAAAGGGAAACAAAACCTTTTTGCCTAAGCTAACAAAAAACCAAGCTAGCCAAGCAAGGAAACCCCAGACCATACAACACACCAGATGCCTTGGGAGTGAGGCTTTGAAAAACCCAAAACTCCCCCTGGACCCACCTTCAAGCCACAGCAAGCATTTTTGGGATAAAGCAGATGATCAGGGAATAGACTGGTCATCACAAAATCACCCCCAAGACAGGATGTCATTCTGTGACACTGTCTCAGGGTACATATGTTTAATAACACGGATATAATGTCACACCAAGACACTGCCTTTGGCAGCCTGCAAAAAATAACCCAAGATGAGAGGATATCAAGCCACAACTGCATGGTACCAGTCAATATGACAAGCAGCCTGCAGCCAGAGATGTGCAGTGGCAGTTCTGGTGGCTGGATGGTCAGAGCTTTTCCATCTCAAAGCTGCTGCTGCTCTTTGTGGCCAAGTGACAGTGGAAGCTCCCAGCTGATGCCCAGGGACTGCCCCTCTGCCCTGACCACTTGCCAAGGGCTCTGCTGTAGCCTGGAGCTTTTATAGGGCACACCCACCTCTAAAGCAGGACTCAGGTTTGTGCACACCAAGAATGTCACACTGCCAGCCACATGCAACTTATGGTCCAAAGCAGGACAGCAAGACTGTCAATGAGCAGCTGCCACTTTACTCACTCTCACTGCTTCTCTTCAGTCAACACCTACATAGGAATTTAAAAAAAAAAACCCTCAGGTGAAACATTTGAGCAAACTTTGCTAATCGATTTTAAACTGAAAGATGCTACAGAAAATGCTAAATGTGAGTTGCAAGTTCAAAGCAGAAATTAGGAAAGTTTTAAAATAAGTTGTGATGCAATCTTATAGTAATTTGAAGAGAAAGTTTCCTTCACTCTTGTAGCATTTCTGAAATTCTTCAAGTCCAACTCAGTTTTGCCAGCACCACACCCAGCCTGGTTTGTCTGTATGACAAGGGTTCTCAGGTTCAACAAATATTTCAGTGGAGAACTAAACCCAGGTCTGGTTACAGCCATAGCTTTGAGGAAATTACTCTCTTTCTATAATAGGTTGTGGGGCTATTCTGAGGTGATGCACAGTATGAAGTTACTACACTTCAGCTCTATTATTAATAGCACAGCTCTATTGATCCCATAAAACTTTCTCTAAGTATAGGGTGATGTGAATTAATAGCTTTTACCTAGTGCTAGGGGGCATGCAGACACGCTATAAATTAGACAGTCCCTGACCCAAAGTGCTCACAAACCAGATTAGAACAAGATGCAGCAGGTGGAGGAGACGGACTCGCGGGGAGGGAGGAGGAGGAAGTGGAAAGGCAAGCAGCATTACACATGGAGAAGTCTCTGCTCAGCAACAGCCAGGCATTGCCAGCTGGCAGGGATCTGCAGGCATCAAAGATGAGTCTACCAGGGCCTTAATGAAGGTTAAGGAAGTGGCTGTTTTAAGGGAGTTTCCCTTATGTATGTACAAGAAATAGCCTGTGGGTAAAGCATGTGGTGCTCGTGGGTGAAGCAGACTAGTTGGCAGCTCTGTCCTCCCAGGGGCTGGGTGCTACTGCTGGTCTGCTGGGTCAAGAAAATCAGCTTGTGCAGTGTAGCTGACTGTCTTCCATTCACTCAGATATTCCTCTCTGTCTGAATTTCTACCTGGAAGATAGTGAAATAGTCTTTAGAGGTGCTAATGATGTCATTATAAAAACACACAAAAGACATCTCGGCATTTCAAGATAAATTCGAGCCAAGTGCACTGCCAACATGCCACACTCCATGGTTCCCCTTTGAAATAAATGGCTTTATGCACTTCAAAGAGGGCTTTGTTTCACTTGTTTAGCACAAGATGCAAATACCTTGTCAGACCGAGCAGAAGAGAAAATGCACTTTGCACACGGGGAGCAGAAATACCCAAGCAGACACTCTAATGAGAATGATCTCAGGTTTGGGAGGCACAGCAGGTAGAGGAGGGCTAGATTTCTTCTATCTAGTTCATTCCATTTTTAATTAAAATTATTTTCAAAATCGAATCGCCTTGCAACAAAGAACAGCAGAGATATTTAGATATTTTCTGAAAGAACTTCCCTTGCACATATAAAGTCAAACTAGGAGAACTGAACACAGAAATGGGAGCATGGCCATGACACAGTCTTCATAACCTGAGAGCTCAGATATTTTTATGTTTCTAGAAAAGACTAACACTTTTTTACACAACTGACAAATGGGAGAAGATCTTCTAATACTGCCTCGGTAAAGGGTGACGTGTTTCTTCCCCTTCCAAGTGTTGTTCCAGGAGAGGGAACATTTTGGGGGCAGCATCTGCCCTGAACTTGGGACAAGCTACTCTAGCAGAGAACTCGTGTCCCGGCTGCTGAGAGGGTGCAAGCACTGCTCAGGCCCCTCACAGCAACCCTTGGCTAGAAACACGTCTCACATCTCCTGGCCCTTCCATCCCAACGCAAGATACAGCTGAGGTAGATCACATCAAATCTGTGCCAGAGAGAAGGTTATTTTGTCTGGCAAAAAAATTAACCATTACCTCAGAGCTGTGCAATTAGCTTAGGCAGTGTTTCTGAAAAGTTGACTGATCAGCTTGCTCGTTAGCAGGCATGCTTGCCCCTCATCAGGAATCACTCTCTGAGCCGAGGTCTCAGCCTTGACCACAGAGAATTACAAACACAAATGGGCTTTGATACTGACCAGAGCACAGAGAGCTGACAGGACAGACCCTTGAAAGGACACAATACACTGGAGGCTGCTCTTCCCTGGGCTCTCCTCTAGGATGGATGGCTGAAAAGGGAATGGGAGGAAAACAAGACAAAATTCACCTTCTTCCTTACTTCTCACAGGTACTAAGAAGTTGTGTTCCTTAAAAAAGGGAAAAGATATTCTGTTCTCACTTTGGACCTGTTTCAGCAGAGGTTGTCCAAGTTGGGAATTACAACAGAATCAAATAGTAATGTGATAATATGGCAAGATTTAGGGGGGTTACACAGTGGAGACCCTTGAGTAGCAGATATTTTTGAATAGCAGCTGATGAACCTAATGCAGGAAAGAAAGAAAAAAATGGTACACATTTGAGCAGGATATCCACTAACACCAAGAAAAGTTGGAGGTTGGCTTTTCCCTCTACTTGCCAGTTCTGCAGGGCATGTAAGAGAGATCAAGATCAAGACACTTCACAATTGGAAGAAGTTACGCCATCCTGAAATTGATTTACTCCTGATCTGGCATCTGTTCCAACCACCTACTTTTGTAAGGGGTCCCTCCACCACAAGGCAGGTATTTGAAATGATTATTAACTTTCCTGAGCAAAGCAGAGTAGCTTGCAGGATTCCAAAAATTTTAATCTGGGGCTGTCTGAAGAGAGGCTGAAGGGGTTGAGGCCTTTCATCTTAAATTTAATAAGGTAGTGGCTGGGGTTGGCACTGCCTATCCTCTCTACTCTCCAGGCATTTCACTCCACACCTACAATTTACTGGAGTTGTTCAACAGGCTTCGCTTTTCCCAGGCACACAGGTGGTATAACTGAGAGGACAGAGAAAAAGAACTTGGTATTGTTTTGGAAACACTCCCAGTCCAAACAGCAGTTTCATTCCCCAGCTGCCCTCTCCATGATGTAATGGCCACTGCATCTGAGCTGCAACTGTGTCCAGAGTCTGGAGCACCACGCCTGGGCTGCCCTCACCTCACACGCACTCAGGCTCAGGAATGTTCTAACAGCAACAACTTCCCTCCACCTGCTCAAACTTGGCACTCCTGTCACTTCTATCCCAAAATGGGACAGGGAAGCTCTCATGTATTCCTGCCCAGACATTATCTGGCTCAGCACAGTGATGACAGAACTGACTAAAGCTCTATTATGAAATATGGAAACATTTCAAACCTCGTGTTCCGATGCACACTTTAATGTGTGCATTATAGCTGCTGTAAGTAATCTCTTTATCCTAATAGAGTTCTTTATTTATTGGTTCATCCAAAAATAAAATTATGAAAATGGTTTTAAAGAGAAAAATATGTTTAATGTGTCTGTCTGTGCAGCACTCCTCTCTGCACTGGAAGGAAAGGGCTGTGATTCTGGCACACTGTGGGAGGCTCAATAGCTGCACTTCAGTGCAGCTGCCAGAAAGGATATACTCAAGAACAGAACTAAACCTTAACATTTCACCATACTTCTTCCAGCCAAAAGCTTTCTGTACATAATCCTGTGTGGCAGGTAAATGCTGCAAGTCAAGTTCCTGAGTCTGTATCTGATGACTTACAGAGAGCCCCCAGAAACTTCCATTTCCTATTCACAACATCCATACAGCACAACCTCAGAGGATAACCCAGAGAGAAATGGGATCTAAACCCTGCTTGGTCAAAGTATCACTTGGCAGTTGATGTGAATGAAACACTGCTTTTTCTCTCTGTTTCTTTATATAAATTTTTAAGTCCTTGTAATGGATGCTGAAAGGTGCATCAGGTGCCAGCTCAGGATCCACAGTTGTCTCTTTGCCCACAGGGCAAGTAGCTTCTATGAACTATTTCTCAAATTTCACACCCCTAATTGCAATTCTAGACATTGTTGATCTTGCAATTGTTCTGTAACACAATCAGCTTAGAGTGGAAGGGCTGAGACCTCAAAGTTTATTTATAAATAACAGCAGATGCAAAATTTGCATCAGAATGGTAAGAAGTTGATGCTGCCGTTGCTCATTTACCCAAAGCCATGTCAAAAGGATTTAGCAGATTTATACAGCTGCCTAAAGACTTCTTCATTTTCTATTTCCTTTTACCTGTAAGCCAAGTGCTGGCCTAGAAAGTCAGAGGTTCCCTGAAACAGGAGAGAGCACAGATAGGGTGACCTCAGGAATTCCAGGTTCCCAACTGGAACCTCCTGTCAGGAGGCTGAGGCCAGCTGCAGGCTTGTCAAGTGGATGCTCACTGCAGCAGTAGGTAATTTATGAATATTTGGCTGCCTGATGTGTATTTCTTGAATAAATAAGGTTGTGACCTGTGTCAGTGGGGGAAAAGCAAAAAAAAAAAGGAAAGGGAAAGTTCCTACTGTATATTCTGAAAGATAGCATGACCTTGAGGACAATTTATTTCAAGAGGAAAAGCACAGTGAGACTTCTCACAGAGTGCTCAAAGAAGCAGCCCCTGCTCATTCCCCAAATATATTCAGAACGGAGGCAAACACCTCTTTCTGCAATTCAAGGCTGCCTGAGTTTTCACCTGTAGATACGCAGATAAACTTATATCATCGGCTTCCAGCTTTCTGTGGGCTGGAATGTCAGCAGCAGCTACAGTGATTTAGTGCAGCAGCTCCAAATGGATTAAATCAGAGTAATTTGAATTTTACCCAGGCTTGTCATATAAATCTCAGAAACCACTGTCTTGCATAAAAACTTCCTCTCGACACTCCTGAGGAGTCATGACAGAAACCAAAGATTTGGTTGAAAATGAGAAACAAAGATTTTTAGCATGGAAAACAGAAGCAGCACAAACAGCACATTGGCTGAAAAAACTTACTTGTTTTATGGTAGCAATTTTTTGTGGTTTATGAAGTATATTTTCCCCATTTTTTATATATTATCGTGTATCTTATAGTGTATTTTTAAAAAATTTTTAAATGTCAGTTTTAGTTTGAGTGATTTCCACTCAAATGGAATATTCTTCAAATATTCCAGTCTTCAAAAAGAATGTACTACATAACAGTCTGGAATATTTTAGAAAGTATGATACCGCTAAAATGTTCCCTCTGTGCACAATCAAATATCTTTTCTATTTAAGAACCTCCTTCTAACAGTGGCATAGCAAAAAGAAATTTGCTACTGACTTCAGTGATGTCAGATTTTAGGCTCTGTCTTGAGTGATACAAATGATCTGTGATTCTATGGCCCCCAAAATTTAACTGTATCTTGCATTTATTTCAGCACTGCCTGTGTAAGGATATTTGAATCAACTCAGTAAATTATTTACTCAGTAAATTATTTATTACAGTTATTGTTTGTCTAAAAACAAACTAAAATTACTCAGAGAAATAATGTATCTGATGAATGCACTTTTCTTCATCTGTGCAGGATTTAGGCAGAGAGACAGATCGATCTGCAAGTTGTTCCATGTTTCTAATGGCATTACAACACCCTCTGTGGATTTTATTTACTCCCTGGTCCACATGCAAAGCTGCCATTTGCTTCACATGAGTCCCATGTCATCCCAGCTCTCTGTGAGTTACTAGACATCAAAGAACTCCAGGTCCAAATGCTCCTAAAAAGGCATTTTGGCTCCACTTTTGCAAGTACTGAACATGGGCTAAAGACCTTTTATCCTGTAAAAACTCGTACTCACAAGAGGACTGCAAAAGCTTTGTAAATGTAAGTTAAATACATCAAAGAAAACAGGGGTTTTTTACAGGTATTTGTAACGTTTTCCCCAGCAGCATTTGCTCAATTTTCATTTTTTTTGTGAAAAATCTCAAAAAAATAAACCTAAAAATTCTTTTTGCCTCGTTCATTCTACAATTCACTCACTCTTGCATTCAGACCAGGTTGCTGCTGCAGCTGCTGCCTTTGAGGAATGAATGAGAGCATTCTAAGATTCATTTCTTCTGACTTTTCCATCAGGAGCAGCCAGGGCAGAAGCTCCTCACAGCAAGTCCATGCTCCTGTCTGGTCTGTCCCAAGCTCAGCAGTGACTGATGCCAAGATCAGTCACAAAAACAGAGGCAGCCACCACCCCACAGTGACCCTCTGCAGGGCCTGAGGGGAGCAGCAGACCCTACAACAGCCATGGGAATGAACCAAGCCACAAACCCATTCCTTATTCAGTGCTCTCCCTTGGCAGAACCTCTACTTGGACACGGGACAAAGCTTGACTAAGCACAGCCTGCCAGGGATTGCTGCAACCACTCTGCCACACGCAGGCAGGCTGGACCCACCCACCTCACTCTGGGGTTTTCTTTTGAATCCTTCTGCACATCCCAAAAGGGCCAGAAAGAGTTAACAGCTCACAGCACAGCTCAGCCAGTCTCAGGACAAATAAGGCTGCTAAATGCAGTGGCTTTTATATTTCAGTGAGACCAACTGGGGAGAAGAAACTCAGGTGCAGACTTGACTTAATTTCATGGTGAAGGCAAGTCCTCAGGAAAATGCTGCCCAGGTGCAGGTATTCCCTTATGTCACCCCTTCCAGGAGGCTCCTCAGAGGCTCCCTGCACTTAGACTGGCTTCAGAAGGTCAGCAAGGCAGTGAGCACACATCAGGTGTTTGCTTACAGTGCACATACACTGCAATAATCATGTGCTCTCTTTTCTTTGGTTTTTGAGGTGGATATGACAGTACCTGGAGGAGATACTCATCTGTCTACCTAACAATCAGAAATACCTTATAAAATATGCCTGAAATTAATCCATTGTGAAAGTGAGAAGGGAAAACATAAATACTCTCATTAATTCATATGTACATACACCAAACTTTACATAACATATGGAGTAGTTGGAAAGATGCCTGCAGGTCTAATTGCATTTCTGTGTGAAGAGCATTTACACTCTCTCATCTCTCCTTTCTCCATTCATTTTAGTAATTACATGTAGAGAAGCAGCTAACACACTTGTAATTAAAACCAGCAGTGAAGGATTTTTAGGTGTTTTAATACAAGAGAATTGACATAGAAAGCAAGCTGAGTTAGGAGTGGATTACCACAGTTGTATAAAACAATGCAAGCCCCAGGAGGAGCCTGTGCTAGATGAGCACAAGGTGCTCATGAAGACACAGATGTGTGCAGGCAACGGCAATCAAAGCCCAGACCTCCCCACATTCAGGGTTTGCTAAAAAAGATACTTGATCACAAGACCTGAAACTGTGTTCTGCTGCTGGAAACCACCAAACTCAGGAATTAAAACAGTTGCTTCATACAATCTATAGTGCTTCATTTTTTTATCTGTTTCATTTGGCATTTTATTGGCAAAGGCTATAACAGTTATTTCAGCTTGGTGGGTGGAGTTCCTATGAAACTCCAGATCTTTTCGTTTAAATGGTGAATATTCATGACACAAGCAATCTGAACCAGGCAAGACTTTGTTGCCTTCTCTTTCCTTTCCCTACTACCCAAGCTGTGCACAATGTTACATGTGGTGTGCAAATAATATTCTCCCAGAATATTCTGAGTTCTCTTTCATTTTAAAATGAAAACTGGACAATATCTACGCTTACTCTGGGAGGTCCTGAACTGAACTGAAGGATAGCATGCTTGCAACCCAAGCACCAGCAACTCACAAGGACTAGTCTGATGGCAGAAAGTGGGAAGAGTAATTGAGTAGTCAAATCCTTCCCTGAGAGCTTTCACCTCAATGTAGTCCAGAAACTAACTTTTATAAATGCGTTTTCTCAGGCAATTTACAAAAAAATATTAAAAAAATAACCAAACCAAGTTGTAGTTCTAGGCTTTTTGTATGGCCATCTGAGCAGCTTTGCAGCTTCCTGCAAACTGAACAGGCAAGGAAAGACCTAAATCCCATTAATACTCAGTATTCTTTTAGCAAGAACAGAAGCATTCATTTCAGACAAGACACACTTGGCCAATACACAACAAAGACCATGGTAAGACATTAAGATTTGGGTTTATCTCTCATTATTGTACTCTGATTTGATGGGTAGTAAATGAAACTCAGTGCCCCAAGCTGAGTCTGTTTTACCTATGACGGTAATTGCTGAGCAATCTCTCCCTGCCCTTATCTCGACCCACGAGCTCTTCATTATATTGTTGTAATGGTTTCACCATGACTGTCTCTCCCCTACCCAGCTAAGGAGGGGAGTGATGGAGTGGCTTTGATGGGCACCTGGCATCCAACCAGGTTTAATCCATCACAATACTTGGCAAATTTATGAAAAAAAGACCCAAAGACTGACCAACCCACCCAACACACCAAAAAAAACCAAACCAAAAACCCCACAAAAACCAAAAATCCCCCAAAAGCAACAACAAAAAGCAAGACAGACACAAAATAGAGTAAAAATGAAAGCTGTGATTCCACATTTTGGTGCAGTGAAAAGAAGTGCCCCATGGCTCTGACTGCAGCCTGACGTGCAGCGCTGCCGATCGGCGCCGGCTTTGCACACATGCAGCCACACACGTAGGGGCAGGCAGCAGCATTTCCCAAAGCTCATTCAGTGTCCCAGATGCCAGCAGCAGCTCTCAGCAGATTCCCAGATAACCATGCAAAGCCAGGTTTCAACCCAGCAGCCCTCAGCCATCTCAGCCCAGCTGCGGGCAACCGAGTGGCCCTGAGCTCTCCTGATCAAGGTGTCACCTCTGCCACCCCATCCTGGCAGCCACAATCAGAGGAAAGTGGCCCTTGCCTGGCCAGTGGTGGCCACAGACCCTGGGCCAGAGAGAAGGCACAGGGAGGAGAGTGGCCTAAGGGCAGGGAAGGGAGGGAGGGAGGGGAGGGAGGGAGGGAAGGGAGGGAAGGGAGGGAGGGAAGGGAGGGAAGGGAGGGAGGGAGGGAGGGAGGGAGGGAGGGAGGAAGGAAGGAAGGAAGGAAGGAAGGAAGGAAGGAAGGAAGGAAGGAAGGAAGGAAGGAAGGAAGGAAGGAAGGAAGGAAGGAAGGAAGGAAGGAAGGAAGGAAGGAAGGAAGGAAGGAAGGAAGGATCCTCGGTGGGAGCTGAGCCTCCCGGGATGGACTGGTTTGCATTGGAGCAGCTGCCATGTGGCACCATCCCTCAGCTGTGGGCTTGAAGAGCTGAAGTCTCTGGAGATAAGGGTGCTGGGCACCCCAAGAGCCCTGCAGCTCTCAGCACCCTGCCTTGGCCATGGCTGGACAGGGTCTGTGTGCACCAACTCCACAGCGCGTGTGGGCCCAGGCCCTCACAGCTCCCAGGCCTCAGAAACTCCTGCTGTATTATAACAATAAAGTTGCTGTTAAAAGAGAAGCCATGTAAGAGTAGAGGACAGAGAAGAGCTCTGCCCAAGGCAGCATGGAAATAAGCAATAGCAGGGCTCTCTTATGAGTTTTGCAGTGCACCCTCCCCCTCCCAGGAGACACATCAAAGGCAGATGAGGAGATGAGGCCGCAGCAGCCAGCCTGCTGGAGCCCGCTTGCTCAGCACTGCAAAATTAATTAAGAGGGTGGGAGAAAGAGCCAATACGAGTCTGATTCTGTCAGGGAGCATGGCACTGACAAACAGGGAATGCTAATTCAGGAGTTTTTAGTTTCTTTCACACCTGCCAAAGCGAGAAACAGGAGTGTGATTCAGGTTCGAAAGACACCAGATTTGGATACCCCGACACGTCACAGATACCACATCTACCACGGCTTCCTGGAAGCCTGCAAGAACAAACTCAAAAGAGCCTCAGCCCCTGTGATACAAGCTTTGAAGAAAGAAAGCACATCAGTGTTTTGGTTACTGCTGTTTCAGAGAACAAAGCAGAGGTGAGGAGAACAGGAGAAAGCCACAAGCAGAGACCTCTTACCCTGCTATCACTGAGCATCTTACTAGAACAAGATAGGCATAGCCAACAAACAATTCAGGAGAAAATAATTCAGTTGCAGTTGACATAATTAGCACTAAGACATTAATACCAATTTTCTATCTATTTAACACTACAGGGCTGGAGATGTGATACTCAAAGTAGCAGGAAGAAAAAAAAATGAAATGGAAAACTCTTAAAATGCAGGATTTCCAGACGTTCAGGTGCTGTAGTAGGGAGTCCCTGGAATTGGTCATAAATTTATTAAAGATGTACAGCCCTCACTCCTGGGTTATTGTTGCTCTACTATTTTTTCTTGCCCATAATTCAAACAGGAGATGAAGCATCTGCACCCAATTTGGGACTAATAATTTTTAAATAAAAGATAAATATGTCGAGGTTTCATAAATAGAAAGAAGACCATGACATTATAAATAAGTTTTATTATCTGTGTTATTGTAAAGTTTATCTGTTCAAGCTCCTGCCCTTTGCAGATTGCTCCTATTCGTTATGCATTCAAGTACATTAAAAATTGGATTTTTTAATCCAAATTTTCCCTTGGAAAAGGGACTTTCTTTGTGCAAGAAGAACTCCTGAACCACTTTTTATGGAATGGTCTGCAGCCCTGAGGCACAGCTCCACTGAGTCAATTGCCTGTGAATATTTAGAAAACAACCATTGCACTGCATCTACTCTGAGCTGGTTTTTGGAGCACACAAGAGGTGCATTAATCCGTGTGTTCCCTTCTTTTTTTTTTTTTTCCTGATCATGGATATTCCAATCATAGCTCTCAAAACTAAACCATAAAATTAGTCTGAAGAGCTCCATGATATCTTTTAAACTTACATCCAAAGATGTGTAAGAATGATATTTCAACAGCGGGCAGGTCTGGACCACCTGCACAGAGGCACAGAGACATAGCCCAAGAAACTGGTCCATTAATGCAGCATTTTCTAGGGGCAGGTGAATGACTATCAGGCTACATCTGCCCAGCAGTTAAGCAAAGTAGTGCCTGTTTCATCTAGAGAATAAAAGGTGCTTTGTTCAAGTCAAATAGAATCACGTATCAGCAACGTACATTAATAACTGATAACATAAATATCCAGTGCATTTAATATTATCAAACTAATTACATGTTGGTTTGCCAGGAATAAGGGTGAGCTTTAAAAATCCAAGATGACATGATTGCCACTGAGTAAGACGTTCCTGCTCATCCTGAACACACACTAAAAGCATAGGTGACTGAGACAAGTCACCAGGCTGGAAGCCAACCTTATTTCATGCACTGAATTTGCGATGAAAATTCTAATGAACCCATCTTGACAAGCTAAAGCAGTGCTGCTCTGACCAGAGGTCTCCAGCTCACTCTGAGGTAGATGTGAAAGTATTAACTTGTTGAAGGGTCACTCAATGCGTGCAGCATATATTCCTTCTAAAGCTAGCATTGCAAAAAATGTTGAGTGACATAAGAATTTTGTAGTCCAGATTCAAAAGAAAAAAAAATTAATTTACTTGCCACCCTTACTATGATGGTATGAGGAAAGAGCTTATTCAACACATGTACCTGTTCCACTCGGGCAGAGAAGTTCTTCTCTGAGCCTGAAACACTGCATGCACCAAGCTCTGTGAGAGAGCTGGTGTTAAATGGGGTCAGAGCTACATTTGCTCTGGGGAGAAGAAAGGCTCACTTTGAAGACAGGCTGGTTACCCTGTTTTTCTTCCTACACCACAGCTTTCAAATTGCAGCTAGAACTTGAAGGGAGTTGTTCCCACAAGCTCTCCAGCCCAATGTCTCCACCCAAGAGGCTTGAGTAAATAGCAGAAGCTCTGGATATGAATCAGATGGAAAAGATTCATCCCTCTCTGCTAGGTCTGAGTTCAAAGGCATCCATGGCTGAAAAGCTAAATCAAGATCACTATCTGTATGTGAGGGCAGGATGGAGCGTTCAGCACCAATGAACTGCTCACCCTTACGTGCTCAGAGGTAGTGCAGCAGGTTGTATGCAGCACTCTACATAACACTGAGAGAGGTGGGGAACTGTGGTTGTTTGGGGAGGCTTTCTTTCCTCTGTTTCCTGTCTGTTCCTCAATTCCTCTAGCTGAAAATCTTGCAGCTGACCTCTCAGAATCTGTACTCGGCCTCACAGCCAGGGGAAGACCACAGATGATGAAGAATGTATGCCAGAGCAGAGTGCTCAGCCTCAGGTCCATGGCAGATCTCCTTCTCCTTGTTTGTACCAAGACACAGAGCAACCTCTCATCAGGAACAGTGTGCATGATCCATTCCTCCTGTGCACTCATCAGACCTGAGTTCTGTCTCATGATATTTTGCTCCAACACAGAGGTCGCATCCATGTACCCCGAGCAGGTACAGCCCATGCTGCAAGCACAGCTTGCTGCTTTACACCTGTGGAAGGCAGATCATGCCATCACCAGCTGATGTAAAAATGGCCACAAATGAGAAATGGAAAGGATGCACAAGGGCAAGGATGTGTCCCCAGACCATGGAGTGTCTCAGTGTCAGTGAGTGGCTGAGAGCACAGGTGTCTCTGCAGACCTACTGACCAGTGACATGTCTGTTCACATTTGCACAGGTCACAGCACCCGTGTCTGTGTTTCCTTGTAGGTGCAGCACAGTCCTGACTCCTCACCAGCACAGGTACCCCACTGGTGAGCTGATGCTGGAGTACAGCAGGAGCCCACAGCTAGGGTGTGCCTGTACCTCCCTCTGTGAAGTTGTCTGCTTTATTATCTGTAAAACAGAACACCTGGGAAGATGAGCCAAATAGTATTAGATATAATCAGATACTTTCTGTCTTCAGGTGCCACCCATGTGCACACCTTCCCTACCAGCTGTGGAGTGAACCTGCTAACAATTCTATTAATAACAAGCAGTATAAGTAGGTGAACTGGATGAACTTGTGTGAAAGCAAAACCCCAGAGGTAGATTGGTTGCTCTGTTCAAAGCAAACAGATAACTATCCCAGGCTTCAGGCAACTCTCCCCCTTTCCCACCTCCTCCTTTGGGGCATCTCCAGACATGTCCAGGGTGGTGCAGCCTGTCAAACAGACATTTAATTGGTGATGCAAAAATTTAAAATAGGGATCACAAAGCCACCAATGACCCTGCGAAATGCCAAGTGCCAGGACTTCCTCTGAGCACTCTCTTTTGTATTCATCCTCACTGTGTGTGTCACTGTTGGTACACGAAAGTAAAACTTTTCATTCCTCAGAGGGTTGTGTCCTCAGCTGTCTGAAGTCCCAAGCTGCCTGTGAAATCATCTGGTAGGCACTGGCTGAGCACGAAGCAGCAGATGCCTACAGCTCACAGTCCTCTTACAGGCAGAGCTCACCACTGACCACAGGAGAGCACCATGGGAACCCATTGCCAGGTGTCTGCTAATCCCTGGAGCCCTTTCACTCCTGATGCAACTCCTGAGTTTTGTGTCAGTGCAGGGAAGAGCCAAGGACAGACTCTGGATTGCAGGATTGGAAGTCAGTGACTCTTCCGTCAGCTGGCAGGCTGAGCAATGGAGATAGGAGGCTCTTGGACACACATTTTTGTACCCTTGACAATAATAAAAATCTGATGCTTTGGGGGTTGTGATTGTCAAGGGGCCACAGCTCAGCACCAGTGTGATGAATAGGGCACTTTCAGAGAGGCAGAAACACATGGCTTAGGACCACGAGGACTGAGGAAGGACAGTCTCCTCAGCAAGATTTTGGATACCTTGAGCCACCAGTGTGCTTCTGAAATGCATGCTCCTCTCTTGCCTCTCCTCCCCTCTTCAGATCAAGAGCAGTATGCAGGCAGGGCTGGCATTGTGCCTCAAATGAAACAGTTCAATTAGTTGTTTTGGGGGTTGTAAAATAACTTTGAGGTGTTATATACTCATACCCCAGTGGCATCTCTGGGATAAACAAAAAACCCTTTCCTTCTAATTTACTGATTTTTCAGAATGCAGATGGATTTAGGCCAAAAAGGGTCTCCCACAAGTCCAGCTGGGTTCTCAGAGGGGCTTTTTAATTTTGTGTACTTCTCTATGTGAAATAAAACAGTGTTCATTTCAGATTAGCATGCATATGGCAGTCTTTTAGATTCTGGAGTTTTCTGCCTGTCATTATGAGTAAAATTTTAAACAGCTTTTAAAACAGCTTCAAGTGGAATTTTGAAGTCAACAGCAAGGATTTTTGGAAGCACCTTTGTAAGGCAAATGTTCAATTCCTATTGCCATTCAGGGGGGCTTCAGGTGCTCTGCCACAGCTCGCTTTCCAGCACCATTCCAAAATCATGGATAAGAAGTAATGAAAAATCTTAAAATGCTACGATAAATATTGTTGCTGTTTACTACATAAATTAGAAGCAACCAGAGAGAAGAGTGCAAAAAAATCACAGGAATATAGATTAAAAATAAGTTCCTTTGCATTGCAAACTCTCAGAGAAAAAGAAAAATGAAGGTAAAACAAGATGTGTAATTCCTCCTAGAAAAAACAGAAAGGTTAAGGAACCATGAAGAAAATTTCTATACTACTGCGTGCATTAGGACAGGAAGGCAGGTGGAATCAGCATAAAGACTTGCCAAGGAATCCCTTAATACTCCAGTAAAGCAAACTGTAATTTGATTTCTCCCTTGGGCACGCAGTCCCTATCCTTAACTAACAGCACTTTCACCTGTGAGATGTGTGTGTTGCTGCAAGGAGGATGCTGAGCTTGCACAGGGAGGTGTCAGTAAGGCTGGTCCTCACATACCCCTCATGGTGGTACAGTTGGCAGCAGCACTCATACTGAGTTTTCCACCTCCACCAAACCCATCAAATCAGTATCTCTTCTCAGTACAGGGTTTAGATTTCCCCCCTGTGTTAGGAAATTGGGCTCCACTGGCAGTGTTGTCCTGATTGCACCATTACATCACAACTCAATGCTCTTATGCTAAATGGTGCCATGGTGCTGTCCTATGTCAGTGTTCAGGAAAAAGAATTCCTTGTTTCTGTGCACCAAAAAAAAAAGTGGAAGGCTTGTGTGGTTCTTCCTTTGTGTGAGGATATGATTCAGGGATGGCATCCTTTATAAACACATCATGTCCTCCACCTAAAGGTGCTATGAGCTCCAAAAGAGCCAAATATATTAGCATTCTTTAACCATAACTTTTGAAGTCGACATTTGACTACTTTTGCATTTCTTCTAGGTTGTAGTTAGACAACTCCTAATTCTATGGGGAAAGCAAAGACTATAAAATGCCAGAGCTTCACTCTGCTGAAATAACATTAGTGAAATATCAAGTCCTTTATGATGTCATGAGGGATTCCTTAATATGACTATAGCCTCCTAATGACATCATAAAAAACAACTGCAACATCAGAAAACAGCCAAGGGTCATCAATCAGCTCATCCTCTCTCCTACTCACCAGAGGCAGCAGCCCAGCTTGCTCCTATCTGCTTTTTATGAGCAGTGCTGTCCTCTGAATAGCACACAGAGAAGAGACTAATAATCATACAAATATCAGGGAGAGCGGTCAATCATCACCTGAAATGTTCAGTACACCTGAGGGAAATTCGGGTGCTGCAGCCTGAAGAGTCTGCAAGTTTAGCATGTAGAAGAGACAACATTACTGCCTTAGAGGTGACCTGGCATTCTCTGGGCAACAGGCACACAAGTTGGTAATTCAGACTTTCTTAAAATGTGGGGACAATGGGGCTGAAAGATGAATTCTGTGTTTGCTGTCCTTATCCTCCAGCTGTAAGGAAAAGCTTTTTCCATGTTGCCCAGATAGCCACCTGTATGTGCCACAGTACAATGACCTCACTGAAAGAGTTTGCATCTTGCAATTGAAAAGGGTGATGGTCCAAATGAGATAGAGTGACAGCCAAATCCTCTGACAAGAAGGAAAACAGCCTCCTCCACTTTTGAAAACACAGTGCTTCATAGTTACAGCCTTATTATGCTCTTTTAGGAACACTCAGAAGTTTTCCAGTGTTGGGGAAAACTCAAGGAGTTAAAAACCCCCATGTAATGAGAAAGATACTGTGGTTTTGAGGGTCTTGGAGGGTGTTTAAATTGGAACTTCTGCCAGCCTGACCAAAGAAGGGGTTTTTTGTCAGGTAAGAAGGGGAAAGATCTGCTTCCTTACCTTGTTCTTTTCTAAAATCGTTACTCACCATTTTACAGATCTTTATGCAGTGAACTCCTGAGTGGGCAGGCTGTTGTCAGGGTACTTCACAGTGGGCTGTAGAAAATCCCCACCTCTTGAGGTGTTGGGAAAGGGAATTTGTCACAGCTCTAAAATTAACTGAACCTGGAGATTGTATCTTGGCTTAACCGTGAGTGTGCCCTTGAGCTCTCCATGGCTCTGACCCCTTTCAAGGGCACTTGGTCTAGAGCCATCTCCAGTTTTGTGTTTCACCTGCTCCCCTCTCTAAGCAGCTGCAGGGAGAACTCTGTTTTCACAGATGATTTCTGATATGAAAGTTGTGAGTTTTGACTTTACTTCAGGGTTCCAGTGTCTCTAGCCAGCCTATGGAGAAGCACACAGCACCCTTCTCCCCTCCTTTCCACACCCTGCAATTGGTGAAGGAAGGATCTTAGAGTCAAACAGCAGGGCCACAGCTCAAAAATTGGTCACTCTGGGCCAGAGGGTCTATATCAATAGTAATGAAAGTTGTCCCATCCCCAGGTGAGGGAGCAGCAGCCCCGTTGCCTTTCCTGGGCTGAGAAGTCTCTGTTGCCCTCTTGCATCACCTTCCTCATTCCCTGCAGTGCTCTGCTGGCTACCAACTACTGAGACCCTGTCCATGCCAAATCCTCACCCCTGATGAGTGCTGAGCCAGTCATTTCTGTATCCAGATTAGCTAATAGATGTTAGACCACCCTTCCCTTTGGTGTGGTTATTTCCTATCATGAGGTTAAACCAATTTGTGTATTTTTTAAACCTTGTTGAGGAGGTTGGAGGGAGCAAGTCTCTGGCACAGTTGTGCAGAATGTGACAATGGCAGCAAAGGTCATAAGGACATGATAGTTTAGAAAAGTGTTATCTCAACTTCCTAGGATGATTAGTGCTGAATTTGTTGTGAATTTGTTAATTTTCTATATTTATAGCTGACTTCTTATGAGCTTTAACATCCTTTTCTAATTATCCAAAAGACATGTGTCACTTCAAGATCCTTTCTTTTTATTTTCTAGCTGCTTAAGCATTTCATAACTACTATTGTTGAGAGCCTTGTTTTAAAAATGTATTAAGGGCAGACAGGGGCTTGGCTTGTGAATGTTCCCACCCTCACCAGCATTGCAAGTCCTGAAAAGAGCAAGTCCAAATCTTGCCTTTTGAAGTTGACATTTTGCATTTCTTCTAGGTTGTAGTTAGGCAACTCCTAATTCCATGGAGAAAGCAAAGACTGTAAAATGCCAGTGCTTCATTTTGCTGGAATAACATTAGTGAAATATCAAGTCCTTTATGATGTCATGAGGGATTCCTTAATATGACTTAATATTCCTTAATATGACTGTGGCCTCCTGAGGCTAACCTGAGGGCAGCTGCTGTGACTTCCAACCACGCCCTGCCCAGCATGTCCCACGTGGCATTTTGCACAGGGGCAGCAGGCCACGCTGTGTCCCCGTTCTCAGCCCAAGCCACCACTTTGGTCAGAAGATCCCCAGAGTGTGTCCCAGGAGCAAATGGTCTCAGTGGAGCCATGGATCATGGGCTAACCACTGATCAGCCAAGCCCAGGGACCAGCTGATCCCTGACTATACCTCTTGTCACCTTATTTCTTTGTGCCTTGCTGTTTGCATCCTCATCACTTCAGTCTTGTAGGACCAATGCAAGCCATGAAGCCTGATGAGGCCAAACACTTCCAGAACTGCTGCTGCACAGATTGCCTTCCCCAGGGTTTCTTTCAGTTTCTCTTTCTTTTGTTCCAAATAGCAGTCCTGTGCTGAATGCTGCTGTCAGACAGTTCATTAATTTAAGGACACCAGAGCTCAAGCAGATCATTTACAAGTCAGCATGAAGTACAGAGGAAAGGAGGAGACAGTGCTGCTGGCATCCTTGATAAGCAAGATATTCGATAATTTTAATCTCAATGTAACTCTGCTATTTCCAGATTATATAATCCCACTCTTGAAAGAGGGTTATTTGAGCAGACTGTCACATTAAATAGACACATTTGCCGCGTATGTTAATTGCAGTGGAAAGCTGTTAAGCAAATAAGCTTGTTTCGTCAAAACGTTATTCTTTTAGCAGGTCTGTTCCTTTCATGGATCTCCAATTCACAAGCCATGCTCTTCTAGAGTGCACATTTCAGTTCAAGGCAAAGAAATGTGTTCACTGAACTGATCAATTTTTTTATCATGCTGACTTTTGTTCAAATTCTAAGGCGTGCTGTGCCACAGAAGTAAATTCTTTTAAACACATTTATTTCTGCTGTAGGATATCAATAGGAAGGTTTGAGTCTATATGTAGAGAAGGGCTAACATTGTATTTTCTTAACAGATATTAGCATTAATAATCCTGCAATGTACTGCCTGATACACCACACTAGTACTACCCATTTACTAAGTTGTCTTTATCACTTCAGTTAAAAAGCAACTGTGTACCACCTAAGCACAGATCATATTTATTGTTACTATTTCTTACGCAATAAAATCCCCTTAACTGCATGTTACTTTTGAATAAAACCTAGGGGGTTGATCACATATTTCTGAATCACTGGAAATAGGAATATATATTATATGCTGCTGCTAAACTCACACATTTTAATTTCTTTAGTCAAGCGAAGGAGCGTGAAAAGGAGGAGCAGCCTATGCAGATTGGAGTACACACAATCTTCTGACAATCACTTAGTCTGCATCTTTCTGCTGTGAAATCTAGTGGCAAAATAAAGCTGGTTTGCTTTACATGCAAGGTAGGAGCATCAGTGGTGGAAATAAAGAGCAGATTGGAAGTGGATTGGTTCTGAAGTGGTCATTGGTCTCTCCTCTTTCAGAGAGGAAAAGGATATCAGCTTTGCACACACAAAGCAAAACACTCATTAATGTTTCCAAGCCAAGAGACATGGTGGGGTAGGTGGTGGCAATTTTCAAGAGGAAAAGGAATTTTCAAGGGGAAAAGAAAGTCCTTCTAATAACCTCTGGTTTTTGAAAAGACAAATCTGATCCTCCTAAGCCAAAATTTGCACATTCAAACTCATGCCCAAATTTTAAAAATAAATAAGAAATGTGACCAAATGCACATGCCCTAGGATTCTCCATGGGTTTAGAAACATTCAGAGATGTACATATGTGCAGCACACATCCAGACATGTAAGAATTTACATGGCATTCTTAGCTGTAACAGCTGCCAAAGCATCCTCAATCCACACTCACCAAAGCGTTGTTCCACCTGTCTCCTCAGCAAAACTCTCTCAGCTCTGTTTTATGGTAAACTGATGCATCCATGTAATTTTTGCTTATCAGGATCTCAGTTACACTCATGCAGTGCTGTCAACCATACCCTGAAGGCACAGGAGTGCTTGAGGTATTCCTGCAATTGCAATTTACAGGAAAAAAAATTACTGATGATGCATAAAATCTCAAATGTAATTCAGTTTCTCCAAGAGTAGCCAGGAAGACCATTCTGACAACAGTAACCATTCCACTAATGTCAGCAGCCCTCACTCTCATGGAGAAGAAGAGCTAAGTGAGGCCAGGTCAAATTCACATGATTATTTTTCAGAGCAGAAACACATTTAAAAAAAGCATGTGCAAGCAGTTATAATTTCTCCTTTTGACCATTTCCCTGTATTAACAATGTACATTTCCACTTCATGTAAAAGTCAAGATAAACTGAATATAAAGAAACTACCCAAAGCAATCCCCTTTCACTAGCAATCTGCAGGAAAATGTTTTCTTTAAGTGCCTTTAAATGAACCACATTGAGAAAATAAAGAACATTATCATCTGCAAAAGCTGTGTGCCTGCTAGCCATGCACTGCTTGAGTACAGTATTCATAAAAGTGAAGCATAAAATCCTCTAAACAGCTTTAGGGAGTGCTGGAGCCAAGGGAGAGAGAATAAAAATGGGCTGAATGTGCAGGTGAGGAAGACAGAGGCTCAGGAAGATACATGAGCTTCAAAACTCAGCGAGGCATCTTAACAGGACAGCAGTGTGTGGGTGACCTGTGTGACATCAGACAGGGCATGAAGTGAGCTGAGACTCAGTTCTGTTAACTGAGGCTCTCTGCAAGCTGATTTTGCCTTAGTTAAAAGTCTTCTTATATAAAATTTGACAACCTAAATGGCTAATTCCACTGACATGTCATGAGAAAGGCTGGGAGCTTGTTACCCATACTGAGCCCTGCCTGCCTCAGGCTACAGAGCTTCATGTAAGCTCATCTCACAGCTCCAGGTCTGGCCTTCCATTGCAGTCATGGATCAGGTTATGCTCCCTTGCAGTACAGCCTTAACCAATCTGGTCAGAGTTGGTTGTGCTTTGACTGTGGGGTTAAACTAAATGCATCTAGAGGTCTCTTCCAATCTGAATTCCAATCTGAATTATCCTGTTTTTCTGTGATTCCAAGGTGGTTGAACACAGGTGTTCCAAAAGAAGGGATGGACCAATTTGTCATGCTAAGCTGTTCCTTGCTCAAGGAGAAATTTCCTCCCAAACTAAGCTAGTTATCAACTTATATTGATAATAAATTATATTATTGATAATAAGTGCTCAGATAATGTATTTATTACACTTTGGAAAGGACTCATTACAACTTCATAAGCAGAAGGAAACTGGGAAGAATCTTAACACTGATCAATCATCTAAAATCCCACTAACAATATTACAGTTTACAGAATTCATCAGAAGGTGAGGAGATATCTGAAAAAACAAAAGAATGTGACTAAGGGATAACGCATCTCCAGATGAGGAAAAAACCCACAATGCTAAAATGTGGAAGAGTATTTGACTATGAACTCCTGGTGAGAAATGCATTTTTATTTATAGGAATAACATGTTGCAAAATCTTCTCTATTCTTCAGAACTTGTTTCCAGAGCAGCATGTGAGGCTCAGGATCATTAAAAGTTTCTGCCAGCACTGGAACATCTCCTATTGAGGCACAAAATATAAATTGGTCTGTGACAGGAGGAGAGGCAGCAGGGAGTGAAAGAAACTGCTGGGTGTTTGAGGCTCATAGGTCCTGCAGCCTTCCTCTGTTCTTAATGTGCACCAACTTTCTAAAGTCTTTTTCCCTATGACTTCTCGTTAGGTTAAGCTGTTATTTGAGTTCAGAATTAAAGAAGGAAAACTGAATGACAAAACCACAAAATATTTTATGTTTTGGTGCATACATAGGAGTGCAGAGGGTGCCAAGTCCTTCATGCACCAGGTAAGCAGAACTAAGGCTGGACTGTGACTTTCCTCCAAAATCCCACTTGCACAAGCCCTGCCAGCTGCTTCTGCTCTACCTACAAGTAAAAGCACAATGCTCCTCCACTACAGGAAAGATTAGAGAAACACATCAGGATTTCAGGTGTACAAATACACAAGTACGTATTTTGGGGATTTTTTTTCCTCTCTGCTGCCACAAAAGGTTATTGCTGACAGCTCTATATGAGACATTATAGTATGTGTAAGGACACCACATGAAATTGCATTACAGCTATGATGGCAATAAAAACAACTCTTTTTTTTTGATGGAACCTATTACACAGGATTTCTAGTCGCATCCAAAAATATTGGCAGTTTTAGGTTTTCCTATTGCTCGATCTGGTAGAAATCTAGCCAAACTAAAGAAACCAATGTGACAAACAGTCATGAAAGACTGTTCTTGGGAGTGGTATTTGCATGGTCCTTGTAATGGATATTCATACACCCAAACCCCTTAGTTTGGCTTCTATAGTAGATGAAAAAATAGGACGTGATTAGTGCTGCCTTCATTGCTTTTTACTAAATCAGATCCTCATGTGACTGAATTATAGGATCAAGAGATAACACTCCCTACAACTCTGTTGAGAATATCTTCTCCTTGGGAGAACTTCCACCAGAAAGAGAAGTGTGTATTGTGGGTCAAGAGAACTGTCTGCATGAGCAGTGCTCTGTTCCCAGCTCACAGAACCGTTCTCTGCAGTCTTGAGTAAGTCACCACCAGCTGTTCCTCCTTTCCCACTCCCACTCTGCTCACTTTGTCAAGCTCTCACTTTGGGCAAATACAGCACCCACTTGACTTCACCTCAAGGCATTACTGTGATTTCTTGTCTTACATTAAAAATGGTTTGCTTTGGTAGGAGATACTCTCAGGGGATGCCCACTGGCACCAATATTTTCTGCAGAACCAAAACATCTGCATGTAAAACTTAATTTCAATTTGGAAGAGTCAGGCAGAATTGAAGGCACAGCCAGAATCCCCAAAGACGAGGACACTGTCTGAAATAAATCCATCCCTGATTTATAAGCTTTCCCTGTAGTATCAGTGTTGAAATAAATATTAATAACAATTAATAGTGCTTGGACTATGTGAGGTAACTGTGGCCTGCCTCTGGCTGTCAGGAATGAGTTTTGCAAACTTGCCCACAGGAGCTGTGGCTGTGCAAAACTGCCAAAATCACCACACACATTTATCAACAACACCATCATGCAGCAGCAACCTCACCCCTGTTCCAGACTGGTAACCACTGTCCCAGGTTTGCAAGTTGATTTGTCTTCATGCACTTTGTTTTGTGTGCTTAAAAAATGACAAACATTCTGGTGTAAAAGCTCTCTGTTAAACATATTGGTTTACATCAAACAAAACCCCTTGAATTCATGCCAAATATAAAGTTGAAATTTTAATGGAGATATTAATAATTCGTGCATACAAGTAAAAGCTAAGGACATTTGCCTTTTATTGGTGTCAGCAATCAGTATTCACTATATGTACATGGCAAAACCCTGATAAGCCTTTATTTGATTATTAGTGAAATGAGATCGAATAGAGGCTTCTTTTTCAAAGGAGTATATAAAATTGTTGATACTGTCTGCCCTTTTCTCCCTATAAACATTTGTCAATTCACTTGCCGTCTGCTGCTCTGTGTATACACATGCCCAAGCTAATGTTAGCTGAGGTTGCAATATAGCTATGTTAAATAATTTTATCTGATTTGCTGGATGATGGTATTTCTAATGGAAAACAACATGGTAATTTCAGAATGTTACTGATTAGATGAAAATGATATTGCATCAAAGTTACTTCCTTAATTTATTCTGAAAAAAACAAGGAGGATTTCTCTATTAAGATGCTTAATTAAAATCTATCTCTCTCCATACAAAATCTTTACTCCAGGTCCTGTATGTGATGTCTGAAAAGAACAAAGACTGATTAGCATCTTTTACACTCTGCTTTTCTTTTCGTCACTTAGACCTTCACTGCAGCCAATTCCAGTCAGGTTTAGAAGGTCTGAGGGAAAGGCTAAACCTGGCACCTTTACAAGGAAGAAAAGAAGAAAACCCACCAGTGGGGCCTCTCCAATTGCACAGCCTATCCAACTTCCCCTATCCTCAAAGGTCATAACTTAGGAGTTGGATTCCCTTCGTCTTGAATCTTTAAAAATCATATTTCTGTAAGCTCTTTTATTGTTACCCACATAGTCAATAGTGTCATTTTCATTCATATCATTCTGCAGGGAAGGGAGAGGAAGTGCAGCAGACAGAACTGAGCTATAAATAAGATTCAGCTACCCTGCTCCAAGTGCAAATTCAACAGCAGTCTTTCAAAAACCACAGAAGCACAGCTTGGGAATTATGGGGAGTTTTCTGCTTTCTGGAATTCTGAGAGTAGCTTTCATGAGGTGGCCACCCTTTACTACTGACTTAAGTGAATAAAATATGTTTTTGCTTAAAACCAGCTCTGTAAGTTTAAACAAGAGAGCAAGGTCACATTGCACGGACACATTTTGTCACACTTACGAGCAAAGGAACTCAAGAAGCATTCTTACATCCAAAACACTCCACTTAGAACACTCCTCTTAATATGAAAAGTCTTTAATCTAAAGATGAAAATCTCACAGCAAATGGATTACCATTGTTTTCCTATAGGCTTGCTGTGCAACATGAATGATTGCTTGCATTACAGGAAGATAATGCTGTGCAATAGTGGTTACCTGCATGGGTGGAATGCTGAAAAAACCACATGTACAAAGTCCCCAGGCCATTTTGATGGACTGACAGAATTCTGCAAATGCCAGCTTTATGTAAATCTTTTGGAGCAAAACTGGCCAAGTGGTGCTCTGTCAGAGACACACAGACAGCAGCTTTTGTCCATGTCTCCAGCAGCCTCACAATGTGGAGGGGAGGTGCTTATGCCTCCAAATACAACATTCAGGATGGAGGTACCAAACACTAATTTTTATAGATTTTTTTTCTTTTTTCTTCTCTATTTTCTCCATAATATCTTCTGGTTTCTATTCATGCAAGATGTTGTTATCGTGTGTGTAGTGTGTGCACATAACAACCCTCAGCTACAGCTACCCTGGAGAACACTCAGACCTGAGTACTTTGTAGACTGAGTCACAGCCACAGCCTCACAGAGGAAGAGGAGTAAGTTATGCACATGATTGTTCCAAACAGGAAAAAAAAAAAAAAAAAAAAAAAAAAAAAAAAAAAAAAAAAAAAAAAAAAAAAAAAAAGAAGAAGAAGAAAACCAGGTTCCTGCAGTCCGAAGCTCCTGCTGGAGCAGTTCTGTGCTCTTTGGAGCAGTACTGCACTTCCTGGCCACAAGTATACCCAGCTGAAAGCCATGGAAGCACAGAGATTTCCAATTCAGCCTGATACTGAACTGGATCATTTATATGGTTTTCCTGTACTATCAACATTGATACTACAGGAAAATCTTACAAATGAGAGATGGATTTATTTCAGTGTCCTCATCTTTGGGGATTCTGGTTGTGCCTTCAATTATGCCTGACTCTTCCACATTGAAAGTAAGTTTCACATGTAGATGTTTTGGTTTTGCAGAAAATATCGGTGCCAGTGGGCATCCCCTGAGAGCATCTCTTACCAAAGCAAACCATTTTTAATAGAAGACAGGAGATCACTAGTCAAGTCCCCAATATGAATTTTTGTACAGCACTGTAAGTGTAAAATTAACGATTGTAAACCATAATGCAGACAGATTTGAAATACAGAGGTTGTAGTTACACCTACAATAATAGCGACTAAACAGAAATCTTTCCCAAAAAGCATCCTTAGTCTGGAAAAGGAATCACAGCCTGAGTCCACCTCAGAGAGGTGAGTAGAGGCTTAAACCCTTTTTAGGTTCCTGCCTTGCTCTATATAATCATACACAACCACTCCTTTGCCAATCCAGGCACCACCTGATCCTTCTTTTCACCACACTGGCAGAGGAGATGAAGAGTTAATGGTAGTGGTAGGTCCAACTATCTCAAGGAGATAATTATGTTGTTACTTGAACTCTAAGTCTACATATTTTTTCTGTGCAACAATCAAATATTAATTCAAGAATCTGGCACGAGCAGCTGCCTAAGGCAATGAGCAGTGATGTTCCTATTACCATGTTTCATGCAAAAATGATTAGGAGAAAGGAATTTGGAGAACATGACTCTGCATATAAGTCCATTTCTGAATGCACTGTGATTTTTGCAGTTGAAATCAAGAAATCAGCTTAAAACAAGAATTCAGTAAAACAGAAAAAAAAGGGCTGAAACACACAGAAGTACAGTGATGCCAAGGCAAGAGACTTCAGAACAGTGACACCAGTTAATTAAATGTTAAAATTGGTGGTAGTAATTTGGTTTTCTAGTCTTTTTTTTCCTTTTGTTTCACAGGGCATCATTACTCTGTTGCAGAAATGGTTTTCTTTTAGCCTCCTCCACCATTGTGGCAGCATATCAGTCTCGACATGGCTGACAAAATATTTCATCATTTCTAAGGAATTTTTTGTGGTTTTCCCCTTCCCCCCACACATTTATGGCCCTTTAATGCCACTACTCCCACCTGCAAGAAGCCAGGTACCTTCCTCATATTCCTGAGTGCTGTGAAAACAAACTCTACAGAAGACAGGTCCCTGCCAAAAACTGGATTGTAAACCATAATGCAGAGAGATTTGAAATACAGAGATTGTAGTTACACCTATAATAATAATAACAACTTCCAACAAATATTGCAGAATAAACAGAAATCTTTGATAATCATTTTGTGTCTTTATATGAGAAACTGTGTTAGGTGGACCTTTCCTTGTCCCCCAAACGATTTTGGGCTGAAGATGCACTTAAAAACATGATGTGATGTAGGATTAGAGTGTGTTCTGATGTGATGTAGGATTAGAGTGTGTTCCAATGTGATTGGCTGTAGAATCCTCGAAGTTTTAGTTCTCATTTTCATTTTAAAATACTTCTTGTTTGTTTTCATTCTGGTTTTACTTTCTCCAGCCGTAATGACAAATCTCACAATTTCTGGGCCAGGTAGATGCTGTAGCTGCAAGGACTCATGAGAGGACTCTCAATTCTCTCCTCTGCTGGGAGCAGCAGACCTGAGCATGCAGCACTGGGCTGGGAACGCTGCCTCTGGCATCTTCAGCAGGAGCTGATAAAGTCAAAGAAAGATTATTCCGTCAGGAAAGGCAGGCCTGGCTTTCTTCTCTGATATTACAAATATAAATAGTGAAACTACATTGTGAGTTTTGCATTACTTTTATAAAACTCTCTGTCTTCTCCACCGAAGCTGAGAATTGGGCACGTCACACCTGAGTGTCTGGTGGTTTGGTTAATGCACAACAAAAATAAATATGGGTTTTGTGTTAAGGATGACCAGAACTGCAGTACTCAGAATGCTACTCTAGTATTTCCAACATTGCTCAGATTTCCTGTGGGCTTTTATCACAGCTGGTGAACGTCATAAGAAGTGCTGCGACCTTCCTCAGAAGTGTCCTGAAAAGGATGTCCTGGTGGCACAGGCACGTCCGAGCTGCTGGAGTGATTTAGCTCTTTTGTGAAGGGCAATCCTGTCCAGGTGACATGAAGGAACAAAGTGGAGCCTTCTGGGGGAGTTCTCCAGGACCTTTATCCTTTGAGGGGATCCAGGGACAGAAAACCAGAGAGCAAGGAAGAGCAGGGACTTATAGAGCAGAGGCAGGGGGCGGGGTTACACAATTGGCCAATCAGGTTAGGGATTGAGAAATGGACCAATCAGGGGAAGGATTGAAAACAGACCAATCAGCTGGGGTAAAAAGGAGGAAGGAGGGAAAGAACCAATGGGGTACAGCCAATTAACATGGTAACCGCAAAGCCTTATGGGGGAAGACATTTTGTCACCCTGAGGGCGAGAAGAGTCTTCTAAGGTTTCTTCCCTAGTGGGACATAGAACAACCCTGAAACCTCAGGGCTGCCTTCTCTCCAGGGGAGAGCGTCCTCACCATGGTCAGGCTCCACAGCCTCCTGAGGTTTAACTACCTCCACAGGCTTTCATTTCCCCTCATTTGGCATTTGAAAGCAAGAGAGTGGAAAGACAAATCCACCTTTATGTGCCAACCAAAGAATTCTAAAGCAAAGATGTGAATACTTGCTCTGGATCAACTCCTCAGAGCTCCATGTGTCTTCCAACATCAGCAAGGGATTTTTTTGTTCTTGATTGCTTTTTTGCAACTGAACTTACCAAACAGAAGTTCCCTCAAATGATTCTTCCAACTACTCTGATAGAAAAATAGCCTTGTCGTATTTATTGACAGAACATTGAAATAAATATTATAGGTCTAGAGGGAATGTTTCAAGTAATTGATTTTTTCTTTTTTTTTTTTTTTTAGGAAATAACAAATGCACTGTATTCTTCTTGGCACATTATGCTGGGAATAATCTGAAAAATATGCTTATGTTGTACAAAGATCATCTCAGAAACAACCTCTTCAGGTCCCCAAGGAGCAGGCACCCTTTTGAATAAATCTGATCTTGAGCAAACAAGCAATTTGCAGTTTTAAATGTTTGCAGAATTCTCTTTCTGTGCTTGCTCAGGAATTTAAAAGAAACTTGTTCATGCTTTTATCTGCAGCACTGAGAAGATGTGAAGTCTTAGAGCAAGTAATTTGTTTTTTAGGGAATGGGTATGGCTTAAAATCAACTACTGGTAGTTTAATACCTTCCACTGAATTTTTCAGACTCCTTCACTACTAGTCTGCTTTAAAAAAGGCTTGTAGTCAGAACACTATCCTAGCCAGCCTCCTTACTGCTCGTAACTCTGCTCTGGAACCATCCTTTATTTGGCTGAGAGTGGGATGAATGATAAATAAACTGACTTTAGGGGCCAAGGAGGAGAAGGATACAATGGAAAAATTCAGAGAAGCCTTGGTTTTAGAGGAAGAAGTAATTTGAAAAATTACATGTAAGTATGAAGAAAAACATATGAAGCTGAGCAGAATTTTCTCAGTTTTGCTAAATATGGTACTTGGTATGAAAAAGCTTTTCACAAATAAGGCAATGCTCAGGTGCTTAAATGAGACTGTCTCACTTCAACAGCATGAATCCAAGAGCTACCACACACAAATAGCCACACAGCCTCTTCTGCAAGGTTTACAGGCAGCACACCGGTACTCAGTCAGATAACTTCCTAGGGCAGGTTTTCTGACTTCCTCAAGACAATTATTTGAAATAATATGAGATGATAAATGCAAATGTATTTCAGTGCAGTGCCAGAAAGCTCCCCAAAACACTGTCACTTTCATTATCCAAACAGCCTGTGAGGACACTATGAGGACATAAAAAGACACTGATTTTTTTAGAGGTTTTAAAACCTGAAATGAGACCTTGGAAGAGAAACAAACAGAAAAAAACCACCTAACCCAAACAACCAAAGGACATTACAGTTACAGGGTATAGCACAAGTGAAAGCACACTGCAGAACTGCTACGAGCTGCATCTCAATTTTATTTATCTTAAGGGTCCCTTACCAAGTCAAAAGCATTGCTGAAACCGTGAGGAAGCTTTCTGTGATTAGAAGACCAATGCCTGATTTGACCAGAGAGAGAATATGATTACACTCCTCCCACAGCACCAAGCATGAAGCTCGGCTGTGCGTGGCTGCCAGCTACAGAGCACTGCCACTGCAAGTAACCTATTCCTTGCCAGGGGTTATATCCCATCGCTTTTCTGTGGACATTATGTACAGAGACTTTGCATGCTACTGAAAAAAGAGACACGTGAAGCCTTCTGGACAGTATTTGTTCGTGAAGAGCTACAATTCTTTTCAGCTCTGTTCACCGTTAAGAGTTTTACTTTCTTACTGAGCATGCAGACGCAGAATTCCTGCAATAAAGAATTGCTTTATAGAAAACATTTTGCAGCAATAATGATTTCTTCACAGCATACTGCGTTTTGACTAACTTTGGGGAATATTTATGATTCTGTTATATGCAGATTGAGACAATGTTTTTGATGAAATTTTTCCTAGTGTCGTTGTACAAGTATTCAAAAGAGTAAACGTTTGTGAAGAAAGGAAAACAAAAAGCATCTTTTTTGGCAAGGATGGCCATCATTTTGTTCCTGATTGCCAACTAACTCCCTATCACTGGAGATGCAAACCCAAGATTTTTAAGGGGTCTTCTAATGGTGCTGGTGAAAATGTTTTGAAGACAATCTGTGAGCAGAGATTCTTTCTGCTGTTTGCTCCCTGTGTGTATACACATGGAGAGAGGAAAACTCTGTATATCTCAAACATTTCCATTTAAGAGAGCACAGCCTCTTTGCACTGTGTTACTTGCGCTTCTGAATGTGGAGGGCTGGTACAGGAAGAAACAGAGAACAGCACAGTCACTGCTTCTAAACCCTCTTCTGATTTTTGAGTAAAAGATCACAGTCTTTCTCCTGGCCACCGTGCAAAATTGCTTCATATATTAACTTGAGCACACACTGACCATCAGTGCATAATGGTAAAAAGTATCCTCTGTAAAACCAGAAATCCTTCAGGATCTCTGCATGACCTTTTAACATCTAGATTTTCTGGATAACAGAATAGTTCCAGCTGGATGGGACCTGCAAGGATCATCTAGTCCAGCTGTTACCCAGGTTGATAACAGTAAAAGGAGAGTGGTGGAATCAACAGACACTCAGGGCTTGCACGCTGCCACCTCGTGGTAATTCTCACCCACATTCTAGAGCTAAGCCCCAAAATACTAAACATCCTCCTAAAACTTGAATGTGGAAACGTTTCCTGGCATCCTCTCCTAGAAACACCAACGAGCCAAAATAAGCATGTAAGTTACACAAAACCTGCTGTTGCTTTCTGCTTTAAAGGAACTCTTTTGTTGCATCTCATTTTATACATAACAGCAGTTGATGATGACAACCTGGTGATATTTTAGAAAAGAGCTCTTGAAATCTGAGAAAATATGAAATACAGAGACTAAAAGTAATGAAGCAGAATGAAGAGTTGTTAAAAGGGACTCTGTCCTAACAGTGGTGTCAGCAGCCATTACAACAATGTCAGGAAATGTGTAGAAGTGACCATCCCAAGCTAAACCCCCAAACCACCCATGACTGCATGTCTGACAGAGGCTAACAGCACACACAGGAGAGACTGCATTAATCACCAAAACACTGCTTCCCCTGGACACCTCCTGACCTCTCTTCTTCAGAAACTTGTCCATTTGTTTTTGCAAATATATGGGCTGTGAACTGAGGGGAGAGAGACCGGAGGGATAGGTCCCACTTGGTGTCAATTAACATAATTCCATGGACTCACTGGAGATACAAGGGCCTGAAGCAGGTTACAAACTGCATCAACGTTCCACAAAAAGCATTTGCACTTTGTGTGTTTAAGATCAAAATCTGGGCAACCATACAAATTTAGGTATGTATTTACCCAAGATTTTCCCTACTGTCTTGCTACTCTATATCTCAAAGAGAATTCACAAGAGTTGCTCAAATGATAAAAAAAAAGGCAGCTCTTGACACTTTTTTATATTTTGAAAATGCAGCATTGAGGACAAGTCAAATAGTTTTCTTGCAACACTTTTTCCAACAGTTTTTGGGGCATGTGAATTTCTATTTGCACACGGACTTAATCACACTGCTGCACATTTTGCTTTCTAGAACCTCGGGTAATTGGCACCACAAGGCAACCCTTTACAATGCAATACCTTATGCTGGGCCACCATACTGTGAGACCACAGAGTTGATAGCTCACCTACCAGGAGCTGACAGACTACACTGAAAATTGGAGGGGGAAAAAAAATAGAAGGAAGGAAAGAAGGAGCGGGAGGGAGACAGAGAAATACATTTTTAAAGATAACCTGGAGGCAAATATAATATTTATACTTATTTATCCTCACAGCACAATCATAAGCCCCAAAACATGTCTAATGAGATGGAATTGCAAAATGGCCATGAGTTCTACTTACCTGGCTTCTCAGTGGTCTCTTAGCAGTCACATGGATCTATATTTTTCAACTATGTGACTGCTGCAGGCAAAACTCCTATAAGTAAGAGTGAGAGTCACAGCAAGTCCTTAACTCTCAGTGGTATTCGTGCACAAAAATGCCAACCTAGGAAAAATGAATAGACAGAAAAAAAAATGCAGGGGCAATTAAACACTGCAGACAACTGTACTTAACATTTGTTTCACATTTGCAGGGTTTCCTCTGCTCAAATGAACTTCCATTGCCTCAACTCTTTGAATGGCCTCAACTCTTCAAGCCTTCATAAAGAATCAGAAATATGAAAGAAACCAACAAACCACTAAGGTTGGAAAAGGTGTCCAAGACCATCGGGTACAACCTTTAACTAAACACCATCATGTCAACTAAACCGTAGCACAAAGTGCCACATCCTGTCAGTTCTTGAACACTTCCAGGGATGGGGACTCCATCATCTCCTTGGGCAGCCCCTTCCAATCACATCCTGCTCAACATTATGTCTTCCATCTCTTATTTAGCATGTTCTAGCTTCATTTCAAACTCTTTTGGAAGGTATCTAATACTTCTGAAACACTTGGGATTTTTCTACTGATGTAATTTGATTTGTACCTTAAAACTAGCTGAGTTAGAACCACTAGAGGTTCTAAGGTGACCAGGTTAACCATCATATTTCTAGAAGATCATTCCAGATTCCTAACATGCTGAAAATATTTCCTTTTGTCTGAATGTTCTGATTCATGTAATCATAGAATAGAGTGGGTTGGAAGGGACATTTCAAGTTCAGTTAGTCCAACCCCTCAGCAATGAGTAGGGACCTCTCCAATTCAATGAGGTTGCTTGGAGCTTCAACCTGACTTCATCCAACCCATCCAAACTGTCCTTGAATATTTTCAGAGATGGAAACTTCCTCACCTATTGTTCAGTGAGTTTCAGACAGGTTTTATCTTGATAATTCAGATACTCCCTGCAAAGGTACCACCCAGCTGGTCAGGTGATGGGTGCCTTCCCAAAACAAAATTTCAAACGAGAGAGCAGAATCAGAAATCATTTATAGTCCCCCAAACCCCACATTTTTCAGGCTAAAATTGGAAGTATGAGTGAAAAAATTAAACAGACAGCTAGAGAAGTTACTGACACTTTCAGCTGTTACTGTTTGAATATCATCAGATGTGATTATCAAGCCTGGTCCTGCCGTGACATCTGAGAAGTCCCAGGAGAGTTCTGACAAATCTCAGAGCTGTGAACACCCTGAATTCCAGCTGGGACACCCCAGGTGCACAGCACAGCAGAACTTGCCTCCATCTCTGCACTAAAGGGTTTGTGGGACTGATTTTCCTCATTGCATTGCAATCTTTTTTGCAGGTTCAACTACATACACAAAAAAATTAACACCTACTAGAGGATGCAGAAGACATTATGAAGCTACTTTTGAAAGCATTCTATAAATGACTTATTCACATTTATTAGGAATAGACAGCTTGAGATGATAGCAGTAGATCCCCAAGAGGTGTCATGTCATAATGCTGCACACTGAAAAGTTGCATGCTAATCTCCCTTCATACTGAGATCACAATTAGATTTTGCAACCAGTAAGCTTAATATCTTTTAAACTTTCTCTGACATTGCAAATTTCTCTCTCTACCACCCAATTTATCAGCATTTTTTAAAAGACAATAAGAATAATTTCATCCTTTCTCTTCAGAAAGCAACAAAAACATCCTCCTGCTCTTTGAACACTACATTTCAGATATTTCTGTCAGCCAATAATAAAGATAACAAAACTTGCATTGTTTGGATGCAGAGATGATTTGGCATTGGCTTGAATTCCTGTGAGGTGCAAAATGCCCTGCCATGTAATATATGAGCCTGGAAATAGGTACTCTTCTATAATGTTTATAATGAAAGAAAAACTTAACCATTTCACGGGATATGTCAAATCAGTGTTTTACATTTATTTTTGATCTCTTGTAGAAAACAGAGTACTACAAGTCTGGAGCCAATAATTTAGTTTAATCTGCCTGATTCACTCACTGTGTCTTTCACTTCTAAGACATAATTTCAAATCTAGCCCAGAGCAAACTGACAGAAAATCTTTGTGATCTGAGTCACGGGAAAGGTCACAGTTAAAGAATTTCCTAAGCTTTAGTCTAATTTCAACCACAGCAGCCCATCATGTGGAATAAGTAACAGAGTCACAACACCTACAGCCATGAAATCTCTCAGCATCCTCGCTCTTCCTCTGTGACATAATGTTACTGACTGGGTCCCTAAAGATCTTCTAAGGAAGAAAATCCACTCAGCTCCCCTACAGACACAAGTCAGCTTGTTTTCAGCCCCCTCCTCCCCTGCCCCATAAGGATGGAGAGCTGGGCAGGGTGGGATGCTGCCGGGTGTGCTTGGGACTCCCCCGTGCACGGAAATGGTGACATTGCCACCCGTGTCAGGGGAGCTGACCTTTTCAAGCCAGAATGGCTGGCAACTGTGACACAGGTTACATCTCCTCTCTGCAGAGCTTGTGACAGTCACTTGACCCTCCTTAGCAGTGAGGGAATGCACTGTCCATGGGCAGGGAGAGGAACATGAAGCCTCTCTGCCTTACGGATTCCTCCCCTCCACACACGGAGCCATCCATCTTCCCCTGCATGCCCCACCAACAGTCATATTTATATACCTGTGGGGGCTGTAAGGAGCTTATTTATTATTTGTTTTCATTTAATGATCTCTGTCATTCTCCCCTAGGAATACCCATATGCACTATGCAAATCCTATTAAGCCCCTGGCAATACTGTGAATGCCATGAGCAGCAATATCTGGTACATCAGCTCTTTGAGAGCAGCTCGGCTCCTGCGCCGATGCCTCCCCTGCACTCCCCCCGCCACCCTCGTTTGCTGACAGCATCATTCCCCTCCCTGACAGCCTCATTCCCCTCCCTGACAGCCTTTCCTAGGAGCCAGCAAGGGCTTGCTCCAGGCTTCTCTACCTGCAGCTCCCAAATGGTGGTCCCTGACCCCCCCATCTCTGCCAGCCTGCGCACGGAGAGCTCGTAAGGTCGCACCAGGAGGAGAGAAGCAAATCCAACACTTCCAGCAACTGCCTGTAATTTAGGCAACTACTTTCACTGGATTGTATGGGCATTATATGACCATGTATTTGAGACAAGATGGTGAAAAAAGTCAACAAATCATAATTAACCTGTATGATATAAGAGCATGGTAATATTTAGATAGGAAGATGCTGGGTGGCAGAGGAACAGGGATGTGGAGAGAAGATGTGAGAATTGACAAAAATTCCTTCTTTCTAACCACAGCATTGCAGAAACTTAGGGACAGTGGATTCGTCCTTAGAGTTAAAAATGTGTATTTCTTTGCAATTACTCCTGTAAACTTGACAATTCACTTACCCCTTCTAGATCATGTTTTCATATCTGTGATGTGGCATAAAAATCACAAGTCACTGTGAAAATCAGAGAATTGCAAACAAAACCGTGATGACAGCAAGAATCACTGCTTTTGTTAGGGGAAAAATCCAATATTTCTCATAAGCCCTTGTCACAAGCTTTACAGTTCCCAGAGTATGCTAAAAGTCAGGTCTAGCAAGTCAATGCATTATTTTGAAAATATATATTACATTTCAACTTATCCTTCATTATCCTTATGCCTGTCTCCTTTTAGCTCTCTGCATTGCTGCTTTGCTATTCTAGTCCACATGATCTGCACTTTGATTAATTAATTTATTCTGATTATTTAACTCCTTTTTCATTTTTCCGTATTCTTCTTCCTTGATTTTTCTTTGGTTACCTCCCTGTCAGTCTTTTCTTTGCATCTCTTTCTATTTCTGCTCTCAAGCAATGGTTTTTCTTTTCATCTCTACTTCTGCCATTTATTATCTTCATATATGGAAAAATATACACTTATACCTCCAGGGAAAATAATCCACAATACAGAGGCTCAGTGAGAGAGAGGAGATCCAAAGAAGCTGCAGTGCTGAAAGACATCTAGCAGAGACAGCAAACTGAAGATTAGATATGGTTTTGCATTAAGATGCAGCTACAAAAAAGGCTAATGAAATCTTGTCATCATATGCAGAGGCACCACCTTGTGTTACCAACCAGAGAGATTTAAATCTGGTCTTGTAGGGATTTCCTATTAGCTCCCACAGAATGCTGTGTTAGGTTATATGGGTGTGCTGCCTTGGCAATATGAAGTCCATGTAAATACCTGGATAGATGGGTATCATCGATATCCACTACAAAACTGACAACAACTTCAAGGGAATTCAACAGTAAAACAACAAAAAGCTGAAAAGACAATGGAAAAAAAACCTAAACAATGGAAAATGTTGAATAGCACTCTTAGCTTGGTCAGGAAAGGGTTAAAGAGGCCACAAAAAAAAAGGTAAATATAGAACATATCTGATTATCAAGGAGGGAGAAATGCTTTTTCACAGCGTGCACAAAAAGATAAAATGGAAACAGGATAAATGAGGTTAAAGTTTTTCATTCAACTTGAGGCGTTAATAGTCAGGTAAGAAAGAATCATTGTAAGAGGCATCACCTGAGCCTTCAATGGTGTGAGACAGATTTCAATTTTCTTTTTAAGCGTCCCCAGCTCCATGCTGAGGCATTACATTTCAAATGTTTCTATTAGAAACAGTAACTTTCCATTGAACTTGCACCCAGATATTAGAACCTTTCTCTACAATGTTTGGGTCAACAAGTGCCTCCTTTCAGTGATCTTCTGGATTCCTTCCTACAGATACCAACACAGGATAAACCCATGGACATCCTCTGCCTTCAGCAGCAGTAACGTTGTTTGAGATGCACGTCCAACCTTGGAACATAATGAGCTTTACCTTCTACTTGACCATGCTGTAAGTCAGTGTTAATAAAAATATACTATAAATAATTAACAGTAATTTAAATATTCATATGTTGTTGGGGGCAAGGCCTTTTATCAGACAGTTGAAGAAATATTACTGAACCATGATATATTTCACCAAGCTTAACCTGAACCTAAAAACATTGCCCTAGTGCATGAAGAAATAAGGCATGGGAATGGCTACCAGACAGTTTGTTAATATATAACAACAATATTCTTATTTGAGAAACTTCAATTTCAGAAATGGTTTATTCATAGGAGCAAGGTTAAAAAAAAATACTGTAATCATTTCATTTACTCATGCTGATATGCATTTATATATTTTTTCCTATTGTTCCTCTTTTTTTTTTTTTTTTTTGGTCCAGGAAAGTGGTTTTTCTTCCACAGCATTGGAAATGTCACCTCAAATTGTCACATGAAGTTAGAATTGCTCCTGAGCCAAATGCTCCTGTATGTAACTGCAAACACAGACTCCCCCAGGTGACTTTAGGAGCTGTGGTTTCCTTTTCTGTAAGTGTTCAGATATGAGCTTTGCCTCTGGAGCTGAACAGAAACCCAGTATTGAGCATATGCTGTCCTACCCATATGCACATGTAACTTGATATTAACATGATCCATACCCACAGTGATAACACGAAACAAAAACCTCGGAGTCTAAATATAGAAGGGATGCTGGAACAAGATCTGTGCATCTCCCTTTCTAGGTAGCTTTAGTGAGAGGCTCCCCTCTCCAAGTGCAGAGGCAATACTGACAATGAGCTGGATTCAGTGGTGCTGTTAAGCCCCTACTATGGAAATAAAATATAAAAACATTCTTAAGTGCTTTGAAAAACCCACAATGAGCTAATAGGTATTTTTTAAAAAAATACGGAATGCAGAAAGTAAAATTTTATAGATATGAAAAGCCAGTGTTCCAATAGCATTAGTAGTTCATTTGAATTTCTCATCTGTAATATTGACTAGTCAAGCTTTATCTTGTTAAATGAATGGTCTGCTGCCTTTCAGTTCATATTAAATTTATTTACTGAAGTACACAAGACAGACTTAGCAGTTAGAACAAAGAGCCATAGTTAGCCAGACCACCCTGTGAAACCATTGAATATTATTGGACTTTTATAAATAAAACCAAAGAAACAGAACACCAAGCTCAAAGAAACCACTTCATGCATTGAAAAATATCTTTTTTTCCTAATATAGTTGCAGAGAAGGAGAAGTTTTAAGTGTAGTCAGGTTTCCAACAAGGAAATTAATCACAAATGCCACCTTAAATGAGTGGTCCAGTGCAGTTCAGAAATGTTTGATGGCTCAGTGTTCATGCCCTAGTCCTGCACATGGTGACTTGGGGCTGAACTTAAAGGTCTGAAATTCTCACCTCAACTCAGGAGGGACTCTATTCACCTCTTCAGAGTACAGCCTATTTGCTTTAATAAGACATTTAAACCCCTTCTATAATGCAGGTATGGCTGCCTGGAGTTCAAAAATAGGTAAAGTGGGATTTGACATAGTTTATCTCTTGGGCATTTTCTAAACAAAGGACTTCTGCTGAGCTTTTCACAACAGATCTTACCAAAGGAAGCTTTGGAACTGCTTCTCCCTCACATTCTTTCCACAACAGGATCCCAAATGCTGTGACCTGTACACAAAATGTTCTTGTTGCAAATCTTGTTCAGGAATGGAGGAAAATCCTTTCTCATCATTCATTCTTGTTCGTACATTTCTGCCATTATTATTTGCTCCAAATTAGTCCACTGCTAAAGAACAACTTAATAAAGGAATAGCACACCAAAGAACAACTTAATAAAGGAAGAGCACACCAAATATCAGGTTTTGGATTTCCCAGTCTTTGTTCTGTTTCCCAGAATGGGTAGAAAGTGTGAGCACCTTCCCTACTCGGTACAAACACAATTACCCAATGGTTTGCACAAGAGAGACAGAACACCCAGATGTCATTCCTGATTTTGTTACATAATTGGGCAAAGCACTGCCCCTTTCAAACAACCCACTATGTAACAGGAATCTTTAAGCTAGCAACTGACAAAGATGAATTTTTGAAGTGTTTTGGGATCCCTGAATGACCAGTGCTAGGGGGAGAAAAAGGTGCACCAGTGCAGGGTAAAAAATGACAGCTGTATTGATACAGGAATGTCATCTTTGACACAATAAAAACAAAACAAGAAAGGAGGATTCAGTTACTTCCCTTCAATGGCTGTAAGGTGTTTGTTCCCAGAGTTTATGTGGGAAGGTCACGGCTATCCTGACAGGCTTGACTTTCACTGAACCAATTTTTAAAATGTAGGTGGGTTCAAAGATCAGTTTTTAAATTCAGGTAGAGAGTATTTCCGAGTTCATCTCCTGAACCTCTGACACTCCCTTTAAGTCACTTTCCCAGTACTCAAAACCACTGTTAAGTCTGCCCTCTTGTAATTACTGGGCAGCCTCTGCCTCAGGATAAATCTAATCGAGTTTTTGGCACTGTCATATTAAAACTTACCTATCAACTCACTGCACAGCTTTAGCTCTCCCTAAATAGGGACCTGGGAGGAAATTTTTGAGCAGGAATTGCATTTTGCAAAATGATTGAAGTTACCAAACATCCATAAAAAGTTGCAGTTGCAGACACCATTTTTTTGAAAGTCTGCTTAATTTATGAGAGGTGGAAGGTTTATTGCCATTTAGAGTCTACAGTGATGCAGCAATTCAACATTTCGCTGAAGCTGTACACAGCTGCTGCCTCATTTATGAATTTTACATGTTTTTAAATTGCCACGTTTGCAACTGGGGGCATCTGCATGCTGGGAAGGGTGGAGGGAAACAGACTCTCCTCATTGTTCACTGCCCTGCTGTTAAAATGTCGAGCACTTCATGTTCCTCCTAACAAGGCTGTGAACCAGGCAGCGAGCCCCAGCACCTGCTGCAAAAACAGAACATCCCTGCCTCTTGTCCTGTCAGCAGGCATCACAAGGAGACCCTTGCACTCTTCTTCACATGCTCCCTGCAGATACTCATTTATTAATAAGATTCCCCTTCATACCTGCAGCTTAAAATCGTCAGGTGAGAGGTAAAATTCTCACTGTTTGCTTGCACCTACTGCCTGGTGGGAATTGGCAGCCCCGTAGAACATCAGGAAATGAGAGCAACTTTCCACATTTAGAGATGTGCACATCTCAAACTCAGCTGTTCCAGTCCAAGCTTTTAACTCCACATGCAGGTCAGTTCCTTCCTCACTGGGAGGCAAATCCACCCTGGACCCCTCCACAAACTCAAACAGAAACCTGAAGAGTTTCAATTAAACAGTAATTAAAGTAATTAATTAACAATAATTAATACCAACACAATGTTAAAGAAAGACAACACCAGTTGAAATTGAGTCAGTGTAAACACCAGACATGGAAAATGGGCAAATACCTGTTTGCAAAATGTTTCTCTTATTATTTATTGCTTTAGAAGGTTTATTCCCATCTGCAAATTGAGCCATGAGATTGGACATAAAATATCTTGATCACCACCCACATCCCTACAGCTGCTCTCCATGCAGTCTGCAGCTTGTTAACAATTTCGGTTCTGACAGGCATGAGCTCTGCCATGTGCTCATCAGGACCAAACACTGAAATTGCCAAGGTCACACCATTGCAGGGCACAGATCTCTGTGCTCTTAAGCTGTGCAATAGAGTACAGAGGTGCTTTATCTATCCTGCTGTCACCAATAATTCCTTTATCTTGAGTTAGTTTTTTTCTTTTACCAAGCTAGGCTTGTTTATAACTGAAAGCCAATTAAAGACATTTTGATTTTTCTCTAAGAAATCCAGCGTCTTCTCCTTAAACCTTACAATGTTCCAGCTTAATTGAATGCTATATTGTGTTTATGATGTAATTTTAGAAATCCCTAAAAAACCCAAAACTTAAAGAGCTCTTTTCATTACTTCCAAATTTCTTTTGCAACAGGCAGTGTTTTATCCATGGAGAAGACTGGAGTTCCTGTCAATCGTAATAAAATCCAAATGCTTCTTAATAACTGAAGTCAAAGGGAGCCACAACAATGAGGAGTTAGAGATTAGCAGCAGTAATCATGGACTAATTGAAATAATAACCTATTAACTGGTGTTTTGGCAATTCTTGCAGACACAGGAAGCTATATGTAACCAAAGCTGGCATTGCTAAGCATACAGACTTTGCCTTCATGAAACCTTTGCTTTGCCAGGAAGGGACCTCACACTCTCCTTTTCTGTGAGAAACTAAATGCCAGTGATTGGCATTTTGCATAAAAAATGCTATTTAAAAAATGCTATTTTAAACAAAGCAGGGCTTTGCTATGCAGCTGTAACAGACACAGAGATGTAAACCCTTGCTCTGTAAGCAAATTATTTTGTTGTCTTAGTTCCTTTCCAGGGTAGGTAGATATCATATCACCAAGATATAGCACATTTAAGTAATTAAATAAATGTTAATAGAGTGAGCATTAACGTGTCAGCTTCAACAAAGCAGCTACAGGGAGTGTTTGCAAAGGTCACCCCTTTTGAGGATGCCCAACAGTGCCAGAGCTTTCCAGTTTAGAGCACAGGGTGATTTATTCTGTAAGGGATGCAGTTGCCATTGCAGAGTCCCCTGCAATGCAGAAAACACTTCTGTCACTTGAGGAACTCAGCATCTGCCTGCCTTTCATTCCCCACTAAAGGACGAGGCAGATGTTTGAAGAGCAGATATGGGCAGTGCCCCCAGCCCATGCCCAAAGAATTCACTTTAAATCTCTACCTGTGCCAGACACGGGACCTGCTCACTGATGCAGCTGATACCAGAGCAGAAAGTCTTGGCAGAATTTAACTCTTCAAAAATAAGCAATCCTTAGAAACAAAAGCCAGGGGAAATTATTAACATTTACCTCAGTAATTCTAGAAAGGGACTGAGCAGCAGCACAAGCTGTCCTGCAGAATATTTGTGCCACAGCTGACAGCCTTGCAGCCTAAATCTGTAGAGTGGAGCAGTATATGATGTAAATGTTGTACATCATAAAAATCAATGGTTCTTTTGCTAAGTGGTCAATATTTATTTAACTTTAGCATTGTTTAATTCAATGTATCAATTAAAGATAGTGTAATGTCTATTTGGTCCCAAGCTGCTGTTTCTGTTTGTCGTTACCTCATCTGTTTGACATCGCTCATGTCTTTAAATCTCTGCTCTTTTGTCCCCTTGCATAACTCAAGGACAGAAGTAATTGACATGAAACTTTTAAAAATTAATTTCACCGCATATGCCACTAACAGAGAGTGCAAGTCCTCAGAATCATTTATAACTTCATGGTGATTGGCCCTGACAAAACAATACCTTAAAAACTCACAAAAGTAAATTATGGTCCAGGCAAATGGCTGGATGGGAGCTGGGCTCAAGGCTTGGAGCAGAGCCAGGCAAAAACAAAGTAATGCGCTTTTGATATTAATAACAGAGATGATATTGATCCGCAAGCCAGTGTCACTTCTGTGCTCAGGCAAGGAGATTGCTTCAGGCATTTAGCCCACTGAAAGCCACTTTCCATGTAGGCCATTTAATTCTGGGAGTCTTTAATTATATGTAATGGAACCTAGTTAAAGGGCCAGATACCTATTTACTCATCTTGGAGATGGGCTATGATTCAGGAAGCTGTCAAAAAGGTATATAACTCAATTCTTAGATTTCAAAATGCAGCTGTCTTTATGTATGTTTATTTCATCTGTGTTTTTCTTTGGCTCGGAGCCTGCTGGGAATTTGTAGGTACATGGGCTCAAATTATAAGATGATCTTTTTCAGAAGACCTGAAGCTAATCTTCTAATCTTCCAATCTTCCTTTTTTTTTTTTTTTTTTTTTTTTTTTTTTTTTTTTTTTTTTTTTTAGAAATGTCTGTCTTTTTTTTCCTTCCCCACACCATAAAAGCAGCAATTAAGGAGACTCAACATGTCATGCTAAAACAGAATACAGTAGGAAAGAGATGGTACAGATCTGCAGTTTGAAAATACCTTTTGTCACGTGTTTGCACACACCTGAAAATGTACCCCTTCTGCTCCAACAACAGTGATCAGATTTACATAAATGAATTACCTGCTTTAAATCTACTAGAAGAGGTTGACCCTTAAAAATTTTTCCCCAGAGAAGGATATTGAGGAGTGCCAAGGATTGCTCATATTCTTGCTATATGCTAACCTGCTTAGAGTTCAGAATTTTTAGGGTTACAGGAAGGGGAATGGAGCATATATGGGATGGCATCAAGGGAAAATTTGGGTAACCAGTGATGATGAAGGTCTGCTGCAAAACTGTGTTTTTAATTTGGTTTCTACATTGAGCTCCAAGCTTAAAAGTAACAACAATTTATGTATTAAATATACAAAAATATTTCACAGCAGCAAGAGCAAGACAAAGGAAATTGGGCAGTCAGCAGCTTGTCTGTCGAGGTGATTCTACACGGAGAGCTTCCAGCTCCTCTTCCAGTGTGGAGAGCAGGTCCAGCTCTTGAAGATGGGGAAAATACAAGTCCACCAACTGTTATTTAAGTCATAAATCCTGCCATGTGGTGGTGATATATTATTGTCATTCTGTAGATCCTTGGGGTCAGAGATAAGAAGACAGAAACAATCAAGATTTCCAATCAAGAGAAATGACTAATTGTTTTTGTTGGTCTAATTCAGACTTTCAGGAGGCTGCAAGAAGGGGAGGCTGCTGATCTGTCTGGAGAGCACCCCTGCTACCTCTCTCACAACGGATATATTGGTACAAAGTGAGCAAAACACCAAAAGACAAAACGTGTCAGAAAACGGCAAAGAGCAAAACCACTGTGCTGCAAATGCTGGCAGCCAAGCATCCACAAATATACTGTCTGCAGTCAACATTCATTCAGTTTAATAAGAGCAGTTGGGAAGGAGAAAGGCAAAAAGGATTTGGTGCTAAGCCAGCACACATTTTTTTTCCTCTGTAATTTCTCACATTTCTCTCTTAATTTCTGAAAATAAACAAGATTGGCCACTTGTCTGCTTTGGGTAGAGATGTTTGGAAGCCCTCTTGCATTCCCTCCTGTTTTTTACTGGGAACCTCCCAAACGAAAGAGTTAACTCACTTTCTATATTAAATATTTACATAAAAATGTTCAGGAAGGTGTGTGTAAATTATAAATAATGTAAAGCAGGACTGGTCTCGGTTAGAGCTAAGAGACCCAAATTGTATCATCATAATACATTATTCACATATAATGCATCTATTCTCCTCCATTAGTGTTACTAGAAAAAGCCCCTGAGTGCTTAACTTGAATTTCGAAGAGTGTAATAAATGTGAGATAAACAAATAGCAGTGGGGATGCATCTGTAGTTAAACAAGTGTAAATTAGAGCTCAGCCTAATTCCTCCAAACTACACGTAGGACAAACACCACGCTCTCCAGAAACAAGAGATCAGTTACAAACAGCAAAAAACCAAAACAAAAAACCTCACAACAATCCAAATTATTTGATACAGCTTCCTCTCCCTTGTGCTCCACCCTCACCCCCCAAAGACAAAAAAGGCTTTGTGGCAATCCAAACCCTGGATTTTTCAGTCTGTGAGCCAAATTGCAGCTATGAGGGAAATATTTCCAGGCACAAAAGGGAGTCCAGAAGGAAGAAAAGGTGGCCATGCCAGGTGAGTGTGTGGAGGGGAAGATTTGGCAGGTATTGGCTGGCAGGACTCACCCTGTGGCAGGAATCCCACAGACAAGGGACTCAGGAAAAGCCACCCCTTCTTGTGCCCTGGGTTTGCTCTTCAACAAAAGAGCAACTTCTCCCTAGATCCCAAAAAATAGCAGCTGGAGAATACTGGGAGCTTGAAAATTAATTATTGTATTTTATTCATTAATAATATTATATATTATTTTATATATTATATAACTCATAATGGTGTAACTAATTATATAGCATATTAGATATATTGATAATGTTAATAATTATATTAATATAATAATAATATAATAATATACAATACTATGATTATTATATATTTCCCAATTACTCTCCAATGTGGGACAGGACTGCACTCAGCAGCAGTCACTGATTCCTTGAACTGGTTTTTGCCAGGTATTTCCTGCAGCCTCAAGCTTCTGTTTCTTTTTCACATGGATTTATATAACTGCAGTGTACAGAATGGTTCTGGTAAATCTTGGGGCAATTTTTTTTTAAAAAAACCATTTTATTTTATTAGTTTTCTTGGAAGTGCAGAGTGTTTTGAGATCTCAAGGTGAAAATATTATAGTAAGTGGTAAAAATATTATCGTTTCCTGGCCTGGAAAGTGTTTAGAGATCTCAAGGTGAAAATATTCCAGTAAGAACATGGAATATCCTCATTAGTAATTATCAGCCCAGTGCACTCAGTCCAAGAGAGCCCAGAACACTGCACTGTGGTGCAGAACTCAGGCTCCTCTCAGAAAGGCTTCATAAACATCACAAATTTCATCATCTCGTTGAAATGAGAACGTCAAGCACTGTGTGAATAGTGTCACTGTGTCACTGCCACCCTGCAAGGCTTTTTAAACTGGTTACTCCTGCTAAGTGCAGATGTTTGAGTTTAAGAAGGAAGCACTTCTCCCAAAGGCAAAGTTTGAGTGACTTTGGTTTGGCAAGGAATTTTGCTGTTAGGATGAGCATTAAGGCAGTGGCACAATCCTTCTGCTGCCTTCTTTCAGAGCTCAGAATCATAAGACTTTGCTAAAATCATAAGATTTATTATTACTGCAAGGAGAACAAGGTTGAAATGGTTGTGACATATCTTGAACAGATAACATTGCCAGAACAAGAGAACTGTCTGAAGAGCGAGAATATTACTCATTTTACTAAATATTTACTAAAGAATCTTCAGAGGAAATTTTTAATAGCATTTATAAGTTATATTGTAAGCAATTATTAGGGCTTGTGCTGAAAAACTGCAGAGTGATGAACGTGCAGTTAACAAACAGGGATCAGATGTCAGAAAAGTAGAAAATTCAGTAAATTAAGAAAAAAAAATTGTGCCTGAATGCAGCTCTTACTTGCCTGCTGACTCTATTCAGTGTCTACTAGCATGAGTTCTGAGGATGGAAAATAAAACGTAGATGATGAATGTCTTTCAGGTATGACAGGAGGGGTAAGGGGGTCCCCAATGCTTGGACATGCATCATCTCCACACCTTCCTAAAAAATCTCTTTGATGTCATATCAAAAATCTTTAGGTGTCACGGAAAACCCTCAGAGTCAAGGAACGTCTCCAGAAATCCTCAACAAAGTTTAAAGCGTTGATCCCATCTGTACAAAAGAGCAATAGTAATAAAAATATAAAGGAAAAGCTAATAAAGCTTGCCAAAGAGCTACTGCAGAACTGCAGGAAGGTCTCAGCCTCACCATTTTTTTTGTGCCACAAATGGGGTTTTTTAGGTACTTTTAAGTGGTACATTCCTCAGATGATGGGAGTCAGACACATATACACTGGTAAAATGTCCAGCACAATGGAACCCAAATTGCAAGCAGTATGGGTTAATATAAATATTATTTATATTGATATCATAGAATATACCCCAGAATATAGCTCTTTAGTATGGTGGAATATACCCCAAGCAAAGCCTGCAGAATAAAACATGAATCACTGGAGAAAGTGGTCTTCAAATAGAGAACATTTTCCCCTAGTAAGGTATTTATTCTCCTCCATTCATTAACATCCAATTAGCTCCCGAGCCCTTTCCCTGGTGCTGAGGGTTGCTTTACAACAAAACAAAACAGTATTGCAAAACAAAACCACAAAGGGCCCTAACCCCAAACAAACCCCTCAGTGTAATTAATTAATATAGAAACAGATTCACAGAAAAGCTGAAAGCACAGCCACAGCAACAGGGAAATCCCCCTAAAATCAACTGAGACTCAGCAAAGCTGCTGCCAGCCCATGGGGACAGCAACAGTCACAGATTTACTTTGCAGTCCAGGATCTTTGCAGATCCACTCTTACAGCTTCTCTCTACTCCAGAAGATTTCCCTGGCATTCCTGCACTGATTGAAAAGTGTCCCTGAAATTAAAGCAAGTATTTGTGCCAACAGGGGCTGTGTGCAGCTATGAAATATTACCAAAACCTCATTTACTAAGAGAGTTTAAATAGTCATTTAACAAATTAAGCAGTATTTTCTCTATCAATCACTGTGTTTTCTCAATGCATTCTTTGTTGTTTTCTTCACTCTTTGTTGTGAAATCTTCGTCTCCATCTTATATAAAGAATTTTGTAAACAAATTACAAGAATTACTTATAGACAGCCTGATTGAAAAAGATGTAAGGATGTAAGGATGACTGTAAAACCACTCTTGTTCTATTATCCTGCTAAAATTCACTAAATTATTTACCAAAGACAATTACAATGAGTGAATTTATAAAGTGGCATAAAATTAAAAGGTGATGAAGAAAGAGAGATTTGAGGCCCTTATATTTCAAGATAAATTCTCCTGAAAAAGGCTAGGCTAAACTCCTAAAAATGTTTCATTTTACTTATGTTCTCTAATGACATTCATCATTAGCAAATATGGTTTTTAGGGTCTTATTTCCATAAACAATTAACTAGAAACAAAACTAGTTATTTTAAGCTCAAACACTGCCTTGAAATATTTGCATCCCAGTCTCCCACTGGGGCAGGACACAATATTCAGATCCTGAATGTTGACTAAAAAGAAATGGTAACAGAGCTGACTTTTCCCCTAATTTTTGGGAAGTGCTGTGTAAAGATCAACCTGAAGTGTGAAAAATTGTGAGATTTTCACAATTACCTCACTACAAACAGATGAGGATGTTAACTACCGGTACAAAGAAAAAAATATTTTTCCCAAAATTTCCAAAGAAATGAAAAGTATAAATATACTTGCGGGTATATTTACGTGCTTATTTAATGTGATAGTATCCCTTTAAGTAAACTTGTCACAGAAGATTTATTTTTCTCCCCATTGTCTAAGACTACAGCGTGAGGAGCACAAAAGGTCCAGTGGCCAGGACACAAACCCCGGAGGCTTTGGCTAACAAAGGGGCTGACAAGGAGAGCCTGGGTGACAGTGAGTGAAGTGTTCACCAGATCCTTTTGTTACAGATAGCAGAAACACAAACAACAATTGAGTCAGAGAAATTAGGAATTATGTGAGCAGCAAAACGACTGAAATTACAGTGCTGGAAAAAGTGGTGGATATCAACCATTTAATTATCTCCAAATACATACTCAAATATCTAGAAACAGCAACTCAATTTTATGCCACTTTCGTGGAAACCCGTTTCATTATTTTCCTCCTTTTTTTTTTTATTTTTTTCATAATTCTCTTCTGTTTAATGAAAACATGGATTTTGAATATTAGGTGAATAGTCCTTGCAACTGAACACAAAGGGGAAATGATGCAGACAGCATTATGGGCTCGCTTCCTCTTTTTGCATTAGGGTGGAAATGATATGCAGCAGGGATTATGCTTTGTTTAAAGCTGTGCCTCTGTCTCTAAAAGAATATATTATACAAATCTTCTAATGTTGTTGAAATTCCCCAAAACTTGATTGTGTCAGACATAATGTGGCAATGAGGTTCTTATCCCTACCTTATGCCGAATAAATATCTAATATCAGAGAGTATAACCTTGGAAAAGTATCCACCGGGGAATATCCCTCCCGTCAATAATTCATCGTGCTGTTGGTGGGAAGGTGCATTCAGTGAGCCCCTGACTTTACACAGAATGCATTAATACAGCTCGAGGGGTGGAGGGGAAGGAGAGAGCTCAGGGGGACCGGCTTCCCTTCAGGCCCATTAGGAAAAAAAACCACCACGGAATTATTCAAAGTAGAGCTCTGCCCACAGAGAGCAAAGCAAACAAGGCTCCCTCCTCACCAATGCCATAATCAGAATTATTCAAGAGGGAGAGCATGGGAAACACAAATCTTTACACGTGCACGTGGGGCAGAGATTTGTCCTGCATCTTCTCCAGCTGTGAGACTCAGGCTGGGCTGCACTGAGCCGAGCTGATGGACTGTCAGAGCCCAGGACATCCCTCTGGCTGCCCTGGGTCATCCCAGACCCTATCAAGGGGTCCAGAGACAAACCACGAGAGAGTTTGATTAGAACAGTATTTATCTCCGGGTGTTAATGTAGAATTTTGGGGTTTAATGGGGGTTCAAGAAGACAAGATGGAGGAATCTGGGTGTGTCCCTGTCCTTCTGCTTCTTCTTCTTGTCCTCCATCTTCTGCTGCGGTGGTGACACTTTTGGATTGGTTTAGCATAGAAGTGCACTGTCTAACACAGGTGACAGGTGTTGGTATCTCACTATAAACACAGATCACGGAATATTTGGTGTAAAAGATTATGACCAGCCTCAGGGTGGTCAGTCAGGGATGACCAGCACTGCAGCCAGCACCCAAGCTGGGTGAGAACAAAATGTACCAGATAAGGAGCAATAAACAACCTTGAGAACCTACACAGATGCATCCCAACTCTCTCTTCTGGCACCAGGGCTTGGGAGAAGGAATTTTGACAACATTCTCAGGGGTTCTCAGCCCAAGAACCGAGAATGGACGAGGTCCCCACCAGTCCACACGTTCATCCTCCCAATGTTAATTCAAAAATCAGTACATCTGGGTTCAGTGCTGCTTCCACAGGCAAAAATACAGATGTTATTCAAATGAGCTCAAAATAAATAAGATAATTTTCTGATAGATTGTATCCGCCTTCAAAATGATTGCAGTTTTAACTAAAGACAAAATGGTAATAGATTTCAATGTAGTGTGGTGTCTTTTTCCTATTTTCCCATTTTCTCTTTTACTCTTATGGTTTTAATGATTTAGGAACCAGAAGAATAACTAAGAAACCCAACAGTCATTATCTCAAGCAATGAGAGTTTTTAGTGCAAAATCAATGTTTGTTATAATGAAAATATATATCCTCAGCTCCTGCAGGGATATATACAATTTTTTTTCACTGTTAAATAGAATGTGGTTGCTTATTTTCACCAATATAATGAATGTTTTTATTCAGGTGTAAAAATAAAATGTCAGAATTTATTTACTGATATTAAGCACATGTATTTAACCAGAAGTTCCCACCATATGAGAAAACTTGGAATAATTTTCTGTGAACTTCTAGAAGGTTGAGGGAGAAGTGCAAAATTTCCAAAAAGTAATGAAAAATCTCACTCTGGGGAAAAAAAAAAGGCTCTGTTCAGATGGTTGACCAAACTCTTAATTTGTTATGCCAAATGAACCAAATTCAAAAGCTAATAAAAACATATTAACCAGACTTAATGAAGTAAAACAAAACACTTCTTTTATACCAACATATCAAAACCGTTTTCAACACCGAGGAAATTATTATTATCATAATTATGATTTTGATCATTATGATTTAGAGTCAGTATATATTTATGGCCATTTTTGATCTCTGAATGTTAGGAAAGGCATTCACATTAATACTTCAGAGATATGTTCTATTAAAAGTCCAAATGATCTCAAGGAATGCATGGGAACTCTGAGGCTTTTATGATTAATTGTATTTCTCCCTAGTTCTCTTTGGCTAAAAAGTATAAAAACCACAACATTAACAAAGAAGAAAATGAGCAGCAAAGCTGCCAATACCCTTTAAAATTACTTTTAGGTCGTTCTTTGAGCAACAGGTGAAGAAAAAGTTCTGACTGGAATAGAGAACTGCAGCAGGTCAGGATGTGAGTGCACAAGGAATGGACATCAGGCACTCACAGTGAGAGGTGCAGGGTCTGTGAAGGGTGTCTGAGCTCAATGTGCACCAATTGTACCACTGCTATATTGAATAATACACATTGATTTGGCAGCTGCAATCTCTAAGGGTGCCTTTTGCACGAATGAGGTACAAAATGTATCATTCAGGCATCTATGCATAGGAAAAATTAGGGAAAACTTTGTCCTTCTTGTCTGGGTGCCCAGGCAGGTCCTGTTTGCTGCACAAGCAGCAATCACAGTCAAAGCAGGGTGAGCTGCAGCAGGCTGCTCTGGGCAGTCAGCCTTTGTTCTTGTCCTCTCAAATTAAATAATAAATTTAAATAAAATTAAATAAAAATAAATTAAATGTTATGTTATTTAATCTGTTCATGAGGCACAGCACTGCTTGAAACCACCACAGTCTTATCTTTGGAAGTTCTGACTGAAGAGAGTCTTCAGCATAATTGGAGTGAAAACCCTGCAAATTCTCCTGTTCAACAACAACAAAACCTGGAGAGAATGTGTGTGCTTATCCCAGACTGTGCAGAGGCTGTACTCATACACAGAATTGCTTCTGGACTTCTGTGCTCCTCTGGAACAAGAGAATTTATGAACCAGCTCAGCCTCAGCTGCAAGCCAGTCACTTAATGATGAAGACTCAACAATTAGAATTTACTAAAAGTTTCCACAAGGATGTTTTTCCCTTTTGTGATTTGATAAAGCTCTGCCTTTCCTACTTAGTAATGATAATTTTCCATGGATATTGGAGAAATGGAACTTGATGTGGATGAATTCTTATTGAGAAGCAAATTGCAATCCAGAGAGACATTTGTAGAAACAAACGTAAGGGTTCCATGAGCAAGAAACTCTTACTGGGAACTATTTGGTGCTTACCTAGTAAAACACAACATAAATTTTATGTCAGACAATAATTTCAGTCGCAGAGAAACTTTACAGGTCAAACTTGATGGTTTGTTTTCAAGGCTGATAAAAAATATTAGAAAAATATTTTCAAGGGAAAGTGTTACCTAGGTATGATTTGAGCAAATCATAATTTGCTCATAGGTATGATCCAGACAGAAGTAAAGGTTAAATTCTTAAATTAGACCCTGTGATGTATTTTTTTCATTTTTAAAATAACCATGATTGATACTAAATAGAAAACTACAATTTTTGGCTACAATGGCAGAATTCAGGTCATTAAAGTAATATATAACTAACCAAGAAATGCAGTTTTGCAGGAACTTTCCCCAGTTTACATGTTCTTTGCAACAAAACGTGCAGGGCCCCACATTATAAAATCTGCACACATTTGCACAAGCTGCTCCATTGTGGTGCAGGCTTGTATATCCCTTTCTGAAACAAATTTCATGATGGAAAATCATTTCATTTACAGTATACAAGTCACCAGTGTTGCACTATATCTGCCTTAATTATTATGTAAAGCATATGGAATAATTAAATATCTCTGTCTTATAGCAGATTTGTTAATAAATGACAGGTACAGAAGAAGGGAGTGACAGACTTATGCAGTATTTCAGAAGACTTACAGAAACATTCCTAAGCAGCTGGAAGGATTCCTAAGAATGTGGCTGATTTCAGACTAAATACCTGAAGTACCTGAAGAGAAAGGATTTCTCAGAAATGCTTCAGGTGGTGCTACTTTAAATGGGTTTTTCCTGACATTATTCATCTCTGTTGTTGAAATCATTCATTTCAGTAAGAAATGGGACAAACCAGGAGTTATAACCAGGAGTTGTATTTGCAATACAATACATGAATATATTCCCTTCAGAGCCAATACTGAAGGCAGTTTTCCAACAGAACTTGGAACAAACATGCATAACAAAACCCGAGCTTTTCTTAAAACCTTTAGTGGAGAGGAACAGCATTTCTTCTCTTCTTTCTTTTCAGAATTTAGGAGTTTGGAAATCCATAGTGCATCTTTTCCAATATGCAGGCTATTTGCTGCCAGCTGAACTGAAGGCCCAATCAGCATACATAAACCATGTCCCTGAGCAGTCTGTGCTGCTCTACAGAGATCAGGATTGCTTTGAATTACACATGCAATCAGAACATTTCATAGGGCAAATTGTGGTCATTTTGACAGCTATACAGCAAGCTTAATTTCAGTCCAAATATACATGATATTCAGAAATACAATGAGGTAATTTAACGTTTTAGAAGGGGAGTATATGGTATGAATTAGTAGAAAAATCATGACACTTACAAACTTGTTCTAAAGATGTATTGTTCCTTTTTCTTCAGAAATAAAACCCCACCCCCACCGAGGAAAAACCAACACCACACCACCCCTAACCCACCAATTTCTATTAAGAATAAATTAGCCACTAAAGAAGAATTCCACTGATATACAATTCATACTGGAAATCTATTTTAAACTTGGAAAAGGAAGGCAGGGAAAAGAGGAAAGCAAAGTAGGAAGAAGAGAATTACCAACACTGTTTTCAGCACAAATCCAAAATATAGTCACATACTAGCTACTGAGAACAAAATTAACTTTACCTCAGCCAAAAGCAGCACACATAAATGTTGGATCAGTACGAGATCAAAAAGCAGAGAAGAATATGTAAGCTGGGACGTATTGATTCCTAGGACTTACCACGTCCTTTAGCAATGCTAAGGCTGCTCTCAACTGCACTGCTCTCATAGGAGAAACATCAATGGGTTTTCATTAATTTCTGCTACAGTCTGTCACTTATCCAGTGTCTCCTTTCAATTAAAGGTTTGCGTTGAAACACATAAAACCTGAACCTGTTTTATAAAACTTGTTCTCTGGAATTACAGAAAATTGTTCACATTTTGATTGATAACAGCATCACCACCACAGTCTGATTTATCACTCATCACTTTATACTCCTGCCAAAAAGGGTTAAAAGCCGTCCCTTTCCAAACATTTACTACCTGACCTTTTCACAGCTACCCTGACAAATTTTTAGATTTCTGTATTCCTTAAAATGCACCATGATGGTAGCTGGAATCTTCTAATTTCTTTAAACTCTGTCTTCCCAATTATTTATTTAAGAGCTGTGTAGATAAGCTCTCCATTCTCACCTAGATCAGTGATAAGAGAGGAAATGGCCTTTTTAGAGTGTCTCTGCTTTTTAAAGCAGATAGAAATAATAAGGTTGACAAAGAAAAAAGGAAAATTAGGCATTATGAGGGTAATAACTTAGAAAGTGTCAGATTCAGAATAATTGAATCCAATGACATTTAATGCTATGGAAAACAATAGCAGCAGCCCAGCCGCCCATCTGATTCATGTCTAGTTCATGTTTAACAAAACAAGGCTAAGGGTCATGCAGTCATGAGTCCCATAAATAACCTGTTAATGGGATTTCCAAACAAGCTGTCCTCAAAATGGTTTTTTGTCTCACAGAAAGAATATTAAAATGCAAATGGATTCGGGCTGTGTCCTCATAAACAACCATGTTCATTTAACCTCTGACCTCGACGTTTAACTGCCCATTCCAGCAATTTGTATGGTATTAGCCACAGCACGCCACTCCAAAGTGCTAACTTTGAGAAGAGAGGACTAAATGAATAGGTTACAATCTGTGATGCCCAGTTAACCGTGTCAAACTGACTTTATAGGCACAGAAATATTATTTTAAAACTTTCCTCCAGTTAGCTGACTTTTTTTTTTTGCTATGGGAAAAGAAAAGGTGCCAAGAAAGATGCTCTGAGACGTTATTGATTGCACAGTGCCATGTGCCAGCTCAGCAGAAGATCAGCTGGAGAGTTTTGGCAGAGATTGCCAAAAATCACCAACCTTCACCTGCCTGCTCCCCTTGGGCAGCTGCCAGGACCCCTTGGTGGAGCACTTTGTGTTCTACAGCACCCTGTCCAGACCTTCTTGACCCTTTTCTGTAGCAGGATGTTCCAGCCATCCATTCCCTGCAGCATCTTCAGTCACGTTTTTAGAAGAATGTGGCTCTTTTTCTTACAATATTATAAGGACACCACCTGACCGACACCAATAACGAAAAAATCGTTCTTTGCTCAAATTCTACCACTTTTCTCCTGTCTCCTCACGGGTCTCAAGGGGAGAACTTCAAATGTTTTAGAGGAGCTTGGCAGACCATGGACAATGTCAAATTAAAACAGCAACGAGTGAAATATCTGGTAACTGTTCCCAGTTAAAAGCATCATGAAAATCACAGCAAATACCCACTCAAACCAAATTAAAGTGTGAAGGTTGCTCTTAACAACTTGGTTTTAAAGGAAGCAATTAATTCTTCTTTGAAAGCACAAGGCTCCTGAGAAAAGGGTGAGAGTCCCTTTGTGTTCCAGAGGGAAAGGAGTAGTTGGGATGTCCGAGTACTCTTACCTCACTGGGTGTCTAGATCTTTTCATCACAGACTTTGTATTCCAAAATACTCATAGCACTTCAGAGTTTAATAGAAATTTGTATATTCTAGAGAAAACTGCCACAGCTGAGACTGGATCTAAAAGTTTCAAAGTTTTCTGCACAACATTGAAGAGAAGGAAAAAATCTGAACTAACAGTGTTCAGAAAGAAACCATTATTTTCACGTTTGCTAACATTGGACCGTGCCCAATGGTATTCTCAGCTGATTGTTCACCTGGACTGATTTTTCATATCAGTTTTGGATTTAGTTTATTCAATAAGTAAATCCCTTCCTGTGAACAGCTTTTCAGGGGCACAGTTTCAGGTAACATTCATTGCCCTTCACCAATTTTTCTTAATTTGATTTGCCTTATTTTGCTCACACTGATTGGCAGTAAAGTCTTTGAATACCAGAGTTTCGCTGCTAACACTTTTCTGGATGTGTTCACTTCCTCATCCAAGACAACTCTAAGCAATGACTTCTGTCCTAGAAGAGGTGATAACAGCTCTTTTTATCTCATCTCTTTTTAACATCAGTTTTCTAAAAAGAAAACATCAAGCTCTGAAGGAAAATAGAGACTGTTCAGCAACCCTCCCATCATGGTGTATATTAAAGATTTCTGTTTCCTCGGCCACACCACAGAGGACCACTCCTTAAAAGTTAAATCTAAGGCCAGAAACGCTAGAACTGCAAACTTTTTTTTTTCCCCTGGAGCAGGCTGAAAGCCGAGTCATTAATGCTGCGATCGGTCTAATCCCGAGCATTTGTTGCCGCTAATTATTACGGACAAGCCTCTTTATTGAACCACATCCTTTTATCAACATTAGGATGCATGAGCCGAGGCTGTTGTTTTAAACGCACTCATTAAGCACACAAATCAGCCCTGTTGACAGAGCGCTTTTGAATTAAGCATCAGACTGTAGTCATTGGACAAGGAGCAATTTATAATGCCATTAGCAACACTCGCGAAGGTTACAGGCATCAAAAATTGTTCAGCCGTAATTATTCTTAATGGATACAAGGAATAAACTGACGCAGGACAGCTTTTTCATTACCTTTCAATCAAGCCTGATGGCTTTGAGAAATGTACAGTAAGTGCATTTTGGGGAGAAATAATGGTGTTGCAGCACCTTTCACTGGAAAATGCTCTCAGTTCAGGACTTAACTTTTAATGACGTTAATTTGATATAATTAAAAAATATGATTTGCTTTGAAGATTTTGCAACGGATTGTTCCGGCTGCTGTTTAACCATTTTTCAAGTGTTCAGCCCAAACATGAAAAGAGAAAAAGATGAAAATCTTCAGGTGCTTGGGATTCTTGTGAAAACCATTAGACTTCCAATTTCCTAAAGCCAGAGTGGTGAGGACAGATTTAAGGTGAACTCAGAGCACTTAGAGAATGAAAGGGATTCTATGAAGTTTATCTACCCCAAAAAACCATCAGCATATACACAACATTCTCCATAAAATTCAGTCACAGATTCAAAAACAGGTGATCTATCACTTTCTCACAGACAAAATGGTGAAAATATACTTAAAAAGCACCAAAACCAAAACCACCCAACCAATCAACAAACACAAAAAACCCCCTCAGCTTAGTTTTAAAATGAGTTTGATGCATTTAAAATCACCTTACCCTATTTCTAAAAAGCAAACACTTTTGTAATTATTATTTATTTCCTTATTTCATATCCCATCATAGCTGCTATTAATAGTCTGTCAGGAATACCTTCTTGTTGCAACAAGAGTCTTTCCATACAGATTGAAGATTTTGGCCAAATGAGTCACACCTGCCTCAAGCCTTAAATCAGAAAGTCTTCTGGTCTTTAGCATTACATGTGTTTTAGCTCATAGGTGTCCATATTTTTACTGCAATCTGTTCACTATTTTTTCCCTATATTTATGCAACTCAAAGAAAAAAGCTAATTAAGAAAATTACTCTAAGAAAAGGCAAGAATGTGGTTTACTGTCCTGAGTCATTCCATGCTTGTCAGATTGCAAGTTAGGATGGAAATGCAGCGGCACCTTTGCTGCAGAAGCAGCCAAACTTTAGCAGCAGCACTGCTCTGCAGGTGTGTGAGTCACACAGTGATGCCATAGGATTTTAGCTTTTATATTTCTCAAATCCTGTACAGCATTAGTGCATAACTCTGAACTCCATACAGAGTGTTAGTTACTGTCGTCACATTTTGGTCAGACAAAATAATTCCTCTCTGGACCTGAAACTCAAGGACACCTCACTGTCTCAGGCCCCAAGAGATGCAAACATCAGTGAATTGGGAGGGCAAAGTTGGAGAAAATTACTCCATTACCTAAAGCTGTAATTGGAGGATTAACCCCTGATATGTAAATGGACAAAACTTAAAATTGTCTGAAAAACTCGTGACCATTGTCCATCTTGGGTGTAGCCTCTGGGAGGTTTCTGACTGCCCAAAGTGAATCTATTGAAGGCCTTCAATAAATCCCCACTTTATTCTCTTAATCTTGTCCAGCCTCTGTTTCAGGCAGCCCCTCCAAGGCATCAACAGATTTACAGAAAGTAGATGCTTTTAAAATATTTTGTGCAGAGCTGCTGAGAGTATGGGATGTCTGACACAAAGCTGATGAGAAGAAATAACCCATAACTTCCATTTCAGTCAGGAGATGCAAAGACCAGCCCTGAAATCAAATTTGAAATTGGTGGATGCCAATGCAAATTATAAAACAAAGGAGGATGTCAGATTGCACCAGAATGGGAGTTCAAGGGTGACTTCATACACAAGTAAATTTCAGCATTGTACCAAATTTTATCACACAATTTGTGCTATTTTGTGCTGTGTTTAATTGTAAATACTAGGACCAGATTGTTAAACAGAGTAATATTCCTTAAAAAAAGTGTTTCTAGGATGCACACTTGAAAACAACTGAAAACAATGGGTGTGAATATGGGCAGCTCAAAAAATCAGAAAGCTAACAAGATATCTAAAGCTGTATATTCAAAAAAATATACATATTCCCAAGAAATCTTATGTTTTCATCTAGTGTATAATGTTAAATCCAATTTTGGTCCAAAAATGTTACCACTGCAATTACCCTTGCAATGCTCTACACCAGCAGTGGTGGCTACAAAACAGATACAAAAATCTGTGCCTGTTAATAACTGCTTACTAAAGGTTAACAGCACAGGAAAATTATTCAGGGGAAGCTCTGACTTCTACTTCACTTCTTCTTACTGTTATTTTACTCATAAAAATCATAATCTGGAGTATCTACACTGTTCTAATGCAAAGGTGCACTGGAGGGGAGGAGAGGCAATGCTCGGGTTCAGGGATTTACAGAGCAAGGAGGAGGAAACAAGCAGAACATGGATCCACCACACTGGGGAAGGAGAAATTGCTCAGAATCTAATAAAATGTGTTTTGCTTGGTTTTTAGAGTCATGTGTATGATGATATCAGAGCCCCAGCCAGGGTTCAGAGCACTTCGATGGGATAAATCCATCCCTCCTCTGATCTTCCCCTTTCCCATGCTGGTATTATCCCACATTTACCCAACTGACTCCTAAATTCCCAATTTTATTTCCTCAAGGCTGCAAAATCTAAAAAAATTATGCTCAGCCCAGTGAGCCTCTTTTCTGATGCCACACATGCTTTCACTGATTACTTCTCTAAGAATTCTTTCTGCAAGAGACAGATGAATTTCTAAGAGCAACACCGAAATTAGACTGAAATCTTACTGCATATATCATTAAAAGACCAGCAATGATCTTTGCTTTTTTTTCTCTATTTTTAGAACAATCCATCCCACTTTTTAATGACTGACCTTGAAATTATTCCTCAAGGACATCACAGGAGTTTGTTTCTGTTCCTTTTTCAGACTCTGTGCAGCACAGTTCCAATCACGTTCACAAATACTACAATTCTGACACTGAGCAACATGGTCTGGCAGCTGTCCCTCTGCTGCAAAATCATTTAACTAAAATGATACACTTCATGGCATTAAATCGAGGTAGAGGGAGAAAAATTCTCCAATTTTTTACTATACACACATGCTTACATACTCCTATACATTATCAAAATGAAGTCTTGATAAATGAACCATTTATGGTTCATTTATGGTGAGCTCTACCACCCTCACTTTGCACCTAGATTGCAGATTGATGGCAGTTTGGAATGAACCTAAATATACAGACAAAAAAGTCATGTATCTGTCCCACAAAGTTATAGGAAAGAGTGTGACAACTTTGGTCAGACATCATACTTCTACTCAGTTTGAATAAAGTCTGAGAATCAAGGACTACTTTCTCATGGGTAAAATGGTGAAAAAATACTTTAAAAAAAGCAAAAAAAACCCCAAAAAACCCAAACCACAAAAACCCAAAACAAACCCTACAAACAAACAAACAAACAAACAAACAAACCCCCAAAACAAAACAAAAGCTCAATTTAGTTTTGAACTGAGTTTGATGCATTTAAAATCACATTGCCCTATTTCTATTATATTACCCTATTACCCCATTTCTATTATACACCCAAATTGCAGATTGATGACACTTTGGAATGAACCTAAACACACTCACAAAAAAATCTGTCCCACAAAGCTATAGGAAGAAGTGTGACAACTTTGGTTGGACATCATATTTATACTCAGTTTGAGTAAAGTCTGCAGAATCAAGGGCTGCAATCTTGCAGCTTACGTAGGTCCCTGCAAAGATGTATTCATGTGAATCACAGAGTCACAGAACAGTTTGGGTTGGAAGGAACCTTAAAGCCCACCCTGTTCCACCCTCTGCCATGGCAGGGACACTTCCACTGTCCCAGGCTGCTCCAAGCCCTGTCCAGCCTGGCCTGGGACACTGCCAGGGATCCAGGGGCTTCTCTGGGCACTCTGTGCCAGGGCCTCCCCACCCTCACAGGGAAAAATTTCTTCCTAATGTCTGAAACTATCTCTCATTCCTCCTTGTCCTCTTACTACATGCTCTTGTAAATAATCTCCCTCTCTCTCTCTTTCTTCTAGGCTTCCTTCAGGAGCTTCATGTACCTTCAGGTACATGAACCTGACTTTCAGCTCTATAATCAACAATAATTTTGTTCTTTTAAAAAAAGTGCTTTCCAAAGACTGATTGAGAACTTTTAAAATCCATATTTATAGTGATTTAAATCATCAAGCCTAGAGGATTCATCCTGTTACCATCACGTGTTCACCTTCACTAGACAGTTCTCTTGTACCTGGCCTCTTTTCCAGCCTCACCATCTGTCCTAGGTTACAGTGTAAGCTGTGCCCACAGTCTGTATTCCATCCCCATCCCCAGGAGCTGCTGGAACCAGCTGGGGCAGTGTTTCCCTTCTCTCCTGTCCATGGCCCAGCAATGCCGTGCCCATGGCTCATGGGGAACTCCCTGCGGGAGCTGTCTCTGGTTCATGGGCCAGCAAGGAGCCACTGCAGGGCTCAGAGAATGAGATCAGCCCATGGGGAGATGCTCCGCCCAGGGGGAGGAGCCAAGCATTCCCACCTGGATAGAATCTGGGATTTGGGACAGCACAGGGAGCCCTGAGCCACTGGACTCCCAGAGGAGACAAGAGCTGCCAGACCTTTCTACAGGAATCACTGCTTAGACAAGAGCATTTCATCTGCACTGCTGCCACCACCCTGACTAACAGGGTGTCAGGCTGTATTCTGACTCTGTCAGTGGTTTTTTGTACTATTGTATTTATTTTATTTTACTTTATTTCTTTTCCTCTTATTAAATTGTGTTTCTGACTTGGAGTCTCTCACTGGTTTTGCTTTCAAGCCAGCACACCATCATATTTGGCTGCCTGAAAAACAAGGCAGCTGCTGCCCATCTCTCTTTTGCATGTTAATTAAAAGACAAGCATTGAACATGTAGCAACAGGATTACTTTGAATAAGTGCCCTGGTTGAGTTTATCTGGTAAAACTGAAGATGACCCTCGGTGGAAGGGCCAAATGGTTTTTAATTTAGGAAGCTCATTTCAGGTTTATCTACGACCTTTGAAATATTCCTTCTTTTTAATAAAATAAATTATGTAGTCTAGTTGCAATAATAATACAAGATCTGATTCTAATGTTATCTTCAGCTTCTAACAATGGATGGGATAGAGGTCCTGCTCCAGTCTCTCAGAAGAATGTAATGACCATTAAAAGGCAAGCAGAGATTTGTATCACTCAGTTGTTCAGTGTCATTGTTCCAGTCTCCACAGTGGAGAAACAGCACATTTCTTTTAAGTAAAATATTGCTGGGAACTCACTGCTTCAGCAATTACCTCTGAAACACATTGTTTTCTCAAAGCCATTAACATGTCAGATCATGGCAGTGCTTGACATTCAAACACGCCTTGGAGGGCTGCAATTCAATTTAAGGATCACCTCCTCAGAGCAGGCTAACCTGCAAATTTCACAAAATCCGAGAGAAATTCTCAGGGCACATTTTGATCATGCTGCTTCCTAAATTAAAAACAAAACTGTAAGTGTTAAACATCTTTAACAAGGCATTAAACCTCAGCCATAATCTAAGAGGGGTCCCTTAATGAGTAATGACATATGTTGTGAAGGCAGTTATCTCCTAATGTTCAGCGCTCCAGCAGTACAATGGAATGGCACAGTGTGCAGAAGGGATGTATCATCACTAATGAGAGGATAATTTGAAGCTCCTCTTCTGAGAACCCCAGAGGAGACTTTCCAGTGCTGCAGGATGGAGAAGGATGCAACGCTCCTTATCACACATTTCAAAGAAGAATGGGAAGTGACAATAGGATAGAGCAAAAGCTGAGACAGAAAATGGGCCTGGACATTGGAGAGTCCCTGAAAGGATTACTTTTCTTTGCTACCCCAAAAAAGTCTTGGTGCAAAGTACTCTGTCTCCTCACTCTTCTCCACCCAGCTGACCACTAAGGGCACACCAGACATTGCTGTCCTAGGGGGGAGCCTGGCATGGGTGGAGGGCTGCTGGAACACACAACAACACTGCAAAATCAGCTGAGGTCAGGGAGGAGCCCCAGAACTGATAGACAACAGCCATGCTGAAAAGCAGAAGAAGAATCCAACTCCTCTTTTACCAAAAAAAAAAGCCAGCAAACAAAAAAACCCTTTGGTCTTCAACCAAAGCTAACAGATACTCAAACCAAAACCTGCCTATGATTTTATGTACCCATGCAAAATCGTCATTCCCTGCCCAGCATCTTTTTACTTTGCTGGTTTTTTTGATAGATTGTTTTCCTTTTTTTTCAAGACCTATCTTCAGTGATTTAAAAGGAAAGCTGCTGAAGACCACTTGTAAATGCTTCTTGGGTTACTGAAAAAGCCTCGATTTGGTGACAGAGTAGTATTTAATAATCATCGATATGAAATGCGTAGCTCAGCCCTCCTCCCTTGACCCTTCCCCTCATGTAAAGACATCTGCAAATTAAGTGAATAACAATCAATTTGAGATGTTGCCATTTGCTGAAGCAGGCATTACTGGTTTCTACCTGCATCTAAATCAAGGGAACTGCTTCCAGAGACAGTGATGACTTGACATTACATTGCAAAAATTATGAAAAGTATCAGAGCTCTGGTGTTTCACGCTTACTAGACTGCAGTTGTTAAAGCTGTAAATCTGCAGAACTTGGAGCTCTGTAGAGAAGGACTTTTAGGTGAAGTCCAGCCAGCCTAACAGCCTGTCCCTGGCAGTGGGCAATAGTTTATTCCCAGGGAGGAATGTCAGAACAGGCTCACTATCTGGTGATTCTTTGTCCAAATTTGTCCCCACGCTCTAATATTTAGTAGCTGGGGGGCTTCTTAAGCCCAAGGTCACGTGTGAAGAAGTTCTACAGCTCTCTTGATTTTGTGCATGGTCCATTACCCTTCCTGCAGTGCCCTGCAGATTGTTCATGGACAGGAACAGCACAGCCAGCCTTCTGCTGCTGCTGTCTCTGCTGGGCTCACTGTGTCCCTTCTCACACAAAAGCAGTGTAAGGGCCCCTCTCTAGCATTGGTGTCATACACTGGTTCATTCCCAGTTCTACCAGGTGCTTTTTAGACAGGATCTTTGAAACTGTGTAATATTTACTGTGCTGGAGGCCACAGACTTAGGCTCTGTTATAACAACCCTTTTCCACTTTGCTATTTCTTTCCCAATCATTTCAAACACTCATATTCCGTTTTTTTTTTGGCAACTGTCAATTACTGATTTGACATTTCACAGATGCTAAGATAGTTTCAACATCTCAGTCCTTGGCAATAGCAAACAGCTCAGAGCACAACACTTTCAATGTAGAGTTAGGATTTTTTTTTTAAATGCATCACTTCAAAAATTAAACTTAATTGAGTAAAAATTGCAAAACTTATCATTTGAGGTAATTACATGAAACTCAGACTCCAAACTCACATTATTGACCAAAAAGTCTTCACCTCTGTTTTTGTCTTTTATTTTGGGGATTTTTTCCCCTCTGGTCAGCTGATTCCCCAGTTTCCTAGATGACTGCCCTACTTTGAGCAAGGAAGAGGAACCTCTTCTTTTCACTGTGGTGTACAGCCCTCACTCCCCTCCCAAGTGCAGAACAGCAGGGGGGCTTAAACACTCATGGGGGCAGAAAAAATGACAAGAAAACCATCTTTGTTCCAGGAATACGGTATGAGGTCACGTTACTATGGCAGCATGAACCATTTCCCCTCTTCCTAGCTGGTAGAACTTTGCCCATAGTTTATTCCCTGGGAAGCCTAATCCAGAGTTCAGGCTGGGGGTGGGGAGAGTGGGTTTAGAGGTCAACAGCAATGTGACAATAGCCTAGTCAAGAGAAAAGAAAGCTATGATACAGAGGAACCAAAGAGTCGGTTCACCAATCGCTGGGGGCTGGCTCGTACAGAGAGGTTAGAATTCATCCCCTCACTTTAGCCCAAAGTTCCTGATTTAGCTGCTCTGTGCTCAGCATACAGAAAGGCTGAATGATGAACAATAAAGATGCCAGCAGAGCAAACAGGGACAGATGAGAAGACGGCGCTGACAGGGAAACTGTGGAGCGTGTGCCCAGTGCTGTTTTGTATTTACTGGCAAAATTACTGTTATATTTACAGGCATCTTAGAATAAAGCTGTTATTTTTCCTGTTTCATTCCTTACAGTTGTGAATAACATACTAGCAGGACAGAATTTCTCCACACAGAGGCTGCAGCAGAGAAGAGGGAGTTTCTGAATAAACATGTGTATGTATGCATGCACCCATGAGTGTGTGAATGCTCCCATAAAAAGGGACAAGCCTAGACTCTAAAATATTATAAAAGAGCAAGAGGTAAAACTTGCATGTGAGTTAAAGCACTAACTTCATAATCCTTGAAAAGAAGAAAGAATCATGGTTAGTTTTCTTTCGCTTGGCAGTCCAGGGAAAAAGAAAATACAAGAAAGTAAAGGAAATCATTATTAAAACTGCAAGAATGAAGATCTGTGAGATCAAAGTTCTCAAGTTTCATTGGTCTTTATGCTACAGTCTTAAGAAATATTTATAAGGAAATCTGGAATGCCAACAGCAGCACGGAAGTTGCAAATGACTCACGGAAAACATCATGTAAGACACCAAAGTGAACAATTGTTTTCTAAATATTCACAGGCATCATTAGCTCAGTTGATTGGAGCATGGTGCTAATAATAATGCCAAGGTTGTGGGTTTGATCCCCATATGGGCCATTCACTTAAGAGCTGGACTCAATGACATTGTTGGGTCCCTTTTAACTCAAAGCATTCCATGATTATTTTACAGAACTTCTGTAATTATTAGTCCAAACCAAAGATTTACTTTTTTCCTAAACAGGGCCACAAATATTTTCATCATCCAAGGTCTGGAATATCTTTTAAACCCAGCAGCATGTCACTGAACCCTTGAAATGATGAAAAGAATTCTACAAAAACCCCAAATATGTGAGGACACCATAATGGCATAGCCTTAACTAACAGCCCACAGGCAGTGCTCTATTCCTGGACAAGGGGGAATTGCTACTACATTACACTAAAAAACATTTCCAATTAAGGAGGAAAGTAATGTAAGACAAATTAAATACAGTAAAGAGCTGCTGTTGAAAAGCACTACATTTATTAAGATAAGACACCATAGAACTGTCCACTTATGGTGCAACAGTGATTTAAAAGACCACTCTGGTCTCACTGAAGCTCAGATACTTAATTTAGGCCTTTCAGCAGCTCACATTACAAGGACTTCTACCCCTCCTCCAACATTATTCCTTTAATGTGTGACAATAAGGCTCATGTACATGAAGGTATCCATTGCGTAGCTTGAATTAAGCCATTTAACCTCCACTGAAATCCCATCAAGAAAAATCAATCCATACTCAGCTTCATACCACAGAAACTAAACCATGATTGGTACCTGAGCTAGACAGCCTTAAATGATATCAGGTACATCCACGTTGTACTGTAATCATCTCTGTGGCTGCAGGGTAGACATCTGTAGCCTCTGGAGAATTACTGACAAGGCCTCAAGAAAAACCTGTCCAAGGCTTTCCTGTGGCAGATTAATGCAATGAGGGATTTTCCCAGAGAGAAAGCTGCAGGTGTGTAAACTGACATAGTTCCTGGAAAAAACCTTCTGTGCACACCTTATTTCCCTACCTGTAATGTGAAGACTGACTAGGCCTGTCCTATTAGAAAGAGAGTTGGCAGCTAGAGAGATTTACAGACGTTATTCCTCTTGCCATGCACAAGGTAGGATGATATGGGATGGAAGGATCTTGCAGCCTATTCCACAGGAAGCACCACAGTTACAAAGGGAAATGGAAATACATCCCTGTTTCACACTTCAGCTCTGATATTGTCATTTACAGCACAGTTGCAGTCATGGACATGTGCTAAACGCATTACAGAAGGATTAAATTGGCCAAAACACTGTCTGACTAAGTTTAAAATCTCTCACTGTTGAAGACATAATGTGGGCCTGATATTTCTGAGCCTGAGAGAATTTTTAGCTTGCTAACAATTGCTAGCTTTTTCCCAAGGGAAACCTTTCAACAGTTTTCTTTCTCAAAACAACCTTGTGTAAATAACTGCCTTTTCTCATAACATTCCTTACCAGCTGGTGTTTTCTATTTGTGTAATTAAACCAATGGAACTAGAGAGGTGTCGCTCCTAGGCACCAATCATATTTCTTTTGTATCAAAGTACTTTATAAAGTAGGGGAATAATTGTAAAATAAAGCTTCTATTTCCTTTGCCTTCTGAGAATTTACTGGAGTCAATCATCTTTATTGTAGGACCAACTGCGACAACATAAACTAAAGACAAATGATGAAGGGATGGGGCCAAATTATCTTCAGAAGGATCAGATTTATTTACTGAAGATGCAGGATGCCTGGAAGTCAGCAGGAAGCATTTATTGATTGGCCATCGACAGCACTGTGTCACCCAAGTGCACCATATTATTGAATACGTGCACTTGGTCAATGGTCTAAGCTACTGTCTCCTGCAAGTGAACAGCACAATGGCTTTTGGACAGAGGCAGGACTGGAGAATATAAAGACATAAAAAGTCTCCCTGATAAAGGGCCCAGGGCAGCCGTGTTCAATTCCTAAACTGAGAGAAGCAGAGATAATCCACTAATCCTGGCCGGAGCAGCAGAGATCATGCCTGCCACCCAAGCACCAGGAAAGATTTCTGAACAAGAAAAGCAGCACCTTTCCCTTTGACATCAGAGGTCATGGGTGTTATTTCAGCTGACATTGTCTGGAGTAGTACTTTTTTCATCGTGATCATTCTTTTCCATTGCACGATGAGTCTGCTGTTTTCTGAGAAGGATTTACTTTCTATTTCTCTCTAATTTTGAGGAATACAGGATTTAGAGGAAATGAAGCAGTTTGGTGCTCTAAGAGCCTGTTTTCAGCTTTTTGTTGCATTCTGAAGTCATTTTGCTACTTTGCATTTTAATAAGTAAATTATGCCAAACTGATCTGTTCTAAAGGATGGGCAAAGCACACCCCTTACCTAAAGGTGTGTTAAGTAATTGAGGTAAGAACCTGCTTTAGCTGTTGTTCTAAGTCCAACAAAATCTTAAAATCCTCTGCTAGGTTTGATATAATTAATGCAGAAATCCCCTTTTCTGGTGGGCACTTCCCAGCCTCATTTCTGTGCTACAGTCCCACACAGGCTTAGTTACACAGTAGTATCAATTGTTCCACTTGGAAATGGAAACTTTATATTCTAAGGGGATTGGCTGCATCTCTCAGGTGGCCTGAGTCATTACCCACCTGTAAAAGCTTACATAGCAGGTGTGTTTAATGAATTAGGATTTAAGCAAGAATGTCAGATGGGGCAGACTCACAGAATCACAGGAACATGGAATGACTTGGGTTGGAAGGGACCCCCAAAGATCATTTCATTTCAACCCCTCCTGCCATGGGCAGGGACACCTTCCACTATCCTGATGCCTTAAGTTTGAGCTTTCATATTTTCAGGTTCTGTGCTGCCCAGGGTGCAGCTCTGAGCTCACAGTCAGTGTCACTCAGCTCTCTGCACACAGCAGGGACACAAAACAAATCCTTTTCCTGCTGAAGACCAAGGACAACGGGTAGAAGTTTCAGGGCCAAAAGCACAAACAAGGGTGGGCTGGAGGGAGGAACAAGAAGGATGGGAGCTCACAGCCTGGAGCTGGAATTGGACAATTAAACCCCAATGTGCAAATGAACCAAAACTTATAAAGTGTGAGACCTTGTGACTGGCCAGCCATTTTTGTGACCATTCTAAGTCCACCTTGGGTGTAGCCCTGGTCAGGCTCCTGCTCAAGGTGTACCCTAAAGACCTTTCAATAAATCTCTGCTTTATTCTCCAGCTCTGTCCAGTCTCTGTTCCAGCTCAGCCTTCCCAAGGCATCAATCCCAGGCTGCCCCAAGCCCCGTCCAGCCTGGCCTTGGACACTCCCAGGGATGGGGCAGCCACAGCTTCCCTATGACCAAGGAATTTCTTCAAAACATCTAATTTAAATCTCTTTTTGTTTGTTTGTTTTAAAAGCATTCTCCATTGTTCTGTCACTACCTGCCCATGTAAAAAGTTGCTCTCCCTCCTTTTCACAAGCCCTGGTTCAGTGCTGGCAGGATGTGATGAGGACTTCCCAGAGCTCTCTCTTCTCCAGGCTGCACATCCCTAACTCTCTCAGCCTGTCTTCATAGCAGAGATGCTCTGGCCCTCTGATCATCTTTGGGGCCCTTATCAAAGACTTAGAAATATTTTTTATTAGCAGTAAGAACCCTTTTTCTAGGAAAACAACTTGGAATTTTTTCATTTTCTTAAAAAAAAAAAAAAAAGGTTATCCTTGCTTTCACCACCTGCAGACGGTCCTGGCAACTGACCAAGAGTCTGAGGGTTGCATTTAATTTGCATAAATCAGAGCTGATTACAATTACTTTCCTCATTAATACACCGAGTACTGATTAATAATCGGCAATACACAGAATGTACCGATGCATTTGCCAGGCACTGAATGCAGCTCGATGCCAGACATGTTTCTAAAAACAAAACTCCTGTTCCACAACGCTCCTGCTCAACACACAAAGGACAACCAATCTACATCACAATGCAGGCTTTGTTCGGAAAGGAAGAGAAAGTCCTGGGAGTTTCTTTAGTTCTTACTGGTCATATCTTCATTTTAAACCCTGGCGGGAGGGTGCAGAGATGTGAGCTGCTTTCGTAGTCCCTGTCTCATTCCATGCAGATGCTTCAAGCAAAACTCCACACCCATTACTGCTGCAGTTCTGGGTCCTGCTGATGCCTTGGGATTTCAGCTTTTATATTTTTCATATATTTGTAACCCTGCAATTCCTTAGTGTATAACTGTAAGCTCCAAGCACAGTGTGAGCTGCTGCTTCCCCATTTGGGTCAGACACAACAATTCCTCTCCAGGCCTGGCAATCAAGGACACCTCACTGCCTCAGGCCTGAGAGATGGAAACAAAAGTGAGTTGGGGGGAGCAAACTTGGGGTAAATGACTTCATTACCTGAAGCTGTAATTGGAAGGTGAACCCCCAATCTGCAAATGGCCCAAACTTATCAAAGTGTGAAAACCTGTGACCATTGTCCATTTTTGGGTGTAGACCCTGGCGGGGCTTCATCTGCCTGAAATGTCCCTGAAGGCCCTTCAATAACTAGAACTGCTTTTTATCCCCTTAATTTTGTCTGGCCTCTGTTTTTAGGCAGCCCCAAAAAGGCATCAGTGTCACCCACATATTCTGCACCACCAGCAGTTGCATTCAACAAGAAAAACACTGAAAAGAGGAGTGAACTGATTTCTTCTTGCCTGCACAGAGAAGATGCAAGGAGCACATTGAGCACAGCACAGCTCTCATTTCATTATGACAATATACATCATCTACCAGCATATTTATTGCTTACATAGATGCGAGGTTTTTTACATGAAAAATTGATTTATCTATTGGATAATTAGTAAACGTCAATAATTGCAAAAACCTCTTAGCAATCAGTTGACATTTAATTAACATACAATAACTGTCTTATTAAATCTCCATTAAATACCTGTTAGAGTTAATTAAAGCCCATGACTCCATGATTCCTGGGGAAACCACATTACAGTTAAACAATAAGCTGCCTGGAACAGAGTTGCTTGCTTACTTCTGTTGCAATGAGTTGCTCTAGTTTAAGGTAAGGACAATCTTATGTTTCAGATTCTAACCCTTTGGGGTTATGTAAAGACATGGTACGAAAAACATGAATGGAAAAACATGAAATGCTCCAAGATTTTCAACTGGACTCAGTGGCAAACCCTTTTTTTCTTAGACATTTATGTGAAATTCATGCCCAAGCATGTCCCAGGTCAATAATGGCTCTTGTATTGCAACAGACCTTTAAAAATCACAATAAACTTTATTGTAGAGGGACAAATGAATAGTCCACCATGTTCTTGTGTATGTCATTCTAATAAGATTATTTGGAATTCTGGTTTAAATTTGTTCCCTTATTGCCCTAGATCTTTTTGCTGGCTTCTGCTAAGGTAGAAGCATCTTCTTCTATATCATCAGATTGGAGTAAAAAATTGGATTATGCAGAAAACCTCCAAAACATTAGGCAAAATAAATTATACTTGGGCTTTTCTTCTACTCAGCTCACTCAAAGATGTTGATGAAATAAAAAACCTCAACCAAGCAGCCAAAGAAAATCCTAGCCTTTTCTTCTTGCAAAAGACAAAAATGCAGACATTTAGCACTGCTGTTTGATCTGCAGCACATGAACAGCTTCGAGCAAGTACAAGATCCTTTAAAATGGAAATCAAAAGTAATATCAAGTGTAATAGCACTCATATTTGTGCATGTTGCTGCCTAAAGTAAGTAAAAGTCAGAATAAAGTGAGTTCACAGAAAATATCACTAATAAGACTTTGGGAATCCACCTCCTTGTGGTTGACCTGGGCTTACAGTATTCAGAACTTCTCTTTTACATACAGGAATTTTCTGAACACCTAAGCATATGTATAAAAGTGAAATCAAATGATTGCCTCAGACTTGACAGAACTGCTGAACTAAGAACCACGCACTGTCCTCTATTAAAGGGCATCACCTTGAGATGATAAAGGTTTGTAAATGTTGCTCTGGAAGTTAGTATTCCCTGCTATTGTCTATTATATATATATACAGGTAGAAATAATCATCTTCAAAGATGTTGCCTAATCACCTTTTATGTAACCTTTACAAAACCCAGAAATCAGTACTCTGATTTATCAGAGCAGAAACATAGATTTATCCCTATCAAGGTACTGCTGTATCCAAAAGAGGGATCTGGTTTAGAAAATAAAGAAAACAGGTACTGAAAAGGAAAACAAACCTATAGCCAGGCAGACAATATTAGCTATACTCACAATAATCTGGGGACTGATTCAGTCTACAGTGAGAGCACACAATGCATCAGTTGTGAGTTAACTTTAGTCTGAGGTCCCTGAATAATTAACCTGCTTTGTTTCCATTCATTTAAATGTCCACATGTTACTGTTTATGAGATTGGAATACGTCCTACAAAATAAAGTCACACTGCTTCCAGAGTTGTACAGACATCAATATGAAAAATGTTACTCATTATGAATCTTACGATTCAAGTATTTTGCTTACGACAAAAATTAATATTGCCATTTAAAATAAATGTTGAGGGCAAGTATTTTATCCTAATTAGAAAATAATGGAATTCGATATTTTTATATTGACATTATGTCCACTTTATTTTCTATAAAAATCTCATATAAACCAGGTTAGATTATTAATACATATATAAGTAGTTTAAAATTCATAAATTATTGCACAATATCAAATGGCAATTATGTAAAGATTTGAGTGCAGCTAATAATATTGTAAATCATGGTCACTGGTACTGTGCAACTGAAAAGGTACTAAGCATATGTAAACAGTAACTACGGTAAAGAGCATATATTTACAAATTCAAATTTTCCTGTTGTACCATGAAGGATATTGAACCTTTCTAGCATTCCACTTTGTGTTATTATCCTCTTATATTTTAAACCATGTCTTTTTTAATTCTCCTGTTTTTCTTCATGGCTGCAATGCACACTTGTTTCCCTAGCCATTAAGAAATATTACTACTGCTGGAAATTAATCTGTCATTTTACAAGTCTTTTTCAAAGGAAGAAATAAAAAGGTTGTCTCAGAGAAAGAAAATAACTTAGAAACAAAAATAGTATGCATTTTGCTCCCACTGGGACAAACCAAGTAATATTTACTCTGACATGATAAAAGATCAGAAAGTGTTAGAACTAATGGCTCTGTAAATAGGAAATTCAGAAGACAGGGATGCTGGTAGAATCACAAGAAAATTGTATCCATTTTCAGCTGCCAATTTTTATGAAACATCCTGATTTTTTAACTCTGTATTTATAGAACTCTGTGTGACAGCAGCACCTCTGCCATCAGTATCATCATCCTTTTTACATTATTGCCAAGGTTTCTCCTGAAGAATTATCAACAGTTTCCTGCTCAGAAACAAGCAAGGCAGATTATGCAGAGGTCATTTTCAATGACAGCTGCATTTGGGAGAGTAGAGCAAAAGCAAACCCAGCATCAGAAGGAGCCTGCCCTCCAAAGAGAACATCCAAGTGTCTCTCTGAAGCACTCAAGACAAGGGGACCTTGGACAGAGAAGTCTCAATGCCCATTTCACAGCATTCCCTTCTCTCCAGCAGTGGATCAAAGGCAGGATAAAAATCTAGCATAGACAAGAGTCTAGAGATGGATCAGAATGTGTGAGAATCAGACTGAGCCTGGTGGATGTACCTCCTGCACACCTAAGAAAGTTATTTTCTAGTGAGGAGAAGAAAAAATATTACACCAAAGTAGTTTTTGTTCACAATTTAACAGTATGCACAGCAGAAGAACAGCCCAAAGCCCATCTGAGGTGGGAGCATCAGGAAGGTCGAGGGAAGAATGCACTTGGAACAACTGCAGATACTCAATGAGAAGTGGAAAGTTCTTGTGAAATTCTAATTTATTTGAAGATAAACTCACAGCACCAAATTTCTAAATATTTTCTCCTAAAAGCATCTCCATGCAATACACTTTTGTGTTATTAACTCCCATTATTTCTGACAACTGCACTGATGCTACACTTGCCTTACCCCAGCCTCCAAACTGAAAACTCTCAGTGGTGTTAATGTGCCCCCTTCCATGTGGTCAGCTCTTGCAGGCACAGAGTATTTCATTTTGCTCTGGTTAGTGTATTATTTAAGAAATGCAAGTTGATCAGAGTCTGAGCTTCTGTCTTTCCTGCAATGCTAGATGATTAATAAACACATGCTCAGAACCAAAACTAAAAATTATGCAGTTGTGTAAAACCTTACAGTGCAGTTTTGTATTCATCCTAGATGGACGCCAGGTCTTCTCACAGCACTTAGAATATAATTAGAATTCACCACTGAAGAAAAAATTTCCCAGAATAAAACATGCAAAGATTACAATCTAAATACAATATTGTTAGTTGAAAGAAATGAATGTAGAGTATTGAATGTTCAAAATTGTGTTGAATTAGATAAGCAAATCCCATGTAGACTTTGTTAATGATTCATAATCAGCTAATAAGCTCATCTCTAGTAGAATAATGATCCATGGACCTGTTAGCTCATTTATCACTATGTTTTACAACACCGGCAAAGAAACTAATTAAATCCCAGCATCATTACACAGAATTCCTTTTAATAGAGATACAATGATGCACTAGAGGCTACAGATTAAACTGCAAATTGTACCCAGAGATTCTGGACAGCAAGTTTTAATTAACACCTTAGCAAGAAGCTACCCACTTAAATAATAACTAACTAGGAAACATCTGCACACTCAAAAACATTGGAGGAAGGAGAGAGTAATGAAAGGAGCATGATGTGAAGTATGGAAATTGTAGGTTTTTTCTATCCACAGCAAAAAGCTGTTGCTGTTCACCAACTGAATTCATTATCCAACACAAATGAGAAGGCAGAACTCTGGCTCCAGACCAGTGTTGAAGATACTGGCAGAGGAATGCATACCAGGATACAAAGAAAAATAAAATTCTGTGCAGCACCGGTGCAGCTGGAGCATCTCCCAGAATACAGTAAGGATTCACAAAGCACAAATGAATCCTTAAGAGTACAAGAAGTTTTTATATCATTTTGTTCATTGTGGGACAGAAGACAGGTGTGTGACTGCCCGGATGAAAAGCTTTCTGTAGTGCAGGAATTTAAATAACAGCACAGAATGAAAAAAGACTGAAAGACTGAATAGTCCAACACTGGTATTCAAGGGAAAGATGACTCTAAAAGTGGGAAAACAACAGAAAGTAGCCATTAGTTTAACCTTTTGCCTTGAACATCCCAACCTAGAGTAGGAAGCACACACAAATCCTGCAGTGAATCTGAGCCAAGGAACAGCATTTGTGAGTATCTTTCAAATGCACACATAAAGGAATATGCAGCCCCCAAAACAGTGAGTTGTTGCTATGACTATTGAGAAAGTAATCAAAAAGGCAAAACTCTAACAAAATACCTCAGGCTTTGTTGGTTTAACCTTTTTTTTTTTTTTTTTTTTTTTTTTTTAATAGTAGTGATTATTCAGTGATCAGATTTTTTTATTATCTAAAAAAATTAAAAGTTTGTCAGTGTATCTTTTCTCTTTTCACTGTTGAATTACTGCAAAAGGCGGAGCAAATAGGGTAAATCTGAGGTTGAGCTGGATCTGTTTTAAAGTTAATGCTCAAAGACTTGCAAGGATTTATTACTTTAGAGTGTAGCATTCAAAGAAATCGTCTATCAGAGCAACTCCAGCAGAATCACCAACATCTTGTTGATTTTTCTGAGTTCTTTAATTGTCTGATGAAATGTAACTAAAGATTCCCATAGTGACAATTAAAGACTTGAAAGAACTGGTGTTCACATTATTAGGTGGTAAAATGCAGCAATGCTGTAAATACCCATTAGCCATTACAGTTCTCATTAATCCCCAAAACCAACTCATTAGTGCCCTTAGACATGACAGACAAGCACAGCAAATGAGATAAATCTATCAATCTATTCATTGTGGGCAAAATCAGGGCTTCCATCATCACACTCACACAGTGACAATCAGTGAAATGCTCCTTCTGCAAGAAATAAATGTCAGAACATCTAACTGGAGTGTAGAATGATGCATGGTAAAACAACCAAGACATCAGGTGCATCAGTTCTACCTTATGGTAGGTTCATGGGAAGTTTAGGTTGGCATGAACTGGCACAGTTGTTTAGCCAATCCTGAATTTTATACAACATATTGATTTAGCTTAAACTGCTGTAACTTAAATTCATTTCAGAACTGAGGGCTGCCAGTTTGTGGAATTTGAGGGAGGCTTCTGGTTGTGTAAAGAAAACCTCAGTAGATCACCTAAAAGCTGCAGACACATCCAGGCCTGGTAAGGCCCTGCTAGCAGCACCACTGATGTGAGGACTCAAAAGTAATTTAGACACCATAGCCACGCCAGGCTAAATGATTGTTCTAGAGATTTGAGACAGATGTGATTACGGCCTCTAAAGTTATTCTACCTTATCAATTTAGGAAAAGTTTAGCAGTTCCACAGGTGTAGAAAGCACATTCTGTCACCCTCTCTGTAAGGATCAAGGCTCTGATCTTCACAGACCTGGTGCATCAGGCTGGTACCACCAACAGCACAAACAAGACTTTTCCTCCTGGTTCCCATGATTGCAAGAAATGCACATGATGGGTGTTCCTGTGCATATCTACAAGCTTCTCCTCCCTGTTCAAATGGGAAAGCACAAATTGGATTTTTGCCGTTCTTTGTACAGTGGGATCTGCTTTAAATGCACACTGTGGTTTAGAAGACAATTTAAAAACACCACCCACTTTTCAGAATGGTCTTGTTTAACTGGATGATCACAATTTCTACACCTAGTCCGCCACCAGAGCCCCTTGCAGCAGCAGGGGTTCTAGCAGCACCAGCTTATCACAGGATGAAAGGTAAGTCCTGAATCAAAAGCAAACATGCAGTCAATTCCAAATCACTTTAACACTATGTACTCCAGCATTAGTAGAAAAAAATTGTTCAAGCAATACTGTGACCTTACTGCCCCCTATTCTGAAGCTTAGAAAATTGCAACATTGCCTTAACCATACATTTGGCAGGTTGAATGAATGGTTCAGCAGGGACAGGAAAGAATTGCCCTGAAGAGGAAACAGCAGTGAAGATGTGGCTTTTCTTAGTTCCCTAAAAATTGTCATTCCTGCATGCTACCTGTGTTTCCTGATGTGGAGGATGTTTACTTTATGCAGAAAGTACTCTGGGGAATGAGTTCATTTCTATCCTGCGCCAGTCTTTGTAACTCTTTGGAAAAAAGGGTTAGCAACATCCAAACACAACCAGCCAGCCCCAAGATGCACAGGGTACGTCACTCAAACACTTTCTATCATACTGGGTTGTTTTCCTCCTCTTAATGCATGGAGAATATATTATATATAATATACATACAGTCATTCATGCACTAAAGACCTTAGAAAAAGCTCAAGACTTACACATTTTCCCATATTTGTTTCCCTTTTCCCTGTCCTCCCTGTAAATATCTCCTAGCACATCAGCTGCCTCTGTCATTGCTTTTTCCTCCAACACTGTGGGCCCCGTGTCATCATCAGCTCTCATGGCCAAAAAGTAACAGCTACATGCTGCAGCAGAGGCATCACCTGAGAAATTTAACTGAGAATATCCAGGACTATTTCTCTTGAAATACTGAGTGCTCTACACTTGTAAAGAATTGAGGGTGCCCAAGAATGGGATTGAAGATCACGGGGTCCATACTGTGTAACAGAACTGGATATTCACACACACATCCACATGCTGGATCTATTTCTATCTATTTCAATTTCCCACCAGCTTATTGGACTCCATCTGGAAACTGATTAGTTTATTCTACTTGTTATTAGAGGAAACAATAACCCCCAATTTAGCTATTGTATATTCTTTATGTTCAAACTCAGTTGTTGTGAATTCAATTGTTACAAACACAGTGGTACCAGCGGAGAAGTATCCCAGCTTTATTGAAAATATCCTTTCAAGTGGAAAAAAAGAACCATCAACAAACCAAACAGCCTTTCCCCACAAAGAGAATTCAAGCCTTGTAGCCACCTCTTTTATGACAGAATCCTCAGCCTCTCAGCAGTGAATGTGAAGTAAGAGAACAATCCCAGAGCACACACTGCTGTTTGCTCAGCACGCTGTTCAGACCCAGGCTGGATGAGTACCAGGACCAGGAGAATATCCCTAAGAGTCAACAGGTGCTTTTAATATTGTGATTATTCAGAATAACATTGTTGTTATTTCTTTGTAAGTGCATTTCCTTTGAGGTACTTCAGATTTTCGTGTGGCAATTCTTCAACTCTAATTTCCTTTTGTCCTGTTCAAATTGCACCAAGTGGAATGGCATCAGTATTGTTGATTTTACAGCCACGTAATTGGCACAGAAGCTTTACTGATTTTCACAAATCATGGCAGCTGATTTTATACTCACATCTGATTGGTTTCCATTCTTAAAATTAAAAGAATTTTAGCTTTTGAATAAAATGTCTTTTTTTAATTCAAAAAATCTACCATAATTTTTAATAGATAAATCCGTTCTCACACTCTATTCTTCCATCAAAAAAAGATGGAATAAATAGTAATATATGGAATAATTTATTCCAAAGATGGAATAAATAGTAAATAACATAAATTTAAAGTACAGCTCAATCCTAATGCACAAGTCTAATTCACAATTAACTGAATTAATGCCAAGGTGACTAGAATGCTTGTAAGGATGCATGATCTGAGGGGGTGAACAATGACATTATTTTCCTTTTGGAAGTTTCTTTGTTTTCAGTTATTCCTCATAAAGCAAATATCCCTCCCCTTCTCTGCTCCCAGGCTCACATATTTTACCTACATTTCTTACACACAAAAATTTCTGTGACAGTTATTCCACGAGGAAGAACTTCCCAAATAAAGTAAAGCACAAACAAATTACTTTTCTTATATCAAAACATATTAGGCAGACCTCGGAGTCTTTTTGTTGGATTTTGAAGGGGATTTTGGAGCAACAACGAAGCTTAGTTTTTGAGCAAAGGTAATTTTGAAAGGTGGAATCACAGCTTACAAAACTCTCCAGAGAATTTTCCCGATGCAAAGCTAAGAAGACTTTGTGATAATTTCTTAGGAGCTGGCCTCATTCCAAGTTGGATTTTAAACACAGATTATAAGGCAAACACCATCCCCCCCAAGTATTAAGAAAGAAGAAAATAACAGAATGGGGGCTGCAGGAATGGTGTCTATTGTGGGACAAAAAGCTGTCAATCAGCCAAGCTGACAGGCATCAGAGATTGACAGACAGGCCCTCTCTCTTGACTTCAGTTATCTAGGGGAATGGGAAAAGTGTCTGCAAGAACAAGTTAAATTGCCAAAGTCATTACCAGTCACCAATTACCAAAGAAAAGATAACAAGGTGTATTTTAGAAAAATCGATGCAACAACATGCATTTCAATAGAGCGAGTTTTTCAGAACTTTAGAAAACAAAATGAACTATTTAGGGAATACACGATGGTTTTTTTCATAGAATACCAAGCACTTTGCTATGCCAGCAGGCTTTGGAGATTCATCACTATTCTCCCTATATTTTGTATGAAGTCCAAAGGTCAACCAACAAATATGTCCCTTTGTCTCTTCTTAGTCTTAACCTACAGAAAGAAAGAAATCTCTCTATCCTAATGATTAATTCTAGTTTCTGTGCTTGGAAAAGCTAGAGTCCAGACAACATTTTGTGTTCCCAAGTGCATTTATTCTAGTTACAAGCGAAAATTCTATTATGTGTTAATAAATTACTAAGAAAAGACCAAAGGATCTTGGTATTTTCTGCCAGATTTGATTTTTTTCATTCACCCAGGCAGAAAAGGCCCCTTAGGAATTGTGTTGGACCCCCAGGTGATGACCTCGAGGTGACCAGCTCCTTATGGCACGTGGCTCTGATCTTCAAAGGGAAAGACATCCCTGACACTTCATAATAAAGCTCAACAAATGCCAAAATCAGAATCCACTCATCACACTGAAAAACAGGAAGATATCAATCCTGAAAATGTTTTCTACTGGTTTTTTTTCTTAATTTTCATTAGACCTTTATTTTTAACAAAACTTAGGTGCAATATAGACTGATTTCCACTGGCACGCCTGCACATTCCTTTGGAGGCAAATTTGCTTTACACTCTAAAGCAGCCACACTTGAGTTTAGAACATTGAATAGTTCCCAGCTTCAAGCGGACCCATATTTAGCAGCACCTTTCAGACTTGTAGCACAGCCTTTGCCAACACTTGAGGCTTTTTTGTGGGATCTTCATTTACACCCTTGATCCTCTGCAGTCTCCATACCCAGGCAGGCTGACATCTGACTTCTGTGCCTCTGCCTTCCTGCAGAGCCCTCACACCAGACAATTTGATCGAATCAAAACTATTTCCATACAATTATAAAACATAACAGACCACAGCAAAAAAATGTAAAACCTCCAGAACAGCTCAAAGCTAATTAATTTCTATTACTAGTGAAAGAAGAACCACTTAACGTGCCTTTTCTTATTTAAATTACCATTGACAGCACCTGGGGGTTTTTGTTGTTTTCTTTTTTTACTCTTGGGAACTCCTGTTACAATACTGGTTAAATTCTGTACGACTGTAGAATTTATGAAGATAAGCCAATTACCATTACAAAAACAATCCTAAGTTACAATTTATGGCAAAAAGAAAAGAGTTATGATGTTCTGTTAAATCATTCACTGATGCATTACATATTTAGTTAAACCTTCTAGTTGAGAAAATTTTGGCCTAACTGGTGTCCTTGCATTCAGTAATTAATTATTTTGTTTCATTTATGGATATTTCATCTATATATTGTTAAGCAATAATACAACTTAATAAACAGCAGATGTACAAACCCTGTAGCAACCATATAATCAATATAAGTGACCAACAGGAGAAAGCACAATTCCATAAAGTTTTGATTTCCACTCACAGCAATGGCAGAGTTAAACCTGGGACCAGAACCAGTTTCTGACTGAGAAGTCTAACATTGTCTAGCAAGAGTTGGTTTTGCTGGCAGACAACAGTTGTGAGTGTGGCCTCAATTAGAGGGACATTTCCTTGCTGTTTTGTACCAAAAAATCATTCCAAGAATTCAACAAAAATTATAAACTGTGAAAAATTCTACCAAAAGTTGTGATTGAAGCTGTCTGAACTGCAGCATTGCCTTGTCTGGGAGAACCATGCTATGCAGAAAGAACAAGGGAATGATCTGGTCTGCACTGGGGACCTACCTGAAGCAGCTCAATTAATATTTGCCTGATTATTGCAACAATTTTATATTGCCTTTATTTAGATATACAGAGGTTTTCATTTTTCAAGACCATCTCCTCTGCCACCTGCTCTTCAAATCCATGGTGAAGGAAAATACCCATTATCTCTATGAAAGATTTAGCTGTTAAGAAACTAATTTCATAACATTTTTTTAGTTTAAATTGATTACATTCTGCTGGCTGTTTTTGACTATCCCCATGGTTCAGGCTCACATTTCAAAGCTCCCCGATCTCTCTGTAGGATGTCTCTGTGAATATTTATTAACAAGACTGCAGGAATTACCCTCTATATTAATCATCTTCTGTCAAAAAAAATGAAGGCCAGCAAGCAACCCAGTCCAACTGTGGAGCAGTCAATAGATTTGCTTTTCTTTATTAATTTAGGAATTTCTAAGTCGACTTTCCCCAGCAGTAATTAACAAGAAGCTTGTCCACTGTTCTGTAATGCAAAGATCACAAAAAGAGAGCCTGTAAGATTGGGAGTTTAGACCAAAGTACAATGTGTCAGTCTCTCATGTGCTGAGACAACTGACTTTGGTTAAAATTAATAATATTTCACAATTACTATCAATGTACAACTAATTTTAGGAAATGCAATTAAAACAAAAATTTTACCTGTTAATTTCTGCTATTTTTTTCTATTGCAATAAAGACCCGGCCTGGACCGTGGTAAATACTGCGTGTCCTGCAAACCCAGATGGAAAGGAAGATAAATGATCAGAATCCAAACAAACAAAACCCTTAAACCCCTCAACTAACATAAAAGATAACCAATAGATTCACTCAAGATGAGTCTTACAGGGCAGAAGTTGTTAATGTTGGAATTTCAGATTTAATCCATTCCTAAGCAGGAAGAGCAATCACTTTGGCCTTAACCTCAGCTTTGAAAACACTGTTCTGCATACATGCTGTTTCAACATTTCTGGGTTGCAATTCAGCATCAAATAATCAATATTCAAGCCTGTTCCCCTTGCAGCCTCCCTGACACACCAGACTGAATTCCACCTTCTACAAGAGCGCTGACACCATTTGAAATTGAAGAACAAATTTTGCATATCTCCATGTCTCAAAGAACGTTTTCATGCAATGCAGATGATATGTCATGAATTTTTGCAAGTTCTTGGTATATGCACACCAGTTGCCATTCTTTCAGCTGCTGTCACTACTTCCTGTGTTTCCCAAACAGGAATGCAGTGCTGTAAATGCTACACACACAAAAATTCAGAACCTGATAGAATTCGCCATGTCAAGAAACATTGGCATGGTTAAAGTAATGGTCTCTGTGTCAGTTTTAGCAGAATTTTTGAGATTTTCTGCACTTTTGGTGCAACAGAAATGCCCCAATCAGAAATCCAAATACTTTCTGCTTTTTAAAAACTGATTTCTGGTATGATGATAGATAGACCATCTTTTTATAGGTGGCATATACTGGAGGCAATCTGCAAATATAATTCCATGAAAAGGTGTTTTATCTTCATTCACATAAGCTCTCTGCTATCTAGAACATTGCTATAATGCCTAAACCTCGACTGAGAGTTCATTAGCAAAATTTCTACATTACAGAAACATATTTGAAAATATATTTGACCAGGTGTAAAAGGAATGAGATTTATCATCTCTGATTTTTCACTAAAAACTTCTCCAACATAGTCAGAAAATCAACCATAAGAGAGTAAGATTTATTCTATTTTACTGCAAAACCCTACTTCAAAATTTTCAGGACTTTTCATGTCCTCCTTTTGTGACAAGGGTGTGTTTCCCAGATAATAGAAATTACAAACTGAATGTCCCAATTAAACATGGCAAAAAATCAAGCTTTACAGGGAGAATCTAGTGAGAGAGAGGTGCAGTGGCAATTACATTTTCTGTGTTCATTGAGCTCATAAAGTGCTTAGGACAAAAAAAAAAAAAATCAACAAGACAAGGCTGTCCTGTAGCTTCCTCCAGAGATGTGCCCAAACTGCATTTTCTCCTGTGCACTTGGGTTTGTTCTGGAAGTATCTGTAACAGTTTCCTGAACTGTGTGACAAAATTAATCAGATTCTTTTTGGAGTAAAACAAAAACTGGAGGACTCCAGGTACCTTTTGTGCATGTCTGAAAACTAAAGCGAAAACCAGATGTCCCAGTCTGGGTTGACTCTGGCTCCCACTCAGCCAACTGAAATGCTCCTCACAGCCTTCATAAACACCACAGGTCTCTGAGCAGCTGTTGACAACCATCCTCAGCCTTCTTGTGGAGGACAAACACAGCCCAGTGTGGCCAAGTCAGAATGTTTTGGCAATTATCAACTTTTCTTGCCACGAACAAAACTTTGACACCCTCAGTGCCCAGTGCTGCGGTGTCTGCAGAATCCTCAATTTTGTATTCACCATTTTCTAAAAAATCACAAAAATTCCCGTGTGTCATTACAGCTGAGTGGAGAACCACGATAACTCTTTGCACAGTGGTGCTTAACACAAGGTTTCTGACTGCTCTAGCCTTTCTCACTGCAGGAGTTCTGGGGCTGTGGTGCTGCCCCATGGCTCCCCTCCGCAGTACAGAAATAGTTAAGGTCACAACAGAGTGCTGCTATGTAAAGGAGAAATTTCCCTGTCCTTGCCTAAGTGAATGTCTGGGATTAAACTGACAGCCCACCTTAGTGATGGTGGAATAATTGGTTGTTCAGCTCTGTCCTTGTCAAGCTCTGACAGTTCTGCAGATGTCCTGCTCGGCTCTCCAAAGGTTAGCCTCAGCTGAAGCTGGTGTTCATTAATCATTCCTTCCTGACAGGACTCAGAGCAGCCCACATCTGCCACTCTGTCCCCCTCAATCCCTGATGCTCCCAGCTTGTGTGTAATCACTGATGGTTTTCTTAACAGGATACCTGATAAGGGAATATGCATTTAACTGAGACTCATGGCGTTGCCTTCTTTCTTGGTAATTCTTTCAGCGAGGGACAAGAAATGTGAATTTGGGGTCTTTGTTCAAGGCAGGCTTGTACAAAATGAGTGAAGTGTGGACTGGGTGGGTGTACAGAAGTACACAATATCACATTCTTTTTAGAGCATCTCTAATGCCTTCACAAAACAATTTTTAGTTCAGTACCCCAATCACACTGAGGATGGAAGGACGTGGAATTCACCAACCTTGCGTGGGTAAATGGTGGCTCCCTACAGCTCCTGAGTTGGAAGAAGTGGAAAAAACCTCACCACGAACAGCTGGAGAAAGAAAAGCCTCAATGCAGTTTCTGCTCTTGTAATTTTTTCCCAGCCACTGGATCTCTCTGGACTACAACATTTGCTTCACTGTCTCCTTGTGGAGACAGTGATTGAAAAATTCCATCACCAGCTCTGCTTTAACCCAGAAGAACTGGGTAACTTCCAGAAGTTCACATAGGACTAATTTCTGTGGAGTATTCTGGCTGCTTTTACCAGAACCTATGTCACTCATGAGTAGTATGCACCTTAGAAAAATGAGAGAACTACTAAGATAATTCCCAGCAATTTCAAGTATACACCAGAATTTCAAGTGTGTCCCAGAATAAACTGTACATCTTGCAGTTAGACAAAACCACAAATATATTACTGATGACTCTTGAGTAAATTGGAATAACCATCAGCACACAGACTGCCAGTGTATTATGGTTGCCAAGACCGTGTAAGAAATGAAATAATTGCCCACTTCAAAATCTTATTACAAGATTGCCCACTGACTTTTCTTAGCCTGCTGGTGTTCATATGTGAGCATTGCAGGAATCATCATTTCAAATAATTGATTAACTGTCTAGTCTACAAAGTTTAAAAGGGAACAAACAAGGACATTAAGTGATTAGCATTCTTCCATTTAATTTGCAAATCCTGTCTTCACAGCTAAAAAGCCAAATGCCTCAGGCTACATCTCGAGCACACAGATCCCAACAAGCTTGACAGTAGAAAGAAGGTGCTACAGAGGCACAGAAGTGACATGCTGGATTAAAGCAATCAACACATTGCCCATTAATCACCGCTGAAGGCTTCACAGAGCACTCAGGGAATGGCAGTGGGCAAGTTCTGGAAGGTACCAGCAGTGAGGCTGAATTTCAAACTGCTGAGCCAACCCACCAGCGTGCTTTGGTCAACACAAGCTGTTAAAGCTGCAGATCCTCAGTTAACTCAAGTAAATCTTGGATTTAGGTGAAAAGAGAAAAATCTAATGGACTGCCTTCCAAGTTCCACAACTCTGACTTTACTGAGGAATCTTAAGTAATCAAACCAAGTCTAAATGATGTACTCATAACCAGAGCCCTCATCATGTACAGCTCTTCTCCCACTGCTCAGCTGACAGTGATACTTCATGGTGCTGCCTCCAATGGATATATCCAATTTAACAAAAGCTGAAGAGCAGGAGAAGGTAGAACCACTGTTTTGATTCCCTGCAGGATTGAGAGTGCTTTTCACTCAAAGGTGTGTGCTCCATGGCTGAATGGCACAAAACGTGAAAACAATGAAGTTCTGGTGCCTTGGGAAGGCTGACCTGGAACAGAGACTGGACAGTGCCAAGAGAATAAAGTAGGGATTTACTGAAAGGCCTTTAAGGGTCCACCTTGGGCAGGACAAGAACCTGGCCAGGGCTACACCAAAGTGGACCCAAAATGGTCACAAAATGGACAAACGGTCATGAGGTCTCACACTTCTTATGAGTTTTGGTCCATTTGCATATTAGGGTCTAATTCCCAGTTAGAGTTTCAGATTATGAAGTCCCATCCTTCTTGTTTTCTCTCTTCAGTCCAGTTATTTATGCTTTGGGGCCTGAAACTTGTAACCTTTCTCTTTGGTTTCCATCTGGAAAAGGATTTGTTTTGTGTCCCTGCTCTGTGAAGAGCTGAGTGACACTGACTGTGAGCTCAGAGCTGCACCCCTGGGCAGCACAGAATCTGAAAACAAGAAAGCTCAAACTTGGGGCATCAGTTCCATCAGCCATGTCAATAACCTCATTGATGGGGACTGCACCAGGATACATAAAAGAAGCTTATAAGATGAAGGATTAAAACACTGAAATGGATGAGGACCAATTCCATTGCTTTATGAATTATTTCCTCATTTCTCTTCTCCCTATGCATTGCAGTAGCACCCAGTTAATGAATCACTCAAATGCAAAACAAAAGATTGGGAAATGACTGCTACTTTGAGAACAATTTTGAAACCAAAGGAACAGATCCAGTAGAATATGGCCACAATTGTGTCTATAATTATTCAGCCATAGTCAGACCTAGGGTGTTCATTAATGATGTTCTACATGCATGTGTAACCAAGAGACCTCCTCCTAACAAAGGATGTACAACCTATCTCCCCGATTTTCCTTGAACCTACTCATTCAATCAGAATTAATGATCAAACAATTAAATGTGCAAGATGTTTTTGAGTCAGTAAAAACTGCATTTCTGTCATGCTTTAACAAGGATTCTATAAGGCTACTAAACTACTTGAGCAGCTGCATTAGAGTATCTAGTATTCCAGCACGAAATATTGTCATTTATTCCTGTATTCTCAAAGGCAGATACAGAAAGCAAGGAACATTATCTCTTATTTTGAAAACTAGCCTTGTCCCTGTCTTTCTGCTTCCTGTATTTATGTTTCCTCACCTCACCCTTCACTTACCATTAAAATGGTCTTGCAACACTGACATACCTGAAGAAACCTTTTAAATACTTCAACTACAGACAAGTAGACATATGTGTACAATGACCTTTTTTATTGTGCTCCCTCTGCTGGCTCTGAAAAAATCACTGGTAGAAAAAAAAACTGTTTCCAGAACTTCACTGATACCTGTGCTTACCAATGCACAAAAGCTGGACACTGAAAATGCCCCAATATTTTGGTTTAAAGTGCCTAAAATTCAAAGAAAGACTTCTGTGTTTTTCCAAAGAAAAAGAAGGACAATACCACGAGCAAAGTGCCACCTAAAACTTAGGAAAACTACAAACAATTGGGGAAACCACACTCTTACATAGCAGCAGAAAGTTGCTCCACAGAGGGCAAAGAATTAAGATAGTCCAGGCTGCAGGAGAGACTCCTTGGCATCTCTGTATAGGTGGAGTTGTATAATAAAGACTCCAGAAGGTGTTCAGAGAAGAAAAGGGAAAAATAGATATTTGTCTGATTTGGTATCCCTTTAAACATTACGTGTATGGCCTGTGCAAAGGCAGCATTATGAAAAAGTAGACAGAGGCACTGCCAGCAATACAATTAAAATTACTGTGTTGCAAATAAAATATTTTCTTATTTTCCATACCTACATTTTACCCTTTACCCTTTCTATCCTCTGCAAATCTGTGCAGCTCTGTAAAAATAAAGCAGAACACACTAGTAGGACAGTTCTTCAGGCAGTGACAACAGCTCCTTTTCTCCATATACTGGCAAGACCTGGCATGTTTAGGCATATACCATGCTGTCACAAAATAAATAACATTGAAGATGTTATTGACCAAAGACTCATTTCAATGTAAAATCTCATATTAGGAGCATGAGAATGAGCAAACTTGCCATACTTAAAAAGCTGTCTCCTTGCTGGCAAATATAATTAAATTTTTAAGTCCATTTCAAGAAATCAGACATGGGGAATATAAAAACCTGAGTACTTCTTTGTGGGGATGTCAGGTTTTTCCCCCCTTTAGTAAAAATGCCAGTTTCATAGTGCCCTCCCTTTTCTTTCTCTCTCAGATATATAAAAAGGTACCAGAGTCTTCATGAAGAGCTGTGACATATTTTGGTGATCATAAACATATACCCTCAAGTGTCCCAAGGCATCAGCTGAGAGAATTCAAATCCAATCTGTCCAGCCAAACTGCAGCACACGAACCCAATTCTCAAAATACACAAACCACAGAGCAACAAGCATTGTGTGCATTTGGTGCTGAAAGCAATCCAGTATTAATTAGGTTTTATAATGTATTTCATTATCCCTCAACTCCTCTGTATAGGGAAATTCTAGGACAGCAGCCTGATCTACTTTGGACCATTTCAGAACAGGGGGTTGGACAGCAGCCATCTCTTCCCACCTATTTTAAACTTTGATTCTATGTTTTGTTGGAAGATCAGCCTGGGTTGGGATACTGAGGTGAATTTTCAGGACATTGCCCATACCAGAGTAATGAGGTTGTTTTTTTTTTTTTAATTGCAGTTCATTGTAGATATGGTGACCAAAAGCCAAGAGGATTTATAATTTTTTACCAATATGCATTGCTAAAAACTGCAAATCTGCTTCTTGTGTTGAATGATAGATTTTTTTTCATTCCAGACAAGTCCTCTGTTTTGCAAGTTTTTTATAGCTTCTAATATGAGACCTGGTCACTGATTGTCTATGAAAATAAACCTGATCTGACATTCAAAGAGGGATTAGACATAATCCAAATTACAATTTTTTGGATGGCTATCTAACATCTTGTCTATGTAAAAATGTCATATGTTAAATGGCTTGGAAACCATGACAACACCAGCTCTGCAGAGCTCACACAAGCTCAATCAAGCCATAATCAAGGATTTCCTTACATGATTGTCTATTATCTCCTTCTCAGTCAGAGATGCACATTAAAGGAGTGAAAAGATCAGAGTGGAATCACCAGCATTAATTACATGCTAGACTAGACCTGTCTTCCTGGAAGTGCTGTCAAAAAGAATTTGGAGTACCTGTAGGACATTCAGAGTAGTGCTCTGTTCATTCTGCACAAACTGTTAAACCAAAATAAAAAAGATTAGCACGAGTCAGGGTTACTGAAAAGATATTGAGTTCTTCATGTTTGATAAAAGACAAAGTCTGTTCAACTCTGTGAACACAGATGCATTCCATAATGCCTGTTATGTCCTTCTAATGATGAGAAGGAGCAATTAAAGCAAAAGTGAGATGTGCTTACGATGAAGAACAACATTTCAGACTAGGTCATTCCTGAGTATATTTATTACAATAAAGGCTTGTTAAAAGAAGTGCAGTCATTTTAAGCCTGTACTAAAGAGAAGTCAATTTTTTTTCTTTGTAAGGCTGTTTGAAAAGACACAACCTTCTTTAGACTTATTCTTTAGGTCCTGAAACATTTCAAATCAAGAAAGAATTCTATAAATACCTGCTTTTTCCTATGTCCAAAGAGAAAAATTAAAAAAATAAAAAATAAAAACCAAAAAAGAACCCCAAATGCCATGTGATTTATACAGCCAAAGAAAGTCACACAAGAACAAATAAATAAATATTAATAACAAACAAATGCAAAGAGCATGTGAACTACTCATGGATTTTTCATGAAAGTCCTAACTCTGTTAAAATTTGTGCTGCAGAGGGTGCATTTTGCCACTCCAGAAATTCTGTGTTAGTGTTCAAAAGCCTTTCTACACTGCAACAAGGCAGACAGACAACAATCCCAGGCTCTCACATTTGAGCAAAATGCTGCCAATCTTTTTCTGTTCATATAAAAAACAATCTTGAAGTTAAACTTCATAAAAGATCACATCAATTCTTTCCTTATCCTATGCATCAACTGATTAAATAGCTCAGATTTATGCTTCTGCTTCCAGAGGTTTTCCCAGTTTTGTGCACTCTTTTCAGTCCTTCCAGAGGTTTTCCCAATTTTGTGGATCCTTTTCAGCCCTTCCAGAGGTTTTCCCAATTTTGTGGATCCTTTTCAGCCCTTCCAGAGGTTTTCCCAATTTTGTGAATCCTTTTCAGTCCTTCCAGAGGTTTTCCCAATTTTGTGGATCCTTTTCAGTCCTTCCAGAGGTTTTCCCAATTTTATATACTCTTTTCAGTCCTTCCAGAGGTTTTCCCAGTTTTGTGCACTCTTTTCAGTCCTTGCACCTTAAACTTTCCCCATCCCAAAAACTTGTTCCTCATCTACCTACTCATAACAAGTTAAAAAGTTTTTTTCCTTCTAGAATTTCCTTCCCATGGGCACACTGATGAGATCAGGCATTTGAGGAGGAACAGAAGCGAATTGTTATCTCACATTCCTCTGCCATTTAAATCCCCTGGGGGTGAGCAGGGGAACAAGGAGACTTCTGCCCCCAGACCCCACAGAGAGCAGCTGAAGGCACCGGGTGCTCTCCTGCCTCTCTGCAAGGCATTGCACAGCACAAATAATAACAGAGCACAGAACAACAAACAGAAAAAAGCACAGGTTTCATACAAAGCTGGAAAAGAAAAACTATTTGCAGTTTGTGACAAACAAAGTGGACAGCGTATCATAACTGTGAAAATAAAGTTTTTTGCTTCTCAGCCAGAGCGTTGGTGACCAGCTGAGTTCAGCACGGTGCAACATTGTGCACATCAAGGTGGAAAAGAAATAGCTGCTAATAGAAAAAAAAAACCCTGCCTGCCATGAGTATTGACTTAATGTGTCAAAAATTGGCTTTGTGAGTGCAGATTTAGAGCTATTTAATGGAAAAGGTAAGCTTCAGAGCTGTTTGGCATGGGCATACCTGCAGAGTACTTTTTAAAAAAGGAAGAGTAGGCACTGACACTCTGTGATGCTTTTCTGAGAGCAGTAATTGGGCTACAGCTAGGCTGCTCAAAATATATTCATCCATAAGTGAACAGCTGAGAGGAAAGGATATATCTGGAAACCTGAATAAATATTTTCAGAATTACAAAACGTGTATCAAGAAATAGATCTGCTGCTCCTCTGGGAACACACTGGTAATCCTTGCTACATTTGCCCCCATTTTTAAATAAAAACCTGAACTTTTGCCTTATTAGATGATGATCTAACCAAGAGAACTATTACTACTAAAATCTGTTACAAAAATCAAATTAAGATTAACCAATAAAAAGGTCACCTGGGGTGAAAACCCCCTAACTGACACTCTGAGGGTTTTATAACCATTAACTGGAGAAATTTCAAATATTTATACAGATAAAGCAATACATTAATTTAGAGTCACATTTCTCACATTGATCAGCTTGTGAAAACGCCCCCAAAGAAACTTCTCAATGCTACATGAAGCTGATGATCAGGCAGTTCATTGCACAACTTGTCAGGTTTAAAATGGCACTGCCAGGGCTTTAAACTGACAGGAATCTACCCAAGTCAGAAGCTGCACTCATAAATGTGAGTAAAAAGAAGCAATTTCAGGCAGCACTCGATTTCTCAGAGCACAGTGACAGTGCAGAACTGCATCACAGAATTGTTCTTTATCCTGGCAAGAACTCTCAGGGAATTTTCAGAATGAAATAGGACTGAATGTGAGCAGGAAACCTGGTGGTAGTGTTACATAAGCAAACTTACTATGGTTTAAATAAATTATCACAGATTCCATACACTGTGAGCAGTGCATGGAAGTGGGGCAGGTGTTGGCTACTGAGCACCCGCCGTGCTGTCACCAATTCCAATCCTTATCACAATTTCATGCTGATGATGCCATAGAACACATTTTCCTACAGAATATTGACTAAACAACAACTTTTACTTAGAGCATGGTCTGCCAAACTCACAGCACAGGTGTTCTCACAGCAGCAGGCTGCATAGGAGCTGCAGGATTACTGCTGCTGCCTGCTTTCCCCTAACATAGACATTTGTGGGTTTGATGTTTGGTTTTAACTAACAATCAAGTGAAAAATTCACCTCAGTGCTCTAGAGTTCAGTTTTCTAAAGATGAAGCCTATGACAAGAAATGTGCCCCTAATGATAGCAAAGCAAAGGAAAAATAGAGAGAAAAAGATCATTAGGTCCCCATTAAGTTCCATTTGAATGGTCCTACAAATGAAGAAAGATCAGGGATTCATAAAAAGGATTGCTATAACTTTCAGGGATGCATTCTTTTAAGTTTAAGCCTGTCCCTGTCCCCAACAAACATCACCTCTTCCTGTCCTACAGGTTCCCCCCACTCCAATGAGCGTCACAGCTGGGAAAAGCCTCCCTGACTGCAGGAGCATCTCCAGACAAATCCTTCCCGAGGGAGGCTTGGCTTTGGTGAAAATCCTGAGTGCAGGGATGCCCAGTGTGCTGTAAGATGGGCCAAGACTACCCCCAGCCCTCTCCTGGCAGCACTGCACTGCCTGCTCAGCTCCTCCCGTTCTCAGGAGCTGCTCGAGTGGCCAGAGCTGGCAGTAATTGCTGTTGACATTGTTCAGAGCCTTGCCTCACTGCCAGAGACAAACCTTTCATTCATGAACAAGTGCTTGTTAGGCCAGTGCTGGACTCCAAACCCACTTAATTAAATTCGAAAAAAAAAAAAAAAAGAGAAGAGAGGAAAAAAAAATAAAAGCAGTTGCTTGATTCTGGTGGGAAATTTGCACACAAAGGCCGGTGTCTGAGCCGTTCCCCCACCATTGTGTGTCTCAAACAGTTTTGCAACACCACAGGATCTCTCTCCTCCATCCCTTCCTTTCCAGCCGCTGCAAAGGCAGTGGTGACCCTCATTAAAACCCGCTTCGTTACGGAATGTTTTCCCCATGATTCACTAACAGGGCTTTTCTCCTCATCAATCAAGGGCTCACAAGTGCTCTGCAAGCACTCTCCAAGGGCCCACGGCTTCAAGAATTTCAGAAGCAAAACGTGTAAACAGGTACACAGAGAAAGCCTCCTTTGAGCAGTTATGTAAACACTCCCAGTGCAATCAAAAAAAACCCCACAAGATGAAACTGTCGAGTCAGACTCTCATTGAATTGTGCTCACATTCCCCTTTCTGCAGGCACCTCCTGAACGGCGCTGGGTCAGATAGGCTGGGGGTGATGGCAAACACCCAACGTGGGGTCAGATAGGCTGGGGGTGATGGCAAACATCCAGTGCTGGGTCAGATAGGCTGGGGGTGAAGGTGTGCTGGTTTGAGAGCCAAAACCAGTGAAAGACTCCAAGTCCGAAACATAATTTAATAAGATGAAAAGAAAAGAAATAAAAGAAAGAAAAATAAAATAAAAGTAATAGTACAAAAAAAAACCACTGACAGAGTTAGAATACAGCCTGACACCCTGTTAGGGTGGTAGTGGCAGTCCAGATGAAATGGTCTTGTCCAAGCAGTGATCCTGTAGAAAGGTCTGGTAGCTCTTGTCTCCTCTGGGAGTCCAGTGGATAAAAGCTACCTGGGCTGTCTCAAACCCTGGATTTATCCAGGTGGGAATGCTTGGCTCCTCCCCCTGGGCAGAGCATCTCCCAATGGGCTGATCTCATTCTATGAGTCATGCAGTGGGTCCTTGCTGGCCCATGAACCAGAGATAACTCCCGGAGGAAGTTATCTATGAGTCATGTGGCAGGGCATTGTTGGGCTCATTAACAGAAGATAAGGAAAACACTGCCCCACCTTGGCTCTAACGGCTCATGGGGATAGAATACAAACCTTGGGCACAATCTACATTGTAACCTAGGACAGATGGCAAACACCCCGAGCAGGGTCAGATGCTGGGAGTGATGGCAAACACCCAGCACGGGGTCAGATAGGCTGGGGCTGATGGCAAACACCCTGAGCGGGGTCGGATAGGCTGGGAGGGATGGCAAACACCCCGAGCGGGGCTGGGGAACAGCTGGGGGAGCACAAACGAGATCTTTTGTGAAGAGGGCATCAGGAAATGGAGTAAGTACCAAACACAATGCTTCAACAGATTTGGCTTTGCCCTCATCTGGCAATTTTTGGTCTTTGCCTTGCCTTTTCAAATTAACATGAATTTTTGTTATTTGGTTTAGGTTTTTTTCTTCTTCGTTTGTTTTAATATTGTTATAAATGATTAGAAGCCAATTCAAAATAAAAGAATTTATTCAGCAAAGTTTCCAACACCGAATTAAAAGCCACAATGAAATTGGACAACATCAATCGAATGCTGGGTGGGCAGAGTGACAGTGCAAAAGGTACCATCCAACCTTGACCACACACACTGAGCTTCGGTGTGAAGTGAGTTCCCTCTGCCCGCTGGAAAGCAGCTTCCCAGCTAGTCCTGGCTTAGCCCTGGCAGGGAACCGTCTCAGCTCCGGTTAGGCAGTCACAGGATGGACTGGCGATTTCCCCCCGGTGGGTAAGGCTTTTAGCTACACAAGCACTGTTGAGGAGGCTACGACAAAGGCAGGAAAAGGAGACTTCGTGGCAATGCAGCAAGATGGCGTTTATTGTCACCTGCTCAGCATGCAGACAAAGCCACTTTGGCTGGAAGTGAAGAACGGGGGTGGGGTAAGTGATTATAAGGGACCAGAAAAAGGGGCAGACACAAGATGGGTAAGCAATCGGGAGAGTGGGGATGGCACACAGACAACGAATCGAAAATGAGGGGTGGGGGATTTCCCAGCCTGCTCCAATCAGGGACTGACTTCTCCCGATCTTTCCAGAAAGAGGGGAGAGTCCTTCCCGGAGATTGACAGGTACAGGTGCTGCACAAACAAGCGCAGGGGGAAAATCAGGGGAAAGGGATAGGGGGAACATGGATTAAACCATTACAGAACTCAGCTAACTTTAACAATAAATAAAAAACAGAAAACGTGCTGCTACATCATCCTTTGTACAGGTCTGACTTACGCAAAATAACACAAATGGACAGTGTTAATAATGGATTGCAACAGCATTTCAGAGAACAGCACATGGAGAGCATCACTAACTGCAAATGTTGTTCTACCTCTGCACGTAATATCCCTTTCTATATGAATAACAATCTGTTCTATACCAATAAACCACCACGAATAATTTTTCTTTTATATGGGAAGAAATGTTCTAAGTAAAATTACCTGACTTTGTATGACAGCTACTTTCAGTTGTTTCTACATAATTGTCTACTATAATTCAATATTGATTTACATAAAGCAAAATGTTTATGTCATTATGTGAAACATAAGAAATTAACAGGAACAATACTGTCGTATTTTTTGAGATTTCATAGAGTCAAACATTGAGAACAGTTAATTAAGATGGTAAAGCTAGGAGGCAAAGAAAAGACTTCAATTTGTCCCACAATTTACAGCAGCCTCTTACTAGATGAGTTTATATTATGGTTTCTATCCTTACAAAATCCTTGGTATCTTCTACAGAAAAAATATTACAGATAAAATTAAATTTATCTGCAGATAAATACTTCTTGTCACACCACTTGAGGTGCCATTAAGTAAATACTTAAGTGATGTCAGCACAGGCACCTTTGATACTCAAATATTTTGCAAGTGTTGTCCTACAACCTGCAAGATGCTGAACTGAAAATTGCTCTTACACCTGTGATTTCTGCTTGTCACCAAAGACATCAGGCCCTACTTGTGTTACTTTAGATTTCAAAGCATCAATATTTGAGAATCTTTTCAGTACATGATAAAGCTCCTGTCTCTCAGCGACAAATGGAGCAGCAATGCCATGCAGTGAGCTCTCTTTTTTCACTGCTTTTGACATCTGTCAGCAAAAAAAATAAAAGAAGCAGCATTGGAAAATTATTGGGGAAGTGTATTTATTGCTGTCCAGTGCATTTGTGTAATTATTAAGGTGGCTGATAAGACTGAGGTTCTCAGCAATTAAAATTTCTATCCTGGATTGTGCTTTTCCTTATAACACAGACATAAAAACATGATACTTCTATTTATTTCTGCTTGTATTCAAAAATGTTGTTCAATATTTTCAAAAGTTTCAACAAATCTGAAAGTTTATGTCACAGAATCTGAAATTAATCAAGAATCTGTGATTATTCACTGTGTACACTTGAAGTTACTGTTGCTTTTAAAAAAGAGTTTAAATAGATAATAATGAAACAAGTACTTTTGGTGGTTTGGACCTATCTTTCCCCTTGGCCTTGCTTTATGCCCCATGTAGGAAAACAGTAATTCTCAAGAGTGAATATAAGAAATTAGAAATAATTTTTACTCTAATTGAACTATTGTTAAAAAAAAAAAAAAAGGAACTGTTCATTCTACTCCTTTTTAATGTAACCCTTTCTGGCTTCACATCTGAACTGTTCATTTTATAAACATCCCAACACAATTTTCATCAGGCTAATTTTCAACTTTCCTAAAACAAACTAGAAGGCACAATATGTACCCAAACCCAAGGTAATCAGAATCTAAGACCAGAAATTATTTTTAGGATAAATATTTGAGATTACACTTTTGTAACCTGTGCAAATCAAGAAAACATTTTCAAACAATAAAACTCCGGAAATTATTTTGTATCTCATTTCCTGTATTGTAGGCTACCAAAACTTGCTTTTTACATTGAGATTTGAATGATGCTTCTGCTTCACTTTTGTTTACAAAAATTCCACAAATACAGTATTTTTCAGACAATGAGAACTAAGCAGAAAAATACAGATTTGTAAACCTACACTAAGGTCAATTGCTTACCATGTTGCTCCTACACTTCCTCATATGAGAACAAGGATTATCCAAAGGTGCCTCAAGTCTCCAAAGTCATTTCCAAGTGACATTTCAGTGGACCTCTGACCATGGTCCAAGGCAGTGTGGAGGTGAAGTGTTCATTACATTCTGATCAATGAAAAGACTATTAGTCACTCTAATAATTGATTATAACAGCTCCCTCCACAGGGATAGGTGGTAACCTCTGCACTGAAGGCTTTCAAAATAACAGTTTTGGGTACTTAAAAAAGTATGCTTCCACTAAATACAGAGCAAAATGGACTGCATGTTTCATACTTTGTAAATGAATACTTCAAATTTTTCAGAATTTTCAAAATACTTCAAGTTTCATACTTGTAAATGAACTTTGACAATTTTTGACTAGTTTTCAGATGTTCAGCAAAAAAGGAGGTAAATAGGCTTGATGTGACTCCACTGCAGAACTGAATCCATAAAAATGGAGTCATATTCTTCCTTGACTCTTAATTAAAACTGAATAAATAATAATAAATAATTTAAACTGAGTTTAAATTATTTGTTTATGCCTTGCCTTTTTTACTTCCAATTCATATTCAGAAGAGGCTGCAAGCATTAATTTGTCCATCAGTCCTATTCTACATCTCAGCTAAAACAGACTAAAACACACACAAAAATCACTCTGTATCACCAGAGGCAAATGAGGCTGTGAACATCCAGGTATGTTGGGATTTACTGAGGCTGTTAATTATAATTCTGAAGCATATTGCACATATTATAGTATATTACAAAATCAAGGATGTTTCAATATAGAAACCTCCTTTTAATCAAGTTAACAACATAGAAGTACACCTCATACTGTAAGATCAATGTCCAATTCACAGATACAAGAGTTAAAACTCACCACTGTAAAATATATTTTTTTTATGCTAAACTGAAAACCCTTGGAAATCTGTGAAGAATTTCAATGCTCAGATAATCCTGGGAGGAGCTTTGTACAATCTCAAAGTGCACAAATCACAATCTGCAACAGCACGGGCAGGACCATGCAGAAAAAGAGCACACAGGAGTGCCAAACTCTCAGACACAAATTTAAACTATTTAAAGAAATGTAGCCTGGTCAAAAGCAGGAGTGGTGATAAAACCAGAGTGCAGGATACCTCAAGTCTAATCCAAATTTCAAATCCATCTGTTACTAAAACGTAAAGAGAATTTGAATTTTTTTTCTCTTCCTCACTTGTAACTTGCTGTGAAATGTAGCTGGAGTTGTATACCTCAAAGGTGAAATGCATTTTGCAGGAGAAAGAGGAGGCAAAAAATACCAAACCATTTTGACAAGAACATTTTTTGTAGTAAAAATTATTTAGGGTCCATGAAAAATAATGTTATTTAAAGAGTATATACATTTATTTTTTTAAAGTGTCTCAGTGAATGTGTGTGTCTATCTGTCTCTAGGAGGAAAAACACCTCCCTGTGACAATTCAGAGAAAGATAAACAGTCCAGTTATATCCCTTTTTATTCAGATATATCCCTTATTGTGATTTACTTTCTGAGAAGTTTGGGAATTTCAAATTGCTAATTACAGCATTTTCATGCAAAAATGGCTTCTTACCTACCCACAGTATGTAGAATTCCCAGAAATCAGACAAGATATACTCTCATATCTTTGAAGTGTTTGGCTTTAAAGTGATTTCAAAAACAAATATTGTGGTCTTTATAAAACAAAACAAACCCCAAATTGTCACATTGCTAATAAAAAGCTTTTGCCCATGGCCCTTAACAATATGATAATTTATTTAAAACAGATACAATCCTGAAAGTGACCCACTTAAAATTATTAAAAAGACATGGTGTTTATTTTTGCTGTCCATAAAACAAGCAATGGCTTTTGAATATGCAGACTCTTCAGATGTAATTAATATGATTGGCTTCCACTGGAATACAATCTTCTGTGTTTGAGGGAGTTGAATGCAAAAACTAATCAGGTCGATTTAATATGCTTGTGAAAAAAATCATCAGCTTTTTTCAGTGCCACTGCCAATAATGTTGGTATTAATCCCCTTTTCTGAGAAAATCATTCAAATTTTCCTCAGTAAAGCAGGAAATCTCAAGAGCACGGAGTCAACCAGTGCTGATAAATGTGGGATGATTAACAAGAAAGAAATAAAAGCCTGTGCCCATTTATAGTGACAATAAACACGTCATTTAATTAACCAGAAGGTTTTCAGCAAGTGTTGTGGACAATTATTTGACCATCACAGCACGGCCTCATCAATCCAGCCCAGGACTCACAGTTCCACCAAATGACCTGCAAATATGTAACCTTAAGGAAAAGAGAGAATGCAACTAAATGTGTTATGACATCAGCAATTAAACCAGGCAGGTTTGATCACTTAGCACAGAAATCGATGCCTATAAACTGTTTAAATGTTTAAATGTGCACATTTTTCTTTTCTAGTGGTTAAAGCCCCTCCAGCCACCTCAAAAATATTACTGCTGGTACTGTTCACATTGCTAGATGCTCTAGTATTACTCAGTAGTTGAAATCTTCCTCCCTCCCTCTTCCAAAATGTAATACTCTGCATTACAAGACACAGAAAAATCCCCCAATTTGAATTAAAACAGAAAAACAGAGCCAGATATTTGGAACTATAGGGGATTTTACCCTGTTTGAATGAAAACAATGAAAGAATTTGGTAAAGTTTGAATTGCCAGCAAGAGTTTTTAAATGCTAAATAAAAAGTTTTGATTTGCTTTGATTCATCCCCCACTTTTACAAGAATAAAGGCAAAATGAGCATATTAATACTGGACATGGTTCTTATTCTGTAAGAAATGTGGTATTTTATTTTGCTTGTGAAAGTGCCCAAATACTCATTCCCTCCTGATGTACATATTTATTTGGTTGTTAGCTGAAAAAAGTTTAAAATGTACTCCAAATTCCCCAAACAATCCCTTCAGAGTCTGAAGCAGAGCAGAAAGCGTGGTTCCATTCTCAGTTCCTGCTAGGTGCAAGAAGACTTAACTAAAATCCAGAAAAGGACAAGTTTGCTATTGAGAAAATTCTGTGATAGGAGTGATTAAATACTGGAAAATACAGCCAAGAAAACTGACTGTCAGTGGTGCTTTTAAAAATTGAAGATTAAAAATTAAAAAGTCATTAGTCTGGAAAAGTTTAAGGCATAATTGACCGACTGGGGGTGGGGGAATGGGTCAGATGTCCCCCAGCAATCCTTTCAGTTTTCTGTTGTATGGTTGGAATGTTTATTTTTTTGAAGAGTGATGCACACAAAAAGCAGTCAGCACCTCTCCAACAGCCTCAACAAACACAAAAAACAGCCAGAGGGAAATCCCACCCAGAGCTCAAACGTGGGCACATCAGGAAACACCAAGGAGTTGATAAGAACTATAAATAAAGATCTTTGTAGTGTAATTTTTACATAGAACTGCTTCCACCTCCATACCCATGCTATGCACCTCTACCACTTGTACTTAAAGCCTTTGGTGGTTCAAGGCCAGAGAAATCCCCTTTCACCCGGGTTCCTGTGGTGTAACAGTGACACCCAGTGACAAGTTTACACTTTAACTTCCTGTCAGCACCCAGAAAATATCATCACTCCCCTGTTTAGAGGGAAAAGGCAAAATGAGTTCATCCATCAGTTCCAAATGCCCTTTGTGTGCTTCCTGTGAGAGCTCAGCCCGGGAAGAAGCTGCTCTGCCTGCTGATATTTCACTGGCAGGGTTAGGGATTCCTTAGGATGGGGTCAGGCTTCCTCACTGAAGCAGGAAGGAAATTCCTGTTTAGGTGCTCTGATGTTTTCCTGCCCTTCTTAAACACGAGGCTTCCCCAGTTACCTGGCCCACACAGGCCAAGAATGTGCATCAGGTTTGATCATGGTGTAAGTCACCCATTTGAGATTCTGAAAGTAAAATGAAGGAGTAGAGCGCTCTTGTGCCTGGACTACAAGGATTTCTAATCTGTAAGAAGCCCGTTATGAATTCTCCCTCCCTCTTTTCTCTTTGAGGATGAAATAAAATCATAAATCCCTACAGACATGTGCACTGCAGTTGCAGTCAAGTTCCCTTCCACAAGATCAAGAATTCTAATAAAAGACATAAATTCTTCCTCAACCTTGAATCACGGTGGCAGCTTTTCAGTGCCCAGATCACTGCATGGTTAAAACAGAAAATATTCCACTGAAAACCTGTCTAGACCTCACATTATATACAGGCTGTTGCTTCATTTTGAAGGTAGGTTTATTTTCTTCTTCAATAATTTTTAGCAACTTAAAATGTGTGCTAAACTAAAATGTACAGCACTTTTGGAATCGAGGGAAGCTGTAATTTTTAAAACCATAAGCAACATACCATAGGTGCACTCAGGTAAGAGCCTACCTCAGGACAAACTGCAGAGGCTTACATCACATATTGAAAACTAATTCAGGAGCTATTAGGGGTTTTTTTCCAAGATTTTTATGCACCTGCTTCTCCCCACCATGATTACTATGAAATAAGTTATTTATCTGTACTTTCAAAATAATAGTTTTCCAGAGTTTCACCACTACATGAACAAAAACAGTTCAGTAGTGAGAGTGATAAAAGCAGCTCTTGGTGCAAGTCTCCAGCACCAGATGTTACTGGCCCAAAAAGAAATGGAACTATGGGACAGATGTACTAATTCTTATTGTAATCTCCCACTTCCTAGGAAATGGAAGATGGAAAAGGCTACGCTCATTTTTTTTGTGTGATCACTGAGGGCACTGTGACCACTTAAAGTAGGAACGTGAATGAACTCAAGGATGTTATTCACAAAAGTATGATTTAATAAGAGTTAAAGACAAAGATGATATTTCTGTCTTAGAAAGTCTCCTGTTCTGGAATCTGGAAGGAGGCTACCAGGGAAATATCACGGTGCGTTTTCTCTATTTCCAAACTCTTTCTTAACACTGACACCAGAGGCAGGATACTAAGCTTAGAAATTCCTTAGGTCTATCCAATTGTCCAATGACAGCTATAAAAATAAAACATATAAAACTAAAATCTAACCAAAGAATTGCACAATAAATGAGTTATAAAAAAGCTAACAGTATTCTGTGAAAAATGTAGCATAACACAAAAATGTACTTAGGTTTACATGTGCTTTATAGATATTGACAAGGCCCAAAGTGGTTATCATCACTCAAAAAAATCATGGAGTTAGCTGCAGGTGGTGTTATGAAAAAAAAGCTTGCTTAGCAGGAATCTAAAAGACCAGCAGAAATGTTTTGAAAAGAGCCAAGAACAAGAAAAAAAAGTACCTCTGACAGTTTTTTCAGAGTTCTTACCAATGTATCACAAAACGGACTTTGTAGAACTAGGAAAGATAAAAAAGGCTAATGGGAAATCAGAAAGAAATATATGAATGGCTTCTAAAATGGTCTGCAAACCTGCAGATGATGGCCAGAGAACAATTACTCTCTGAGCTCTCTGACACAAAAGCCAGTGAGCGTGGAATACCTGAAGAGCAGGAGGCAAATTCAATGGAAACTTTGCACATCCCCTGTATGAGGCAGAGCTGCAGCGTGGGACTCACCAGCAGAAGGTTCCACCCTGTGGGTTTTACACAGACACAAAGCACCTGGACAAACATGCAAAAAAAATTTCTTTCATCTGTCCTTATACTTTTTTTTCCCTAGGCTTCCAGGCCTGGCTGCTGCCTGAGAGAGGATGTTGAACTAAATGGAGCTCTAGTCTACAGCCAAGTAAGGAGACTCCTACCACTGGAAAGACTTACAACTGTGTTTGCTTCTCCTGTGCAGACTGGCTGCATATTTATGATCGCTCCCACAATGACCAGCAAGCACCTGCATATACAACAGTTGTAGAGAGAGGTGATGAATGAGTCCTGGCAGTAACAAATCAGTCTCATGGAGCCACCTTTGCCTCCTGATAGGTGTTCTCATGGCACACACAGAGTATCAACAGTTGCCACGTGGCACCACTGTCCCTGCACTAATACTCCCCATGGATGAGCATGCTGTGAAATGTCTCCACTGGATCAGCTTTTGTATTTTGTTTTTGTAATTTTGTATTTTATTATTTGTATTATATTTATTGAAGGGCCTTCAGGTACATTTCAGGCAGACAAAGGCCCCCAAGGGCTACACTCAAAAATGGATGATGGGTTTTCACACTTTTATAATTTTGGTCCATTTGCAGATTGGGGGTTCATCTTCCAATTACAGCTTCAGGGAATGAAGTCATTTACCCCAAGTTTGCTCCCCCAACTCATTTTAGTTTCCATCTCTTAGGGCCTGAGGCAGTGAGGTGTCCTTGATTGCCAGGCCTGGAGAGGAATTGTTGTGTCTGCCCAAAAAGGGAAAGCAGCAGCTCACACTGTGTGTGGAGTTCAGAGTTATACCCTACAGAATTGCAGGGTTACAAATATATGAAAAACATAGGAACTAAAATCCTAAGGCATCAATACCAGGCAGCATTCCAGCATGAGTATGTGCAGCCAATGTACTCAGATTCACATTCAAAGTGTCTAACACTTAGAAATCTCCAGCTTCAATAAATTCAGCTGTGACAGTTCACAAAAATTCAACTGGCTGTGAAAAGTCAATTGCTGTAAGGAGGAACTCAAGATGGTGTTGCTTCAGCCAAGCCTTGATTTGAAATACACAACACCAGAACATGATTTAAACACCTGGTTTAGCATGGAAACCAGGTGACAGTCTGGGATGGAGCTCAGCATTTGTACATATTATCACATCCTATGTTCACATCTACAGATTTATTCTGTGCCTCAGTAGGCTAACATGCCTCAGGAAATAGAAAGACAAACGTGGAAAAAGTAGGGTATGGCAACAAATAACTTTTAGACATCTTACCAAACAGTGAAATCCAGAGCATTTTTGAATTTTGTAAGCAAGTAAAGTAGGAATTACTTATCTGTTAGTTAAATAGTTTCCTCAAAGGGAGTAAAGCCTCATAAAACCTTTATGTTTCAAGTTCTTAGTGAAGAGGTAATAACAAGGCAGATACTAAACTTAAAACACCTCTAATGGATTTGGAAAAAACCCTGAAATTAGCTGATTCCACATACTTAGCCTCTTTCCTCTCTACTGTACATAACAGGCCTGCTGCCAGTTGCCATTCTAACAAACTGAAGTTTCCCTAAAAAAGAGTAAAAATAATAAAGCCTGGAGTTCAGGCAACTGCCTTGATGCAGGCATAAGCAAATTAAACCATCCCAACATGACAGGCCTTATGTCAGCCTTGGCCTACATTCCACAGTTCCCCTGCTGAGACCTTGTGGCTGTCAAGTGCTCCTGATCATGCCCCAGTGATCCCAAAACTCTTCAGCTCAGTGGGTGAAACATCCGAGTCGCAGTCAGCAGATGTCTAGCACACAGTCAGCACAACGAGGCAGCCCCACATTGTTAGCAACAACAACAGAACAATGTCAGCACAGAGGGCAGCAAGCACAACTCTGGCTAGCACAACATTTTGTGCACAAAAAAAAAAAAATCCCCAGCAGGATCCTATGAAGACATTTGACATTTTTACTACAGGCAGAAATGGTCAAGTTCTCATGACTAAAGAACTTTCCAGGCTGCAGCAGGAACCCAAAATACTTGGGTTCTTCAGGGGGAAAAAAAAAAAAAAAAAAACCAACCCCCCCAAAAAACAAACAAAGAACGCACCCCCCCCAAAAAAGAAAAAAACCACCCACACAAAAAAATCAACCAACCAACCAAAAAAAAAAAAGCCACAAACTTTATCCCCAGTCGCACTACCAAGTAGATTAGTGTAGAGCTCTTGAGCTCACAGAACAGGAGACATTTTGGGGATTCAGAAAAATCTGATGTGAACACCATTAACAATAGACCAATACCACTCAAGGAAAATAATGAGCGTCAAGAAAAGTAATTAGAGGTCTAGGCTGTATCATATTTTGGACTCAACTGACATCAGATCTACCAATTTCTGTGACCAACAGTATGTGTGTGTGTGAGGCTTGCACCCCTTTCCATTGCCTCTCCTCACACAATTTCACACTGTCCACTGCTGACAGATGTACCCAAGTAGGTGCTCTAAAAACCAGAGTAAGCTGCTTGGTTTCCCAAACATATTTGAGGGTTTTTGTTGTTGCAGCAGCCCTCTTGTTAGAGGGTAGAAATGAGCCAAGACACAAACTTCTCATTTATCACAGCATGAAAAGGGCCTGGTTTATTCCTTTATACAGCTCAGCCATCCCGACTCCAACCATTCACTGACTCTGCCTGCAGCAAGCTCCTGCTGGAGGTTTCCCTTGCAGCCTCTGACTGCTGCTAAACTGACTATAGGGACTGGTGTGCAGGCTCTGACTGCAGGCTTTTACCCAGCTAGACTGTGACTGCAGATTCCAACACCAGGCTCTGACTGCACACCCAGACTGACCTCAGAGCAGTGATTCTCTCTCCTCAGGATCTTTCTTTCCTTCTTCATGGTCCTCTCATTGCCTCTTCCTCAAGGTTCCTCCTCCTTCATGATCCTCCTCACCAGCTCACCCACTCCCTTTTTATCACACTTCTCTTTATTGGATACAGATGAGACTCATCAGGGGTGAGGCTGTATTGGTAATTAACACAGCTGTTACTTATCCGGGATGAGGTCACCTGGATTCCCTTCTCTTACATTTTCTCTGTTCATCTGCTGCTTTCTGAACTCTCAAATGAAAAGTCTGGATGGTGGAAGAAAGTGGTGATTCAGAGCAAACCTCTGTTTCAAAAAATTATAAAAAGACAATGTCTATCATATAAAGACAATTCCAGAAGAGAGGACTGTCTATCTCTTGTCACATTCTTTTTTTATCACCTGATTTTGATGGACTCCATGGTCACACTTAGAACTTTCATTTCATTTAACTTCAGTACTCAAAATTCACAACAAAAATCTTTTGCAAAGTCAATGTTTTACTGGACTACTTGCTATTCTACCGTGGCATGTGATGAGTTCTGTCCTAGCAGCAAAGTTACATTTGAAAATGTGCAGCCCATTAGTATTCAGTGAACAAAACCAAAGAGCACCAACTTCACTTGCACAATGGCAATGAAATCACTGTGCAGATATAAAAAAACCAGAGGTGATGCTGTGTCTGTTATCTGTCTCTAATGCACAGTGACAACCAAACACAAACATATTTTCAAGGATATTTTAAGCACTGCAAGGAAAATCTGTGTATCCAGACAGATACAACTGTCTAACAACAAACATTTTGTTAGCCTCACCCACAACAGCAATTGAGAGTTTCACAGTATTTATCAGTTGTTCGTCTGTTATCACACAGGCTAAGAGATAAAGTGTATGTTCCCTATTTTCCACCACATTGCCACATACCTAAAAATGAGGGGAAAAAATTGTCCAGAGAATTGTTAACAAAAAAACCACTCTTGGCAACAAGGTTAGGAAATTACCCCAACAGTGACTGACTCACCTTCCCTGCACATCTGGATGATTTGGGTGCTCACTTACCCGTTTTGGAAACCCTTGCTATGATGTTTTTGCTCTACCATAAAATCAAAATCTCTTTATGCACCCTTGGAAACAATTTATACAACAAAAAACACACACAGAGGTTTTTTCTCCTCTTCTTCAGTTGGACAAATGCCTACAGCACTGGTTGTGAGATACCTACCTGTTCCTTGTAGTGCTTAAATATAATATTGAAAATTATATCCGAGTAAAATATTGAAGCACAATATAACCAGAATGGTAGAACAAAAAGTTCTCTAGTGTTAAAAAGAGAAAGAACCTTCCCTAAATTTTTCCCCAGGCTTTGCTTTTTAAGAGTTATGACAGCAACTGGTAGCCTTATATTTTATATTTCAGTCCAGACATAATAGTCAGGTTTCCTTCCTGAAATTTCACAGAGCAAAAATTCTGCCTTGTGAATGATATCAGTGGCTTTTGTAAAACCATTTATGATGACACATGGTTGCATGCACAACATGCAAAGCCCTGCCCTGTGCTGTTACTTACTGCTGCAGCACAGTGCCAAAAGTAGCAGCATGAGAATGTGTAGGGCAGAATTCACGCCTGGAGACAAATTCAGTTGCCAAAATACCCAGAGTAATCAATCCCATGCTGAATCAGAGAAAAGGGTTCAGTCACAGCACGCTGCTCACTGGAAAGAGAGAAGATAGAAATTAATCTATGAAGGGAAAGCATAAAAGGATTTGAAAATGCTCCGGAAAAATCCTTTCCACATAAGACAGGCACTTCTTTGGTAACCAAGGTTTACACTTCCAATAATTTTCTGGAAATAAAATTATCTATAATATATAATTTTAGTAAAATGAGGTCACTTGAAGGTGCTACAAACCAAACTTTCATCACCATGAGCTCAAAGAATCCAGCAGCTCTGTGTTGCTGATGTTACTCATGTTATGACACAATAAAAGTGCAAACAGATTTGCTGAAAAACAATTCAGAATGTTCTCTAGAAGAACTGTAAAAGTCCAGCTTAAGGTCAAGTCTAGTGTTTTAACAAATAGTGTTTCTCAATTTTTTGAGTCTCATTTGTAGAAGAAATAGTAAGAATATTTAACTGGATATTAAGAAAACCTTAGAAATATACCCCCAAACACTTTAGGGTTCTGATGCCTAGTTTTCCTTAAAACAATATCACCCATGTCAGGCAGTGCAATCCAACATAAAAATTTACAGGGTGATGGATGATCTGGGAAGTGGAAACTAAGTATGAGGACTTCTCTGTGAGAGATGTCTCTGTACAAGTGGCAAAATACAGAAACAAACTGTCACTTTGTTCATTGAGCACCTTCAGGGAGCTGAAATTCCTTGGAAAAAGAAATGACAGCTTGTGGAAATGACCAAGTTACTGTTTCTTGCTGAACTAATCATTGAAGGACAGTGAAAAATTCTTGTAAGAGAATGAAAAATGCAAAAGGAAGCAAAACACCTACTCCTACCAGCGGATCTAGGACCCTAAATTCCAGAGTTAGTCAATATTCTGGAAAAAACCCTTCAAATTATTTAGTAAAATGTGATGAAAAAAGACCAACCAATGTGTGACCAGTGAGAGGACTCTAGGAAACAGCCTGAAGCTGATTTCGGAGAAGTTTAGGCTGGATATCAGGAATTTTCAGCCAATAGGTGGTTGGGCACTGGAACAGGCAACCCAGGGAATTGGTGTCATCACCAAACCCATCTGAATTCAAGAAGCAAATTTGGACCAGGCTCTCAGGCACAGGATGGGATATTTGGGGTGTTCTGTGAAGGGCCAGGAGCTGAACTTGATGATCCTGCTGGGTCCCATTCTATCCAGCAAATTCTATATGCCAAATCATCAAATAGCAGAGGAATACCAGCCTGTGTATAATATTAATAAAATGGTGAGGAGAAATATAATGAACACCTGAAATATAGTAATATAATATTGGATAATAAACATTAAAAAGGAAAGAAACAAGCATAGTCAGAAAATATAGAAAAAAAACCTCCTGAAATTACCTCTGATTTGGAAAAACTCCAGTATAAAATCAGTTTGAAGATGGCCACTAAGACAATGTTATACATACAGTTTATGCAACCTGCCCAGTGAATTCTGGGCTGAAAGGTGTAATTTTTAAAAACCTTCCTTCCCCTGTTAAATACACCCAACACAGCTCATGTGATAGTAGCCTATAATTTATCTTTAATTTATCAATTTGAATTGAGAAATTAAAAGGAGAGCATAACGACCCAGTCTTATCACTGGCACCAAAAGTATCCTACCCAGACATCAGAAAAGAAATGCAAGGAAACTCTCTGCAGTGGTGATGGTCACTGGATCCCCGAGTGTGAACAGCTACTGCCAGACTTCAGGAAGTGTCTGTCACAACTGATTTATTCTGATGTCCATTATGAAACCCTCCTGGGGTTAAATAATACACAGATACAAGACAGTTTCACCTCCACTGGAAGGGTTTTAAAAATGGAATTAGACATGTTTTTGAGGCAAAATATTTTGCAGTTAACTCCCCAGGTCTGCACATATTCCTGTAGAATCTGTGGCCAAAGGAAGCTCCTCTAAACCATTTCCCGTCACCTCCTCTGATCTGTCAGATTCAATTGGGCTTTTCTTGCAGCGCTGCTTGTCCTGTACTGAGAGGATAACAAACAAACAACTTAGCTCATCCTTCTATGTTTATAACTGCAATCTAAAAACCAGGTTTTGGTATTTAATCTACTTGCTTAAAGATCAGAACTGTTTCAATATATATTATTCACTGCTGCACCTTTCAGTACCTTACCTATTTCCAGCATTTGTTTAATAAAGAAAATCATTTGGGCTATAATTTGGTTTTAAGTGCTTGTTTTATTTTCAAATAACCTTGCAGTTGGCAGTGAAATAAATTGAATTCTTCTGAATGGAATTGTCCAACACCCTTCTCTCCTCAGAGGGCAATTTTCGGAAGAAAGCTGTAAACCAAATCAAAGTAACCAAAAGCCTGGAAAAGCATCTTGCTAGTTTGACATAAAAAGCAGAAAAAAAACCAAACAAAAAGTTCATGAGACCACACAACCCCTTTGTAAAAGTCTTGTTTAAAAAAGTATTTTTAAAAATTTTTGTTAAAAAAGCTAAATGCAGATACAGTAAAGTTCAAAAAGCAATTGAATTCTCAGGACAAATTGTGCACAAATACCGGTGTAGGAAATGGGAGAAATCAGGAGGATTTCCATCATAATGGTCCCTACTGTGGCTACTTCCTTCAGATATTTTCTCTCCTATGGAATGCCAGTAAATGAGTAGACAGAAAATGACACAAGCATGGACAAAAGAATGGACATGTTGCAGAAAAGCAAAGCCACAAACCCGTTAGCCTTTCACCCTGGCACTCACAGACACCTTTAATCTGAAGTGGATTTTTGAGTGGTCTCAGTTGCTTAAGTCAGAATTGGAAAATCCTTTGGTAATGCCTTTTTATTCCTATTTTTGACAGAGCACAGAAGTATAAGATTTCAACATTTTCCTTGCTATGCTGCCTCATGTTTCTCCTCTACTGAAAATTCTTGCACACTGATTTAGGGTTTACCAGAGGTCAGCACTGCTAACATGCTGCCAATAACAGCTCAGCACTATAAATTTCTGCAGCCCCAAATGATGTTTTTAAACTGATAACAGAGTTACTTATTTAAAAAACCAAACAAGCAGCAGTTCCAAGAATCTACATATTTATTTTGACAGTTGTTACTGTTCCTAACACTTCTCTAGCTCAGCGTGTTTCAATTGGACCTCTAATCACTTTGAAGTGTTTTTAACATGGTGCTGGTTATCTTTTGCCCCAACCATGTAGGATGAATTAAAGAAAAGTATCTGATGTTTCAGTGCAGTGAGGGACAATCTGATTTAAAAACCCCTCAGCACTGGCAGAGTAAAGCGGTAACACAGTTCAAATTCTGCAGTTTTGCTCAATTATAGTATTGTGCTCTACTATCACTAGTACCTGTGATGCTTTGGGAAGGCTGACCTGAAACAGAGACTGGAGAATAAAGTAGGAATTTATTCAAAGCCTTTAAGGATGCACCCTGGGCAGGACAAGTGCCTGACCAGGGCTACACCCAAGGTGGACCCAAAATGGTCACAAAATGGACAGTCACGAGGTCTCACACTTTTATAAGTTTTGGTCCATTTGCATATTGGGGTTTAATTGTCCAATTACAGCTTCAGTTTATGAAGTCCCATCCTTCTTGTTTTTTCTCTTCAGTCTACTGTTGTTTGTGCTTTTGGGCCTGAAACTTGTACCCATTGTCCTTGGTGTGCAGCAGGACAAGGATTTGTTTTGTGTCCCTGCTGTGTGCAGAGAGCTGAGTGACCCTGACTGTGAGCTCAGAGCTGCACCCCTGGGCAGCACAGAACCTGAAAAACATGAAAGCTCAAACTTAAGGCATCACCTGTGCCAATGTATTTTGGAAGCATCGTGAATAATGAAAGCTTTACCCACACAGATGGGCAGCAGCCCAACTCTACAGCTCCAAGGACCAGATCACAGTTCTGGGACCTCTACCTGACACTGACACATCCTTGCCTTCCACACAAACAGAAGAAAAGAAGCTGCTTCTTTACGTTGAGGGATGCTTACAGCCACAGGGGGAGTCATTCTACTGCCAGGACACCATGTGCTGCTCAAAGAGCTGTTTGCCTGCCTGTCCTAACAGAGAAGCTGTGAACCACAATGAAATGTGCACCAAAATATTTCTGTTTCTGCAGCTATGCACATCCATGTTTCAGTTTCTACTCCCCTGTACCCAGCTGGGAACTGTATTTGATTAAAACCCTGTCCTAAAGACTGGCTCCCTCTAGTGCAAATTGCCAGGAATCTGACTCTGTAAAATACAACACCAGGCTTCAATGAGTTTTCTTAAATTACACATTCTCAGATAGCAGAGCTCTTGTTTGATATTTCAGTCGTTAACAATCTTGCTCTGAATAAAACACCTGTGGTCAGCTTTAATGTAATAAATACAGATTATGTTCAATTAAACAATTTCCACTTCTCGGTAGGGATTTGATGTCTGGAGTTCACTTCCAGCTAGAAAGCACATTAATAGCTATTTTAATAATAAAAGCTATTCTAATAGAAAGATACATACACAAAACTGCAAGAGCTAATGACTTAACAGGCCACAGGTATGATGCTCTTTGGTGCTCTTTCACATGTGTGCTGGTTTGAAAGCAAAACCAGTGAAAGACTCCAAGTCAGAAACACAATTTAATAAGAGGAAAAGAAAAGAAATAAGAGAAAGTAAAATAAAAGTAATAGTACAAAAAAAAACACTGACAGTCAGAATACAGCCTGACACCCTGTTAGGGTGGTGGCAGCAGTCCAGATGAAATGGTCTTGTCCAAGCAGTGATCCTGTAGAAAGGTCTGGTAGCTCTTGTCTCCTTTGGAAGTTCAGTGGATAAAAGCTGCCTCTGCTGTCCCAAACCCTGGATTTATCCAGGTGGGAATGTTTGGCTCCTCCCCCTGGGCAGAGCATCTCCCCATGGGCTGATCTCATTCTATGAGTCATGCAGTGGGTCCTTGATGGCCCATTAAACAGAGATAACTCCCGGAGGAAGTTATCTATGAGTCATGTGGCAAGGCATTGTTGGGCTCGTTAACAGAAGATAAGGAAAACACTGCCCCACCTTGGCTCCAACGGCTCATGGGGATAGAATACATACCTTGGGCACAATTTTACATTGTAACCTAGGACAACATGACAGAATCTGTTCTCCCAGGGGTTTTTTTTGATCCTGTTCCAGCACTGGTAGCTCTGTATACTGCAGAACCCATGCCAGTACAGCTGTCAAGAACTAAAGAGATTTATGCTAGAGATCTGAGCATAGCAACAAATTTCAACAAAGACTTCAACAGGAACCACTTCTGTCCTTGCAGAGAGAGAAAGGCTTCATTCAGACAGCTGTTCTAGAACACTACAGCAAGAATGAAGAGGAAACTCCTTTTCTCAAGGTATTAACAAGGCCAAATATCTCTCTCTTCCAGTTCCCTATATTCCCTTCTCCTATTTACATTAGCTGCTGATTTGGCTGGGGTTTAATTTTTGTTTTACATGCTTACCCTCCACATTACCTATGTCTCTCAAAACAAAAAGCTTCAAGAATGAGAGTTTCTAGACAGTCTATGCTTTTTGCTCTGTCTCTATAGAAATTATATCCTGTAACACATAATAAAGTGAAATATTTCTTCTCTCAGAAGAAGTTTAACGTCATTAACACAAACTCTTCACAGAATAGTAAGGAACAACAAAGGAAATCTTATCTGTAATAAAATAAAAGTGTGATTTAGGAAAAAGTAATGCTCAGAAGTGCCAATCCCAGCTGGGGAACTACAACACACCATCCCCCAAGTTCTTTGCAGTAGGGGCAATGTTTGAAACATCCATCTCTGGGTAGTTCTGTTAGACACAGGGCATTTATTTTAGATTTCCAGTAACAGTTCTGTCAGACTCTGCAAGGTCTCCCTCTCCAGATTATCTTCAAACATATCTGAGTGAAAGGGCAAACAGAAATTTGAACGAGATGATTGATTCCTTTGTGGGGGATAGAGTTACCCACTGAGACAGGAACATATATGAATTCTGATTTGCAATCATTTCCACTATTTATGAGGTCACAGGACATGCTCCTGCTGAGCTCAATTTAGCAAGAGCTTTAGCAAGATCAATGCAGAGGGTATTACAATCACATTGACTTGGTGATGCCCAAACTACAACAAAATCAGAACTCAAAGCTATAAATAGACTGAAAGCTGAACATATTTCAGTACACAGATTAAAAAGCTGAGATGCAAATAGAAATTAAAACAAAAGCATCATTAATTATGAGTTAAAAAAGAAAGGATGCAGTTCATGCTCTTAGGCAGCCATTCTGAAGCCAACAAGAACTTGGGGTGGTCATGAAATCCTTGGTTTAAAACAAACAAACAAAAATTCCACCAGACAGCAACAAAAAACTCCCACCTCTCCTTTCTGTCACAGAAAGAAACATTTCAGCCATAACCACCCAATTCTTCCAGGTGCACCGAGGACCATCCCACCGAATGACTTACATGGGATTTGAATTTCAGCCTCTTCTCTTCCTATGAGGATTGTCTAAGGATCACTGCAATCAGGAGAAAGTTGATGGCTATAAATACAGAATGGTCTGTAAGATTGTTTCTCTCTAGATTATGCATATCTAAACAAGCTGAAACAAATATACACAAATATTTCATCCCCTTCCTTTTAATTCATCTTTTTTTTTATTATCCTTTAACTGATGTTTAATGTAAATTAATAAATTATATGTTCTTCTTTCGCTTTTACAAGGATTTAAAATTTGCTATTTCCTAACTTTAACAGCATAATATTTGGATTGAAAGATCTTTAATGTGTTCTACATTTCTCTGTTTTCTTGTCTGGGAAACTTCCTTAGCTCTTCATATCCCAGACTTTGACAGGAACCCGTCCATAGAAACAGCGACAGCAGTGGAAATGGAATCAAAATATTTCACCTCGTTATGTTGGCTTCTTCTTTTCTTAAGTGTAGTCTTTGGTTTCACTACACTTAAGTGTATTTTATTGGTGTTTTCAATGTGCATTTTAACAGAACTATGAAGGGTGCTGCAGACAAAGCTGAGAACAATGTGCTTTTACTTCCTGGAAAAGCAGCCTATAGGAAAAAACCCATTCCAGTAATTTAGTTTAGCCCTTAGTATAAAATAACAGAAGTCAAGGTGCCTGCGCTGTTATTATTTTTTTTTTCTGATGTTTTTGACACCATTGTGCTGAGCTTTATGGCATTCACCGTTTCTGCAGTGGTGAGTTCCCACTAGGTATAGTTGCAATACTCCTTAATATTTTCATTTTGATGTAATTTGTGGCCCCAGCTTTTTAAATATCCGCTCTGTAATAATGTTTAATTTCAGGGGTCACTCCGCCAAGGAGTATATTAAAGCCCATAAAACTCATTTCCAAAGCTCAAATATCAAACTGTGATCAGGTTAGGAGGGCAGCATCTGTGAATATTTCATCTTTTATCATGCTGATAATAAGGAGATGACAGAGGCACATTATTACAATGAGAGAATTGCTCATTTCAGCCTTGGCTGCTGGAAGCTGGGGTCTGCAGTGTGCATTACTCAATAAAATCAATTCTTATATGAAAAGCAAGTTTACTGAGCCACCACTGTGTCTTATTTGATTGTAATGAATAATATATGGGCCCAAGAGCTTGCTCATCTGGTAGGGAGAGGGAAAGGAAAAGGCTGGAGTTTGAAGGGGCATTTCAGTTGAGACAATGATTTATCAAAATTGTATTTTATTGTTCAGAAGCAATGTTATGGGACTGCAGTCTGTTCCACTTATAATTTTGAAAATAAATCTTAAAGTTCCACTAACCCTAAGGTATTAGCCAACACTGAACAGTGTAAAACAATTTCCATCTTGCATTTGATTATTTATGCTCAGCAGATAATAATGACCAACTAGCCTGACAGTTTAAGGTTTACAGAATTTCTGCTGCACTTTCTTGTACTTTCACCTTTTTTGGCCACATTTCACACTACTCTCTACCTAAAGAAGAAAAATTTGAAAAAAAATATTCTATCTTATCATTTGTAACATGGTAAACACAAAAAAAAAATTCTATCTTGTCATTTGTAAGCTGGTGAACACACCTCTATGAAAAAGTAATAGTATCATACCTGTTTTGAGAGGGACACAGGAAAATAGGCTGACATTATTTATCTCTTGGATCATATTCCATTTGTGCTTAAACAATTTTATACCATTGGAAAACAGCTTACTAAGAACAGAAAGATGGATAATTTCACAGCCCAACACATACGTTTTGTCCAAATTTGGTAACTTTAGCTGTTGGTATTCTCTCTCTCCTGAACCTGTTTTATTCAGACATTTGTTTCATGACAAAATGTCAGATTGGATCAGCCTCCTATCTTTTCAGCTCTGAACATAAAATAAAACAAATAACTTCCCCCAAATATTGAAATACTCCAAAGAAAAATTAAAAATCTATTAAACGATCAAATCTCAAGAAGTTTTATGGGTATTTAAACATAAATTTCTCTATATATTCTCCATAATCCTAAATACACGTTTTCTGTTATTGCGGTCATTTCTGGTTAATTCTTCTTTTAAAATAAAATATTACATTTAAAAACTGCTTTACAGGCAATTCTTTTTCTTGCATACTTAAATTTTCACATCATAGAAACCAAACCAACCTTTTACATCACTGAGTGTCGGAAGTGCAGTAACTAATGTTAGATTTACAGAAGTAAATCATTTGTTTGGAAACTTTTTTCATAGCAGCATCTCTAGTAAAATGTTCAAATGCTTCCTATTTACTCAGCCCTTATTCAGCTGTTTTAAATAAGGCAAATATCTTCTGGATTCCCAATTTCCACACTCTGTAAATATGACAGAGTTAGCTCTGCCACGGTTACACATCAACCTCTGTGTCATGAAGTACAAGTTAAGAATTGGAATTATGGGGTAAGGATTTTTCAGGCAATTTCTAGTTTTCAGGAAATCATCTTTCTTCTTTTTTTTTTTCCTTTCTTTTTTTAAAAGCATCTCAGTACTAAACCTTTATATTCCCACTACAGGTGAGAACTATTTTGAACTGCAGCTTTCAATCAATGCCTTATAGGAAAATGAGTCTCAGTATAACCACTTATTTATTATTAGTAGCAGTGTTAAATGGGGCCATTTCTTTTCAGAATTCTGAGAACAAATGGCCATCATTACAAAAATATGACTTTAAATTGTCATTATTACCATGCTGTGATAATGACCTATCATTTTGGCACTTGTGATCCAAGTTGTGTTTCCTCCAATCCCTTGTTGTAAAACATATTTAACTCATTTACATATAAATATTTATTCTGCCTGCCTTCATTTCTTTCCCTTTGCTTACACACTACAAAGTTCAGTAGAGTTTAATGAGGGAGGTTTATTCCATTTTTTAAATTATTATTATTATTTTTATTCTGAGCTTTTAAAACTCTCTCCCCATAATTTTTTTAGGGGTGCAGTTGAGGCAAACTGAAACAACATTCCCAAGCCCAGCCTCCCTGTTCAAGCAGGCTCATCCATGAGCAAATTCCTCACCATTTTCCTCCTGTTCTTTGAATTCTCCCTAAATTAGTGACCTCCATTTATGATCAAAATGAAAAAATATAAAAATTATAAAAAGGCAGCTTCACATTGATTCAATTTCAAAAACTTGACCTACAAAATAGCATAATTAGCCATTTGGAATGATATTCTTATTTTTACCTTTTATTACAGCCCAGAAAGATTCATTATTAATGCTCAAAGCAGCACTTACTAGAGAGTATATAACCTTAAATACTTAATTAAAAAGTTCTATTTCCATTTACACAAGATATTCGTGTAGTCAGTAACTTTTAAAGGGCTTGTTAATGGTTCACTCTTTTCATTCATCATCCAAATAAAGTAATATTAGAAGATGTGTTTTATTAATTTAAGTGAAGAAATGCACTTATTCGGCTGTAACAGCCCACTTGGAAAAGATATTTGCCTCTTAAAGTAAATTTCTGATATTCAGTGGTTATAGGGGTCCTGCTAATGGAATAATAACTAGGTGACTGTCATTAGCACCCCTTGGATGAGAGGATGCTCTGCAGTCGAGGTTTAGGGGTGGTGTTACTCAGTGTCTGCTCCCACTGACACCGTGCCCTGCTCACTCACTTCTCCCTCCCTCTCCCTGATGCCTTCAGATTTTAGCTTTTCTATTTTTCACATCCTGTACTGCATTAGTGCATAGCTCTGAACTCCATATAAAGTGTTAGTTACTGTCTTCACATGTTGGTCAGACAAAACAATTCCTCCAGGCCTGAGATCCAAGGATACTCTACAGCCTCAGGCCCCAAAAAGTATAAACAAAAGTGAATTGGGGGGGAAAAAACTGGGGGTAAATGACTTCATTACCTGAAGCTGTAATTGGAGGATTAAGCCCTGGTATGTAAATGGACCAAACTTATTTCTGTCTGAAAAACTCGTGACCATCTTGGGTGTAGCCCCTCTGGGAGGCTCTGACTGCCCAAGGTGAATCTGTTGAAGGCCTTCAGTAAATCCCCACTTTATCCTCTTAATCTTGTCCAGCCTCTGTCCCAGGGAGCCACTCCAAGGCTGCATCATCCTCCTTGCTGGGGTGGGTTGGAGAGCAGAACTGGAGGCACCAAAGGCAAAAGTCACGGGCTGAGAGAAGAACAATTTACTGGAAACAGCAATGAGATAAGAAAATGAACAGTAACAGCTGCAGTGTTAATAACAAAAGTGTACAAAGAGAGAGAGAGTGATCCACAGGCACAATCCTCACCATGGAGCTCCACCAACCACTGCCACACCACCCCAGCTCAGAAACCAGCCCTTCCCAGTTCCCAGAGAAGGACACGGTGTGGAACAGGATAACCTCCAGGGCATGGCCATCCCTGCTCCTCATACTGCAAACATGAACCCTGTCCTGCACGGAACAGCACACCACCACACTCATGACAATGATTAATAATAAATATTTTAAAATAATTTTAAATTAAAATAATAATTAATTATTAATAATTAATTAATAAAGTAAAAGTTGCAGCCATGTAAAAAAGTTCAGGGGAAGTTATAGAATGTGAATTCTTAAATAAAACCCCCTTAAAAACCTGCTTGCAAGTACTCTGTTTAATTTAGACTGAAACAGAGAATTCATTTTACAGATGTGTGTGTGTATGCACTTCCAACTGCAGTGAAAATCTCACTCCTTGAGTTTTATACCAATTAGTGTTCATAGTATGAAATTACATTAACTTTCTTAAAATACATATATATTTAAATTATACATATGTATTTACAGTATATATATATGAAGTGTATATATATATATAAAATAGATATGTACTTCACTCTGGATGCTAAACAGCCACACTTCAGGATCAAACTGAAGGACTGATGGCAAAGAGAAGGGCACACCAGCCCTGGAGATGAGAACTTCACTTCTTGGAATCTTGTGTCTGTGAAGGATAAAAGAGATCCCTAGAAAATGAAAAGAATTACAGTATCCTAGTCCATCCCTCTCTCTTACACCCTCCCATTGTCTGGTGTCACAGATGAGTAACCACAGTGGGATTGACCCCAGGCTCTCTGCATCCACAGAGGAACACAGAGATTTGGGTACAAGATACAAGGGCAGTAATGATTGCTGTTAGAGAACACTGAAAATTAGCTATCAGCATTAAGGGGAATAGCAACTAAAATCTTGTTTACAGCCCTAGCAAATTTGTTGTTGCCACATTGCATTCTTGTACATTTGGCAAAGCTTGGGCCAAGGTTTGCACTCCTTACAGAATAACAATTTTCTTTCTGTTCACTTTCCTGTTCATTAATTATCCCCTAGACAGGCATTAGGGAGTAGAGTGCAGAGAAAAGAGACATAGATTACAGTTACAGAGAGAAAGTTTTTACCTCTGTAACAAAAATCTTCTACACAAGAATTCATTCTGCACACATTAGAGACGTGTCATTTTTGAAAGGGTGGGGAGAGGTAAAGGGCGAAAAAGGAAATCCCAACTCAAACCAAACCAACAGAGAAAAACCCCAAACAAAACCCAGAACACCACAACGCTCACCTTGGATGCGTTATTTGCATTTTTCCTCATACATGCAAGCTGCTGTAGAACAGCTAGGTGTTCCTATTCGTTACAATTTTCTATTACACTGCGATAAGTGGCACCCCCAGAGCTGCTCAGAGGATGTTTATTACAGTCATTTAAGTAAGAGGTGATTTTAAATAAACCTTAAATAGGTTGTTTCATAGAGCTGTATGCCATGCCTATACAGGCCTGTCACTACTGTTCTTGTTAGTGCTGCAATAACTAAATTTTAACAGAATGACTGTTCCATGCATGTATCACACTGTATCTTATTTCTTGTATCTTGAAGATAACACTGCACTAATTCTACATGTTGTACAGCTAGGATCTTTTAATTCTCTTTAGAGATTTCACCCTTTTTTTGGTGTCAAGTTTAACAAAGGCTTTTGTTTAAAAGGCAACCATCACTCTCTAGTGACAATATTAGAGAAGACAACCTGCAGGCTGTACCAGTCAGTTTCCCACGTATCAAAAGAAAGCTTCCTCCACCTACAGATTTCATCATTTGGCACCTTATTTATGCACAGATGCACAGCACTGTCCAGACAGCACAAGGGTTTGGGCAAAAACCTGACAGGAGCAGCCTTAACTCCTCTTTGGGACTTTGGCCTTCTCTTCCCTGCTGACACAGAATTACAGATATTAAAAGCAAGTATTAGGACATTCTGCTTCAGTTCCTATCAGTATGACAGACATTTAAGCCTATAAATAGTCTGAATAAATCAATGTAGGTCACTGTTTTTAAAGCACAAGTTTAAACTGGAGAAGATAATCTATTGAGCAAGTGAAAGCACGGCTTCATATTTTCAGTGAAAAATGAATGGAAGGTAAGAATAAAAAAATATAAAAATAAAATTAATTCTCCTTTTAAAGTGCTGCATAACTTTCTTTAATCTGTTCCTAAAATACTTTAAAAAAACCTTAAAGTAGAAACATTTCATCAGTGGTTACAGATTTAAATTCTCAATGCTGCTTTTCCACCCCAGGTAACAGAAGTTTTCTCAAATTCAAGAATTTCTTATTGTTGCTCCTTTCTGAGTATTAGCATCATTATTTTACAAATCTACAGAAGCATTTGCACTATACATAACCTATGTAGTTTTGAAAATGAAAGTTTCATTAATGCACTTCTCACAATATTGAGAGCCATTCTCACACAGCTGAATTTTGCTTGATTGTACAACCACAACCACCACAACACATTTTAAGCAGGTACAGGAGGTTTACAATTTCATTATGCATTACTAGCAACCCAATAATATTTTCCAGTTTGTTTTGTTTAAAAGTGAAAAGCCCAAAAATGAAAACCCAGAGCAAACAACACGTTTAATTTAGAATTCAGTGCTAAAGCAGTACAGACTACCTGAAGTTAAAGACCTTACTCCAAGATAAAGTTCAGACAAGGAAAACAGATTGGGAACTAGCATTATGTATTGGTTTTTCTGATGTGAGAGAAAGCTGTATTTTTTCAGATTTTGGCATTCAAATGCAGGTGCCAATAAAGTTCAGCTCCAGGGCTACTGAAATTCTTTTACAGTACCAGAAGTCCCTATGCTACTGAAGGATGGGTAAAAATAACTCTTATAATCACACTGGTCATCATAATGAAGCCAATACACAAAAGTTTTTCATCTGATCCTGCAGAACAAAAATTCTAAAGATAAGCAAGTAGAAAAGGTGAAGCAAAGCTCAACATTTTAAAAAGAAATCCGAGGTACCTGTTGGCAAAATAGCTTTGTGCTATACACTGCTCTCATGACAGCACAAAATCATCAATATAAATGGGGGTGCTAAAGTTGTACTGCTCATGCATGTGAACTACAACAATGAAAGTGGTGATAAGTGAGCAATTCTAAATAGAAAAGTAAATGTACTTGTTGATAACAGAGAACAGTGACCCTGGCATTCACCTGCCTTTGACATTACCCTTTAAATGACTGCCAGAATCAAATCACACACCCAGTTACAGAAGGATTTTACCCCAACTTTGTCCAGCATTTAAAATAAGTATTTTGAATGGAAAGCATTAATGAATTAAACTCTAGCTTTCTAACATAAATGGGTAATCCAACAGCCAGAACATATTCTGATGAGAGCTCATCAGAATTAAACTTCAACTACTTTTTAAAACCAAGTCTTTTAGATGCTAATGGCCATTGTTTTCTCACTTAGTAAGCAAAATTTTGTGCCACGAAAGGTTAGATGATTGCAAAGATTTAATTGAATGTCTAAAAGAAAGGAAAATGTTTCTTAAAAAAGCAAAGATGGACCTCTTACCCCATTCCTACAGCAAAATGTCCTGTAACAATAGAGATGTGATTTGCTGAAATTAAAATGCTATTATGGTGGAATTAGGGCTTCAATATTTTTAGCAGCTTAAATATGCCTTCCGTTTTTAAAGGACATCTGATAACAGATAATTACATTTCATGCTAGAGAAACTGAGTTGTTTTCTTAAGGGAAAATACTTTTCTTTTTTTTTTCCACGGAGGTTAAAACATAGTCATCATTAGCAGCAGCAATAGGATTTAGGTGCCCACTTCAGCTTAGAGGATGTATATTAGCATATAAATAGCCGTTGGTGGCTGCTTGATTCTACCTATTTTATGTTTTAATGTGGCATCAGAATGCACTTAGCAAGAAACATAGGGGGCAGTGAGATTTGTGCTCTGAGGAGTTCTGTGGTGTGGTGGTTCTATGGAAGGGGCATCTTTTGCTGTTAAAAAAATACCACCTGTTCTTGTGTTACTGAGCTTTATGTTTATTATATCATTTAAATATTCTAATTAATGAGTTCTCCAGAGCAATGTGACACTGTTAGAAGATGGTGCATTGGTTTATGCAGTGGTTGGTTTATCTCAGCTCTTTCCTGAGAATATGAGGATATGTCAAGGTAGTGCATTTTCTATATGATAAATACAGTTATTTCTTTATTTTATGGTTACCTGAAATGTGTCCAAAATTATTTCTGCCTTTTTATTGATGGAAAATAATGGAGAAGCAAGGTGTGGTTATTTCCCTGCCAACAGCACTTCCATGCCATACATTTCCTTGTGGGAGGCAGGCAGGAGGAAGAAAAGCCACGAGCATTCCCTGTCCTCTGTTTCAGGCTGACCTTCAAGGCTTACCCCTTTAAAATGTTAATCATCATGAGTGACATTTCCTGTGTCACTGAGCCGGGTTGTAGCAGCAGAGGGAGAAACGTTTTCTTTAAAACAACTTTCCTGCTAGCCCAGGAGGGGTGACTGAAGGCAGGGCAGAGGTGAGCAGGTGGCAAACACACCAGATGCATTCTTATCAGGGAGGTGAGGAGGGCCTGCAGCAAAACAAACCTGCCTTGTTGCACAGGCAGAACCTTGCCTGAGCCACAGCAAGCAGCTGCTCCTGCAGCATCCCTCAACCTCCTGCTGGTCCAGGTTCAACACACCAAGCTAGAGGATGTGGCTGTAGCAATGTATCCGTACAACTTAAGTTATTCTTGGTACCAGCTAAACTGTTTGTAGCTTACAAGCCACCTGCAGTCTTGTTTTTAGGGTTCTCAGGAGCTCATTGAGGCTACTGTGACAACAACAAGATGAAAATAAGAATGAAGCGCCTGGGAAACTGCCTGGAAAAAATGCAAAACCAAGACAGGTGACACACAGGGTGTGATAATGGATGCTTGACCCATTGGGTGTCCTGAGGGGTGTGTGCCTGCCTCGTGGACAGGTGGCTTGGCCAACCAAGAGACTCCTGTGTGCATGGACAGTGGGGCTAGAAACCATAAAAACCATAGAAACCATTTCTGCTGAAATCATATGAATTCTATTATTCAGCTGCCCATTTTGCCCCTGCATGCACCACTCTGGAACCCCCCAGCTCAGAAGTGGCACACTGTTCCTTCACTGTCACCCCAAGCAGGTGAGAGGAAATTGTCACCTTGTCTTTGGAGCTGCAACAGGCAACTGCCTCCAGATCATTCCAGGGGGATCAAAGCATTAGCCAGGAAATGTCATTGATGTGTATCAGCTTTAGTGAGTAACAGCGTAAAAAGAAGTTAGTCACCATGAAAAAGTAACTAACTTCTGATACTAAGTGGTCTAAGCCCTGAAATTTTTAGGGTTCCTCTGTAATCACACATGACACAGGATGGAAAGGAGCCATTCCATGATTCTTTGTTCTCCCAGACAACTGGCAATAGGACAAGAGGCCTTAAGCTGAGCCAGGGGAGGTTTAAGCTGGACCTTAGGAAGAAACTCTTCACAGAAAGGGTGACTGGGCATTGGAAGAGGCTGCCCAGGGAGGTGGTGAAGCCACTGTCCCTGGAGGGGTCTAAAAGCAGGCTGGATGTGGTGCTCAGTGCAATGGTTTACTTGAAAAGGTGGTGTTAGGTCACAGATTGGACTCAATGATCTCAAAGGTCTTTTCCAACCCAGCTGAATCTGGCATTCTGTAATCCTGTGATTCTGTGATTCTGTGATTCTGTGATTCTGTGATTCTGTGATTCTGTGATTCTGTGATTCTGTGATTCATACTCTTCTGGAGAAGCTCCTGGCAGCACCTAAAACTCTCTTAGGGTCTGGCATTCAGGTAACTGAACCCAGCCATTCGTGTCTGTTTTGTTTTGAACAAAGGAACTATACAAACACACCTTCCATGCTATGGGTGCACCCTGATATCCAACAAATCAATCTCCCGTGTTCCAAAAGGTTTTTTAAAATTAGAAAGCAGCCAATACTGTGGACAATGCTTTCATGGATGCCACTTCTGAACATTCTGCCTGCCAATACTAAGCCCTTCTAATCAAAGCTTAGAATCTTCATTGCTCACCTGCCTTCCTTCTTCATTTTAGTCTTAGGCCGATATTTTCATTAATTCAACAACAAAACAATTAGATCCACAAGGGGCAAAGTAAAAAAATAATTTCTGGCACCACAAGTACCAATGTTTGAAATGCTGGCTGAAGAAGTACAATAAGAGATTTTTAGATTGGGCTGATTAAAATAGTTATTAAAAGTGTTAATGTTTAATTATAAACAAAATATTGGAAGAAATTAAATACCAGTCCCATTACTTTTGAAATTACCACCTCACTCTCAGTTAATCAAGTCAAAGAAAGGTCAAAGACCTCTATCTTCTAACAAACACAATTCTTGATTCATTACATTAGTCAAAAATTTTAGATTGCAAAAATCTGATATAACCCTGATGTATCCTATCTGCATCATTATAATTTTTAAATATGTTATTTCATCTCCACGACCTTTGCATTACAGTTTATACTGAATGAAGCAAGGCCAACACCTTGCAAATGAAACAGGAACCCTAACCAGGCACTCCCTTCTTGATTAAAAGAGCTGCTGAAAAGAATTATTTTTCAAATTAGTAAAGTCTACTTCTATGGCTTTTAAATCACTAAATCAGAAAAAATATATTTTACAGTAAAGGGAGAAAGATGAAAGGATCCTACAATATATTAGTTCTTAAAATAGCAGCTTAACACCCCAATATTACAGGGGTTTAACAAACAGACCAGAAATCTCATCTGCTAAACAACACAAGGCTTGTCTATTATAAATACTAAAATGGTGATGCATTGAAGAAAATGAAGAGCTCATTAACAACTGATTAGTTTACATGACATTGGAGACACCACTGGTTTTTTTCTACCTCCAAATTTTGAGCCTGCATCAACATAATAATGAAGAACAGCAGATCTGTGCACTTCCCTTTAACATCTGTACCCAAGAGAGTTTAAGGGACCAAACCAACCAACCAGAAACACAACAACAGTGAGAGAACCAACACCAGATGTCATTTGGATTTCTGTTTCCCGGACAAAGAATATTTCTCATGTATAAATATTTTGCCCCTTCCAAAAATCTGTAATAATCAATACCATAATTACTTTCATGCAGTTTGTTTAAAAACATGCCTGGCAGTCAGGCAAACGTTGGTTTGGTGACCAGAAGGGTGGAAGTCCCACAAGAACAAGGGTTGAACGACAGAACATATTGTGAGTGTGACAATGCTTCTAAATGTTTCTAATGCACAGCTTAACCTAAGCTTGATCAAGCTTGATCAAGGCTGCTCACTTGGTTGGCCTTGTTCTTTTCGGATCTTTTAATCAAACTGTGACTCAAGGAAAGGTTTGAAATGGGAAAAGGCACACAACTGGGTTACTGACAGTCCAAAAAAAAATTACCTCAAGCATGAAGCTGATTTTGCAGCCAGAATTCTGTTGGTTTACAACCTGTCCACAGCCACATAAGCAGAGAAGGAAACTGAATGGAACCTGAACAATAATTCTTTTGCAAGGGAACACACCTTGAGAGGTGTTACCACTCTGGGACCACCCCCAGCTCAGACCTGGCACACTGTTCCCTCACAGTCACCCCAAGCAGGTGAGATGTAGCCCTGATTTCATACCTGAGATGTTTTGGTTTCTGAAATTCTTTTCCCAGGCAAATTTCTGTAAACAAGAGAAATGTTTTTGTGACTGTACCTGTGTTATTCATTCCTTCTCACAGGAGGGATTTCTCCTTGATGTCCCTCTGGTTTGACCGATGTGATTGAAGAGATTTGCCTTTGTTTCACCAATCAATTTAGTCTGTGTAAAATAGTATAAAAGAGAGACATATCCCTAAAATAAAGAGTCATTTCTTAGCCTTCTAAATCATCAGAGTCCATGTTATAGTGTAAAACAGCATCGGTGGGAGGAGAGTGTCACCTTGTCTTGGAGCTGCAACAGGCAACTGCATCCAGATCATTCCAGGGGGACCAAAGCATTAGCCAGGAAATGTCATTGATGTGTATCAGCTTTAGTGGGTAACAGCATAAAAATAAGATAGTCACCATGAAAAAGTAACTAACTTCTGATACTAAGTGGTCTAGGCCCTGAACATTTTAGGGTCTCTCACATGTAATACAAGATGGAAGAGAGCCATTCCATGATTCTGTGTTCTCCCAGACAACTGGCAATAGGACAAGAGGATGCAGTCTTGAGAGCTGAAGTTTTTTCTGTGGCAGAGGAACTCAAGGAGGTATGAGCATGGCAGCCATTGCATGTCAGAAATCATACTGGTTTTAGGTAAACTGTGTGCTTTTCCTTGTTTTAATGAGATAATCTTCCCCTTCATGGGAGAAGCCAACAACAGAAATGTCTCTGATGTGATCCATATGTATCTTTATGTTCAATTGGAGCAGCTTTGTTGAAAGGGCCTCTCCCTTTCATCTCACAGAAAATCTGACATGTCTGACCTGAAAAAATAGAGGATTTTAATAGGCACTCCCAGTTCATCTGACTAGGTAAATAAATGGTTCCTCTTTCATTCTCATACTGATCACTAAAAACACCTTAGTCTGAAAGAGAACTTTGTTCATTTCCTTTCCTGAAACAGCTGAGAAACTACAAACTTCAAAACTGATTCTATTATGCAGCCATGTACTTTTCAAAAACGTAAGCATTTGAAGAAAATATACCTCAGATCAGAAAAAAAATTTATTGTGATGTGATGTGAAGAATTACAAAAAAAGCCTTTCAAAATATTTTTTAAAATATTTTATATCTTTAATATTTTAAGTAAATATTAGAATATTTGTAGACTTCAGCCCCTCTCTGTAAAACCCTTTGATCCATTCTCCAGCTGTAAGCAAAAGCACTTACTGCTAGGATACTTCTGAATTCCTGAATTACCTCAGGCAAAACTTAATGACACTCTCTGAACCATCTGCTTTACTTCCAAACATACCACTTGGAACTGAACCAAAACTTTAACCAAAACAGAAAACCCTTCTCTTAATGATGATCTGACATAGTGCCTGTAAAAATGAAAATAAAGATTTTGTAAAAGCACTGTGCCACCAAGTTATCTTTAGAATAGTATCTTCATAAAGATAGTAAATATCTTTATAAGTATCTGCAAGTATCTTCATAAAAAGTTAAACATACATAAGCAAAAGCTATAAACTAGGAAATATTTGTACTACTGCATTTAAGAACGTGCTTACATGCTTGTTGGACTATTTAGTGTTGTTGTAATCATTTTTATTCTCTTAATGCATTCTCAGTGGTGAAAAAACAAAGTGTAAGCATTACCACACCATGGAAATCAGGTGAAAAATGGGAGCTGATTTCTGCCAGGGCTGCAGAGCTGTGACCTCATCTCTCATCAGCAGAGCTCTCATCTCCTGAAACCTCACTGAGTCAAGCAGGGATAAAATATTGTTTAGTACCTCAAGGCAGCAAAGAATGAAACTCCACAAACATATTTTAATAGTGTTCAAATTGATACTTAGCATCTTGAGGAAATAAGGTTAGAAACAGCTTAATCACACACATGTTTTAGAAGGACAAACTATGGTGAAATTTCACTTGTTTGGCTGCCTCTTCATTTAAACTGAGACATTTCATGTGTTCAATTCCTGTGATTCCACAGGCTCATTTCCACTCTCCACAGAAATAACTCATTCAGCTTAATTTGAGAAAACAAACCAAAGGCATAGAGCAATGAAAAGAATAACATTAAATTGTGCTTTAAAGGGACAAAATCAGTGGAGAAAAAAGCCTTGCAAGGAAAGAACTAAACCATTGCTCAGCACATCCCATGCTGTCCAAAATATATAAATGCTGAAGCTATATTTCTGTATAGTCAATCACATGTAACTTGGGACATAATAATAATAATAATAATAATAGTAATAATTTAGGTTTGAAATCAAGTCTACACAAAGTTAGGTAATTTAACACCACTCTGACTGTGGAAAAAAAATACCTGATCTGCTTCTTCCTATTGGGAAGTAATTCAATATTGTATTGCAAAACCAACCCAGAAACCTATTTCACATTCTGTTGACTGAGTGGATGGGAAATGTACTGCCAAGACAGACAAGTCTCCTGAGTGCAAAAACATCTGTAATCATAATTAAACAATAAAGTGCTGGCAGCATCTGTTTCCTCATACCCCTGCAGGGTTTATGTGCAGCATTTGGGGTGATCTCACTGCACTGGCCAAAAGGGTTAATTACTGTACAATGAGAAGGAGAAAAAGTAACACTCTGAGGAGAAAGTATCACTGAGGAAATGTGGATTACTGGATCAATGGCCATTAACTGAAGAACAGATTCACAGCAGGTTGTTAATGATGAGACAAAGATTACAGCTAGATACATCTTTCTGCTAAGGTCATCTGCTCAGAAGTAAATAATAATGATGAGGCAGCACACACTGGAATGGATGTGTAAACAAAAATACAAAGAGAAGGAAAGAAAATGATGAAGATGGAAAAAAGATTCTCTCAGCTGATGCTTACTCATTCCACTAAGTATTTTAAGTACTGTAAGTCAAATATAGCAGTGGGGGGAGCTTCTTTCTAATCACACTTTTAGCAGAGGAAAAAAACTCTTTAAAAACTCTCTCTTTAGAGGTCTGTGTTCCAAAGCAGTCCATAAAACTTCGGGGGTTTTAAAGGGTCACGTTCACAGGGCCAGGCACACGGATTCCATTAGAACTGTTGAACTTCTAAAAACGTGTCATCTTGAATTGCGGGGGTGAAGTATAACACGGCGAGATATGTTTAGTTTCCCTAATGCCTTAAGAATATTTTGTTCACTGTATAGTTATCACACACTTATTTCTGCCAGGCATGCTGCCTCTTGTACGTGTCAGCTGAAACGACAGCAGCCCTGCTCCAAGACAGATGATGAACCTCCTGCTGTGCTGGCAAACAGACACTCAACGAGACTTGACTTTCAGTGCTAACAGGCATGGACAGTGAACTTTTGCAAACGAAGCCTCAGACTGAAAGGATGTGTCCAAAAAGCCCAAAGCTTCAGTCTCCAAGCTGTAGTGTCTGCCCCTCAGCTTGATCAAAGCAGCTCTCTCCGTTGGCCTTGTTCTTTCTGGATCTTTTAATCAAATTGTGAATCAAGGAAAGGTTTGGAATGGGGAAAAGGCACACAGCTGGACTATTGATCAAATAAATCCAAAATAAAACATGCTGGAAAATCAACATAGTTTAATAGAAGGGTAATGTGGTTTTCCCCTTAAAACAAAACAACAAATTTGCTTTAGTTTTGAAATATATTATATGACATTATATTGCACATATAATATGCAATATAATATAAGTTTTTTCTTATAGACTTTGCAGTAATTGAAATAACTTTGTATGCTGGACTTTATTTCACTGTAGTAATCCAGAGTTCTCTAGTTAATTTACCTAAACAATTACTTGGAAGGCAAGCAGGGAGACAACCCAGGACTATTTCCCAGAAGAGGATGACAGCAATTGTGCACTTGTATCCACATTATTTAAAATAATCATAGCCTGATGATTATTTATTTTATCAAGACATTCTTAAAACAAAACTAAAGAATACCCAAGGAGCTAAAGCATGGAAGTTCCTTTCAAATGCCAGCAGCCAATTCTATCCTTTAGGTGTGCACTTTCTTGTTGTTTGTGGTGATCATAAAAAAGCATTAATTTTTTATTGTTATTATTAATATTATTTATTTTATTGATAATATTTTTGATTATTGAACACTCTTGTTACATAAGGAAGAACTTTCTCACCACATTTCTAACAGCATATGGTAAAAGATTCATTCTAAAAAAGAAGCAGGAGAAAGCAGCACGGCATTCTTGACCCCTCAAGGAAGATCTCTGTTATGCTTAGTAGCTTTAAGGAAATCTGAGTATGTTCTTTAGTCAAAACTATTCAATAATCAATGTAGAAAAACATGCTAGGATTTCTTAGTCAGCAATTTTCTGAAATTACTACCATTAAAAGGAAAAAAATGCCTCAATAAATGTTTGTGTCTTCCAGATACCTTCAAAGCACAAAATATAGAGAAAAAATAGAGTGTTAGAGTCTGCTATTTACCACAGTGTAAAGCAAGAGCAAGTCAGAGGAATCCAGTGCAGATATTCAAGTGTAAATTGGTTTAAGTTTGGGAGTGAATAGAGCCACAGGAGAAGGGCAGAGGGAGAGCTCTGATGGTATTTTCCTTTCAATAGTTTTACTGATTTATGAATGGCAGGAGTCCTCCATCCATGCCCAATGATTTCTTTCATTTGGTTAATTAACTGCAAGCAAATTTAGCAGAAGAATTAAGATACAAAGCTCTTTTCAATTTCATTTTTAAAAAAAACCCTACCAAAAAAAATCACGAAAAAACCCCAAAACCATGCCAAACCAAATGAACCAACCAATCAAAATCCCTCCCAAATGAAACAGAAATGAGAGAAAAATATCTCCCAAAAACTTAACAAATAAATAGAGGGAGAACATTCAATTTATTGCCCTGTTGAAGTAAATTCTATGCTGTAAACTCAGTCATTGGTCATCCTTCAGCACCGAACCTACTGAATTTCAAAAAAATTTCAAATATATCCAGGTGGTTTCTCTGGATTTGGTGACAACACTGTTCTGCCACAGCCACCAGCACCTAAATGATGAAGGGGTGGGTGCAGGCAGAGGAAGAGCTCAGGGCACTGAACTGGAATCAGCAGAAAGAAGGGAGAATTATTTTCTTGCATATTGACTTGCTAAGAACTTATTTGTTCTTGGATATGAATGTTTTCCTATAGGATTCAAATTAGAAACAAACAAAAAAGAACAAGCACGCACACTGCCAAGACTTCTCAGAATTAAGAATTCTGTAAAACAGCATGGCACCCTCTGTATTCTCACTGACAAGTAATAAATCCCAGCTGATTTAAAAGCTAGTGCAAATATTCCTTTTAGATTTATTATAATCACACCAGAAAAAAAGCACAGCTGAAAAAAACAAAGCACAAGACAAGCAATAAATTATGATCTCTGTGTTTCCATAAAAATTACTTTTTTAAAAAAACATTCACAGACAAATGGGTTTTCTTTCATTTTTCCCATTCTCTGGCAAACTGATTAGTCTGCTTTTCTTTGGCATATGACTACAAAACACGGTGTGTTTGCTGATTGAGATATTAGGAAATTAATACAAGTTAAAACAAACAAACAAACAACCCAAACATAAAAAAACCCCAAAAAACCTCAACAAAACCAACCCAAAACCAAAACAGAAATAAAGAAGAACTTGTTGAGTTTTTTCTCTTTGCTATCCAGAATACTTGGACTATTAGAATGCTGCCCTTAGGCTTAAATTCATTACTGAAAATGAAACAACATCTTTTACAGTTCCAATTAGCATCCATTTATACTTTGATGGGCTGGTTATGGGATTCCTGAGAACAGAATATGTGGTAAAAGACATCTAAGTCAAATTTACCTGATGATTCCATAACAAGACTTTAAATAAAGGATGGTTCTTACTAGAGGACACACATCCCTTTTTACAATGTGTCAGAGGTTCACAGCTTTAATCTATATTTATTGGTAGGGATTGATACCATCCTTCACCTTTTTTCAGCCTGACAAAGTCTATACTTGGAAGAAAACAAACATTTCTTCTTTCATAAAAGGTAAAGTGGGAGTTCAGGAACAGAGCTGCTCCACAAATTCTGGGATTTTGAAAGGAGTTAATAGGATAGAGTGAATTATAGTCTAATTGCTTTCCTTAAATGCCAGATAGTCAAATATGCAAAATACATGAAAAATGTATGAGCATACTCATGAATGCTCTAACCAGTAAAATCCAGTCTGTTGACTACAAAATAAAACTTACTGAACAGGGTACCCTGAGTTGGTTAGATTTACATGACACTATAAATCTCTGCATTTTGCCTATTTAAAATTGTGTTGTCTCACAGCTGTCAGATTCCTGAATTCCTCATGCAGATTCATTTTAACTGTCCTAAGTGAAAGGATTCCACCTATTTTCTTAATGTATTATGTTACCTGTAGCCATAGTTTTGTACAACTTTGGGTTAAGAAGATTTTACCACTCTCCAGCTCAGTTTGTCTTCCATCTTTATCTCTAAAATTAATCATAAAATCTCTTCTTTCTCTTGCAGAAAGCTAAAGAATACTAAAAGCTCCTGCAAGACAGGAGGGAAAAAATACCCCTTCTCATAACCAAATTTTTCAAGGTTTGCATGTCTCCAAATGTGAAGGCCAAGATGAAGTTTTAAACAAACTGAGGAGAGTTTATATACTCATATAAGCAAGTATCTTTTCCAGACTGTTGGAACATTTCAACATTTGCTTCTGTGGTTTGGTGCTACTGACAAACAGGTAAAAATTTAGGATTGCCCTCAATTTAGGATTGCCCTCAATTTTTCCTGACTTAAAAGCAAAATACTGCTATTATTTGGGAAGTCTGAAATTGAGACATTTTATTTTATACAGATATTTTAATAATTCTGTATTAATGTTTCATTTCATGTTGCTGAACAGCAGCTGTAATCTTCCCTTACAGTACCATCACACCCATACATATTTCAGATGCAAACAGCAGCTAAGACAAGAAAGTCCAACAATGACAATGTTTATCCATAGGCAAAAAATTTAAACTTGTCGTTAACTATTAAAATGAAAATTTAATCCAAACATTTGGACTTAGGAAGGAAGAAGTGATCAAGTCAATTATAAAAAAACCCAACCTGTAATCTGTTTACTGCTGAAGATGTGACAGATCAACATTCTGAGGGCTTCAAATCACTGCATTCCTACAAAAATGCAACTGTTTGACTGTATCAGATGTACCCAACAGGTTTTTTTATTTAGGTTGAAGGAGAAAATCAGCAGAGCAGCAAAGACCTTTGGGCTACAGGGACAGTGCAAAGACCCCACCTTAGAGCTTCACAAAACAGTGCAAAAAACCATCCTCACTGAACTACTTCAGCATCTGTGGGAATCTGATGGAGCAGCAATTCTCTTCTTTTCTGTGGTCTCACATGCTAGAGGGAAGAAGGTAGACAATTATGAATGGATCCCAGAATTCCTTTTTATGTGCATGGTAGGGTAAGTTCTACTTCCTGTTACATGGAAATGCCTTGGCATCTAATGTTTCACAACTAACATTTTATGTAGGGTTTGGAAAAACATATTCTGCTTCTACTAATGTAATTTAAAAGAAAATAAAACCTAGAAAGAATTATACTCTTAAATCTTCCCAAACATTGAAGGCTCTTAGTATTATGAAATGGGACCCACAAAAAATTAATGCTATTTGCACCTACTTTCACAGAACAATTTACCTATAATTAGATAAAGTGATGAAATGAATATGTTAAGCATGCTACAATAAATTTTCTTACATATATCTACTTTGCAGGATGCAGGCCTTAGTTGGCTTGTCTTTGTTTTTCTACTACAATTTTACATAACAAATCATAGTTTTATGCATGGTGTTAAAAAACTCCCACACATTACTGTCTCTGTCAAAACCAACCTACATTTCCACTGTAATACCGCAAATCTGAAGGGATAATACAACAGACTTAAATTATAAAACACTTCCAAATATTTTTCCTGCATTTGGAAATACAAAAAGCGCAACATTGCTACACGAACACTCAAAACCTCAATACAGAAAGTAATGCAATATTTCTTCTTTCCCAGCAGACAGACAGACACATTAATTAGATGGAGATCTGTCAGTGTGCTGCTCTACAATCCCTCACCCAGCTGCAGGTAGGTGAAATCACCTCGCTGCCTATGGATCTCTGCACTACCACCTGAAAAAAAATATATAAAAAAAATAAAACCACCCTGCAGTTAAGAAAACGACTGGCTAATAATATATTTAAAACCCCACCTGACACGATGAATGAAAAAGAATAAATGTATACAGCTCGTGAAACTTGCAGGGAGCAGGGGGAGGCTGGAGCGCTGTGGCTGACAGTGACGGCGCTGTCAGTGCCCGTCTCTCTCGGAGGCAGCTGTCACTCACAGCCCGTGCCCGCGTCCCGGAGGGGCTCATTGTGCCCGCAGACAGCACTGCAATAACCGCTCCTGGGCGTCAGAGCGGCACATGGAGTGGATCTGTCAATCATTGTCACTAATTATTAACTTCTGTCACTCAGAGCAAGGCAACATCTCTCTGCCTGATCCTCTGTGATTTGATCTGCTACGCCACCCCCGAGACAGGCAGCTCGAGCTTTCATTGTGTGTCACACGCGGCGCTCCGCTGGGCCAGCCCTGCCGACTGCGGGCTCGGGCACGGCTCTGCTGCAGCCCCACAGCTCTGCTCCAGCTCGGGCACAGCTCTGCTGCAGCCCCGGTACAGCTCTGCTCCAGCCCCGGTACAGCTCTGCTCCAGCCCCAGAGCTCTGCTGCAGCCCCAGAACACTGCAGAGAGGAGCTGGCACCAAGGACGCGCTCCAAATTCAATCCAAACATCTGGATTTAGCAAGGAAGAAATGATTGAGTTGATGCATTCCTACAAAAATGCGAGTGTTTGGCTGTATCAGATGTACCCAACAGGTTCTTTAGTTAGGTTGAAGGAGGAAATCAGCAGAGCAGCAAACACCTTTGGAAAAAAACCTAAACATATCCATTATTATTAATGAAAATTTAATCCAAACATCTGGATTTAGGAAGGAAGAAGTGATCAAGTCAATTATAAACAAACCCAACTCATAATCTGTTTATCTGTTGAAGATGTGACATTCTAAGATTCTCATTCTGTTATTGAGATTAACAATCCAAGTACTGCATTACCACAAAAAAGAAAGTGTTTGGCTGTATCAGATGTACCCAACAGGTTCTTTAGTTAGGTTGAAGGAGGAAATCAGCAGAGCAGCAAACAGCTTTGGCAATTTAGACATTAGACACATCATTAACTATGTTTTCATTTCATTAAAATGAAAATTTAATCCAACCATCTAGATTTAGGAAGGAAGAAGTGATCAAGTCCATTATAAACAAACCTGGCTTGTAATCCGTTTACCTGTTGAAGATGTGGCAGATCAACATTCTGAGATTCTCGTGCTGTTCTTAACAATCCAAGTACTGCATTGCTACAAAAATGCAACTGTTTGGCTGTAGCAGATGTACCCAACAGGTTCTTTATTTAGGTTGAAGGAGGAAATCAGCAGAGCAGCAAACACCTTCGGCAAAAAAATTAAACATATCATTAACTATTAAAATGAAAATTTAATCCAACATCTGGACTTAGAAGGGAAGAAATGATTGAGTCAGTTATAACAGTTACCTGACTTGTAATCTATTTACCTGTTGAAGATGTGGCAGATTAATATTCTGAGGACTTCAAATTACTGCATTCCCACAAAATGGAACTGTTTGACTGTATCAGATGTACCCAACAGGTTTTTTTATTTAGGTTGAAGGAGAAAATCAGCAGAGCAGCAAAGACCTTTGGGCTGCAGGGACAGTGCAAGACTGAACACTTGCATCCTGTAATTCCATATGTTCCCACCAAACACTAAAAGAACATTTTGGATTATTTTATTCCAAAAGATAGCTAACTTTCCATTTGTGTTGCTTCCCTAGTGCAACAGGTTAGAAAATTAAAAACTTACATGACATGATCTTCACAGGTGGTGATAAATCTCAAATAATCAGTGAAACTACAAAGAGAAAGAAGAGCTCTGTGCTCAGACACAGCAGCCACTCACTTTCCTTAAATATTTTGAAGCTGGGGGAGCATAGAAATAACAGTGTCCTAAGGTTTAAGAAAGGGGACAAAAATCATCTAAATATAAGCCCAGTAACTCAGATTTTCCCAAGATAAGCTGCCCCCTGTAATTTACTAAAATGTTAATTTTCTTATCTCAAAAGACTTACCCTTAAAAGAGTCACCTTCATTCAATGGCAAAAATTTCCAACCACTAATCAGGTTAAATGAGGTAGGACAGAAAATAAAGATCACCCCTTCCTTTTTCATTGGCCAAAAATTTATAAGCAGTGATTTCTGATTGAGTTTATGTTTATCTGCTTTTTTTATCTTGGAATCATGGGCACTTTTATTAAAGTTCAAAGCAACTACATTGGCCATACTCACTAAAGGAAAGGATCAATAACTGAAATATATCACTGAAGGAAAAGCATATTGTGTCTTTCTTTACATTTCCAAGCAAGCACTTGACATAGCTCTAGAAATTCTACTTAGCCAAACCCACTGCAGTGTCCCAAGATTGATCAATAACGTTTATTATACAGAGTTTATGATAGAAAAGAAATCATGCTACTTTCAGTACCTAAAATTCCATAAATCCAAGAAGTTTCAGGCACTTTTTAAAAAAATAGAAGACTTCACGATTTTTCTTCAAGCACCTCTGCTTTGGGAAAAGTCTTCTGCACAAAACTATTGAAATAAACAGACCTCTCTGCACCTTAAATTCTCTCTCTCTATTCTTTATTGCATTGGTGGAGCTGTTTCTAATGAAGAGATTCACTCAGGAGGCATAAAAAGTGGTGTGGATTTTTTAAAAAGTACCAGTGCTATATTCTATTTTATTGTATTCCAATACAACAAATCATAAATCTGTGGCTATCTAAAAGGGATTGATACAGGTACAGATTTGTGGACACTTAGGGAAGCACTCCAATTAAAGATTCCATTGCAAAGCTGTGGGAAAATGGATGAAGGCAATAACTGGGTGCATGTAAGAGTAGAGAAGACAAGAGGAAACGATTCTGTTATTGCAGACTGCACCAATGAATCCAAACAAATGGAACACAAACACGCTTTCCTGTCTGAAAGGACCAACAAAGTATTACAGAAATAACGTCACCATTATGACAGACTTGTAGAATTCCTTTCCTTTATGAAAAGACTCAGAGAATTAATTTCATCATCATGGAAAGAAAAGAGCATGACAAACCTTCTGCAGGCTTTGGAAGGCTGGTCTGAAAGGAAAGGAGGCAGGAGTGCACGTGCAGGAATTGGACACAGGGTGAGAAAACACAAACACAAACGCCCTGTGTCAGCACTTTCTGTCAGCACAGGTGATCCATTCCCAGCAGGGCATTGTCCACAACCTCTCGGTACTTCTGAACATTTTCCTCTCCACACAACCCAATTTAGCTGAGTACAGGGCACATTTAAAAAGTTAATGGGTTCAAGAAGGCATTAAAGGTTGAAGTACAGTATTAGTGTGTCCCATTTCCAGTGTTATCTGTCTTGAAGTCTCCTGAAATGTTAAAGGTTAAAAAAATTCAAACAGTTTGGAATTGCTAAGATTTTGTTCTCATGTTAAATTCTATTAACACTGCTACCCAAGACCACTTAGCCTGACTGTAACTTAATAATTAGCTATGCCAGTTTATTTCTTTTGCTTCAAATTAAAAAAAGTAACCAAGAAAGTTTAAATCTTAAAGACTTTTCCATACCAAACAGATCCTAACCAGCCCCAGGTTTAGTGCTTCTCTCTCTCCCAACAACAACAACAACCAAAACAACAAAAAACATTGCAGCAAACAAACAACAAAAAATAGACTTATTTACGTAATTATTTTTAAACACTCCTTGCTGTCTTGATGAGTCTCTTGAAGATCCTTCTCCACTTTTCTCAGAACACTTCTGACTCAAAATCAAATCAAATTTCAAGTTGATAAACAAAATAATAACAAGGAAAATCTGAAAAGGGGAACCATTATTGGAAATGGCATAGCAAACTGATATTCCAAATTTATTTCCTCACACAAGCCCCTTGAATAGAACATACATTTCAGCGCCTCTAATTGTAGGGACTTTTGATAATGTAGAGTTTTCTTTGGAAAATAGGAACAAAAAGAGACCATGAGACTACTTCTCTTTCTTCTTGTTTAGACCCTGACCATCTGTTGTCATTACAGGTCAAGGAACATTTAATTTCCTTTCATTACCTTTGACAACAAGAATGGCTAACAGAATTTTAGTTGAAGAAACTTTTATAAAATATTACAAATCAAATAAATTGCATCTGAACCTCTCAATGCAACACAGTGGAAAACACAATAGTTCTTTATTTTATCAGCTGTCTGGTCATATATAAATCATCTATAACTAAAACTGAAAGTATTGAGAGTGCTATTTATCCAGAGTTAGCAAAAGCAATAATTTGACAGCTGAAAATGAAAAATCACTAATAAGCATTGCAGTGTATTGCAGAGTTTAAACAATGTGATTAAGGAAACTTTTGCAATAATAAGAAGTGTATGTGATTCTATTTTACCTTGCTAAAAAAATTCCTCTGGGATTTCTTACTCTGTTATACAATAACTAAACTGGAATATTATGTTAAACAAGCCTCACATTCTACCTGTGTTCAGTATATATTTAAAAATAAGAAATAAAGTTCTTTCAACTTATTGCCCCTTACTAAATCATCCATATTTTCTCTCAAATTATTTGCCCAAAGCAGTAAGTAGAGCAGAAGGAAAGTCTAAAAGCCCTAACTAATGTTTTGGCCACTGAGATGTTTAAGACATGCACTGTAAACACATTTAAACCATCTTACACAAATCTATTTTTAAGAGATGGAACTAGAAATTCTTCAGAAATACTGAGTAGAAATTTCAGGGAGGGAATGCAGTGAAGAGATGGTGGGAAATAAAGCATTTACCATTATCTCCTCCTGTGAGAAGGCAGTAACGAAACAAAACCAAAAGGAACAAACAAATCCTGCAGTGTAATTCTTCATGAAAAAAAATCCAAAAATGAAAGAACAGCAGCACAGACAATAATTATGTTGTCTGTAGTGTTCTCTTAATGTTTAGAGAATTAGAACCAATACAAACAGAAATCAATCAAGATATGTCCAAGAAGGATTTGCAGATAGGAAGAGCAAAATTTGTCACTTGTGTTACCTGCTGTGGTCAGCAGTGAGCAGACTCCATAAGGTCACCAAAACATTATCAGGATACAGAAATGGGATCAGAGGAATTGTCACTGAAATGCAAGATTCAACAAGAGCCTCACATCATCTGGAAAGCACCACACTTGATATTGTGTTCCTAAGTTACACTGAATTACAGTTTCTTTGCATTTGCATTAAGCTTAGTTTTCAAACTGTACTTATGTTCCGTAATTAAGTTTACTTAGGGCACTATTTGAAATTATTGAACAAAATATTCCAATAACTGCTGTTACCTGGTGCTATCACCATGTCATTTGAACCAGCAGCTTCACTACATCCAAAGCAGAGACAATTACTTAAACTCTTTAAAGGCAAAATCCTCAAATTTAAAGTTTTCTATACATTTCTTCAGTTTGTGCATTGAAATCTGCAAATCATTGGCAATTATTCTGGCCATACAGTTTGCAAATTACTGTTTAACACTCAGTAAGTCCAGACACAAATACTTTCTATAAAAGTACATTGCTCTGGGAAGTCACAATTCTAAAGCACAATAAAATTCTCAAAGGAAACAAAGTATACACATGCAGAAATAATGTTTTCCAAACTCCAAACAATTAAATGATTACCCAATACTATTTTAAATACTGAAAGTTCAAAATTAAACAAATTTTGAACTTTCAGTATTGTACAAATTTGTACAATTGTACAAATCTGAATCAGCATTTGCAGTCCTTATGCTTCCACAGAATTATAAAGCAATAATGCAAATTCACAAAAATGCATCCAAATCTAGCTCTTGACTTTGCTCAGATTTTAAACCCAGCCACAAGCAGGTTCAATTCATAGTTCTGTATAAGTGCTGTTTATGTCAAGTAGGTTGTCACAGGAACACATGAAGGTGAAAGCTTCTAACATTGAAAATGTTATCCTGAAAGGATGTGATATCCTAAAGGAATAATTTTAAATGTAGGATCATGAAAATTCTATATTTCAGATTATTTTCAGCCAGACGAGGCAAACCAAAGTCTCCAGCACTCTCTCCTTTATACTGTCTCTGGTTTAATCACATTTCAACTTCCAGGGCTGCTCTTCAAACCATTGCTGGATTCAATGTATTTCAAATACAATCAATAGAGAAAATGAGAGAGGAAAAGGATGTGTCTTGACCACTTGGTTTAGAAAACAATAAACTCAGCCTGGACAGTTCATGTTCCCAAGCCTGACAATTAAAAATGGCAGGAACCCATAACTGTTGTTCCTAGCATCAGTAAGTTGTATTGGTTTGGTCGTGTAAAGAACCACATGTTCTTCTCTCAAATCTTCAGAAAAAGGAAATACAGAACTCACAGAAGAACCATTCAGCAATAAATTTATAAGTGAAGCCTATCATCCTAATTCCCAAATGCTTCACTGAGTTGCCAGTCAGCTCTGAGTTCCCTGTGTACCTGAATTTCCACTGGCCAAGCTCCCAGTGCACTTGAATTCCTGCCCATCAATAATGGCTGTAAGTGAACCTTCTCCTTGCTGGATTCTGTTCAAAAAAAAAAAAAAAAAGACCAGCCTGCCTCAGTTGCTTAATGAAGTCAGCCACTGAAATCTTTAACAAAGTGGAACCCTAAGCCCATGAATTTCTTTGGTATTTTCTCTTTGCTGTTTAAAGCAATTTGGTAAATGGGCTGTTGCAGAGCCCAGTTCTGGTCAGTGGGCATTTTTTAATATGCTACAATGAACATCAGATATTTAAGACTGGATTCCCCATGTCAATGTAAAGAAGTGCAAAGGCTTTCCAGTGTCATCATTGGAAAAAGGACAGAATATACATTGTGCCACAAAACATAAGAGATGAGAACTACAGTGCTGAGATTGCAGCCTACTGTGAGCCCACCTTTTCTGGCTTTCTCAGCCTTCAGTATTCCCTTCCCTGGAGGCCTCCCATGCTTCCATTTAACATCCAATTCTGTTCTCTTTATGAACAGTTACCAACACACACAGCTGTCTGAGAAGGTAAAGACCATAAAGAAACTGGAACTCTATTCAAACTTCAAGAGGCTTTTAGAGATTACAATAAAGAATCCGAAGTGTTATGAAGTGATCAAGGATGAAAACCTTTATTGTTATAAAAAAAAGAGTTGTGTGGCAGTCACGTTATGCAAAAATGCTGAAACAATCAGGAACAGAAAATGAGCACAAGGTAGAAAATTTTTAGAATTAGGCTAATATTATAATTCCTGTGCTGTCACTCTAATGATGGAGAGCAGCACCAGAAGAATATTCATTCTAGTAATGCCTTTCCAAGGCTAATAGAAAAATACTACTCTAACGTTGAAAATAAACATCCTGCCCTGTCCAAATCAGAGAAATAATTTACAAAATAAAATGTCATATTTGCAGCAGCTCCAGAGGGACATTTTCTTATTCCTCAGAGAACCGAAGCTGGTAAAAATGATAATAATTTTTATTATTGCAGCAACAACAACAACAAACAACAACATTTCATACTCGATAAGCAGGGGATGCTTTGCGCTCTCCCAGAAACGCACGGAAACCGATGGTCCTTAATGTTTGATTGTGAATGCGTGTGTCAGGAAACAAACGCGAGCCTTCAGCAGCCGCGGCTGCCTGATTAGTTTCACAGTCACTCCGGCGAGCTATCAGCATCGCAGCGTGAGCCTCTCCTGCATCACTGCCCCGAGCCTCGAGGCAAAGGCTCCTAATAATGACTCACAGCGCCGTGACTGAGGCCACACTTCTGCTCTGCTGAGCTGCTCGCTGAGAGGGGCTGCACACTCCCTCATTATCATTTTACAGTGCGCTTTTTAGTATTAGTATTATTGTTATTATTTATTTTTATTTATTCTTTTGTGTTCCCTCCTCCAAGTGCTTGGTGCATTGCAGTGGGAGTGCTAAGTGCTACCACCAGGACAGAGGCCATATGCTCGTGGTTAATAACCTTCTGCTGCCAGGGAGGAGCACAACTTCAGGCAGAGCATTATGTGGGAGAATAAGTTAAGATACAGACTCGCAGCACATCCTAATAAATAGATGTAGACATCCTCCTTCCAACCACTGTTGGTTACAACCTCTGTTACTTCACACATTTCTCTTTTGTTAATGGAAGATGCAGTTAAAAATAAAACAAAAAATGGTCACTCACTTATTTAGCTGCACTTTAGTAACTGGTGATTCCTTCAGTTTGAGCTTTGATGCTTTTCAGGTTCTGTGCTGGCCAGGGTGCAGCTCTGAGCTCACAGTCAGGGTCACTCAGCAAAACAAATCCTTGTCCTGCTGCACACCAAGGAAACTTTCAGGCCCAACAGCACAAACAAGGGCGGCTGGAGGGAGGAACAAGAAGGATGGGAGCTCACAGCCTGGAGCTGGAATTGGACAATTCAACCCCAAAATACAAATGAACCAAAACTTATAAAAATCTGAGACCTCATGGCCCATCAGCCGTTTTGTGACCATTTTGTGACCATTTTGGGCTGGCCCTGGGTGTAGCCCTGGTCAGGCCCAGTACTGCCCAAGGTATAACCTAAAGACCTTTCAATACATCCCTACTTTATTCTCCAGCTCTGTCCAGTCTCTGTTTCAGATCAGCCTTCCCAAGGCATCACTAGGATAAAAACCAGATCTTTTTATCTCCCTACCTATTTTCTTATGCACTGTTTGAACAGGAATTCCTTTAGAATATTACTCAAACCAAAATGTGGTTGTATCAGTTACATCTCACACACATATACAGTGCTACCAATTTTCTATTTATTAATCATTTGGCAGCATCAACTCAACAAACATTATGAACAAAATTGACATCAGACTTCAAATATTTCATGCTATTATGCCACTCTAACAAAAAGTCCCACTCTTTCAGGACATACCTGGACTACATGCAGTGTCATGTGGTGATGATGCTATTTTCTCTTGTTCATTCTTTCTGTAATTAGAAACCTCTTGTTATTTTAATGTTCTTTACATAGATCTAGTAAGATCTAGATTTACTTGAGTGCTAGCACACTTTATAATTACTTTTCTAGAGAGGAAGCATGACAATAAAAAAATGAAAGATTTAGAATATGCACGTACAGTTCTGATTGACTGAATTCCCAAGCAAAACCAGGAAATAAAGAAGGGATTTCAGAGCAGACAGTAAATGGATAACATGACTAGATTATCATATGAGGAATGCTGAAGTTGCCTTACAGATATTCTATCTACATGTTTAAAACTGAATAGAGTTAGGAGCTACCATCAATCTTCTACAGAGCTACACATTTTTATATTTATATATATATATATATACACACTTTATCATTCCAGTATCAGATATCAAAAAGGAAATTCAATGAGAGTAAAAGGTGGGAACTTCAATAAAATCACAGCAAACTTTTCCTATTTTATCAAGAGTTACACATAATAGCTTCTGTACAGGATTAAAAGAAGGGAATAATGCAAAAGCTGGAAAAGATGTGATCAGTTTGGTAAGTCCACCTAAATCTGTGAGAGAATGTTGGTCTGAAAGGTGCACAGCTGGACCATGAAATTCAGAGCTTCATTTAAATTTACACTGTCCTTATGGTGTTTCCAATTAAGTTTTGAGAAAAGGATACAGCCTTGCTTGTGTCTTGGCATTTTGAACAAGTATATTCTGCAAAAGGCACCACCAGAAAAAACAGAGAATGTAACAGAGAAAAAGGATTACCCAACTTTTGATTGAAGGACTTTGCTGCAGACACAGAAGTGAAAAACTCACCTTTTATGTGTTGAAAACATTTTTTCCAAAGACAAGGCCTCTCCCAACAACTCTGACATTCATTTACTTTTGACATATTTCAGGGATCGTCCTCCCTTCAAACACTGCTGCTCTCACTCTCACCATGCCTGGTGACACATCATTCTCTCACAAACACTGCCCAATGAATGAACCTTACACTTTCTCCTGCTCCGTGAGTCTTCTGATTTATTTACTTTTATAAGAAACTGCTCAGGTTGTCAAGCATTTCTGAAAGTCAAAACAAATGCAGGTTTTGAAGCTTTTTAATAACATTACCAAGCCATCTACTTCATTGCAAATATGTTTAAATTGGGTAGATTGAAAATTCTATAAAAACTAATAATTTAATAAAATCAAAGTTTAATCTTTTGATACTTTTTTTCTTAATCTTGAAAGACTCTTCTCTGACTTTTGATTTTTTTAACTGAACTGACCAACCAACCGTGTTTTCCAACATAGTTTATTCTGTGATTCTGCATGCAGGAGAGGCAGATTAAAGCAGTCACTTCCTAATCAAAGTCGCTATCAGGCTGCTAATTGTCACTTATGAAAACTGACATCATTCTTTGTGGCAGCAGCAGGATGTTCAATAACCTTACAATCTCCCCTTCAGAAGCATTAATTTATAAGGGAGTCTTTTCCAGAAAGCAATTGTTTTAATCGATACTAAAAGTTATCATCCCTTAACAATTGTCTTTAACAGCAATTAACTGGACAGTAGTTTCTAAACATCCTAAGTGCTGCAGTCAAAAGGAGGGGACACTGAGAAAATTCCATTTTCGGTAGCTCAGAAGCAGGAAAAAATATATATGTAAAGACATTTAGAAACAAAAGAAACACAATGAAAAGTAAATGTCTTATCACTGTTGGAGGTTAGGAATTTTTCTTTTTTTTTCCCCTTTCTTTCTCTCAGGAATTTTCTCCCATTTGTTGCCTAAGAGACGGTGATGGAGATACTTAGGAGGGACAAAAGAGGTGACCAAGGTGAGGGGAGGGTGCAGCTGCTCTCTTTGCTTGGGGGCTTTGCCTTGGGAAGTGCAGAGACCCCGAGAGACTTGGGCTGGGGGCTGGAGGAGGAGGAGGAGGAGGAGGAAGGGGAAGGGAACAAGGAAGAGGAAGAAGGGGGAAGGGGAGGAGGAGGAAGGGGAAAAGGAGGAAGAGGAGGAAGAGGAGGAAGAGGAAGAGGAGGCAGTGCTGTTGCTGCTGTGGGGAGAATTCTCTGCCACCCTGGAGTTCCTTTTCTGCTCCCTCCCTGCTGTGGGTGAGGCTTTGCTCGCCCTGAACTGGGACTTGTTAACCTCCGATCTCAGTGGAAAGGGTGAAATCCTCAGCACCCCCAGACCCCTCAGCATCTGCTCGGGTGCCTCAGGGAAATCCCGGGGTCCTGACCCACTCCCCACCCCTCCCAGAGAGCGGAATTCCAAAGTTAGGATAACTTGGAGGGAAGAGTTTTCCCTCCAAGGAAAGAGGAGGGTCGTGTTTCCATTCCATGGGAGGTTCTGCCTTCCTTGGCACACGCGTCTATTTCAAACCAAGACAATCCCAATTCAGAAAACAGCAATAATCCTGATGCCTCTGTACTTACACAGGAAACAGGTCTTACACACTTACACACTTACCAGGTCCCATTCCAAGCTGATTTTTTACTTACAGGTAATGATGTCAGCTGAACAGCAAACACTGGGCTCTCTCCTTCCTGCACTGAGCAGTTTATCTAAAAAAATAAATGAAGGACTTCAAGAACCAAAAATTTTAGGGTTTTTTTAACAAGGAAGAACTGAAAACCTCGGGAAGTTTTCACTCCACACTGCTGCTGGGTGATTCAAGATGTGGTTTTATTAAGCTGCTCTTTGGCAGTTATATTATCATTTACATAAGTTTTCTTGTGTAATAAATTAGCAGCTTTTTGATATAATGGAAAGTTTATTATGAAACACTTTCAATTCTCTGAAACAAGTTAGTACTCATCCACCTCCTGCACAGAAGCAGAAGACTTAACAGCTGACACAAAAGGTTTTCAATATTCAAATGTCATAATTTTTGTTCATAAACGTTAAAGTACATTGCAAAAGTAAATTTACACAAACGTGTAAAAACTGAGACTAATTAGATAAACTTTCTCCCTTACAGCTCTCCCAGACCCTGTAACATTCTTTCCAAGAGAACAAGACAGCCATCTAGAGGATGAAATAGAAACTCACTTTAGATCACAGGGGAGCGCTGAAGAACCAATTCACTCACTGCAAGCCAGAAAAAATGAAATGGATCCACGCTACTTTTATCCACCAGGCAGTTTAATATTATTTGGTATTTCAACATGAGTCAGTTAATCAATAACCCTGAACCCCAAAAGTGACAGGGTTTTTTTTCCTTTTAGGATGATAACTTATACAGAAAGTATGGGTTTTTCTAAAGCAAAATGATTTTCACTATATGGCACAGACATCTAAAAAATTAAAAGCACTGATCCATAATTAGGGATAGACATTGCAATTCTGCCTAATTTCTTACCTACCGTACTAGTCTCATCATTTCCATCTCCTGTACTGACTGGTACAGAAGAAAACTGCACAGAAAGGTGGCTAAAGTAGCAGCACTTCCTTACAGCAGAATTGTAATCCAGCATTTATCACCATACTGCCCATCAGAGTTCACTTCTAAGTTTGTGAATCCTCACAGGAAGAAAGAGAAGTGGGATTTTCAAGTAAAACATCTTTGCAAGTAGTTATATCTTGGTACATCAGAGAAAAGGATAAATATGGGGACTACAGCCCGGTGGGAAAGGATTCTGAATAATTCTTACTGTTAACTGCTGGCAGGGAGAAAGCTTAGTACAGTTCTAATAGATTGGCTGTTTGGGAACAGGTGTTATGGATGAAGAAAAATGTGCAGAAGAACCAAATCATCAGTTCAGAATTAGCAGAACAAAGTACAGAGAAAAATATTTCTAGAGCTTTGATTCAGATTGGGGAAAGGGAAGATTGTGGAATTAAATGAAATTAATAATTAATCAGTAATGCTTTTTTCTCTGTCTGGACCAATTTCCAGAATGAAACCAAGTTTCATTTTGTACCCTGCCAGAGCTCCCAAGGTTCTGAATGTATCAGGTCCACTGTGACACTGCAGGCACCTCTCAAGCCTATCACAGGTACCTGGTATTGTTTTTCATTGTAGACAGATAAACACAGAGAAAACTCTCCCACCTCTCTTGCCGTTTCCACAATATGGAATAAAGGCCTTAAGCTGCCACTCAAGAACTGAGGGGGACAGGAAAGTGCATGGGGTGTGGAGGAATATTTAATTCTACTGTTTACTGGTTCAGGAAAAAGCCCACAGAAGGATATCCACACTGAGGTGCTTCATCCCTGCAGTTCTGGATGAACCTGAGGCATTTCACACCATTCCTTAGTGACACCAGGAAGAAATAGTCCTAGAATCAAACCCAAAAGAGTTCTTCAGAAGATTCTTTGCACTGGTCCTCTAATTATGCCATCTTCCCTGGTTTTGCAACAGTTTCACGTGGCTTTTTTCATCACTGATATAGCCATCAATAAAACACCTCCTCCTGATAAAAGCTTTAAATTTTGTTATTAATTTTTATTGGGGAGAAGTTAATCTCCCTCAGGAGCCATAAAAGCTGGGGTTTGGATCCATCAGCCAGTGATAAGTTGCTACACAGTCATTCCATCAGACAGTCTGATAAGGTGTGTACCTTGTAGTTGGATGACAAGAGAAAAATAGATATTCCCCATCAATATTTTTTAAAAAATAAATTCTTTCATTTTAAATGCTATTCTTTTAGGTGTTCCTCTGTCATTCTGGTTTTGGTGTTGTTGGGGGTTTTTTCCTTAATTTTTATCAGTCTTTGACAGTATTTAAAAAATAGTGTACCATGCACTGAAATGACAAGCTCAGACCAAGACACTGCCTCACAATAGTTCCCTGTTTAACATTTAGATCATCCTCCAAAGGGATCAAAACCCATCTGCTCATCACTCAGTAGCTCCAAATTGTAATATAACCTTTGCTCTACACAGAGTCATTTTTCAAGAGCAACTAACATCAGTATTTATATCAAATAGTATATATAGCAAATATATCAAAGGGTATATTTAAAAAAAATCTAAACAACAAAAAACAAACCAAACCAACAACAAACAGGTCAGAGGTGAAGGGGAGGAAAGACTGCAAGTCAGAGGTCAAAAACTGTCTGGCCCAACACATGGTTGATCTTCAAATGAGATTTGAAACCCTGAGTGACTGCAGCAGCTCACAGGATGACTGAGCAACCAGCTGGGAGCTCCTGGGCACAGAGGACATTATCATTTACACATGTGACACTTGGGTGACACGTGGAGCCTCACAGAATTTTTTAGGAGCGAATGTGTATATGGAGGAGTGAGGTTTTCCCTTGCTTTCAATGGAAATCAGAATTATCAGTCTCTCAAAACACTTGCAATTGATAAGCTTATAAATGCAAATATTTCCTCTTTGACTTTCTCTTACAGATTTCAGATAAAGAATAATCAGTTACCTGCCTGAAAGATATCTGGGGGTGGGCAGATCAGTGGTGGGAGAGAGGGATGGGCACAACATCAACAATAAAAACTTGATTGTAAATATCAAAGTCAAGCAGGGTGTGGACAGACTGGAATAGCTTCTCTTTTATTTGCTCCTAAATGACATAAAACCAGGGAATTAGCATCATTCCCTTTATCTTTGTTATGTCATAGGGTAAAAGGTTTTAAAAACATTTTGTTAGGTAATTACAGATATAACCATCTATTATGAGACAGCAACTTTCGCTTTCCATGAGACTCTTCAGCCTCTTGTTCCCCAGCCTGTCCGGACATCCAGGGTTACCATTCCCAGCTGTAAAACCCGGCCCTGCTGCGTTCACAGCTGGAGATTGCCCCACCCTCTCACTTGTCACGGTCCTCTGCCTTAGGGGGAGCTGACATCTCCAAATTTAGTATCATAAGCAAACTTAATTAGCACGCCTTAAAGTCCAGCTTCCAGCTTTATACAGACTGTGCAAGAGACACTTACCGAATGTAAACCTCAAAAACCACCAGCACTCAGAAAAGGCACCTCTAGAACTCAATTTTTAAAGGCTGTGTTTGTCCTGTTCCCCGTTTCCACGACTGTCAGGGTAGAAAACAGTGCTGGGAAGGCAAAACACAGCAAGGAAAGGGAAGGAAGAGAGAAGATGGCCACATGCCCAGCAGCTGGAACGCATTTTTTAATCTCCTCTTTGCAGACACGTTACCAGAGCGCCGTCTACCGCGAGCGGGTGCGCCCAAAACTCAAACCCGCTATTCCCAACACAAACCCTTTCCTAAAGGAGAAAACACCCCGCACACAGCGGCGTCTGTCCGGCCGTGCTAGCTCCGACCGGCGACAGCTCCCGGCACCGGCACACCCCAGCCTAGCACCGGCCCCTGGGGCTGTCAGAGCTCCCCTGGGCATTTCACCTCGGGCGAGGGATGGCCAAGGATCGCCGGTCCTGAGCCCGCCCCGAGTCCGCCCTGCCCGGGCACAGCAGCAGCAGAGGCCGAGCTGAGCAGCGCACGGGCAGCGCTCGCTCCGGCCAGAGGTGTTCTCCAGCCCAACTGAGCTCCGCTCCGACAGGAGGTGTTATCCGGCCGAGCTTGAGCTCCTCTCTGCAGGGAGGTGTTCTCCAGCCCAGCTGAGCTGCCCAGGGGCAGCGCTCGCACCGGGCGCTCCGGAGGCAGATGTTCTCCAGCCCCGCTGAGCTCCACTCCGGCCGGAGGTGTTCTCTAGCCGGGCTGAGCTTCCCATGGGCAGCGCTCGCATCGGGCGCTCCGCCGGAGGTGTTCTCTAGCCCAGCTAGCTCTGCTCCAGCCGGAGGTGTTCTCTCCGGAGGTGTTCTCCAGCCCAGCTAGCTCTGCTCCAGCCGGAGGTGTTCTCTAGCCCGTCTAGCTCCGCTCCGGCCGGAGGTGTTCTCTAGCCCGTCTAGCTCCGCTCCGGCCGGAGGTGTTCTCCAGCCCCGCTCCAGCCGGAGGAGTTCTCTCCGGAGGTGTTCTCTATCCCAGCTAGCTCTGCTCCAGGCGAAGGAGTTCTCTCCGGAGGTGCTCTCTAGCCCAGCTAGCTCCGCTCTGACCGGAGGAGTTCTCTCCGGAGGTGTTCTCTAGCCCGTCTAGCTCTGCTCCGGCCGGAGGTTTCTCCACCCCCGCGCTCCGCTGCCCGCTCCGTGCAGCACAGCAGCTGTCACACCAACAGACGCAGTGAGGAGGGGGTTTTGGCTCTGTCTTCCAGCCTAATGCCGGGTGTTTTTAGACCGTCAGAACAGCAAATACCGCCTTTGATTACTCTGCCCCTTCTTCCCAGGCTTGGCTTTTCTCTCCATCCCTCTCCTGTGCTACAGCTGGCATAATTGCCAATGGGAAACTCACCCAGTCATCAGCAACGGCCCAGTGTCCAACAACGCAAAGATTGGAAGACACCTTGCATGGGATTGCTTCACTCTTCAACAGAAAGAAATTTTATTCCTTCTCTCGGCAGGGGGGTTACCATTCTGCCTATGCCCTCCCCTGTCAGCACCGTTCTCCCTAAAAGCACACAGCCTCAGCTGTTAGCAAAAAAAGATCACAGAACACCCACACCACTACAGGTTCAGAGAAGGAAAAAGGGGGAAAAAAAGGCAGAAAAGTGAAGCCCGAATTGATGGTTTCCTCTACAAGTTCAGTGCTTTTACTGGAGATACACTGCGATATTGCCTTTCCTTTTCTCTAATAGGATCTTTCCCTGCAGCAGGTCAGCACAGGAAGTAGACAAGTTCCTGCACAAGAAAGTAAAGCCTAATTCCTATCCTTCTTCCTCTCTGGCACCATAAAAATTTCAGAAGCCAAAAGCTGTCTCACTTAAAGCAGCAACAGGTTATTAACTGTCTCCTTGTACAACAGTATCTGACTTAGTTCAGTAAACTAAAGAAATACTGTACTCCTTCCCAGAGATAAATTTAACTTTTAGAGCTAATATTGTGCTGGTAATAGTGAAAATGGCAGTACTATTTTTTGAGATGCTACCATTTACCTTTAGTAGGTGCAACTATTCAAGAAAAAGGTAAATGATGACCAAAATACCCACAACAACTCAAAACACAAAACAAACTCACCACAACATGCACACCAGAAGGCAGAATTTCAGAACACAGTCTAAAGCTCTCTATTAATGAAAAGGAAAAGTCACTCGATCATTCATATGCCTTTACTGTCTAGAGTCATCACCTGAAAATTGAGTATTCAATTCTGAGTCAGCTTTTAATTAGGATGAAAGTTAAGACTGATTAAATGGGAAGGTGGCATTTAACTTTTTTTTAAGTACACCATAAAGATAACATGGCTTTTAAAAGTTTACTTAACCACATAGGTCTTCATAGACAAAGGTCTATAAAGACAAGCAGACACAATAGTGTTACAGTTTGACTTTTTTTTCATTTTATTAGCACAAAATCCTGTAGTGGGTGAAAAGAAAGAGAACATACGCATACTTAGAACATGGACAACTCACCGCACAAATGGGGGTTCTTTCTTCCTGTTATTTTGCCAATTACTTCTCCTCTTACCTTCAGAATTTGAACTGTGATAGTGCTTGCAAACTACAAAACCCAATCTTATGAGCCTGCAGCACTTCCTTAAAAAAATCTCTGCAGTTCCATTAGCAAAAAGGGGCTCAGCCTAGATTTAAGAGAACAGACCTAGAGCACTTGAATTCCAGTTTCCTGCTGTAAAAAAAAACCATTTACACAGTATGTGCATACACCCCAATGTTAATGCATGTATATTCATTTTTACATAGATCAAGTTCATTCTATAAGCACAGAAGCAGTCCCATGGTTATTTCTGACCACATAAATACAATTGCAGAGATCATTTCAATTAGTTCTTGCAGAAACTTTTATAGTGGGACTTGTATAGTTGGTCCAGTGGCTTTGCAACACCTATACACACACAGGGACAGGTAAAAGGAGGCAAGGTCTTTATGGCCAGTGGCTGGGCTTCCTGCACAGCAAGGCTGGTGTACAGAATGACATCTGCAGTACTAATACCAATAAATTAAAGAATTCATATATACTGCCCACAGCATGAAAGTCAGCAGAATTCACAAAATCAGAAATCCACTATTCTAGTCAGATTGCACAGCAACAAACAAGAGGGTGTTTGCCCTAGAATCAATGTATTTTCCAAGTCCAGTACTGTTAGTAAATTATGGCACAGTGAACTTAATTGCCATGCACAGATAACACCCTCAGACATTTTGCTAGGAATCGTTTTGATTATCAGTCAGAGAGTGGAGAAAGAGCCACCATCAAAAGTCAGTAACTTTGTAATTTCTTTGCTTGGGAATAGCTGGAAGTGGCTGCTTTATTCCAACAGATGGCAGACATTTCAGTTTAGTTAGCCATGCAGTTGTTTCATGAATAGGATTAACCACACAGATTTATGACATCCATGTTTTTGCAAAAGAGAGCAGGTAGTTTATTTCTGATTTGAATCCTTCCCTTCCATCAAAGAGGACATACCAAGAAGTGTGGTCTGAAAGCAAAGTATCACTGTTTCTTAAAATGAAGCTCCAGGTCAGTTCTCTAAACAAACACATGATCACTAGAACAGAGCTCTCTATCTTGCATCCACTTAACAAGCACAGAATTCATGAGAACTATGAGCACACCAGCAAGAACAAGAACTACTTAATGGAATGATTTGTGAGACCAGCCTCAGCAAGCAAAAAGCCTGAGTTTCACAAGCCTTAATAACACCAATTCTGTTTTTGCATGACAGGAGGTAAACTTAAGCAAAAGAAGATATTCTACAGATTAATTTTTAAAAAAATTTAAAAAGTTAAGCAAGTTAAGTGACTGTTCAGTGTTCCACACAAAACCCAACTCAATTGTTTGTAAGTTTTGACCAGGCAATCAGTCAGACACAGACTGTTAAAAGAGGACTCCAAACTGAAAACCTACTGCATTTGCAACACAGCTGACTTCAAACTGGCATTTCTAACTCCACTGGCCTCAAAGTATTTTCACAGTAGTTTCAGTTGCCCAACATGAGTTACAATCTGCTGTTCCACAGTTAGGACCGCTCTCCTCTGAAACATACTTCAGGCTTTCAGACTACTCTCCTCTTGTTCCACAAAACTTTGGAGTGAAGAGCTGACAAGTCCATCCAAGGTCTTTAGCTTTCCTCTAGACTGCATTCCTAGGTGTGCCATTGTGAGTCACTGCTTTCATATTTGAGGTGCTTGATTGATGGTTGCAGATCCTGTGGGAGGCAACACCTACTTCAAAAACTTCATGAATGGCTTTGCGGAAGCAATGAAAATTGTAGTCTATCAAACCTGTCAAGGAGAGGAAAAATCGTGCTCAGATTGACATATTTATGTAAACAGAGCTTCAAAATCAATATAAAATTTAACCAATAGGTGTTTTGCTACTTATTTAGTATCTACTTGGACTCAGAAGATTTAACTGATGCTAGTATTTATTTGGCCTGTCTCAGTTTTTTGAAGAAAAGGTACTCATTTGGAATGCAAGGAGTATATTCATCATCAAATAATAGGTAAGGGGACCATTGCTCCATATTACTGATTCCACTAGAACAGATGGTAGAGACAGAGCTCATGTTATCTACACCAGTCATGTTGGCAGGAGGACAGTGATTAAAGTGATGATTCACAAACTTAAAAATACGACCTCATTATATCTATCTCCAAAAAACAGAAAAAATTCCTCCTGTAAGAAACTACACAAATTTAGTCACACAAAAATCAAGGTAACTTGTAAAGTCATATTAATATTTTACAGCTGATAAAAAATATTCTATAAAAGCTGTTCAATGGCGGGGAAGTTCTTACCTTTGCGCTCAAAACTCTCTTCTCTAAGAATGCAAACTAATGCCAAAAACTTTGTTACTTCCTTTAGGTACAGGACTGTTGTGTTATTGAGCTTGATAATTGCCATTGACTCTTTATCATAAGCACTTCCAGTGCCATCTTCTTTTAACCTAAAAAAGAACAAGTTAACACAAGGCATAATCTAACAGGCATGCATATGTAACTTCCCAGACTAATAGCTGTTAAATGCAGTTAGAAGAATATTACTCATACTGAACTAAGCAAATGGAGAACCTGCAATGCAGGTCTTGGTATCAGTGAGTAAGAACATTATCAGACATTAAGTTTCTTAGGAAAGCCAGATCTGAACAGAGCAGAGGCCTTCATTAGACACTGTCTGCCATAGGTGAGCAGTTAAGAGCAAGCTACCAGTGTGCATTCTTCTGATGTCAATGGAGTGACACCTCAGTGAAATTACTGGTTTTTGGTAAATTAATACAAAGGCTTCCTTAGTGAGGCAGGAGCACAGGACATTTTTTGGTCTTAAGCTAAACCAGCCTGCATTTACAAGAAAAGATGAGCATGCTGTTTTCTATCTTCAAGTTATTAGTGTTAGTTAAATTACTATAGAAGCAAATGATGTATTGCAAGTTACTTCTAAGCACTCCTGAAAAAAACCCCAAACCAAACAGTTACACAACCCAGGGTCAGCCTATCAAGAGACAGAGCAGTAAATGCTGTGGTATTTTCTTGGTAGAACTGCATTTTCCAGGCTACAATAAGTTACCACTTCTTCAGAACCACTTCAAAAGTCCAATGGGAAGTGTAATTCTGCTGTAAATTGAGATATAAGCACTATATGCATCCCTCATAGAAAGCCAGCAGTAGATGAGTTGACCTTGCAAATGTTACTCTGTTCAGACTGCAGCAAGTCTCAAAACAATGTCACTGCAAGTGACACTTATGGCATGTTATTGACCCCAGTTATTCGCAGGTATTTATGTACTTGCATCCAACATGCCAAACAAGCAGTATTCAGATTTTATGTGAAACATGATTTCTACAAATGTCAGATAGCTCTCTATGAGTGCAGGGAAACAAAGCAAGTATAAATGCTGCCAAACCACTTGGATTTATTTTATTTACTCACAGAACCAATGTGCTCTAAAGATCAATTGATAGCAGATTTCTGCATGACAAAGCCAGCACCAATTGCACAGTTTGCAACCTATTCTACACCTTCTGAGGAGCTTTTTTTCCTAAGAGTATTTATGACTTACCCATATATACAGGAAACATCTATCACTACATCAATCATGTCACAGCACAACTCATATGACTGCATGTCCACAGGGGAACTGTCTGTTGCAATGTAGATTTTGCTGACTACATCGAAGAGAAAAGCTTTTTCAATGCCTGAATTCTTCAGAAAGAGAAAGAATTTGGATGAATTGTTAAAATAAATGTATTTTTAAAATCTCAAGTAGAATTCATACATTTTCACATTCTTAGTGGCAGAAAATGGTTTAAATATAAGCAATTTAGAGGCTTAACACAGACCCAAGATTCACAGCATATACTTTATAAATAAAATATCCTTGTTGTCATAGTACATATCAACCTCACATACTTGACAAGAATAAAACTGGGGACTCTGTTACAATTCCTTTTAGTTTATTATTTAACTAATCATTATTAAGGTTACATTTTACTACGCTTCCAGAATCCATATTCAGCAATTCACCTTTTCTGTGTTTCTATTTACTCCAAAAGAGCCATAATTCACATCCACTTAAAGGACTGGGCTCAGAGATGAGATATTTCATAGTAGTATGCTGACTCTTAAATTTTATGCTTGTGGTATCTTGGCAGTTCAGTTTCTGCATGAAGCATTTGCCATGCAGTATAACATGCAGAGCAACTAAGTCAGCTTCTGAAGTTAAAAATCCATGGGAAGTACCACATTATGACTATGGAAAAGCACAATGCCATTTGTAACTGAGCACTTTGGTAAAGTGCATGTGCTCACACAAAGTTCAGAAGATTTCTGTGGTTCAATTTCCCACATATACACTACTGGCAAAGCTTCTTTTCTATTTATGCACCAGAAACATTCCTTATCTCTTCTTCTTAGCTAGTCTGTGTACCCAGGACAGTGTCCTGAGGACATCCAGACAATCTTTCTCACATCAGGATTACACTCCACATCCTTGTGGCACTGAGCAAGGTCAAAATGCCTTTTATCCACTGGGCCAGGTTATTACAAAGAACCCTCTACCAAACAAGCATTCTATGGTAGCCTGGGGTGACACGTGTTAGTGCACAGCTCCTCCTGGAAATAAATGTTTTTATCTTTGTTATCCTCATAGACAATTTAAATGAGACCATCTTGTCTCTAAAGTGATATTTTATTTGATTAAAAGTATAGAGCAGCAAATTTCTATGACACTACTTCCATAAGAAATGCAAACACTAAAAGAATAAAGGCCAAAGTCTCACAGGTCACATGAAATAGACAGCTAAGTTTGTATTATCAAAAAATTCTCTTGCCACTACAGCTACATTAGACTAAGTGCCTCAGCAAATTATTCAGTATACCCTGCTGGCAGGAAACTTCCATCAGCTGTTATAACCAGGCAAACTACACCTTGTCAATATTTAGAGAAACCCTACAAAGCACACAGCAGTATAATTTAGCTGTGGTAAAGAGCTTTTAATATAGAAAACCAGGTCAGCAGAGTACACCTGCATGGGTGCCACCCAAATCTCTCAAGGGCAGATCTAGCCAACAATCTTTAGCAGGACTTGCTTTGCCATTCTGCATAATTCATTCAAAGTTCTGTTAGATGAACACTTACTGATATGAAGATATTAAGTAGATTTTCCAGGGTTGGCAGTTGTGGAATGAGCTTCTGTACCACTTTACTGAAGGCTTCAAATATTGAATGGTCATAGATACTGGTCAAATAAAAGCTGGGATGAGGAGAGAGGGCAAAGAAAGAAAAAAGAAAAAAAAAGATTCAAGAGTATTTCAGAATTGCAATAGAAATATTAAAGTTATGTTTTCTAACATTCAGGCCTGCTATTTTGCCTGGGATGCCTTTATCACAAATATGTCTGGACATTGCACAAAAATCTAAGTTCTGAGCAGCTGGAGTATACATGAAACAGATTTTCTCCCAAACTCGAGAGATGGGAGACCAAAGATAAAAATTTGAACATTGTTAGAACACACTTAGCCCACAGAGTGCTTATCACAAAGGTATAAAAATGCTTAATTAGACTTCTTCCAGTCCTGTTCCCAGCCTTCCACTTTTTTCACATTAACGTCGAGAGATACTGGCTCAAAAGAATCAAAAGAACAACAAAACCAAAGAAAAGAAAGCTTGTTTTAAAGGTGTCTGTTAGGAGATAAAAGATACCTTAAAAGTGAGCCAAATCTCAAATAACAGACTGAGCTTTTAGAACCAATCACACTAATCACAGGGAAAGCCAGTGCAGGTCAGGATTAGAAGGCAGAGAGGTTCCCCTCTCTTTTCTCTGTCCCTCCAGCCCACGTGTACAAATTTGTAACAAATTGTTATGCTGAATGAGAAAGACTTTCAATTATCAGCCAGTATGAATATAAATCTGTTGATTGGAATCTGATACAGCAGCCTGTCTCTTTTTCAGTCAGCCTAACAGCTGAGGCTTGTCCATAAATTCAGCAGTGTATCTTATTAACACAAGTTTGTTCAATTTTAAGAAACTACCCAGACCTTGCTCCAGTTGTTCCAGTATTACATCTAAAAGCCTTTAATCTGTATGTATATCAGCAACAGTATGAACCACATATGCCAGAGTCTTTAACTCACCTAAGGTGAAGTTTTTCAAGCCCAGCATCTGTAAGATCATCATTAGCCCTCTGATGAATATCCCTCTGAGTTTCTATTTTATGGTCATCTGATAAACCATCAACTTTATGAATAAAAACTTCAAAGTTCATTTCTGGGTTGACCTTGTAGGCTTTTGAAACTGTAATGTGGAGTCTTGTTAAAGCTTCCATGTAGTCATCCTGTAAATCAGTTTTGGCAGGAATGAATGACAAAGTTTCTGCCTGATAACTATTCCATTCTGCACAAAGACAAAATATTTCAGTGCAAGAACTTCACTTCTGTAAGTAAATAGAAGTCTGAGAGGAGAAAATACCTTGACACGTCATAAATCCAAGCAGCTTAGAATCTTTATGTCAATTAAGTGTCATTAGTATACAAGGCTCAGTTACACAAAACCAGACTTGGGTTACACTTCAGCTCCAGCACAAGGCAGCAGTGATCTCCTGGATGGTCCTAAGACCCAGGTAACCTTCCATGGTGCAGTTCCTAGGGTTATTAGAAGCTACCAAATAGCCAGTAATATCAACACTAGAAACTGAGGTCACAAGTGTGCTGTTTTAATTGAACTCCAGAGCACAAAAAAGGAATAATTCAGACCATCTATCGAGCAGCTTCTCACTATTATTGCAGAACAAGTTCAGAGTACAAGCCCTTTTCTACTCTCTCCACCAGTGGCACATGTCCAGTCACTTCACCAAAATAAACCCACACACCAGAAGTCAGATTGTCAATGCATCTCTTCATACACCACAGAAGCCTTATGAACTTATCTAAAAATATAAATTACCAGCCTCTCAATCATTCTGTTTGCACAAAAAGCAAAAACAAAACTTCCTTGTGATCTGTATTTACCTGGGCATCAATAACATATATTAGAGCACCTGTTCCTCTGAAGATCATCTCATAATCAAAGGTTGGATCAAAAAAGTCCATCTGTCCAGGAAAATCCCATATTTGGAAGTTCACAAATGAACTGTTGGAAATATCATCCTTGTAGATTTTGTTGGTACTTTCCAAGAACAGAGTCTCATTGGGAGACATCTTGTGAAACACCACCTGTTAAAAGAACACAAATAATAGTCTAGATTTTACCTTATTAGAAGAAATTAGTGTAAGATTTGTGACTCGAATTCTACAAATAGGTTTATGCATTCTAAAATGTACAGCTTGCTTTTGGTAAATAGACAGCTTCCTGCATCAGCTAAGGAAATTACCCATCCCCTAAAAGAACCAAGCAACTGAATACAATTAAACATTTTCACAAGTCCAAACAACACCACTGGCTGAAGACACAAATCCAAGTTACTCCTTCTTTCCCTGCAAGGCTAGTACAGTGTTTTCAAATTCTGTTACGTTCAGATCTGGTATAAAGCCAGTTAATTAAGTAACTGCAAGCTTTTAAGAACCTTTCCTTTCCAGTCTTAGAAATTCCTAAAGGAAACTTTGCTTTTAGTCTGGCGTCAAGTGTTAAAACAAAATATAATCAGATGGTTCCTAAACTACAATAGAAGCGTACAAAAATAACATCTCAGTTTCAGAGATCCAAAGAGTTAGGTAGTTTGCCATCTATTAGTAACTTTTTTTTTTTAATAGAAAATCACGGAATTGGTAAGGTTGTAAGGGAACACAGTGGGGTCATCTGATCCAGCCTCCCAGCTCAAGCAGAGCACATGACACAGGATTGCATCCAGACAGCTCCAGTGAGGGAGACTCCACACCCTCTCTGGGCAGCCTGTTCCAGGGCTCAGGCATCCACACAGTAAATAAGTAATTCCTCAGACGTAGGAGGAACTTCCTGTGCAAGTTCACTACAGAAACGATGAAGGATTTCACACTAGTTGATAAAAACAGTTTAGCTGTAGGATGACAAATATACTCATTGCTAGACCTCAAAAAGCCCCACTGGGATTTTAGCTCTTCCTTGTACAGAACCAGCAAAAGCAGCCTGTAGCAAAAACAGTCAACAGAGAACACTGTGCTAATGCTACTCAACTGACAATATGAAAGTTACTCCCAGCAATCTACTCCAAATAATGCAGTCACACACTAGGGCTGCAAAAAAAACCCCAGAAGTTTCATATATAGCACTTGGTAAACCTAAAAACTTCACAATAGGGACTGCAAACTTGGTAATTCGGGTTTCTTTAAGTGTTCCATACAGAAGTCACCCATTAGAGACCTGATGCAACAAACTGTCAAAAAAATCAGCAAGACAAACAGCTCCACACCCAGTACAGTTTAGTGAGGTTCAAAGTAATACCTCAGCCTAGCTTTTTAAGGCCAAGGGAAAGAATTTATTTCCTCGGGGCAAACATCTTAGGAGGCCAGGGTCTAAATGATGTTTTAACCAGCAGGACATTTGTATGGAGAAGTAAGAACAGTTCTAGACACACAGCAGCTGTACTGCATTCTTCAAGGTTTGCTGCATAGTTTGAAAGTATTCTGAAATCAACATTTCTTTTGGAACTCTGCATCTCCCACAAGAGCAAGACAGAATTAGTAAATTCAATTTAAAGGTGATAAGTCTCTGGAAAGCAACACTGTCACCTCCTTTATCCTTTTTTCCCCAAAATAGCACATTTCATCAGATTGATGTTCTCTACTTGAACTCTTTCCAGTTTCCTATTACATCAGTACAGCACAGTAAGTCCAGTTATGCAAGTCTGCACAAAAATTTGTTTATGAACTGAAGCAATCACCATATTCCCAAAATCTACCTACAATTTGCTACTGAATAGTCACAGGTTACAACAGTATGGAAAACCCAATTGACCAAAGAGGAAGAAAACAGTCCCTCCCTAGGACCACAGTTTGTTCTTTTGTGAGAGATCTCTTGTCAATACTGCTCTCAGTAGAAGCATGAAATGATTTAATAATTCGTGTTTTTCACAGAAATTTCTAGATAATCACAAAACCAATGCTTTCCCCAACAGTGTTTATCTTGCATATACCCCTATTTTCTGGCAAGGGTATCAACAGCTAGTGCCCATACAGAAGGGTTGGGTCTGGTCATGACCATTTTTGAACTAGAGAGATTTAAGAGCAGGGACACTGTTAATAGGAAGTTTCTTGATATTAGAGTTTGCTCAGGCAGCATCACAATGAGCTCCTAGGTACCAGAATCACAGCTTCCAGTTCCTAAGATTGGCAAAAGATAAATTCTATGTCGTCTTATTGCATAATCAACATGACACTACTCCTTTCCTCTACAACTACTGGAATAGGCCCTTAAAGAATTGGAGACCACCAATCCTGGCCAAAAATGTCCAAAAGCTACATCTATAAAGAGACTTGTAATGTCTTAAAATTTATCTGCAATTTGAAGTTCCTGTCTTCCTCCAGCTTTTAGGGTTCAGTTTTTCCAAAAGTGAATAATACAATAAGATCTCTAATAAGAGTCTACAATGAATACCATTCACATGAGTAAAAGTTAGAAAATGGCTTTCAGTGAAAGTACTACATTTGCACATACAGAGGGAGCATTTGACCTAAATAATGGGGAATAACTGATAAGGCTAAAAAGCAACAACAGTCCAGTCTGCCACTATATTTCAGCATAGCACAATGGAAAAGATTTCTCACTACCAGAGTCTGAAATCAGCTGAGAACTCATTGGTTTACTGCAGTCTATGGATTACCAGGCAGTCTGCATAAGATTGCTAAAAGAAGCAGATGCATACCTGCTATACTGCAATGTCCAAAAAGGCTTCTCTGCACAAAACCTTTATAGAAATCTCTGTAGCTCCTCACATTTGCATCTGAAACAAATTTGAGGCCCTTAAGTCTAGAGCTGAGACTAATGCATTTCACTACTAACATCTTCCCATAAAAATATCACCTGAAAAGTTCACAAGAGGGACTGCAAACATAAAATTCGCACTGAGAAACAAAGATTATTCTGAGTGCTAAAATTCTACTGAGCTACGTGGCAAATGAAAAGTCAGTTTTGTCTTATTTTTATTAAGAAAGACCAGTGACTTCTCAAAGCTACCAACAAACCTAAGGCACCGGAACTGTTGTATTTCCTCCTTGACAAGTGACTTGTTTACTCCGTCTAGCAACCTAAAGAAAGCCAGGGGGAGGCTTTCTGCTCGCACAAAAGCAGAAGTCTCTTTCAAAGCATCAAATGGCAGAACAACAGCTCAAGTCTTCTTCCCAGTGGAAGCTCTAGCTAAATACCACATACCTGTACCACGTAAGAAAACACCTCACGATAAATTTCACACCAGCATCTTCACTTTTTACTTTTGAAGCCTTAAAAGTGAAGAAACGCAAAGGCTACAACCTATGCTACACAACCTTCCTCTCTAGGGCAGATGATCAGAGTCCATTCTGGAAAGCAAACGTCTTTAAGCAGGAGGCTCCCGTCGCTCCAACTTCGCCACATGGGCCCACAATAAAAAGTAGGAATTGCCCGAACAGCAGCACGGCAGGGAGAACTAGCTCGGCGCCGGAGAGGCAGCGCGGCAGGCAGAGGCGGGGAGCCGCCGGCTGCCCCTCACCTTCTGGATGGAAGACTTCCCGCTGCGCCGCAGCCCCATGAGCAGAATCCGCGGCTTGGAGTCCGCCCCGCCCGCGCCGCCGCCAGGCCCGCCCGCGCCGCCCCCGGGCCCACCGGGCCCCGGGCCTCCCTCCAGCTCCGCCTCCTCCTCCTCCTCCCCGTAGCCGAAGTCCTTGGGGAACGAGTCCGCAGCCCCGAAGCTCCCCCCCACCAGCGCCGGCTCCTCAGCTGTGCCTGGCGCGCCCGCCCCGCCGAACTGCAGCGCCATGTCCGCCCGAGCCCGCCGCCCGACAGCCGCCAGCGCCCGTCCCGGGGCCTCCTTCTGCTCGCCCAACCCAACCCGGCACGGCCCAGCCCGGCCCGGATTGGCCGCTGTCAGGCTCCGCGCCGCCGATTGGCCCGGGCGGGCAGCGAGGTAGGAAGGCTCCGGTCAGACGACCCGAGTCACCTGACGGCGCTGCCGCACGTGAGCGCGAGGGGTGGGGCGCGCGCGGCCCCGGCGGAGCGGCGGCACCGGGCGGCGGGAGCGCGCGGGGCGGCGGGAGCGCGCCCGGGCCCTGCTCCGGAGAGACGCCGCAGGTCCCGCCCCTCCCGTTTCGCCCAAGGCGCAAACCCCGCCGGCAGCCGGGGTAGGGGAGCGCTCGCCGAAGCGGCCGCATAAGAAAACGTTACCTTGCGAAGCAAAAGTCTTCATTAAACTGTCATTAATTTTCTTCTAGCAGCCCTGGTGCAAGCAGGCACTGAGCTGAAGTTTTAACAAATATTTGTTATTTCATCACAATCCTAATTTAAGGTTCGCGACATCCGAGCGCCTTCAGAGGGAAGCAAATGGAATTGTGAAAACTGGAAGTTTCCCTTACTTGCCTGGCACCCGACAGCCCAAGCCAGGAAATACCCTGTGATGGTTTGACTAACACCTGTACCTGCCTTGCTGCTTCTTTAGCAAGACATGCCAGTCACATTACTCAGAAACATATTCAGCTGTACCTTTCCCACAGCATTACCCTCTCCCATGGTGCAACTTAATGTTCTATCTTACATTCAAGGGAGCTTTCGTCTGTCCTTTGTTCCAGAGGCTGAGGATTTTTTTTTTTTTTTCCTTTCTTGTTTGGCTATGGTTTGTTGGTTCAGGGCATTTTTTTCCTAATTAACACTTTACAGACTTAATATTTTCCCCTCATTTTACCTCCCTTCTAGCCTTTTCAGGTCAATAGATATAACTGTAAGGTAAGCAATTATTACATTCACTAGCTCTTGATTACAATGACTAACAAAAATTCTGATCTATCATACCACATTTTCGAGATAGTTTAGCTTCCTTATTTTTAGGATGGGTTTTGCAGACCAACTGCCAATAAATCTAATACGTAAGAAACTACTGCATTTCATTTCCCTCTATTTTTCCTGTCATCACTTGCCTTTAAAGTACCTAGTTTTAGAGTAGGAAACAAATGCAGCTCTTTAAAATGTCACTTATTTTTTTTTTATAAAGGTCTACTTTGCATTTCAGAAGAGTCACAAAACCAATTCAGAGAAAGGGGAAACATAGGCAAAATGAATAATCAAAAGTCACACCCACATCCCACCCCACCTGGATTTGATTTTCTCTGTTAGATGAATCAGAAAGCAGAACTCCCCACACTGTAGTCATACATGTGCCACTCTAATTACACAGGAATTTCATCACAAGTAAGAGTTTTGTATTATATTCTGAACTGCACAGGCAATATCTGGATCAACTCTCCAAAGCCCAGTTTCTGAGATGGGAGCAGACATGAACTGCATGGGAAGAGGTACTCCTCATGCAAATTAAATGTAAGTTCAGTAGCTACTGCATGTCAACATTGTGCTATATCCATCACTTAACTGTACTTGCTCATTTTATGCCCTTCTGAGTAGTGTTACCCTGTCAGCTTCAGCAGAAGTCTCACCTCAGTGCTGAGCACAAACACAAAGTAATCTGAAGGTCCTGCTTTAATTTACAGTTGATCCATCAGTGTCACGTCACCCCTTCCAGTTAAAAGAAAACAGAGACAGATCAGCAGTACAGCAGGACCATTGACCATGATGTGAAAATTACATTTAGTTGGCAAGCACAGTTATCTAAAAGTTAATCAGAACTGTCATCTTTTCTTAAACACAGAGAGCAAGAACCTTGGCCAGTATGCTTAACTCAGCAGTTGCCATGGCATCTGCATGCTCATGGTAATGTATTCTTTAAGATGATGAAGTAACAAAGTAGACAATGCAGAGTTCACACACACACAAAAGACCACATTTCTCAGGAAGCCCTTTATTAAGTCAAGGCAATAAAGGAAAAACTACTGTTATTCACCATGCTTCTCATCTTGAGGTTGTTCATACTGAGCCAGCTGTGGATTTAAAAAAAGGAATTTAGTTAGTCATAATATTTCATGTAACACTCTATATTAAGAAGTGAAGGAAAATGTATGGTCTAGACTTGTTCCATTTACTTTGTGCATTTTAATTCAGTCATCTTTATGCAAGTCCATTTTCAAGCCAGGCAATAAAGTAACCTTTCTCCCAAAACATCCATTTCTCACACTCTATAACCATGAGGCCATCACAAAGTGGATTTTTAAATGCACTTTGAAGCACATGTCTTGCCCTTAACTTTTCCCTGTTTCTTACTCCAAGCAATCTTTAAGTATTTTCACCTTAAATAGCAGTTGATAGTATCTAGTATCGTATGAGCTTTCACTGAAACATGATTAAATGAAACAGTCATTATCATTGCAATACTATCCAACCTAACATTTCTTGTAATCATTCTAGCTTCCATTATGCTTTCTGGAGAGAACAGCCTGGGCAACTACACATTTAAGTGTGACTTTTACTTGTAAAGTTACTACCAAAGAAAGATACAAAGTTGTTCACTTAGTGGTATTAAAGATAAATCCAAACTTCGAAAACAGTTCAAGAATTAGGGCCATCTCTCTGAAATATGCTGGTTCTGTTTACTCAATTAAGATTCTTACCCTCTGCAAACTGCAGAGTGAGTTAAAAATAAACAAAGTACCTAAAAATAAATTAAATTTAAAAGCATAAATAAAAACTTAAAACAAACTCATAAAAATAAAATATCCATGTGTGCCTTACTACCAGCAGCAGTAAATTGCAGCAATCATTCTGCTGCTAACAAGAACTACTAAAATCAGGGTTTATTGTTGTAGATTTTACTACAACAGATGACTAGTACACAACCTAAAGTCAGTTTTCTTTTCCACCAAGGACCTAACTGTTGACTTCCCGTCCTCCTCCTAACACATACACACAAATACCTGACATTTGTGTGATGAATGTAACAGTTACCAATAAAAGCACAGATAAAGGCATGTATTTTATGTCAGAGGATTGCTACAAGAAAGTGGTAGTGTTCTCCCTGCATGCTGTGTGAACTTCTACAATATATCAGAATGATGGGCATTACATTGCAGAGGAAAGAACAGGAAAAAACAAAACACACTAATACTGGAAAATACATAAAAGGAGGAGTTGTTATTTCAACAATGAAGAACAAAAGGCTTACTTTCCTGCAACAAGTTTTGACTTCTTGAAAAGACTGCTTTAGACAAGGACCCAGATTACCCTGCTCTCATCTGGCTACTTAGTATCAGCTGCGTCTTTAAGCCTGCTGAAACAAGTGGCTGGTCTATTGCTACGCTACCTAAAATTCTGTTCTTTGCCATATTTCCTAGTAAGAAATAACAAATATAGCCGAGGACTCATAATGGGTAACAGGAAAGGAAAATTACTAGGACAGCAAGATGGCACTCTGGACAAGAAGTACAAAGGGGTAATGCCCAAGAATCCTTTCTCACAGAACTAAAGCAAGGTGGTTGTCTCCCAGTAAAAATCTCAGGGGTATTCACATACAATAGCCACCATCCTCTTTCAACAAATGCAAGGAAGCCTGCAGCACATAAGCTCCTAGCATCTGAAGTATCTCAGGGGTTTTCCTCCTCAGTGCTGTTAGAAAGCTGTTCACACCTCAGCGCTCTCTCAGACAGCCTGCAGACCCAGTAAAGAATGGCCCTGCCCTAGCTAGCATTTCCAACTCACTGCTGTTTCAGGTAAATACCAGGGTCATTTCAGGGAAAAAGCACAAATTATTGTTCCACACGGATCCAAGTGCCTGTTTAAGATCCTGCCATGTGTAAGTCTGTGCCAAGTGACACAAAGTAATACATAATATTCCTCCTTCAATTTGCCTTTCGAAAGGCTTTATAATGGATACATTACCTTACTTGTTTTTCAAAACTGTTCTGAAAGCACGATCTACATATCACACAACTTAAACACATCCAGACAAGACTCAATACAACGTATTAGACATAATACACTTTCCCTAAATAAATAAAATCCCTAGTTTAACAATATTTTATGTTATATTCTATTAGAAATGTTCCATAAAAAATAATAATCTTTACTACAACGAATTCTATCAGCATTTCTCAGTCATGAGGCTAAACAATGCAACATCTATCAGTTACTCTAATGGAAGAAAGTTATCTCTATTCTAAGAAATTAAAATATTTTTCTTGTTGTATAATATGGAACTATAGAGTAACACCAAGTAGACTTTTACCTTGGTTTTCAGTTTTTTATTTTCTTCCAGCACAGCTTCATATTTTTCTTTCATCTCTGCCACTTCCAAGCGAAGTGCCTCTATTTCTGGATTCTCAGGAGCTGAAGCTCCCAGATGATGCTTCAGAAAACTGATATTTAGATGTTAAGTATTTCTTCAGTTATTTAACTACATTTTAGTTTTAACACCCGTGCTGAAGTTAACACTGCAGTACACATGGTGAAAATTGCAGTAAACCATTCAGATGACTACAGGAAAAAAGTTACCAAAATAAGAGAGCTGTTCAAATTTATAGCTATATTCCTTAAAAACAAACACAAACAAGATATCAGTACAAATTCTTGTGTTACTACCTCCTTCTCTTCTTAATTGTAGATGTTCTGAAAAATTAAAAGAAATAACAAAAAAAAAGGCAATACCTCAAAATGGAGGCTGCTTAAAAATAGCAAGACACAAAATAAGCTAATTTCCCCCTTCTTCATGTATTTGAAAACAAGAAAAAGACCAGAAAAAGGAAGTGTGAAGAAGCAAATTTCTGAACCCATTGCCACTGCAGGTACTCAAATCTAATGCTGCAGGTCTACAACACTGAAATGGCCTACAACTTGGCTTCATAATTCTGGCATACTGAATACCCAGTTCTCTTGCATCCTGTCAGACTCTGTTAGCTTGTGAAAATGCAATAATTAGGTAAAGTGCATTGATAAAAGTCATGTTCTCAATGCAAGGTTTTGAAATGAGCCTATCCAGTTCACTCACAAGTCAGAAGCTGTACTGTGCATGAAGCCTCAATAAGTCACAGCAAAGAAAAAGGATACTCCAGTGCACTATCTGGTTTCTCTGGCTCTTCATATAAGGCTACCAACACTGCAAATAGAAAATATTCAACAATTGCAAGAAGTTCATGCAGCTCCAAGTTTTTAAAATATATACCAGCAGTCAGGAACCTTACAAGTTGTGCTTTCCCATTTAACAAGATTTTCACCTGTATACTTTGACATAAGCAACAGGTCTGCTGTATCAGAGGGGACAGAGCATTCCACCTAGTAACAGCTAAAGAGTTTTCTTGATCCCTAACCCCACACAGTCTTTGGCTATTCTAGCACAGAACACAAAATGGGCTGAAAAAATTTTACTCATGCCATATGCACCCTAGTACTAGCTTTTGCCCGTGACACTGAAATTCTAACTGTATTATTCATTAAACTTCTACTTAAGCTACATCTTTGAACCACAAGACATCAGCAGTTTTGTAACTTTCAGCATAAAAGCAAACCTCCATTGAGCATCTATAACTACAAAACTAAATGTCTAGGTGACACTGATAATCTTTACCGATGGGGGCTCTAATGGCCAAAACCGACAGACAAAAGCAGCAATACCCCAACAAATTAAATAAGAATAGCCATATACATAGCAACATAACTGGATACTCTGTCACATGAATGCCCAAAGAGTTCCCAAACATAAACCACTCCCTGCTCCCCACAGGGGTGATGTGCCAGTTTCAGATGTCTGAACTACACAGCCAAACTGGTTTTAAGCTAAGTACCTCCTAAGTTAAAAGCAAAATTAGGCTGCCTCACTGCTTGGAAGACTTGATTTGCCATCCCATAGGATGGTACTGCGATTGAAAAATCAAATTATACTCACACACAAGGCCAAGAGTCTTAGTGCAGCAGCTATTCGCTTGACATCCTAGATCTGCTGCTCCCTCTTTAAACAGCATATTTTCAATATTAACAGAATATTATTTTTTCAATATTAACTGAAATATTAACAGATTTTTGCCACATACTGTTAGAAGGTTCTTAAAAAGATTTTAGAAGGATTTCATAGATACCAAATCACACGTGTCAAGTTTAGCATCATCACTTTCCCCAGCCTAAAGGAGAGTCATTATTCCAGAACTCAGTTTCATTCATTTTAGAAAAAGCACTAAGCTCCATCCAAGAAAGAGTACTACACAATTAAAGTTTTTCTAAGATAACGTTTGCTGTTATTTCACCTCGAGCACTGACTTCCTCTGGCAGAGTAACAGGCCCCAGAACTTGCGAAAAGCACGCTTTGAAAGAAAATAAATTAACCAAAAAAGCACGCATTGAGTGAAGCACTTTGGCCGAAGAAGAGAGGTCTCCAACACACCAGGTACGGGGAAAGGACCCGCCTTCCCGCTCTACACGCACCTCTAACAATCGCCCCCCACACGATGAACGTGCGGGGAGGAAAGCACGGTTTGCAGCTCTCGGGGCACGTTTCCAGGGGCCCGCTGCCCTCTCCCGGCGTGCACCGCCCCGCCGCGCAGCTCGGACTCCATTTCCAGGCCACGCCGCACCAAGTTTTCCAGGCGAGTTCTTCTGCCGGCCGCCTCGCCGGACTGAGGAGAAAAAGCGATCGGCGAGGCGAGGCGGGAAGCCAATGGAGAGCGGCAAGGCAGCCCCGGGGACGACCGCGACACCGCCGTGCAGGGCGGCAGCTGCTCCGCGGGAGCGGGACACCCTGAGAGGGACGGCACCCGCCCGCAACGCCCACGAAGAGCGCCCGCCGGCCCCTCGGGCGGCACGACGTGAGCCGGAGACTTACCCTTGGTGAGCATGTCCAGCACTCCCGACTTCTCCAAGTACTGGCGGAACTGCTCCCGCTTGGAGTCCGCGGCCTGAGGGAGGACGCCCACACGGTCAGATCGGCGGCGCGCCCCGCCTCGACTGCGGAGGCGGCCCTTTGGCCCAGGCCGGTCCCGCTCTCCGCCGCGGAGGCGGCACGAAGGGCCGAGCCGGTGTCGGTCGGCGGCCCGCCGCTCCGCGCAGCCGGCACAGAGAGCGGCACCGCGCCCACGCCGGCGCGCTCCCCCCTACCTTGTAGTGCGCCATCTAAGCCGCACGGCGCCTGCCCCGGCCCGGCGCCTGCGCCCTGCGCTTTAACGGCGCGAGCGCTTCCCCGCGGTTACCGGGGCGACGGCGCCGCGGCAACGTCCGGGCCTCGCCCCGCGCGCCGGCTCCGCGCGCCGCTCTCGCTCCCCTCAGGGCGGCCTCGCCTTCCTCAGGGCGGCTTCGTTCCTCTCAGGGCGGCCTCGCTCCCTTCAGGGCGGCTTCGCTCCCCTCAGGGCGGCTTCGTTCCTCTCAGGGCGGCCTCGCTCCCTTCAGGGCGGCTTCGCTCCCCTCAGGGCGGCTTCGCTCCCCTCAGGGCGGCTTCGTTCCTCTCAGGGCGGCCTCGCTCCCCTCAGGGCGGCCTCGCTCCCTTCAGGGCGCCTTCATTTCCCTCAGGGCGGCTTCGCTCCCCTCAGGGCGGCTTCGCTCCCCTCAGGGCGGTCTCGCCGTCCCGCTCGCTGCCCCCTTTCTTGCGCGGCACTGGCCCTTGTCCCGCTCTGCTCTGCTCTCCTCGCCGGGGACGGTTCCGGGACTCGCCGCAGCCTGCGAGGGCTGTGCTGCCCGCTGGCCGGGGGACGCCGCCACACGCGGCCCCGGAGCTCCCCGCGGAGGAGGCGAGCTGTGGCGGCAGGAACCGTCCGGAGCGCGGCCGGCAGTGAGCGGGGCCCGAGTGTCTCCGAGCGCCCCGGTGTTCGGGCGGAGCGGCGAGCTGTCCTGCTGGTCGCTGGAGATTTTTTTCTGTTTTCCAGAGTAAGCCTTCTGGTTTGTGAAATTCAAAATGTCTGAATGGTAAATTTGAGTAGCTGCAGCTGACTGAAATCACAGGAGAAAGTTGCAGCAAGCAGCAGCTGCAGAGGTGCCTACCCAAGAGACTCGGAAGAGTGATACATGGTGAAATCTTCGCATCGAAAGGAAAGTCTTTTGCCTTAGCCTGTGTAAAAAACAAAACAAAACAAAACAGAAGCAGTTGTACCTGTTTACTTTTCTGAAACGCTGACAAATAAAATCTATTTATTATAGAAATAAAAAAAAGTAAAAAAGAGACCAACCAAATGCTCTTGCACGTAATGTTAGGGACTTTTCACACTTTTTCTCCATGCTCTTCTGCAATGTTTATATTTTTCAGTGGTTACTCTTCATTTGGCAAGGTGCTCTGATGAAACAGAATGTTTAACTCGTGTCCAGACATAAAAAAATTAATAAAATTCCTCTTGCAGCAGCAGAACAATGCTTTTTTAATAGTCTTGAACAACAAAAACACAAGTGTCATATCCCATACATGAACATCTAAATGCTAACTTTCTATTATTTCTATTGTTTAGACAGCAGGAAGAGAGTGCATTAAACACTAGGCTTTTTATTATAGAGGGATTAAATGCAAAACAAGCATTAGCAGTTATTGCCCACAGAATCTTATACATCAGGAAATGCAAGAATCAAAGCCACACCAGCAGCATTAACTTGCCTAAGTCACACTATACATTTATGTATGTTCCAGTATATTACACAATCTGAAATTTTACAGTGTACACACAATTATATAGGGCTGTATTTATGTATACACATAGAACAATACTAGAAGTGAAAAGGATACTTGCTGGAGAGAAATCTATCCCGAATAGTTTTAATAGTTCTAGTGGGTATTTCTTACGTAGACAGGACCAAATTAATGTTGTTGCTACAAGCAAAAGAGCCTTTAAGGTTTTCTGGTTCTTTTTTGCTAGTATTGTACAGTTTTCAGTCAATCTGAAACATGGCTCTCTGGTAAGCATAATGACAATGCACTTTAAGAATTTAATTGTGCTGTAACATCATGATCTCACAAATTGTTTTTTTAGTACATGGTACAGTAAGTCAAATCTGCTAGTAAAAAATACACACAAAAAAACTAATGCGTTCCAGCTGTGACCAACTCAGCAAGTATTTATAGTGTTTCAGTGCTGTGCAACTCAAATAAATGTATTTCATACATAGAAAATTTGGTTACAAATGTACCATAGTATTTTGTTCATCTTTGCCTCCTGTGTTATTTCAAGACGTTTCATGGAACTTCCTTTACACCACATGGACCTGAACAGCAAGTGGATGAATGTCCTAATGTTTTGTTGTCCTCATAAAAACCACAAACACAAATGCTCCTCCCAAACAGGTAGAAGCTTTATTTGATTCAAGTTATCAGAATTTGGCAGAGAGGCAAACAGAAAAGGAGTAATTTTACTGTTTGATAAACTTTTTATATGTCTTTTGACATGGTAACTGAAAGCAGGAAGGTACTACCATGTTTGATTTTTTTTGTTCTCTGTTTTTGGTTTTGAGTTTTTTTGTGTTTTCCACAGTAAGCCTTCTGGTTTGTGAAATTCAAAATGTCTGATTTCAGTAACTTATTTTCTGATTTTACTATCTTATTGGTGTTATGAAAAATGTCAAAAGTTAAGCTCACAACATGTCTGTAATTCATAATATTTTAAAAATGTGTGGTGTATTGAATTCTGATAATATACTATATGAAATTCACTTTGATTTTTCTGCTGAGGAAGTCAGTGGCGATACACTGAAAAAAATGTGTACCATGGAGTCAAAGAATTAGTAATCTGTTTTGGAAATGTTTTTTCTCTTTGTATTTACTGCAGTTTGAACAGTGGAATATGTTTGACATTCTGCTTTCGGTCAGCTATCAAATGTCTGTTTGAATGCTCAGACTGATTAAGCAGAAACATGTTTACCAATAAGTTCTTCTGAGAGCACCAGTGCCATCTTTGGCCTAATTTGATTTACTGATCTTTGTAAAAAATATCATTAGACTGTAAATTTTGTCTTCTACTTTTATTCAGTTTAAATGGTATTAGCTGTGATTTTATGCCTGACCTTTTCCTAATATGTGGATTGGGAGGATGTATGTTTTCCTCTTTAGCTGGAGTGTAGAAGTTTATACACTGGGGTCTGTGCCACATTTTCATAACAAAGGAAGTAGAGACTGTTTAAAATTACTTAGCTACTATTCAAAGGATTACACAACTTTTCTATCTATGTAAACAGCTGGTTAAAGTTGAATTATTTAGCTACACTTACACATAGGTCTGGGTTATGTCCCTGTTCAGGAATTATCCCAGCATTGGTTAGTGCAGCTAATAACTCACACTATATTTGAAGATCAGTGGGGGCACGCCTACTGCTGGCATTACTTGACAGTGACTGGTGCCTGGACAGAGACAAAAGCTTAGGACTACTCCAGTTTCTGCTTTGTGTAGATTCTGAGCTCACCACCCCCATAGAATCAGAAGTGTCTGGTCGGCTGGAATGTTTTACATCAGCATTGTAAGGAATTTGGGCTTTGTTTACACTGAAACTGCTTTTTCTTCTGTCACTGTTCTTTGGAAGAGAATTTGTTGGTGCTCCTGTGCTCTCAACCATTGCCTGTCGTCTAGAACTGGTACTAGGAAAAGTTGTATCAGGTTGCATTGAAGTTTGAGATGGCATCTCAGCAAAGCTTCTCAAGTACGTGTTTGAAGCTGTGTCTGCATTCTGAGTAACAAGAAGAAAATGTTTCTTTTCAGCCTCTTCTTGTGCATCATGCATCTCAGTCCAAAGCTCGCCAAGAAAGCCTTCATTATTATTTGTGCTAGCATTTTGAGTCTGATTGTCTAAAGAATTTGTAGCTGGCCTCTTCTCTGGAGATTTGTTTTCCTGGTTGCAATGGGTGTAATTGATGCTGCTTTCTGTACGGTTGTTTTGCACAGACTGAAACATAGAAGGAGAATTTAAAACTGGGTAGAGCATAGCGTCAGTTTGCTTTTCCATCAAAAAAGTGTAACTGCTAAGAGCACAAGGAAGTGTTTTCTGAGGGGTAGTGGGTATTCCCAAAGAAGAGTGTTGTATCACAGAGTATTTCTTAGATTTGTTTACGTAGAAATTGTCAGAGTCATCCTTGTTTTTATTCTGCTCACAGAGTCCCATTTTAATTTTTCGGAATCCTAAGTGGATAATTTCTAGAATATTTAAAAGTAATGATACACTTGCTATTGATTGCATGAATAATATAAACACTGTCTTTTCTGTTGGTCTAGATACAAAGCAGTCAACTGTGTTTGGACATGGGTCTCTCTGACATTTATAAAGGGGATCTAAGTGAAAACCATAAAGAAGATATTGCCCAATCATAAAGCCAACTTCCACTGCAGATCTTGTGAAAATATGTATCACGTAAGTGCAGAGCAAAGAGCCTCTTAGGGGTGCTTTGTTGAGCTTTCTTTGATCCAATTGCCGGAGTTCTCTCTCCAGTCTTTTACGATTTTCAGTCATTTCTAATTCAGTGCTTTCAAGTTCCACCCTTACCTGAGCTTTCTTTTTTTGCCTCTCTTTTTCCAAGGCTCTTAGTCTGTATAAGGCATGACCCATATACACCAAGGAAGGGGAAGACACAAATAGAACTTGTAAGACCCAATATCTTATGAGAGAGATGGGAAAGGCCTCATCATAGCACACGTTTCTGCAACCAGGCTGCTCAGTATTGCAAATAAATTCTGACTGTTCATCATTCCAAACATTCTCAGTTGCCACTCCAAGGACAAGCATTCGAAATATGAAGAGGATCGTTAGCCAAATCTTTCCAATAATAGTGGAATGAATGTGGACCTCCTCTAAAATGCCTCCAAGGAAATTCCAGTCTCCCATGGTTATTCTGCCATATTAACACTAAAATGTATGAGAGGAAAAAGTATCAAACATTGTAAAAGTTGCATTCCTTCCTTAATGTATTATGAAAAAAACGACACTGGTAAAACTATAATATCTCACATTGTAACCATGGGAACATGACCAACTGCTCATTGATAATTAGGTATTATTTTCTCTCATCTACGAGATGGAGAACTGCATCATCTGTCTGTGTCTACTTTATTATTAACATCCCAACAAGCACATCACTACAAGATATTAAATACCCTCAGTCTGCATCAGATCAGTGGAAACTAGAGTGCCTGATCTGCAGCAGGATTTTAAGAGCATTATATGATCCATTTGAACCATCATACAATAACAATGTGAGAGCAGTACGTTTATATTTATCGAGGCACAGGAATATTTCCTTGTCCTCTTTTTGGATGTTCCAAGCCCCTTGTCACAGCTGTAATTATGGCAGTCCAACTACTGTTTCACAGAGAAAGTTGGTTATATAAAGGAGCTCAAGAAGGAATAAATCATTTCATAAAAATAACACTATTAATTAAAAAGACATGTTTAAGCATATCATGTTATGCAGACATTTGTTTTTTATTTATATAAAATTTATTTATATAAAATTTATTTATATAAATATTTATTTATATAAATATTTATTTATAAATATATTTATTTATATAAATAAATAGAATTGCTGTAATTGGTTAGCTTCCTCTGATCAATGATACCTGCATTTGTAATAGTGAATAGAGTGCCTAACTGTCAAGCATTACCATCTTTGGCCACAACTCTATGAAAAAGAAATTATTTACACAAAAATTCTTTACCAGCTTTTTCCTAAATGACTGTCATCTGAATACAGATAAACTGGTAATATATGTGTGTAATTGTACATCTCACCTTTCTTTCATATGCTTGTTTCTCCATTAACAAGATACTATATTGTGGACAAAATTTTAAATTCCTTTTCAATATTTACATTATTGTATACATATACAATTGTAACACATTTTTTTTTATGTGTAGGGACAAGCAAAACACTTGTAGATTTACATTTTCATTGTATGTACAGTTAATTCAAAAGAATAATATCTTTTGTTGGTATTTTTTAGGATGAAGATGCTTTAGCATAGCATTTTCTCTTCAAAAGGGATTAATTTTCACCCTGTAAAACAGGAGTGATAACAAGACAACAGAAGCTGGAATCTTATGGTTGCAATATTGGTGTCTATAGAGGAATCTTTATGTTAAGCCTTCTAAACATGAAAATACCTTTGCAAATCAGTATACAGGCAAGTTAGACATCTTTTTAAAAGAAACAAAGTAAAAATAAATGGTAAATTAAAAATAAAACATACCTGTCTTTACAAAAATGTGTAAAACTAAACGTCTGCGACGTCCGATAAAAAATTACAACCCCTGCTATCTTCCATCAATGTAAGTAAATGGACACATTATGAGCGGTTTATTTTGCTACAGGAGCAAGTGATAGAGCGTGAGCTTTGCCCAGGGAATTTATATTTGCTGGGGCTGAAGGGAGGAGAAAATCGATCTATTGTTCAGTCTACTGCTGCTCCAAGCATAATTTAACTATGAACAGTAAAAAATCTCATTTTTAAAAGCTAGAAATAAAAAATCTGCAGCATTAAGTTCTTTGAGATTATATTCTCTTTTGCCTCTGTAGCACCTTCTAAGTTTCAAGAACAGTCTCAACCTCAGGAAAACAGAATAAAACAGAACTTTCAGACTAAGTTTCAGTTTACATATCTCAGTAGTAGCAAACATTCAGCTTGCCTGTACAAAAGAAGGAAAATCTTCCCAAACACTACCACAGTAAAACCTGCAGACAATCTGTTCTGCAACAGCTTAGCACCACACTCCAGATGTAAAAACAAACCAGTGGCTGTACTTATGGCCCCTCCAAACTCACTCCCTCTTCACAGACAGCATCTCTAATATTCTATGACTCTGCACTTCTCATTTATTCTCCTGAGGCTGTATTACTTGTCATACTGACATCTTTAAAAGACTCCTGAACCTGACAATGGTTTTACTCCTATTTTCCCCATCCGTATAATTGAGTATGTCTTGTTGGGAGCAAATCATTATAAATCCTGTCTTAAATGTCAGACATACTAAAGATGTTATTCTTCTTGATAGTGATACTTATGTATAGCCTATAAAAACTGACTAGGTGACACAAGTTCCATTTTTAATCCAGACCATAAGCCACCCTTCTGCATTACCTCAGCAGGAAAAACAGTGGGAACAGGCTGAAATACTTTGTTATAAAAGAGCATACAAATTGCCTGGTCTCAAAGAACATTAATGGATGTAATTGTTCATAGGTTACAATCTACTGCTGTTAACTTTTTATTTTATATTCCTCCCTTTCCTATTCCTTTCTTTACTTTAGATGGATTGTAGTAGCACAATTGCCCTGTGACTGAGATGAATGCATGGGTTTCTTTTACTGAAGAACACGATTACTTCTGGTAGAAGATTTGGTAAAGCTATGCATTATACATCCTCACCATGTTAGGATGTGGTAGAATTAGAACTGAAACCCACAGTTGTACCTATACTTCACAAAGTTATCATTCTCTGTTTCTTCCTAGAGGAGGATAAAGCCACTGGAACAGAATGAATATTCCTAAATTACCTTTTATCAAGTTTAAACATTTTTGGAAGAATGGCAGTGGAAGTTCTATATGTTAAAGGTACATAAATAGCTTGGGTCAGAAGGGACATTAATATACTGCCTAGTCCAAACTCCTTCCATGGGCAGATTCAGCTTTTGCCAGGTTGGGTTCCTCAAAGCCTCATCCTGAGTTTGAATGAACTGAGCTTGAATGCTTCCAGTGCTGGGGCATTCACAACTTCTCTGGTAAGCTGTTCAGTGTCTCATCACACTCATCCTATATAATGTCTCTGTTTGCTTACATAAAAATTCTCAGAGTAAATGCTTTCTTTCAAAATTCCTCTTGGCACCTGGGGGTAGACCACAGCTTGGAAGCTGAGATGATGCATAAAAATTATTTAGGAGAGCTTAAAAATCTACTTTTTTTTTTCTTTTTTGAGGTGATCAAACTGCTAAAGTCCATTTTGGGTACTGATGGTAAGCTGAGGAAACACTTTCAAACACTCTAAACATTAAGAAATGTTGGGCAGTGAGGAGGGAAAAATACCTTGTTGTGCAAAAGAGAAAAAAAGAAATAAATATGTTTATTTTGTGTACAAAAGTTTTTCTGGAGCCAGCATTAGCAGTGCAATGGCCAAGGGCACAGCTTCATTAGGCATGCCTGGTATTAATGTGCAAGTCCATTGCTAGGACCAATATGAGTTAAGAAGCATTACTAGCACTATAATGTTCTTTTAGGTGATCCTCATCAGCACTCTGCAAAAGTGTAGTGCTGATTCAAATGTCCTATAAAGGATGAATAAACTTCCTCTGCTGAGAACTCTAAAAAGCTAATCATTATCTTTTAATTTTGGCGCTGAAGATCATTCAATAGGTCATGTCCCATTTCACACTTGACAGCTTGCCTGAAAGTACTCAATCATTTCGGCAAGCTAGCAGTCTCCAGCCAGCCATTTCTATGAAGTATTTAAAGTAGGATTCTAAACATGTGTCTTCTATTGAGTACTTAAAGTAGGTGTCTAAATATTTTTCTGTTGTTGATAAAAACCCCTCTAAGTCTGCTGAAGTGGTCTGCAGACACACACACCCCCTGCCAGCTCGTGCAGAGATGCTGAAGCTTTGCTTGAAAACCTGAAGTGTTTGGTGAGACTGAACTACAATGGCTGGTGATTTACTTGCTCTGTAAAACCTAAATATTAGAACAAACAGGTAATGATCCACACAGTGTTCCAGGATGCATTATCTCATTTTAAATGGTTCTAGAGTTACATGACAACTTGACAAGTCACAAGGGAAAATAAATTCAAGTGCCTACTATGATTTTATAATGTTGATGCTGTTTTTTACCTTAGTTCAGAGCTTGCAGCTCTGGCTATTTACACAAACTGTTCATAACAACATTCAGAATTTAGTAATTTATTGATGTATGGAGAGACTATTCATTTTTCTTTCAGGTCTAGAAGCTACCTCACTGTTTTTTTATTCACTGCAAAACATTCTCTAAATTTTTATGACTATATTGATTTTTCTTAGCTTAGGATCAAACGTCACAGTAATCCTCCAATCATGGAAATATTCTCTGAAGATCAAGGCGTTCTCATCTCTATACATCAATAATGTGCACTTTGTGTGTACAATTGATTTTTATTTTTACTGTTATCTGTCTGACCCACAATGGACAGCTAGATAAGTAGAAGCACAAACATCAGCAATGTGTCCTACATGTTTTTAGAGTAACATGAACTCACTCCCAGAATTTTCTATCAGTAATGAAGGAGGGCCACAAATTTTAAACTGAAACAATGAGAAATTTGGACAACTGTACTATTCAATGTTGTCTTTAGGATCACCAAATTCAGCAGTACTGTGTTTGAAGGCAGACCAGAGATTACCATATCAAGCTGAAGCACATATTCTTCACATTAGTGTATTTTCTGTGCTGCCTTACAGATTCACTTTTTATTGCTAAGATACACATGCAAATCAGTAGGTGCCTTATAGATTCACTTTTTATTGCTAAGATACACATGCAAATCAGTAGGTGCACATTTATGTTTTCACTTTCACAAGCAAAATTTCTGAAGATACCCTGGCCTGTATCAGAAAGTTTAAGGGTTTTTTTCTAGTTTCTGTCTGTCTTTATCTTAGTTCATTGTTGATATTCTTCAGTTCATTCTTCTCTTAGCTCTAACTTAGCTTTAAAATTTTGTATTTTCTGTATGCTTTTATACCTTGCTGTATATTTTCCTCTCTTAATCCCTTGGCTTTAAAATTCTACTTATACATATACACTGGTACCGTAGTTTTCTGTGCCTGTTTTTGGTTCTCTCCTGACCTTGCTCCTCTTCGCATTTGCAAGTTTCTTTCCATGTCGACTTTATAAGGCTTCCTCTCGCTATTGTTTTTTTCTTCTTTCCTGTTCTGTATCCATCTGCTGGGGGCGGGGCCAGTGTCTGTGGTTGGGGCCAGGGAAGGGAGATGGGCTCCACCCGTGAGCTGCATCATCTAGGTGGTACTCATGATGTGTGAAAGTGGCTGAGCCAAGGATTAAGGTAGGCTGCAGGAAGGGATGGGCTGGGGCAGCAAAAGGTGCAGCCGCTGAGGCTGGGTGTATAAACCACAGCCTCTTGTCAGGGTGCTCTGCTGTTCCTTCAGCTGCTGGCAGCTCCTAGGCTGTTTCAGCTCTTTGGGCAGGTATGGTCTGGCGTTTAGAGGAGTGGAGCTCTCTGAGTAAGGCTTCAGGACTGGTCGAGGTTCAGCAGCTATGCAGTAGAAAATACACTTGTGACACCTCCCCAGTCAGGATCCTGGAGGGAACCCCCCTGCTGCCCCTCTGCTGCCAAAATAAAACCACCAGCCTTGGCGGCCTCAGGGGTCCTCATGGTCTCCGTGGGTCTCATGGTTTCCTGGAGTTGGGGCTCCCACGTGGCAAAGACTCCTACCAAAATCGGGCTGAGCCCCCCCCATCCTAAATGCCCCCCCTCCCCCCAAGTGGGTCAGAAATCTCCCTCAAATGGGGCAGGGATCCCCCGAAATGAGTAAGACACACCCACACCCCCAAGGGGTATGGAGGGGAGCAGTGACACCCTGCAAATGTGGGTGGGGGGACAGCCCGCTGTATCGTCCCTCCTCCAGTAAAGACATCAGCCCTGGAGTCTCCACAGTCATCATGGTCTTTGTGGATCTCGTCATCTTCTGGGGTTGGGGAGACAGAGCCCCCACCTAAAATGGGGACGATAGCCCTCCAAATGAGGCAAAGACCCACACAAAATGATGGGGAGTGGGGAGGGACCCTGGATCATCACCCCAAATCGGTGTTGATGACACCACAAGGGAACAACCCAGGACCTGTGACCCCTCCCGACACCCCCTTAGAGGACGCCGGGCCCCGGGTGACCCCGCCACCTTCACCCATCCTTTGGGTCCCACGGGTCCCTCCGAAGCTCCGCCCCCCGCCCCCTTGTCACCCGTCGCAACAGCAACAGCGTTGGCGTTTTGGTGGCGTTTCCCTCCGGGGCGGGGCTTCCTCACCCAAGTCCCCCCAAAACCGTCCCCGCGTCCGCCCCGGCCCCATTTGCTCCCGGACCCCGCGGGATGCGGTCCCAGAGAGGTATGGGGGATGAGAGGGTGAGGCTGTCGCGGGCCCTTTAAGACTCGCATTTAGGGGACGCCGGCCTTTTAAGAGCTCTGGGACAGGGTGCTGGCCCTTTAAAACCCCTGGGAGGGAGCGCTGGCTTTTTAAGACTCCCTTTTAGGGGACGCTGGCCCTTTAAGAGCTGCTTCTAGGAGACACTGGCCCTTTAAGAGAGCCGAGAAGGGTCTGCTGACCCTTTAGGAGACCTGGGGGGGAGGAGGAGGTACACTGGCTTTCACGGAGCGGGGGAATTCCCGGGACCTCCTCGCTGGATTCTCCCCGCGGGGGAGGAGGGGGTTCCCCGGGGAGGAGGGCGGTGCCAGCGGGGGCGGGTGTGACGTAGTAGGAATCCCCGTGATGTCACGACAGGGGGATTCCTGCCTCGCTGGGGGAGGGCCCAGAGGTTTGGGGGTCCCGAGGGGCCCGGTTATGACAGAGAGGTCTGAGAGGTCTCAGGAGTTCAGGGGGACCCCCCGAGGGTCTGGATGAGACACGGGGATCTGGGGGAAGCCTGGGCTTTTGGCGGAATTCCAGGAGTTTTCAGGGCTCCCCAGCATCCCGGTGACTCCCGACCCCCCTTGCACACCCCCAGGTCCCCCCCGCGCCGCTCCGCCCCAGACGGTGAAGCAGCTGCTGAAGGAGCTCCGGCAGCAGAAGAGCAGGGAAGGGGCGAGATCCCCGGTGGGTGACCCCCTCTCCCAGTGACACCTCCCCCCGGGACACCCCTGCTCTCCTCGCTGACCCCTCGCTCTCCCCTCTGCCCCCAGGTTTTGGCTCTGCCCTCCCCGCGCCCCTCGGATGGTGAGTGATCTCCGATCCCCCCGTTCCTCCCAGATCCCCCCACACCCCCTGTGCCCTGTAAATCCTCTCCGTAGCTCCCCCAATCCCTACGTCCCCCCTAATTCTCCCTGTGTCCCTCAATTCCCCTCCATGTCCCTCTCCCCAAACCTTCTCACTCCCCCTCAAGTCCCTCCCCATGTCCTCTCCATGACCAGACCTTCCCTCAGGTGCCGCCTGGCCCGGCGCCCCCGCAGTGACGCCCAACCTCTGTGCGGTCCCACAAGTGTCACCCCAAGGCAGCCCGGGGGGGGCCCATGGGGGAAGGGCCTCCGGTCTGAGGGGGTTTCAGGTGAGGGGGTTGGAGGGGACAGAGGAGGAGGGGGAGGAATGGGGCATGAAACTGGGAGGTTAAAGGGGGGGCAGTGTGGTAAATGGGGGTCAATGGGGGAAAATGAGAGGGCAGTGGGGGGAGAATGGGGGGAGTGGGAGGCAAAGGGAGGGAATAGGGGAAGTGGGGGGGAGAAGAGGGGGCAAACAACCGGGAGGGGAATGGTGGGGCAATGCAGAGTTAAATGGGGCAATGGGATGGTTAAGGGAGGCAATGGGAGGGAATGAAGGAAGCAATTGGGGGCAGTGGAGAGGCAATGGGGGCAGCAGTGGGGGGAGATGATGTAGATGGGGCAATGGGGTGGCAGCTGGTGGGGCAAGGGGAGGAAAATGGGGGGGTCATTGGGGCAGGATTTGGGGGGCACTTTGAGCTGTGGGATGTAACTGGGACCAAGCCCCACTCCATCTTGACTGCTGCTCCCCAAGGCTGCTGCTGTCCCTGGCCCTGCCTGGCCCCATCCCCCAGTGCCGTGGGGAGAATTTGGGGCCCCACTGATGGGAAGGGAGACCCCAGACCTGTATCCTGAACCCCAGGAACTGGCAGCTGCCCGTGCTGCACTGGGGGGCCGAGACCCCCGGGAGCTGCTGCGGCAGGACGAGGAAGGGGACACGTGAGCAGGGGGGGCCATGGGAGGGCACTGGGGGGTACAGGGGTCATAAGGGGTCCGTGAGGGATCAATGAGCTAAATTGGAGCAAACAGGGGGTGTCAATGGGGGCAATTTAGGGGGTCAGTGGTGTGAAGGACAGTCAGTGGGGCCCATAGGGGTGCAGTGGGAGGGCAATGGGGTGAGTGGAGGTCAATGGGGTGTTCAGTGGGGGGGGCAGTGGGAGGAAGTGGGGTCAGTGTGGGGTAAAAATAGGGGAGTCAATGTGGAGGTCAGTGGGAGGCCCATTGGGAGGCAATGGGGGAGTCAGTGGGGCAAGAGCAGCGCTGGGAAGCCCCGAGGAACAGTTGTGAGGCACTGGGAGGGGCTATGGGGTGACAAGTCTTTTTGGGGGGTGTGTTCTGGGTGAGACGTGGTGGGGGGGCAGGCAGAGGGGGAAGGGAGTCCCATCTAACCCCCCTTCACCCCCAGGCTGCTGCACGTGCTCTGTGCCGGGGGGCTGTGGGCGCTCGCCCGAGCTGCAGCCGAGGTTCTGCGGGACCTGGGGGGACTTGAGGTGCGGGAGCACCTGGGCAAGGTGAGGGGGAGACACACCTGGGGGGCCTGAGGGGACATCTGGAGGAGATCAAGGTGCAGGAGCACCTAGACAAGTTTGGTGGGGGGAAAGAGAAACCAGAAGTGCAAGAACACCTGGGGAAGTTGAGAGTAAAGATGGGGTTATAGGGATAATAAGTGGGTCTTTTTGGGGCAATAAGGGGGTGATGGGGGTAAAAAGACAATAATGGATTGGGGGTTATGGGGGTAATTAATGATGAGGGTGGGGTAATTAATTCTGGGATAATTAATCACAGGGTTCTGTTGCAGCCTAATAACAGGAGGAGTGATGGAGGATAAAAGGGTAATTAATACTGAGGGGTAATAATGGGTGATTAGTGATGGTGTAATTAGAGGCCAATAGAGGGCTAATGAAGGGGCAATTAATAACAAATAATTAATGAGGGGATGATAAGGGAATGATAAGGGGGGGGCAGAGCAGTAACAGAATACCAGGATGATAACTTGAGGGTTTGGGGGTGCTTGGTGCTCCCCAACCATCCCACCTTCCTTTTCTCCCTGCAAGAGCCCCCAGACCCCCTTTACCCCCATGACATCTAAATCCCCCCAGGAGTGACTCAAGCCCCCCTGACCCCCCCATTCTATCTCCCCAGACTCCACTGCTGGTGGCAGCAGCAGCTGCAGCCCCGGAGATTGTACGGGACCTGCTTGTCCTGGGGGCCAATCCTGATGCTGCTGACTACAGGGGCCGCACAGCCCTGCACCTGGCTGCGGCCTATGGGCACCCTGAAGTCCTCCAGGTGAGACCCCAACCCCCAGGAGGACTGGACAACCATGGAGACCACAAAACCCTCCCAAAGGGACCCCAAAATGGGTCCAGAAGGGACACAGTTATCCTGGGAGACCAGGGAACTGCCCTAGGGGGCATCCCTGGTATCCAGGGGGACCCCAAATCTTTCCCCTCACCTTCCCAGGCCATGATATCCTCGGGGGTTCCTGTCAACGTGGAGGCCAGAAATTTTGAGGGTCAGCAAATCTGGGGGGGGCAGGGGGGCAGCAAGGGTGGTGAAGGGGCTTGGGGTGTGTCCCTGGTTTTGGGGTGGGGGTGATTCTTGGGGAATCCTTGTTTGGGTGGGACATGGGAGAGTTCAATTGATGGGTCCCCAATTGGAGGGGGCAGGGGACTCAGGGGTCCCTGATTTGGGGAATCTGATGAGTCCCCTGTTTCAGGGTGTCTTGGGAGAGTCCCACTTGAGCAGTACTCAAAACAGAAGGGGCTTGGGGTCCCTGGTTTGAAGGAGACCCTGGGGATCTCCATGTTTTGGTAGCTCTTGGTGGGATTCACTGTTTGGGGGGTGGGGGGGGTCTCCAGTTTGGGGGTCCTGGTTGATGGTGGGAGGGTCCCAGGGGGTGTGTCTGTACTTTGAGGGGGTCCCTAGGAGGTTCCCAGTTCCAGGGGAGTACTGTTTGGGGGAGGGGCCCTTCCTGACCCCTCTTGGTTCCCCCCCAGGCCAGACCCCTCTGCACTGCGCTGTCCTTGCACACAATGCTTCGCTGCAGGGAGGGTGCACCCCCACAAGAAGCTCTGCAGGGGGGTCCCCCACTCCCCAGGACCGGTTCCGCTGTGTTGAGCTGCTACTGCAGATGGGGGCAGACAGCAGCAGCCAGGTACAGACCCCCCCAAGGACCCCCAGGTGCCCCACGACTCTCCAGGTGTCCCTCAGATCCCCTGGGTTACCCACACAGGTCTCTGTGCCCCTCAAAGATGACTGTGTCCCATCCCAGGGTCCCTGTGTGCTGGGCAGACCTGAGCTCCTGGCCATTGGGGTCTGTTGGGGTACCTTGGGAGGGTTGGGGAGGGGTGTGAGACCCCCGTGTCTCCTTTCAGGGTCCCCATGGGCTGGATAGACCTGCACTCCCAGGCACTGGGATCTCTTGGGGTCCCCCTGGGGAGGTTGAGGAGGTTGTAGGGGCGTGGGACCTCCTGTGGGCCCCCCCGACGCCTGTCTTGCCCCCAGGACACCAAGAGCAGCCTGACAGCGCTGCACCTGGCCGTGCGGGGAGGCAACCTTGCCCTGGCCCACCTGCTGCTGCGCCAGCCTGGCATGGCCCCCCGCCTTGTCAACATGAAGGTTTGAGGGACTTGTGGGGCTGGGGGGGGGCTCTGGGTTCCCCCTAGGGCTTTGTGGGGCACTTGGGGCTGGGGGACTTCTTTGGGGCTCCGGGGGCTGTTTGGAGGGGTCTGTGGAGCTCTTTGGGGTCCCTCTAGTGGCTTGTGGGGCATGAAGGGGCTCTGGGAAGATCAGAGGGATCAAAAGGGCATTGGAGGTTTTGGGTGTCTGTGGAGAGTCCGGGGGAGGTTGGAGGTATCAGTATCAGATCTCAAGGGTCTCTGAGGTACCTCTAGGGGCTGGAGGGTGATTTGTGGGTACCCTGAGCCCCCTCACGTCCCACAGGCCCATGGGAACACCCCCCTGCACATGGCAGCAGCACTACCTGGGACCCCCAGCCAGGAGCCCCTTGTGAGGCTGCTCCTGGCCTGGGGTGCCGACCCCAGCACCCGCAACCTGGAGCACGACCTGCCCCAGGGCCTGCTGCCCCCTGGGTCCCCCGGAGACCAGGTGAGACCCCCGGATCACCCTCACACCCAGCGCCATCCCCAGCATCCCTCTGCACCCTAAAACTTCCTGCTGATGGGGGGAAATGCCCGGAATTGCTCCTGGAACCCCCAAATCCCACTGTTTTGCCTCAGATCCCTGCTGCTGTGCCCGAAAGTTCTGCTGTTGTACCCCCAAACCCTGCTGCTTTACCCCCAAATCCTGCTGCTTTACCCCTGCATTTTCAACCACCCCCCCAAAAACCGTGGGGTCCTGTCCCAGGACCTTTGGGTGTCATCCCCATATTCTGGGGTAGAACCCCGTGTTTTGGGGACCTCCCTGAACCCTCCCTTTCCCACAGCTCCGCCTCCTCCTGAGGAGCCGCCGGGGGTCCCATCGCCCCCCCCACACCGCCGAGTGACGTCAGAGGGGCGGGGTCTCCCGGTATCAGATGGGGGGGACACCCCCATATTGGGGGATTTCCCCCCCGCCATGTTAATTTTTCCTGATTTCAATGAAATTGCCCCCAAATTTCTGTGAAATGAGTCTGAACCACATTGGTTTGGTGGGGGGCGAGCATAGAGGGGGTTCAGCTCCCCCTTTCCCCCCCCATAGAACCCTCCCCCCCAGCCTCATTAATGGGGGCTGCTAATGAGGGGCGTCTCCTCTAAACTGGGGGAGTTGGGGTGGAGTATGCCAAATTGGAGGGGAAACCCAAAACCTCAGGGAATTCTGGAATTAAATAAAAACTTTCTTAAAATCTGCTTTTTCCTCCAGTGCTCTCAGTCTCTCCTCAGTCCCTCCCAGTTCATCCCAGTGACCCCAGAAAAATGAGAGGGTTCAGGAACAAAGGGCTTCAAATTGAGAAACCCTCATTTTCTCTTATTTTAAGGATTAAGTCATCGAAAAACCCTCCTTTGATACTATTTTAAGGCCTTAAATTAAGGGGGTAAATGGTGGGAAGCATGAAGGGAAAAGAACAGGAAACATGAAGGAGAAAGGGTGGGAAATGCAAGGGGAAAGAGGGTGATAACCATGAGCCAGTTGGGGTGACTCCCAGAGGTGCCCCCAAACTCTGAGGTTTTCACCTCCTCAGACCTAGGGGTGCTTTAGGGAACATCCTTAGGGATGAGGGGAGCATCCCTTAGAACCATCAAACCCCTCACTGCAGCCACCAAGTCCCCTCACAGCCCAAACCAGCCCAGCTCCCCCAATCCACCTTCAAACCTTGCCAACATCACCCAAAACCATTTTAGCCAGCTACAGCTCTTCTTTAGCACTCTCAAACCTCAGCCAGCACCACTGAAAGGCCAATTGATACCAACAAACCAATCCTGCCCAACTCCCTCTAAATCTGCTTCAACACCACTGAAATTCTTCCTAGCATCCCTAACATCATACTAGCACCTTACAAAATTCCTCCTAGACATGGAAATGGTGGAACTTCCCTAATTAATTTTTCTACTTAATGGGGTTAATTAACCTCTAATTATTTTAATTAATAATAAGCAGTGTAATTTTCCACTTTAGCCAGCATGTAGTAAAGTTCTTTCACAAACTACTATTGTAAGAACAGTTTGGGACAGTTACTGAAATTTTAAGTTTTGCTAAACCAACCTTGATATCCTTCAATGAACAAAGCCTGAGGGAGAGAAATGATGCTGAGAACTTGTTCTGCCAATTGACAGAGGCGATTTAAAGGACACAGACACCCACAGAAAGAATGGTCTCATTTTACTATGACTATTAAGGCAACACAGGAGTAAAATGATACATTCATTAAAACCACACACTTGGCTTTAGCAACAAGCAAAAATAAGCAAGGTAATGCACTTAATCTTTACTACATGAGAGATAGGACAGTGATTGAGAAAGATACATCACCAATTGCCTAAACATGTTACCATCCTCCAGAGTCACTGGGGAGCCCCGTTTCACAGCAAGGATCTGGAGAACCCCACCCAGCAATTGGGAAAATCCTTCACAGTGTGTCCAACCATAGGTGAGGTCTCCAAATTCACCCCAAAACTGGGTCCAGCTTTTATAGGCCCAAACCAACAAGTCAAAGTGATTTGGTTATATTTTTGGCACAGAAAGACCTGGATCTGATGGCACACTTGCCAACCAGGGCTTGGCCAGAGCCCAGGCCTTGGCTGGGAGGGTTTCCCCTAAAATATCTTACAAACAAGCCTCTATTCATGTCAGCTGGGAAAAATTCTTAAAATGATACATTTCTTGCAGATAACTACGCAAGGTTATGTGAAAGTTTCTAAAGCAGCAGGTTTGGTGTTAAAGAGCTGGCATAAGCATCTTGGTCATCTATTTTCAGCTAAATAATACTGATTGTGTTAGTCACACAATGCCCAGGATTCATCTTGTAAGTCACCTCTGGCTGAGTCCTGCACATCAGAATGGGACACCAGGAATGCAAAATGTACAGACTACAAGTACATGTGTCAGAGATGAAGAAACAAAGACAATTCAGCATCTGTTCTGAAACTCTCCCTATGACAAAATGTGATGCTATGAACAGCTGAGAAAGTGCATGACACCACCATGTTTCAACAGAAGCAGTTTGCCAGACTGCTTCTATCCTGACACAACTTTCTGTGCAAGAAATAGATGGACATTTCAGACTCTGCAAGACTGAAATTTTGTGATACAGTGGAGAACAAAAGTACAGTGACACCATGGTTATGTGCACAGTTTACAAGCTGCAAGGAAATGCAGCTGTCACTTGATTCTGGTGCAAATTCAAGTTTGCAGATGGAATGGAAGGTCAGTGAAATCTTTCTGTTCTGGCACATTTTCTCAGAGAGAGTAAAGGATGTTTTCAACTTTGTATCTTCACGTTTGGTCACCCTAATGGCTTAGGATTTTAGCTTTTATATTTTTCATATATTTGTAATCCTGTAATTTTTTAGTGTATAACTCTAAACTCCATATTCAGCTACTGCTTCCCCATTTTGGTCAGACAGAACAATTCCTCTCCAGGCCTGGGAATCAAGGACACCTCACTGCCTCAGGCCCTGAGAAATGGAAACAAAAGTGAGTTGGGGGGGCAAACTTGGGGTAAATGACTTCATTCCCTGAAGCTGTAATTGGAAGATGAACCCCAATCTGCAAATGGACCAAACTTATAAAAGTGTGAAAACCCGTGACCCATCATCCATTTTTGGGTGTAGCCCCTGGGGGGGCTTCACTGGCTCTAAATGTCCCTGAAGACCCTTCAATAAATAGAAGTGCTTTTTATTCCCTTAATTTTATCTGGCCTGTGTTTTTAGGTAGTCTCAATGATGTCTTGGAGTGGCTACCTAGAACAGACACTAGACAGAGTTAAGAGAATAAAGTGGGTATTTATTAAAGGCCTTCAATACACCTTGGGCTGTCAGAGCCTCCCAGAGGCTACACTCAAGATGGACAATGGTCACGAGTTTTTCAGAGAGAAATAAGCTGGGTCTATTTGCATAACAGGGGTTAATTCTCCAATTACAGCTTCAGATAATGAAGTCAGATACCCCCTGTTTGCTCTCCCCTCCCTGATTCACTTCTGTTTATGTTCTTTGGGCACTGAGGCAGATGGTGTCCTGGAAGGATTGTTTTGTCTGACAAAAATGCGAAGAGAGCTTACTAACACTCTTTATGGAGCTCAGAGTTATACACTAACGCAGTACAGGATCTGAAAAAGATGAGCCAAAAACTGAAGGCATCACCAAAATACATCAAGCCGAGGGACAGTGACATCTCTGCCGAGTGCACAGCGCCATCGCGTGGCCGTTCCCCCCACTGCCGCCGCTCCAAAGCTCCACCAGGTGGCGCTGCCTGCACACCCAAGGGCCGCTCCACAGGCGGGACCGCCCGGTAACGGCGCTCGAACGGAACGCGCGGCGGGGAAATGCACGGCAAGGGAGATGGAGAGCGGTGATACCTCCGTAACTTGAGTCAAAGTTACAACATCCTAATATAGCTTGAGCTATAAAATAGCAATATAACCTCAATCATAACTTTCTATACCTATGTAACCTGAATCATAACCTTCTATACAACGTAATAGCTAGTGTACAATTAACTGGTTGATTAAAGCTTAAATAAACAGAAACTCGCTAGGTGAATAATCTCAAAAATAGACAAGTATAACTATATTGGGAAGCAGCAGGATGTACTAATGAGAAATTGGCAAATGTAAAGTAAATTAGCCACAAAATGGAGAATTTATACTGCAGTCTGTCACCTTTATCGCAGAGGAGGTTGGAACTCCCCAGCCGTGGCGCTGCCCTCCTTCCGGAGCCCGCCGGAGCCCTCACGGCTGGGGGGGGCGGGGCTGCAGCTCCAACCGGCCCCGCCCCCTCCGCGCTGAGGGCCGCGCGCTCCGCCCCCTCATCACGTGGGGGGGCTCGCGGGGGCGAGCCCGCCTCCCCGCCCCGCCCAGCGGCCCGAGCGGGCACACCGGAGAGTCACGTGCGCGCGTCACGTGACGCCGTCCCTGGTCGATGAGGTCAGCGCCGTGTCACGTGACCGGTGCCTACGCGCAGTAGGGCCGGGTGCAGATGGCGGACGCGGAGGCCGAGGCGGCGGCGCGGCCGGAGCTGCCGCGGGTGGTGTCGGCGCTCCGCGCTCGCCTCTGGCAGCTACAGGCGGAGCTGCGCGAGCAAGAGGTGTCGGAGGCCTCTTCCCGAGCCTACTGCCGGGGCTTCTGCCAGGTAGGAGCCGGGCGGGGCGGGCCGCGGTGCGGGCTGCAGGCCGGGTGCGGGCAGCGAGGATGCGGCCGGGACAGGCGCGGGGCTGCCGCCTTGGGTCCTCACTCATCTGAAGCTGGCGGTGCGCAGGGCTCGGGGCACCGTGCCCGAGTGCCGAGCAGGGCTGTGCACGCCCTGCCGGGGGCGCCTCGTGGGCTCTGCGCCGCCAGCCCGGAGCCGGGGCCGCGGGCACTGCTCGCCTTTGGGCTTTGGCTTCGCTTCGGACTGGGACATCCTGTGGCCCTCGGGTGGGTCTCTGGGGCAGGCCGGCCGCACCGCATTTTCTCGGTGCAGTCTTGGCTCGGTTCCGAGACCTCTGGTTGTCTGTTTCACTTGTCTCGGGATTAAATCTGCGTATTCGCCTTGTGTGAGATTTGCCCTGGGGTGCGAGGAGTACTTGCTGGCCTATAGGGGCCTACATCGCCCTTAAATCACTGAATGAGCTGTGGTTTGGATATCTTGTCTTGAATACTTGCCTAGTTGCAACCCAGAGGAAGATCACCAATTTCTGAATCTAGGCCCTAAGTTCCAGAAGAGCTGATCTTGACTAAAGCCACAGTGATGAAGATAACTCGTTCTTAAGTAAACTCTTCCAATGGGTAGTTTTTGCTACCCTCACAGCATCATTTACTGTGAGCTCTAAGGTTGAAAGTTTGTTGCAATGCTGGGTTGCAGACTTGTCCCTGTTGAGTCTGAAGAGATTGTGGGTTTTAAAGCAAGAAATAAAAAATGTGGTTTTTAAGCTAGTTTACAACACCTTAGCTGATAAAACTGTAGTATTTGACTGGTGAATGGCAAAATCAGAGAAAAAAGCTTGCTGGTGTGTCACAAATGTATAAGTAGTGTTACCCTCCACAGTCTTCCATTTTGCATCCCCAGGTTGTGTGCTTTGCCATACCATTCTGGGAGAATGTTTAGCTCTTCACTTATTGAAGCAAGAGAATAAGTATATTTGCTAGGTTTCAAAACTCTTTCCTCTCAATACTGCTGTGTTTGTCCCAAGTTCAGTATATGGTGAAGGTCTGTGACCTTGCATTGACATGGAGCCTACTACAAAGTGTGACTCTGTCCATGTTTAGGTTTTGCTAAAATTGTTCCCAGTGGTGTCCATTGTATCAGAACATTGACACAAATATTCAGCTAACACTTAATTGTGGTTGTCAGGACGATCTGTGTGTGTACACATCCAGTTTCCCAGATTAGTTTGGTACAGAAGAAGCTTTAGAGATACTTATCAGTGGAGTGTGGTGAAAGACAGTTCTGCTACCTAAAACAGAAAGCAAACAAACAAAAAACCCCCCAAAAACCCTACCAAACCACGTCCCACAAATAATGTAGCTCTCTAGGTCCTTGTGCTATTACTGTAGTCTGGTTTTATCTGTGGTAGCACAGATAAAAATGGAAAAGATTGGGTTTGAGTTACCATCAGTCTGGGACTTTTTGGATTGTCATGTCCATACTCCAGGAGATGCAATGGAGGACATGGAACTGCAGCAGCTTCAATGAAGGATGAGTTTGTGATGTCATTGTGCAGTCAGACCAGTGTGGGTGAGGTGTAATTTTATGTCTGGATTTCTCCTGACAGAGGATTTTTGTGATAACTTAAATAACTTAAGGTCTGCCCATAAGTGAAATTTAGGGAGCTCAAATTTGTACTAATTACTTGGAAAGTACCACTGATACCTTGTCATAAAGTTATTAAGATACAGCAGAATGTGGCTAGAAAGAAGCTGAATTTATCTGGGCTGAAGTTTGATTTTGGGAACTAGCAGACATAAGGAGAGCTGAAATTTTTTGTGTTTGCCATCCTGTGAGTACAGCTGAGGCAGGGGCCTGGAAGGTGCTCTGTTTTACTGTGGAAATTACCATGGCTGTCAGGCAAACTATGAACCAAATTAGTGAATTTCCTGTGCTTTGAGCTCTCTGAATGCTGTTTTACTACTTGTAAACTTGTGCTGCTGTGTGCAGCCTTCCAGCAGCTCTTACGGGGAATGATGCTGGATGTCACAATTTCCTTGAAGATCCCTATTTTCAAGCAGGGAAATAGTACTGGTGTCCAGGATAACAGATCAAAGAAGATGTTGAAGCCTAAGTAATGGGTTGACTCTGCAACTTTATATTGTATAGCATGAATGCTTTGCACATTAACCTTGGGAAAAACATGTTTTTTGTGGAGAGCACTATGTACCCAAACAGCCAGATAGAGCAACTAGGGAGAGTGTTTGAGGCTGTGTTGTCATAAATAGGAAGAACAATTATCAGTGAAGGGGAGGTTGTAGGATGTCAAAGCATCCCATCTGTCAGTGCCCAGCAGCTCTTGGCTTTTGGAAATTTTTGAAGATGATGTGTTGAGTGCAGTCAGATATGGTTAAGAAGATGAGGAAGTATTTTTCTTAGAGAGTGTCAAAGCTGTAACAACAGTCAGGAAGCTTTGAGACTTTCATCTTTAAATTAGGTCTGAGCAAAAAAATTATTCTTCTGAGGAAGTGCAGCTAAGCAGGTGTTGTGTCATTGCGGAAGATGAAAATCTGTGCAGTGTGGGGGCCTGGGCTGGTCTGAATGTCACACATTGGGTGGATGTGGCCTCTGCACTTCTCACCCCACTTGCCCATCAGATGTTACTGGAATCAAAGAGGAGGGTGGGGTGAAGTGTAAGTGGGTGTGTATTAACAAGACTTTAATGCATGAATACTCTCGTTAGGTAATTACTCTGTAAGGTAGTAATTGCTTCTGAATTGTTACTTGAGAATCCCTTGAACATGTAGATGATCTAATTCTGTCAAGTTAATAAATTTTCCATAGTAGCTTTTATGTAGACCGCCAGGAGAAATCCAGAGTGGACAACTCAACAACTATTATTTGTGAAATAGCACAAGGGCTTTGAAAAACTTCTTTAATACAGTTACCCCATTTGTCAGTATGCTAATGCTAATAATGTCATAGTGTTCAAAACTACAGATCCTTGAAGTCTAAGCTATTAATAAGTCTGTCACCTTGAATCTGTTTTTTACACTGAAATCATTGTTTATGTATTTGACAAGAAGTTTCTCATAAATGGTTACTCAGTGAATTCCTAATGTTAGTTTTAAGACTTTGATCCCACTGCTCAGATTGCACTTGAGCAAGGGTGCAGTGTTTACTAGAAAATTTATTTAATCTTAGAAAGTATTCTGCTGTGTTTTATGGTTTACATAGACCAGGTAGTTTATGATCAAAGTGTCTGTCAAAATAATTGAGTACTAAATTTGGCTTTTAAAACAGATTTGTTTAATGGATATATTTTTAGAAAAGTGCAGGGATTGGTGTGTTTGATCTGTTTCTGTAGCCACTGGAATGGTAGTGTTACTGCTGGCTTTACTAAACTGCTGATTTATGATAGTCATCAGCTGACTCTCTGGGGATTGCAGCTTGACAGTCTCCAAATGTGATTTAATGCTACAAAGCAATATATGATTTGAGTTGTATTATCAAATCCTTCATTAATCTGTTAAATAAGCTTGAAGACTGGCATTACTCGCCATTCACTACTGCAACTAATGATCTTTGTGCTGTGCTTAAGGATGATTTCTGCAAACTTCCAATTTCCTGCCCCCCGCTTATGTCTTTATAACTACGAATATTATGTGAGTTTGGGGAAAGTTTGTAACTTCCATTCACCCAGAAGTTCTATAAATGAATTGTTGGAGAGCAGTCCACAGAACAGCAGATTACTGATTCGTAGATGGTATTTTTTATAGATTTCTTTTTCTTAAGTATAACACATGATTCTGCTAGTCTGCATTGTTTTTAGGCTAGGGCTATTATAGTGTAGTTATATCACTGACATAACTTTGGATACTGGCCACTTATGTCTTGCTGTGCTGGAGGGTAGGTTTTGTCTTAGAGATTTTTGGTCATTATTATAACTGCATTTGGTTTTAGCAAGTTTGTGGTAGGGTTTGTTCCATTCATCATCTGATAAGATCATGTGGGTATTTTTACCCACATTTAGTGTTAAAATAAGTTTGTTGTGTCAGAGTCCCAACTTTAAGTGATTTGAAAACTGATATGGCCTCCCCATCCTCGTAGGACGATTTGTTTTGAGTGGTGAAGCACTCTGAACTTTTTTTTTTCCCATGCAGTCTCAGCCCTAAGGATTCCAAAAAGCACAGCCCCTTTCATTGGTTTTGTTTTCTTTGCAGCTGGCATTAAGCAAGATTTTTACCTTGTTTAATCTAGGGAGAGTACTACTTGGGAGAGGGAGCTGGTGAGTATACAGGCATCACTGCTCTGGAGGTGTAGGAGAGCGTTCAGGAAAGGGCTGTTCTTAGTGAAGCAAGCAGTCAGTAGAGCTGAGATGTCCTCAGCTCAGTGCCCTGCTTGCCCTCAAATTGTACTTCATAGCCTGTCAGAGCATAGTGTGTTAGTGTAGGGATGTTTTAAAAAGTTTGGGACATGCTAGTGTTGGAAAGTACCACTGATACCTTGTCATAAAGTTATTAAGCTACAGCAAAATGTTGCTAGAAAGAAGCTGATTTTTCTGGGCTTAAGTTTGATTTTGGGAAGTAGCAGACATGAGAGTTAAAATGTTTTGTGTTGATGTAATTTCTATTAAAACTGGCTAGATTTGATATTGCTGCTTCAGTGCTGTGCCCAGGTAATGTGGGATTGCTGTGGTCAAGCAGTAGAATCTAGGGCAATTTTGCATTTGAGAAATGCCTACGTGATTATCTGTTCTGGATTTTGTATCCCTTTCTGGTGGCTTCATGTTTGCTGTGTGGGTAATGCATGTATCTTTAAAACACTACACTGTAGTAATGGCTTTAATCTTGAATTTCTTCCTATTTTCTTCTGCATTCTCACTAGTAATAAAGATTCCAGTGTTACATACATGGTTCTGTCTCCATGGTAGTTGTACAAAAGGAGCTAAGTGTAGGACTTCTGCCTGAATATTCTACTTAATAGCTCACATTTTTGCCAATTGCATCTAGCTTTCTCCCCAGTAGAAATTCAGATAACTGTATCAAAATAATAAAGTAAATAAAAATATATTTCAATAAAAGGAAAAATTTCTGTTGAGGTGAAAAGTTGCCGCTTTAAATTCTCCAGAATAAAAATTTCTCATTTCCAGAATTATTCCACTGTGTGTTTGATATCTGTGTTTGATATTTGTTTTTAAGCAAAAATGTGTTATAAGAATTTCTAATGACAACTCATTTTGTTGCAGACACTGCTCCAGTATGCTGGCAGTCGGGGTGCATCGGAACATATTTTGCCTTTTTTGGAAGTGTATCGAATCTCCATCCAAAGCTTTGCTAATGCAAGACCTTACTTGACTACAGAATGTGAAGATGTTCTTTTGGTACTTGGCAGGCTAGTGCTGTAAGTTTTAACTTGGTATATTTTTTTTTTTTGTTTTAAAAAGAACTGGACTTTATAAATCAAGGGGCAAGCTGTTGAAATAGTTTATTGCTTAATTTGACAACTGTATTTTCAATTTATCTCATAAATGTCTTTAGTACATTTTTAATTGTACCACAAAAATGTATTTGAGCATTAATTAATGTGGACAAGTTCTAAGGCTTTGATTTCTGTATTTGGATAATCATGTACGTATTCAGAAGGTTCTGTTCTTTCTTAAAACATTCTGCAAGTATTACTTTCTGTAGAAGAAGCTTAGTGTAGTACTCACAACCAAAACTTCAATATTAGGCTTTCATGCATGGGTTAATGAACCTGTATCCATTGCTCTGCAGTTGCAGCTTTGTGTGTTCTGTCCCCTTTAGTGCAGGGGCATTCTGAATGTGTCCCTTGTTGAAAAGGACAAGCTGATTCGTGTTCATGGCAGTCTGAGTTGTGCTATAAGATTGCAAAGCAGACTAGACACGACTTGAAGCACAGCAGTTCCTGGAACAGAGTAGAGAACCATTTTACAGTCCATCAGCTGAATTGGGAGAACTTGTAGTTCCTCAAAGTCTGTCCTAAGTGCAAAGCAGCTTTTTGTAATTGGAGAGTGAAGCCTGAGGGCTTTCATGTGCACTGTGGTATGATCAGTGTAACCTGAGAATCATAAGGTGATGTGCTGGTCATTCCTTGCTATTGAGGTTTCATCTGAGGAGGGAGGATGAAGATCTAGAACCTTGAACATGAAGATCATCATAGAATAAAAGTGATTCTGTGACAGTTTGGGGGTTTTTTTTGTTATCAGTCTCTTACTTGTTTTGTGCTGTGAACTCAGGTATTCTCTTTAAGATGGACTTTAGCAGTGAACTCCTTGGTCAAATGCTTTATTTTGTAATGGTCTGACTTGCAATATAAATTAACAGCTCAGAACCACATTGTCTCCAAATGATGCCTTGGATTTTTTTTTCTTTTTAATTGTGAGAAATATGTGAACTAGGAGTGGGTTTGGGTTTTTTGAAAATGTGTGAAATCAGAAGAAGTACGTCTTAGGTTCTTACTATGGAAACCTAAGACTTTAACTGCTAAATCATTTACCTGGTAGAGAATACACATTTTTGGCAAAAGATCTTAATTGCTTTTGCAGACTGTTGCCTTAAGGATAGAGTATTATTGTCTTCATCATACTATAGTTAATTAGCATGTGTGTTTTGTTGTTTCCTACTTATGTAAGTTTAAAAGTTTAAACTTTTAAAAAACTTTTAGTGTCTGTTTGCAGGGCCTCTCTACTTGGAGTATTTTCTATATACTTTGCTACTGTTAGATATGTTAGGGTATAATCCTAATTCTTTATCAAAATTGCTTTTTTCTTGTTGAGAAATATCAGAATATTCTGCTTCTGCTAATATGGATTTTTCCAGCTTTCAGTATGAGGAGTTTGTTGTAGCTTGTATATTCAGAAAACCTTGTGTTAGAGGCCAATAGAAAAGCTGACTTGCTGGAATCTCTTCTTTCTTATAATGATTACATTTGAAAGGAATCTAAAGAATGAGAAATAGAAGGTGAGGTGGAAGATAGGGTAAGGTAAACAGCATACCCAAATTAACTCTCCCACGTTTTTTCTTTTTCATAAGTTTCCAAGGGAGTGAGAGAGAAGTTAGAGCAGGGAACTAAAGATAAAAGTTGAGGTTCCATGAGGGGGAGAGAGACTTTTACATAGTTATGGACACTAACATACTGTTCCCATGTAATTGTGATTTTTGGGGAGACAGTTGGGTTACCCACAGCTGTCATACACTGTGTTTTCAGACTCAAACCTTAATTGGGAGTGAAATGAGCTGAGTTGCTGTTTCAAAGCAGAAGTGCTCTACTTCCTATTGAAATCCTCCTTTCCTTCCAACATTCCTCCTGGAGAAGAGGAAAAGAACTTCCTCCTCCTGGAGAAGAGGAAAAGAACTTCCTCCTCCTGATTTCCTTCTCAGCAGGGTGAGCCAGTAACAGCAGAACTCAGTACACTGTGGTCTTCCCTGCTGAGGTCCTTTGTGCATTCCCAGTGCAGCTGACCTGATGTAGGGACTGTGCCTCCCATAAGAAACATGATACTCATGCAGTGTGAGATCTGGTTGGTCCATTGTGCAACCTTAGGAAACAAAAGGAAAACTTGGAGTGATTGCTCTTGTAGATTGCAGATGTGACAAATGATTGGAGGTTTGTGTGGGTGGGAAACAGGAATGTTCTTTTTGGCCATGACCATGGAGTGACTTACCTGCTTTGCTCACATGGAACTCAGGTTATTCTCACAGCCCCAAAGCTGGCAGAGTGCATTCCCCTCACCCCCCAGTGTTTGAAAGGTATTGCCTCTGTTGAAGAATTAATAAAGAATTAGCCATCTCAGAGATGTCTTTCACTGACAGTTAGCTGGCTATCCTTGAGAATCTCAGGAGACCCTTGAAGCTGGTTATTCATTCTTCAAGCTTCTGTGAGTGCTTTATTTCTGAGGCTGCTGTTAGGGAGATGTCATGTTACCATCAGTATGAAAATTTTACTTGCATCTGAAAATGGTTTGTATGATTCTAAGATTAATAGGTTAAAAAAGAAGAAATATTAGTCATAAGTGACAGTGTGTTTGCCAGTAACTAAGATTTGACTGCTTTCCACTTTCTCCTGTGTACTGTGATGGCACTGAACTGAAAGGGAATTTACCACTTCCACAACTTTGAGAAGGTGTTTGTATGGTTTTTTCAACCAAAAAAAGTGGAATGCCATCTGGTTTAAGAAGCAAAACTGTATTGAACCAATAAGACCAGTCTGCCTCAAGCTTGGAGCCCTGTGCCACCTGTGGGTTGTACCTATGGAATCTGGCAGAGGTTGCTCCCAGGAGCAGTGTGCTTACCTCCCACAGCACACTGTGAGCAGGCACAGGTGGCACTGAGCTCTTTGGCTAACAAAGCAGTTCTCAGCCTAACACTGCTGCAGTTGGATTCACTAGCCTGCATTTATCACTCTGCTATCACTAAGAGCTAATTCAACTCTTAACAAGCACAGAATAATTCCTGGCAGCAAGTGAACAATTCATGCTGATAATTCAATGTATAGGGAGTCATCCTTATGTCTCTAAGAAGATTAGGATAGGAAGAGTGCTCTAATACAATCTAAAGATGAACATGATTCTGAAAGCTTTTAAAATTTAATTTTAAAAATTTCTATGAATGAGGTAAAAAGTGATTACAGAAGAATTGTGTGCAAATAATATGTTGAATTTTGCAGAGTGTTATTTGTTCCAAAATAAAGAAATTTCTATCTAGGGCACCTTTTCTTAAAAGATACTTCGAAGTTGAGTGTTCCAGATGAATAATATTTTTTCTAATAATGTAAACATCCAAGCACCCATTACAGTTTATTTGCAAAAATTGTGATTGAAGTTTGGAATTGAGTTTTGTTGAGGTAGGCATTGTGGCAGTACTGGTAGAGTAGGGTTAGAAAGGCTTGACTTCATGGCATGATTGTGATATTTTGGTTTGTGGCCTAGCCATGACACGTGTACTCCATTTAGTTGCATTAAAATAAAGAGGGAAATGGGATTTCAGGGAATGAGGTGTGTATTAAAGTATTGTGTAATAAGGACCAAAAGAAAGAATTAAGTTAAACATTGTGTTGTCCCCCTTGGCAGTGGGGAAGTTTTTATGCACCTGTGTGTTTGAATCAATTCTTACAAAAAATCCCCTTAGTTAATTGATTTAGAATTCTAATTATTTTTCTGCCAAGGAAACTGTGATTGGAATATCCTGGATATTACTTTTACAATTGTGCTCTAAGTTGTTTTACATGGTGGCTTGTGTATCTAGAGCTCCAAATTTCTTATGGAGTGACTTCCAGACCAGAGTACTCTGTGTTGGGATCCTGAGGAAAACCTGCAGCAAAAGAACTTCTGCCTTTGGTTCAGATCAGTCCTGTGTTCCTACAACAGACTTCAAATAATTCAGATCAGTCCTATGTTACTACAATAACTCTGGAAGCATAAATTAAATCCTCTTGTCTTCATAGACAATCTCACTCTGTATACACAATGCTTTGAAAATGTAATTGCAGATTTTTTCACTGTCCAAGTAGCAATTTAATGCTTAAGTTTGGAAAAATGATGTTTAAAAGCTTGCTTTGTCACTTTGTTCAAGTCTATTACATTACATAACCAATATCATATATATGAAAAAGAAATGTTATAGAAAAAGTAATTCCAGGAGTTGGAAGTGGACATAGGTAGGGTTGATTGATTAAGTCTGAAAGTGAGGTGCATCAAAAGACTTTACAAAAACACATTGACCATGCAGTTTGCAAATGTGTTACTGGGTGTAGAATCCGTGTGGCATGAATGAAAACAGAGCACATACCTAGGGATTTTCTTGGTTGGCTGATTTGTTGTTGGTTCTTTGTTTGGGGTTTTTTGCTGGTTTTCTTGTTGTATGGTTGGGTTCTTTAAGTTTTGGGGTTTTTTTGTTAAAATAGAATTCAGGTGCTTCGTAAAGTTGCTTTTGATAGTCTATTGGCAACCACCTGAGTCTAAACATTTGGGCTGGTGAATTAACTTGTGCTGCCAAGCTGGAGTACAAGGCAAAACAAAGTCCTGATTGTTTTATTAAACTGAGACCTACGACAGTTGGGGTATCTGGTGATCCTGTTGCCAGCTTTTTCATCATCAGCAAAGTCGTGTGAATAATGGTAGAATGACAGTGGTGAAGTATTTTCTGCCAATCTAATAAAAGTGCTTAGAGCTTTTTGCAGCAACCTCTATTTCAAGGAACCAGGATAGGGAGTGAACTCAAATGTAGGAAATGTGAAAAGGATGGCCAGATACTTATTCAATATTCATCCATTTGGTCTTTTTGATGTCTATGACTGTTGAATCTGGATAAAAAACTGAGCAGACATAGCATTTGGTAGGTAGCTGTTCAATGCATTTAGCAGAAGTCAGGAGGAAGATGGACATTCTTTTTGAGCACTAAGCAAATCTGAAACTTGTGTTCACTTTATGGTCATCTCTTCCTTTTCCACTTCTCCAAGCTCAGTTCTTCTGTCTGTCTATCGTAAGACTGAATGTGTTGCCCTGTCATTCTTCTGTTAATATTTGAGAGAGGATGTTTTGAAGAAAAATTAGCAAGAGTTGAAACTACCTAACAGTGTAGATGTAGCTTATAGCAGTGATTCAGCGCTTTTTTATAGGTGGTGTCCTAGATTAGTTTTCTTTCCTTATATTGTCACAATTGATGAAAACACTGCTGTGTGTAAGTCTTGTCAATCTCCAGGCAGAGTGTCATGGTTAACACTTCAATTTGATGAGGTCTAGTTGTTCAGTGGGGTTTTAGGCAATCCATGTGTTCTGTACAAGGTTGGATAGCTCCTGTTTGAGAACTAGATAGGCAGCAGTCCTGCCATGGCAGGTTGCAGTTTGTGCTGTAGGTATTGGAATGCTCCCCCAGTTGGTATCAAAGGCTCAGAAGGTGTTTCTAGGTGCTGATGCTCCTCTTGATACATCTTGTCCAGATCCATTTTTGTGCTGATGCGTGTGTCTTCTGTCGAGAAACCTTCTTAGGTTTTTTTTCTTATGTATGTCAGTGCTGAAATGTTGAGTTAGGTGAAGCTGGCTTTCATTCTCCCTCTAGGCAGAGACCATGCTGGACTCCAGTAAGCTTTATTTGGAATGGTTATTAGGTTTCCTTTGAGAAGAAAGAATAGAATTCTGTGATGCATCCTGAGCCACATTGTCTATCATTGTGTGACTATCTTGTATGATAAGAGTAGCTGCAATCTTAAATTAGAGAGACTGTGTGTAGTAAAAGGAGCACTGTTTCCATGTGATGAATCATGCCTGATTTACAGGCTGTTTCGGGCCTTTAATTGATTTGCACAATCTAACATGTTTCAGTGTTACTGTCATTGCTTATCTGAATACTAAGTAGTATGTGCCAGAAATGTTATTTAATGTAACAAGAGAATATGTTCAGGTAGCTTGTTTACTTGCCTTTTGCTTTTCCAGGAGTTGTTTTGAGCTACTGCTTTCAATTCCTGAAAGTGAATTGCCACATGAGGTATGGTTAGGATTCCATCAATCCATTCAGGTAAGTGTTCTGAATTTCTTTTTTGCAATTTGCATATTTAAAAAAAAAAAGGCTGCAGTTGTATTCCTTCTCTTCTGCCCTTCCCCTGAGTTCCACTTGTCCTGCATTGCTGTTACCTAGGCAGCAAGAATTTCTGTGCAGCAAAAGTCTAACTGCAGCAACCGTACTGGGAGTCTTTAGGCACAACAGCGTATTTATAACTACACCATTGATGGCAACTTAAGCAAGAGAACCTTAGTAAGTCTTGATCTAATGATTTGTATGAGAGACAGACTGAGTTAAATGAAGTGATTTAGCAGCTCTGAAGCATTGCTTTGATGATTAAAGAGCTTTTGTGGAGGTCTGAGTTGCAGGTTAGTGTCTGTACCTGATTTGAGAGGGATGGAAGTGGTGGGACAGGTCTTTAGTCCAGGTGGTTCTTAGAAGTGTTTCTTTATGGGTGGTGCTGAAATAAGCTCATACTACAACATTCCTGCACTCAAATCAAGATGGCTAATGTAGACTGTGTAGGAAGAAGAGATGTTTTCTGGGTTTTAGTCTGGAGGTAGTACCTAGGTTTCTGCAAGAACTGGAGTTCCTCATGGAGCTGAAAGACAGGAGTGGTGTTGCTGTATTCATATTGATGGGCCCTTCCAGCACCAGGGTCTGCTCTGTTTCTGCTATTGCCTGTTCTGGCTTTAGCTGGGACAGGTGAAGTTGGAAGCTGATCCCAGTTATAAGTTACTGAAGTGAAGACCTTGGCAGGAAATAGTTGAAAGTGAACTTAGATCTTGCAGCTGTCTTTATTGTAAGACCTTATATCCCTTTGACTGGGGATTTTCTCAGTCCCTGAGGCTTGGCTACTGCTGCATTATCTCTGAAGGTGCTAGTACTGAGCTTCTACTTTTGTTTTCCCTGCAGTCAAGGAAACAGGAGGTGTGAAAACTTTTCAGTAGACTGAAGATGAATAAACCTGTCACTTTAAGCTGAAAAAAGAAAGTCTAGCAGAGCTTTGTAGTCCTGCTAGCAGTGGTAGGGACTGAAGTAGTCTCTGCCTGAGTGGTTCCAGGTGTGGAGAAACCTCCTTTTTCTGAAATACATGGAATATTTATTGTCATGGGAACCCTAGAAACAGTTGGGTGTGGCATGTACTTGAAAATACAAAGAAATGCAGTAGGTGCAGTTTAAATCCTATGGCCTTAGTGGAGACAAGGATCTGTCCTTTATTTTGAGTGCATCGGTCCTGTGACTCCCTCAGTGACTGTGACAGAGCACAGTGGACATGGCAGCACTCCAGAGCCAGGTTTGAAGGTGTAGCAGTTCATTTTGACAATGCCCAGCTGTGCTGTGTGTTTGGCTATTGGAAAGGCTGGATCTGTGCTTCCAACTCCTTCATTTGTGGGGATGCCACAGATAAGGGCATGTTTTATGTTAGGACTGATGCAAGACATTGAAACTTAGTGTTTCCAAAGTAGCTCTTTAATTTACTAATACAGTCATTAAGGGAAAAGAGGAGTGAATTAGAATCACAGAGTACCAGGTTGAAAGGACCTCAAGGATATGGTCCAACCTTTCTTGGGCAAAGGCAGGGTCTAGACAAGGTAGCCCATCACCCTGCCCAACTAAATCTTTAAACTGTCCAGTGTTGGAGAATACACCACTTCCCCAGGGAGATTATTCCAGTGGCTGAATCTTCTCATGAAAAATTTTCCTGGTTGTCCAATCAGAATTTCCCCAGGAGTAACTTGTACCCATTACCCATGTCTTTTCCATGTGAGTTTTTGTAAAAAGGGAATATCCATCGAGTTTTGTAGCTACCCATTAAATACTGGAAGGTGGTGATAAGGTCTCCCCTAAGCCTTGTGATCTTGTCTTACACTAAAAGGCAAATATGTTTGTAACTGAGATGGCCTAGACCTGAAACAAGACGTTCTCTCATTCAGGATATGGGAGGACAGATACAGTCTTTCTTTCATTATAGCAGAGTTACAGTGAAGCTCTAAAAGTTGCTAGCTTTTAACTGGAGGAATCTGCAAGGGAGAATTCTTGTTACCAAGTTTAGTAACTTCTATGATGTAACAAATCTGTGCCTTTCTAGGATTTTGAAACAAGTGATTGAACTTTGATACTTCTGTTAATAGCAGGTTTTTAGTCTGATGAGGTGGCTCTATTTATGCTAAATATGTTGGAAGGGAGCTGTTAAATTCCAGTGGTAGAAGGGTGTGATGTCCCACTCTAAAGAGGGACAGAGCATCCAAGATTTGTAAATGCTTGTGGCCTAAAGAATCTACAGAAGTCAGAGGATGTGCAAAAACTCACCAAGTTGTATTAGTAAATTACATGCTTGGCATGGAAATTGGTTTGTTAGTGCTTGTCCTACTATGTAGGCACACAGCAGGCGAGGTTGGATAAAGGGTAAGGTAAGAAGGAAGAGAACAAGAGAGTAAAGGAGATCACCAGTCCTGGTTCCATTGTTGGTCCAGCTGATGGGATGTCCAGGATCTTGGAGCTACCACCTAGGCTTACTGGGAGTACCATTTTATGGATAGGTTTTCCTGCCCTGAAGACAGGTTTCTCACTTTGTTTGCAAATTAGCTACACAGTCATGTGCAGTCCAGTTTTTCAGACCCCTCTGAAAATGCGTCAGAGGGCTTTGGGGTTTGGGGTGGTCTTGATCCCCCTGCTACCATCCATCCCCACTCCTCAGCCTCATTCCTGAACTTGTGCTGGATTGTCTTGTGCTTATGTCCAGGAGCAACAAGAAGGATGTTTTTCACAGAAAAGTGCTGCCCTATGTCCACATCGCCCCTTCTCCAGCCACATTTTGTTCTTCTCACAGTGTGTTATTAGCAACAGTCCTTGGGTATTAGCAACAATCCTTGTGTGTTGTTACCAACAATCCTTGGTTGGGTCCTCAGCATCTCACTATTGATGTTGAGACACACGTGAGCCTTTATCTTGTGGGGTTCTACAAAGGGTGACACAAGCTCAGATCTCTCATGTCAACTTTTAGAACTAAGGGAAAATTCAAGATGTGCTGCTGCCAGGACTAGTAATATATACTTGGCTTTTGTAGTGACTTTATGAAGCTATGGCTTCCAAGTTTAGCACTCGCTAATGCTCCCCATAGTTCAGATAGTGAGCTGATTAAACATGGTGGTATTCTGAAAAGTTGCTGAAGAGGTTTGTGGACTTTTACAAACAGGTGTTTCTAATAAGATTTTGAAGTAGCTCTATGGCAGAAGTGTGAGATGGAGAATGCTTTTACCCTGCCATGGAATACAGAGGAACCCACTTGTCACCACAGGAATATGTAAGTCATATGGAGGGAATAGGGACCTTCAGACAGGAATCACTTGTAGGCTGTGTTGTAGGTTTAGCCTGTGTGGGACTGTGTTGATGTGCAGATCTCCAGGCAAATCCAGTGGGAAAACACCACAGAATATTGTGTTAGCACATGCCCAAGACTGATGGATGTAAATGTGCTTATTGCTTTCCTAATAAAACAGACAAGTGTGGCTTCAGAGGACTGTAACTCCTAATATGGGAGGTATTTTTTGGATCCCACCGCAGTAATTGTTGCTCTGTAACAATCTATGCGGGTAATGGGAGTCAGTGAAACTTCAAATAAATTTTCACCCCAGGAATGTGAGAGATGAGTGAGGGCTTGCATTTCAAAGCATCAAGGTGTAGGGACTGTCCTAGACCTGAAAGTGGAGTGTCACTTATGTCAAACTTCTATACAAAATCTTTATTTGGTGTCTGAACCTGTTTGTTCTGGTATCCTAAATAACAGCAGTTATGTCCTGCAGTCACCCATGAGTCCAGTTTTCCTCATCCCTAAGCAAGGTCAGAGGCAGCTTGGGCAAAATGTCAACAGGATATGAGATTGTATGGCAGGAGTCTCAGCACAGATTTATTCAGTGGCAGCAAGCAAAAAGATGCAGAAGTGGGGGAATGCTATAAAATATGAGTGAAAGGATTGGGGCAGAATTACAGCAGGGCTCCTGATACAAGTAAACTGTTAATCTGGGGGAGGGACTCAGTGGAGAAGTGCTGTGTGGATTGATACAATCTAGTCAGGTGAAGAAGGTAAAGCCATGCATTCAAAGATGTCTTTAGTGGGAGTAGAGTTGTGTTGTTCTGGGTATTGAATATGGGTTGTGGAGCAGGGTTCCCTTCAAGCCTTACAAAGAGTATCAATGCTTTATTTAGAAAAACTGTGAGCTGAGGGTGAGCATAAGCCAAAAACTTTTGTGAAGCTGTAGTCAATGCTGATCACTCTAAACTGCCAGAACTGAAAAATCCTGATGTCTTCAGTAAACTGTTTCAAGGCTTGTCTTTTCTTTTGAACTTTGTCCATAGCTCTTACTGTATTATTCTTTCCTGACTTCATCTAGAATGAAATGTTTTATGTCCTGCTCTTTAGAACCTGTTTATGGTGTTGTCCTAACTTGAGATCTGTATATGTAAATGTTGCATTAAGCTTCTTCAAAGACTTCTGATGTATTCATAATAGATTTTTGTATATATTCACATTAATATTAGCTTTATATTCTTCAGCAGGTCTAATATGGTTTAGCTAAGCACTGTAGTGGAAGGGGAGTGTACTGACAGAAGTTAATTACTTATGCTACATATGCTGGTGAATTTTATATTTGGTATTTTGATATTGATACTCTGCATCTCAAACACAGTGCTGACTCAGCAAAGCAGTTTGCTTGTAGCAAAAGCCCCTTCTTTGTCACCTTCTTAGGTCCTTTCAGCCCTTAAAATAAAAGTGCTGAAATGTGATTGATCCCCATAATTGGACTGAGCTCTGCTGGCTCTGTACTGCATCCTGAAGCCCTCAGATTAGGGAAGAGTTGCTACTGGGAAAACTTTGTTTTGTCTGGATCATTGAATGTCATAATCTGAGGGACAGTGGTATTTTCAGTACCTCACCTGTGTCCAGGCTGTATGATTTTTTTACTTTTTTTTTGTCAGCCATGTCATTCTGATAGTGATGGCAGATAAGTGGGCTGCTCTGGCTGTTTCTGAGGCTGTGGCTTCTAGCTCCTCAGTGCTTTCTAGGGCATAACACCTAGAGAATTCAGCTCTGCTAAATGCCTTTGCAGAGCTCAGTAAAGCTCATCGAGTTCAGTCTTCCAGGTGAAGTTTTAACACATAGACTCTTAAATGCTGATGGTTTTTTGAGTTAGTCTTTGACCTGGTCTGCACTTGAGACTGAGAGAAGTTAATGCTGTAACATCAGTGTGAGGGAAGAGAATGCATCGTGGATGCTCTGGCAACCTGTTGTGTTGAAAAGACTTAATACTGTGTGACATGTAGTTGGGAAAGGCAGAGGTTGTTAAAATGGGCTTCTATTGATTTTTTTTTTAGTTAAGATCCAGTATCTTCTACCTGCACACCTGTAGCTGTTTGTTATTCATCCTCAAGGCTGAAGATAAAATAATACACATAGACTTCCCATAGGAGGTAACTGCCAGTTACAGAAACTAAGTTGTGGTTAGGTATTTCATGGATGCAAATTTAGATCAGTTTGTTGTTTTCCAGTGATGTTTTTAAAGCTGTCCTGAGGCTACAGCTTGAGCATCTTTTGGCAGTAGCATTGTGTGTTATTCACCTGGCTGGTTCTATTGGCATGCCATTAACTCAGTGTAAAGTGGGGAATTGATTATGCTTTAGTTTTAAAAAGCAAAACAAAACAAAAACCCCCCACTTCTTCCCTGAGGGTCTTTGTGGTGGGCTTTGTTCACTGCTCCAGCTTGCAGTGGAAGCCAAGACTTGAGAGGAGGAACAGCTGTGTGAGCCTAAGGATTGCTTAAGTGATGTTCTCAAATGCTTAAACACAGCCTGAAGCCTTTGTGTGTCAATCTCTCAGTGCTAAGCGCAGTTTAAGCTCTGGTCAAGAGCATGTAAATCCCTTGCATCTTTAGGGTCCAGCTGTGACACTCCCAAATTCCTTTTAACCTTGTGAGTAGCCTTTCAGGCTAAGACCAGAAATCAGTCCTTGCAAGCATCCTACTTGGCTATCTCTGTGTCTGCCAATTAGCACCAGCTCCTCTACCAACACCTGATTTTTGAGGTGATCTTACCAATAACTCACTCACTAGTTTTACTTCCTTTATAATCATTTTTCAAAGTAGCATGGTCTTTAATGATTTCAGTTAGCAGGTTGCTGTGAGCTAACAGTTGGAACACAGTTACAACAGTTATCTAAAAATAAAATTAACTTTGGGGCAATGTCTACAGAAAATCTTTGGTACTGCTAGGGAAGATGAAATTGTTAAAGTTATCAAAACTGCTTGATTGTTGCATTCAGCTATGAGATGTCTAATGTTAGGGTCCTTAGAAAGTGGAAGTCTGCGCTACAGTTCTGCATTTGGAAAGAACTCCCTACCTGTGCTTTTTTGCTCACTTCTAATGTTGGTTTGGTTTCTTCTTGCAGTTGGAAAAATGCTCGTATAGGGCAGAGGCACTGACTTCCACAAAGTGTGCTTTCAGATATAGTTTCAGTGTGCTTTCTGACATAGTTTGACATTTCAGTGTGTTGAATCTGCACCTCTCTGAAGGTTTTTGTTGTGGCAGAGTCATGAGTTTGCTGGAAAAAAGCTCAGTTACCTGATCCACCTCTTTACTCAGAGTAAGAAGGCTTCCTTAAATCAGGTTGCTTAGGGTCCTGCCCCACCAAATGTTGTCTTTAAGAAATGGAAAATGCAGCAACTTTCATGAGTCCTTTCAAAATGAGTGTTTGCATATGGAAACACTTCTGGTATACACACTGACAGAATGTCCTTTCATGTGACTCCCTCGCTAGACAGCTCCAACACCTTCTGGCAATATAGTGAAGATAGAGACAGCTCTAAGATTTTCCTTTTCACCCTCTCTTCTGCAGGTGGTGGTCTTTGCTGGATGTGCATCACTATGGCAAATGAATTGTACAGGACAGTTGTAAACCAGATGTTGTACTGCAGTGGAATTTCAAAAGTGCCAAAAAGGAATAAACATTTCAGTAATCTCTTGGTTATGCTCTGTTTGAGACTGTTCAGCAAGGCTAGCCTTGCTTGCAGTAAAGGCTCACTGCTGACCTACACTTAAATTACAAACCCTAGAGACTTGTGGTGCCAAATGGAACCTAGCCAGCTGATCACCAACCTGTTCTGATACTTGGGGTTCTACCACTTCTGATACTTGGGGTTCTACCACGTGCAGCACTTTCATTTGCCGGTGTTGAGCTTCACTGAGTCCCTGTCAGTGATGTTCTGCAGCCTGTTGAATGTCCTAATGGCTGCCTGCCCAACAGTGTCAGCTGCTCTCCTGGTTCTCTATAACCTGTGGGCTGGCACATCATGAATGTGCTTTATCCCTTTATTCAGACAATAAATGTGTTAAAAATACCAGCTCACTGTTGACCCTGAGAAGTGCTACTGGGGGACAGCTGCCAGCTGGGTTCTGTACAGTTTGTCACAAGCCTTTTAAGTCTGACTGTTGAGCTGATTTTTTTACCTGTATTTAGTCCGCTTTTCCTTATTTTAACAATTTGTATTTCAAGATACTGTGGGAGATTGCCAGAAGCCTTGCCAAGTATGACTAATGTCATCTGTAGCTTGTTACCACAGGAGGTAGTCAGATTACTGGATGTAGTTTCCAGGAGAATCTGTGCTGTGTTCTTTCTGGGGTCAGGCTATGCTGTCTGGCCTGTAGTTCCCCAGGGTTTCTTACTCTTGGTGATTTCTTAAAGTGACTAGAAACCTTTCTCCAGTGACTCTGACCTTACAGAGCCTAGTACAGGACTTGCAGTGACATCCGTAATGACCATGGACACCCTTGGCTTCTGTTTGATACCAAGGATGCTGATGTGATTAGGATCTCCTCTGCCATAGGGGTTTCCTGGGTGAAGTTCAGCTGGAGGCCTGCTGATTGTGGAGTCTGTGGGTCAGGCTTCACAGCATCAAATCTGCAAGGATCAGAAATCCCTGGATTTTAGAGTAAATGCACTGGACATGAATCAGTTTCTAAGAAAATTGCATCTTCATTTCCAGTAGAAGGATGTTTTCATCTTAATGATGAAATCTCCCGTGGCATTGTTCAGCTAGTGACTGATGGCTTTCATGATTCTCAGAGTGAAGTGACTGACTCATCTTTACTGTTAACACTAAATGTACAATTTTAGACTCTTACCATTTTGTTACTCATTTTGAAAACTGTTTAGTCTTTCTTCTGAGTTTTTCAATAGCATTATATGCTTTGACACAAAATCATCCTTTGTCTCTTATACAATTCCTGTTATTTTTTAATATATATTCACATGTACATGGAGAACCATAAAAATTGCCAAAGAGTTACAACTACAGAATAGACTTTTTGATTTAAGCCATTTCAGTCAACTCAGTAGTCTGAAATTGTGGTAGGATTAGAGAAGTGAAAGGACATTGGACTATTAAAATCTCAATGCAAACTTATCAAAGGAGTAATGACTGAGAGGAATAGTGTAAAAATATTAGAATGTAGTGAAATATTAGGATAGATAATGTAAAATTACATTGGCTTAATTTTTAGCTAAGACTTTTAATGACTTTTTTTTACATTTTATAGGATTCACATGATGCTTTACTGGAATTTGGGAATAACAACCTCCAAATATTGGTGGATATCACAAGGGAAGGGGTATGGAAAAATCCAGTTCTTCTTAAAATTCTATCCCAGCAACCAGTAGAAACTGAGGAAGGTAAGAGTGTGTTCTTAGAGATGATGTGTGGTTGTTCAGAAATTACTTGGGGCAGTTTTGGTGGGTAAGCAGTGATTTGAAGACAGAAGATAGTTGCATTTTAAATTGTATTGTGCAGTAGTATTCATATGTTGCTAAATAATATTCATTATGAAACTGTCTCACTGGCATTTTGAATAACGTGTCCAATTATACAACCAATGCATCTCTGCTTGGACTGTATCAGTTTGAATATTTTGAAACTCCATTTTTAAAAAGAATTATTTCTTTTTCCATCATAAAAATACGGAATTCTTTTCTTTCTGAGGTGGTTTGTTTCTCATAACTCTGTGCTTTTAAATGTTATTGAACTTTTCACAGGGAGGAATTGAATATGTGCATATTTTTCAGAGGCATTAAAGATTCATGTGGAAGGGCAGTGTGAAGTGTTATTAGCTCTAGGTTGGGAGGCTTTGTGTTTAGACTATGGAAATAAGATATTGAATCAGAAACTGCTGAGAGGTGAGGAAAAGGAGGTGCTAGTGTCACTGTATGTAATATAGTCTTTCTAATGTCTTCTATTAAATTCTTCCTTTACTCTGATTTTTTTTTCCATTAGTGGTACTGTTAAGTACTTGTAGGTGTTTGATCTGTTTCATTAATAGTGCACAAGACTGCAGTGTACCTCTGGTAGTCTAAAGTTAAAAATAATACAGAAGGGAAGAAGAGTTTAAAATAAAGTCAAAAGTATTTTAAGTTTTCTTGCATAGCAGAATCCTTCATTCTGGCCTTGGGTAGCCTCTCTTTGAGTTGCAGTATGTCAGTAGTTTTAATAAATAAATAGAAACATGTTATGGTTATTGAGACAATATGTTGTTCCTTGTGCTAAAAAAAGAGCAGCCAAGTTGGACTGCAGTCTTTACTAGCCTTCATGTCAGGTATTAATAGCATGGCAGAAACATTTGAACTTTTGTTATGGTTTAAACTCAGCTGGAAACATTAAGCACCACTCAGCTGCTCCCTTTTCCCCCACCCCCTCTGGTGAGAGAGAGACAAAGGCTGAGTTGAAATAAGAGCAATTTACTTGAAAACAGCAATGAGATAAAAAATGAACAGTGACAGCAACAATACCAATAACAACAGGTTATAAAAAAAGGTGATTACATTCCAAACCACTCTCTGAGAAACTCCTACACTGTGGCCACAACTATCCCCTGCAGGCAGCGCTGCAGGCTGGGGACAGAGTGGCTGGACAGTGCCCAGGCAGAAAGGGACCTGGGGGTGCTCATTGACAGCAGCTGGACATGAGCCAGCAGTGGGTCCAGGTGGCCAAGAAGGCCAATGACATCCTGGCCTGGATCAGGAGTGGTGTGGCCAGCAGGAGCAGGGAAATGCTTCTGCCCTGTACTCAGCAGTGCCTGGGCTGCACCTCCAGTGCTGTGTCCTGTTCTGGGCCCCTCAGCTTCAGAGGGACTTTGTGATGTTCAGACATGTCCAGAGAAGGGCAGCAAGGCTGGTGAAGGAGGAGTGGCTGATGGAGCTGGAGTTGTTTAATCTGGAGAAAAGGAGCCTCTGGGGGAACCTTTTCACTCTCTACAGCTACCTGAGAGTGTAGTCAGGTGGGGGTTGATCTCTTCTCCCAGGCCATCAGTGACAGGCCAAGAGTCCACAGTCTTAGGCTGCATCAGGAGAAGTGTAGGCTGGACATTGGGAAAAAATTCTTCACTGAAACAGTGATTGGGCACTGGGATGGTCTGCCCAGGGAGATGGGGGAGTCACCGTCCCTGGAGGTTTAAAAACAGACTGGATGTGGCACTCAGTGCCATGGTTTAGTTGATGAGGAGGTGCTAGGTCATAGGTTGGACTTGATGATATCAAAGATCTTTTCCAAAATGATTCTGTGACATTCATTGGAGAGCTTCTGCACAGGTGCATTTTTAGGTAGTCTGGAATAATCCACAGGCATGCCTAAACAGTCTGAATGTGACTCAGGAATCCTGTATTAGACAAATCTGGCAAAGGTACATTTCCCAAGCAAAGAGACATTTTAAGTAAAGATATTCAAGTGAGAAGTTGAATATCTGCCTAAAATGTTGCTTCTACCACATGTCATGCATTTGTGGCAATCTTGGAAACCTTGGTTTGGTTTTTTGCTTGCTTTCAGGGTATCATAGAGCAGATAAACTGAGATAAGTGTCACCCTTGTGGCCTATGGACATGCATAGCTGCTTACACATAGCTAGATGATCTTTCTGAGCTGTGAGAGTGCTGTCCTGTTCTGTTCTACTCTTCTGGCTTGCAGCAAGTACTGTGAAAGTGGTAGATAGTAGTAGCATTATTAGCAGTGGAAATTGGAAAATAGGGGGATGGGGAATGGCAATATTTAATAGCTATAAATATTGCAAAGTAATTATTCAGTAATTAAATAATTTAGTGCCATTACATTACAGGGGGTGGAAGGAGTTTTATTTGGTGGTTTTTGGTTTTGTTAGCCTTTTGGAAGACTTTATAAAGAGTATAGTGAAGAGGTATTGAAGATTTGCAGGGAGTTGTAGGAAAGAACATAAGGCTTTGAAAGACAACAAAGGGCATAAAATTCAGTCTCCTGTAACTGCTGCCAGCTATCCAATAACATTTCAAAGAAGTCAAAATAATGCATATTGTGAGTCATAAAACTTTAAAGTGATGCAGGGGAAGAGAAGTAGTCCTGTGAGGAGCAGGGAGTTGGACTGATAATCCTTATGGGTCCCTTCTGCCTCAAGATATTGTATGGTTCTAGGTAGATTGAGGCTATATGTAAAGTTTGCTTTTTTCTCAGAAGGCAAGATTTATGTGCCAGACTTGTTACCCTATGCTCTGGTACAAGGCAAAAGGAAAGCTAGAGGAAATCCTGCTCTCTATGCTATTATGGCATGGAAAATATTTTCATTCCTAGATGGTGCTGCTAATGTAACTGGTTTATCTTACTGATATCAACAGATAAATGTGATTCAGTGACTACAGAAGTTACTGCTGGCATACAAACTGATCCATGAGGCTGTATGATACCATATGTTACTATTAGTAAAATCTTGATTTTCTTTTGCTTCCTTTTCTTTGTTCAGTCCTGGTTTTTTTCTATGCCAGGCAGTCAAATGCTGCTGTGATCTTATTTTGCTTGCAGAAACTGTCTGAGCAGCTGGAATCAGTGTCTTGGCCTTATGTAGGACGTGGTTGGATTTGGTATTAAGCAACTATCTCTAGATGTCTACTAAATTATCATTTGTTACCTTCAGAATCATATCAAGTAAATAGTAATTGCTGTAATAAATTGTAAGTCTCTCATGAGTTTTGAGGATTATCCTCCTTCTTTCACTTGTGTCACTTCTTTGATCTCTATGATGTTCTGTGCTAGCAATGTTCTGTGCTAGCAGGCTCCATTTGATAGAAATAGGAGGAATCAAAATGTTCTTCCTGCAGGTCCCAGGGGGGTTGGCAGTTCTGCTTTTAGGCTTGGGAGTAGAGGCTGCAGAAGGAGCTCCAGTGCAATGGATTTCCAGTTGCCCAAGTCAAACTGCTGTTTTATCCTCCAGTACAGCAGCAGCTTCACAAAGTGTCTTTTTCAGTCATCTAAAGCTCTTAGTTTCTTTGAATAGTTTGTATTTCATGCTTTTTGGGGTTTTGTGATGAGTACCTGAAAAGCATTCCTAGTTTTTGCTGCTGTAAGCCAGATGTGAGAGTAGCTCAGTGTGCCTAGCTGAAGCTGTGTTTTGTGAACTGGTAGTTGATGTTAATGATCATCAGACGCTTACTTGAGTGAACAATCCTGATGGTGTGTCAGGTTCCTGCCTTTCTTGTTTAGAGTTCATTTTAATTTTGTTTTTTAATGCACTGTCCTGAAAAAGGAACTGACATCAAATATAAATATGGTTTGCCAAAATTGTTCCAGCGAAAGTTTCATAGCAGCTTGGGTTCTGTCTGCTGCTTCTGTGGCTGTTAATAAATTCCACTGCCATGTGCTAGGCTGGTGGTTCCTATTTTTTACTGTCAGCTGGCTGAGGATGGTTGTTTTGGGCATTAATATTTGCTTGAGGAAAGGTCTTTAAAAAGAATCACTTCAACTTAGGCCTTTTAGGTGACTAAACAATACCAGCATCCTGATGGGATCCTATTTGATGCTGTTCAACAGTTGTGACATCCCATGTAATTCTGTGCCTGAGGCAGCTGGTTTTAATACTCTGACTCCAAGACTTCCCCCCCAACTTCTGCCTGAACAAACATACCCCGAGCAAGGAGGTTGGGGTCAGCTTGTTGCTGAGTGCAGCAGATGAATGCCAACAATTTGGTATGTCTGTCTTGCTGAGAGTTGGTTTGTAGGACAGCTGGGATAACCATCCAGCACACTGCTGCTGTATAATACACAGACCTCGGTGTCAGTTGTGTGTACTTAACGTGTTACTGCACTTCAGCACCTTGTCCTGTTCTGTTCCTCAGGATCTTTCAGCAGAAATGCTCACCCAAGGTGCTGTTTCTCTGGAGTGTTTATCATAGTGACCACAGAGTCTTTTCATGCTCTTAGTGCCATCCATGCTTTATAAAGGTTGTATTCACAATATTGTGGTGTAACTTAAATTATCTTTCACTGCAAGTGTTTTGGGTGAGAGAGGAATCTCTTATTGTTACTTTTTGGTCCTGGCTTAAGAGAGCTCTTCAGGTATGTGTAGAGTCTGAAACTGCACTTCCCTTTTGACTGAAGGGTTTGGAAGAGGGAAGGGTTGCAGGGTGTCTGCGCTGATTTTTTTGTGTGTCTGCAGGCTGTTTTAGTCTTGAGATGTTTGATAGAACACTGTGGTAGAACACATAACAGCAGGAGATCTGCAAAGAGAAGGAACAAGTCTGTTCATGGACATGTATGGAAATGTAACAGATTTAGGACTGAGTACAAAATTAGGTTCTCTGAGCAAAAACAACTCTTCTCATTTTGCTGTCTATTCCTCAGGTTTTATTCCTTTTCCAGGAAAAGAGGAAACTTTCCACTTTAGAGTAAAGCTAAGTGCTAAGATAGATGTCTGACTAGTGACTCATTTCTGAATTTTGCTCCTACCATCATCACTTACATCTGCATGACAGAGGAGCCAGGTTTGTCATTTGCCTCCTTTGCAAAGTTCACTTCACACTCCCTTAGGTATGAAAGAAATGGCCCGAGGGCACAGACCTGCCACCCTTGGGGGAGGATGTGCTTACTGACTGCTCTCAAAGACTGCAGCAAGCTGAGACCCTCTTGTGCATGCTGGCAGAGCATCCACCTCCATCAAAGTTTCTCTCATTTGTGCTGGAAGATAAAAATGTAACTGTTAAACTGAAAGTGTTTTATTTGGCTGACTGCAGGTAGTCTTAAAATACTTCTCATGTCTTGACTAGCTGGCTCTGACATGTTAGTAAAACTTCATTTAAGCAGTTGCCTAGTGCATGTCTAGCTGTGTAAACAAGAGGAATTTAAATAATTCTTAGAGAAGGCAAAAAGAGGTTTGGTTTTTTTCTAGTATGTCTTTTATTCCTCTTATGGACCTGAAAAAAAGAAGTATTCTGTGAAATAGGGTCTTAGAGAATTGCTTTGAATTTCTTGTGGGCACTAAACCCATTCCTGTAGGTCCATGAACAGCAGTTCCACTTGGAGAGGTGACTGATCTGATACTGGGAGCTTTCTGGGAGTTTTCCCTCAACAGTGATCTCCTGGCCATCATGTTGTGGTAGCAGTCTCTTCCATCAAATATCCATATTGAAGCACTGTTAGCTTTCCTCCATAAGTATTCAAGCACAGTGTCATACAGATGCAATTTTTAAGGAAGAGAGGAGGCTTGTTTCCTAGCAACTGGAGATCTTACTGCAGGCTGCCTCTTGGTCAGGCAGTTCTTTTTGCTTTATCCATTGAAGTTCCTTTAACGTGAAGTGTCAGCTGAGTCAAGAGTTTAATGCTCAGAGTTTTTTCCTGTGAAAAACAGAAATCATTACCATAGACTTAAATCTTAAAATGGTTCTCTAATGGACCACTAAGTTGACTCCTGCAGAATATAAGTAAGTTTCACTACAGGCATGTGGTATGTACCTGGCACTTGAAATGAGTTTTTCAGGTGCACATTGTGAGTTTTCTGCCAACTAGTGTAGTGTGTATTAGAACACACTGTTGTTTATTTGGGCAATAATTTAAGTGCAGAAAGCATGAAAACTTTCTTGTTCTGTGTTATGTGCAGTCCTCTCTTTTAGAAATTTATATACCATTGGTTTCTACCCATCTTGCATAGTAATAATAAGATGCTAACATCATGGAAGAGCCGTAGAATAGAAACATTTTCTTGAGTTGTTAGTCTAAAGCAAGCATTCTTTTTTGACTAATCCAGAGTCTCTTGTAGGCACCAGAGTAACTGGTTGACTACAGTTGCTGCAGAACACCATTCTAGTATGTGTTTTAGCAGAATGTCTCCTGCATTGCCATGATTTCTTCTACAGTTCATCAGCCAGTTTATTCCTAGGTTCATATGCATTACTGCATGTAGTATAAGAATGTGTTGAACTATCTCTCTTAATTCACAAAAGTATTTTGAGTGATGTACAGATCTGGAGACTCATATCAAGGCTTTGTGTAGATGTTTATGTTAAGCTGGAAATAGCACCACAGCTATTTTGAAGCATATGATTTCATCATGTTGGTTTTGCACAGCCTGGTTTTTGGTAGCAGGGGGGCCATGGAAGTGGCTTCTGTGAGAAGCTGCTGGAAGGTTCCACCATGTCCAGCAGAGCCAGTCCCTGATGGCTCTGAAGATGGACATGCTGCTGGCCAGGGCTGGGACAATTAGAGATGATGGGAATGCCTCTGTGATACCAGACTTAAGAAGAGAATCAAAACAAAGTGGGGGCAATTTGAATTCCAGCTAGAGAAGAGGAAGAGGTGAGAACATGTGAGGGAAGCAACGTGGAGAAGGAGGGGCAGGAGGTGCTCCTGGCACCAGAGCTGAGATTCCTCTGCAGCCCATAGTGAGACCATGGTGAAGCAGCTGTGCCCCTGCAGCCCTTGGGGATCCAGGAGATCCACCCACAGCCCATGGGGATCCCCGAGGGATGCAGGGATCCACCCACAGCCTGTGGGGATCCATGGGGAACACAGAGATTCACCCACAGCCCATGGGGATCCCCAAGGGATGCAGGGATCCACCCACAGCCCGTAGGGGAGGTGCCCATGCTGGAGCAGATGATGCCTGGAGGAGGCCATGATCCAGTGGGTGACCAAGGAGAGAGGTCTCTGCTTCCAGGCTGGAGCAGCCTGTCCTTGCAGGGCTGCACCCCGTGAGAGAGTGACCCACTCTTGAGCAGTTTTGGGACGACTTGTTTGCTCATGGGAGGGACCCACACTACAGCAGTTTTGGCAGGATTGCTGGTCATGAGATTGGACCCATGCTGGAGAAGTTCATGGAGAGCTGTGTCCTGTGGGAGGCACCCCATGGTCTCACAGGGGTGAGACTCTCCCTGAGCAGCAGAAGGAAAACCTTGGGTGATGAACTGACCAAAACCCCCATGGTCTGTCTCCCTGTGCTATTGGTGGGAAGAAGGAAGGGGTTTGGGGAAGATTTTTTTTTTTTAGGGCTTACTTTACTTCTCATTATCCTCCTCTAATTTTGTTAATCATAAACTCACTTTGTACCTCTAAGCTGAGCTTGTTTTGCCCTTGCAGTGTTTTCTCCAGGTCCTTATCTCAGCTCATGAAGCCTTCATTAAATTTTTCTCTCCTCTGTCCAGCTGTAGCAGGGGAGTGAGAATGAGCAACTTTCATTGGTGCCTGGCATTTGGCCAGCATCAAAGCACAACAGTCAGCCAAGGCAAAGTACATGAACTTTATCAAAGCTTTTGATGCTGTCTCTCACAGCATCCCTGGATTGAATGTCCAGGACACAGCTTGATAAATCCATTGTAGGTTGGGTGGGAAGTGAGCTGATAGGTCAGGTGCAAACAGTTACAGTAAATGATGTTATGTCAGGCTAGTGAGCAGTCAGTGATGGGGTTTCTTTAATGTCTTCATAAATCATGTTGGTGCAGAAGTTGAATGTACATGAAATAAATTTGCTGATGACATTGTGTTAGGATCTGTGCTCTCCTTTGAGAGCAGAGACCTTATAGAGAGATCCAGATAGAGAGCTGGGCAGTCACCAACTGTATGAACTTTAACCAAAGTAATGAATTCTCCACCTGGGATAAGGTAATCCTGGTTACATGGGCAAACTAGGAAATGGAGAGCAGCCCTGTGGAAAGAGATCTGGAGGATTTGGGTTGATGGCAACTTGAATATGAGTAAGCAGTGTGCCCTGGCAGCCAGAGAGGCCAGCTGTGTGTCTGGGGTACATCAGGCACAGCATGGCCAGCCAGTCAAGGGGGAGGTGACTGCAACTCTTTTCTGTGCTGAGATGGCTTCACCTTGAGTCCTGTTTTGGGTTGAGCAGTTTTGGGTGCTTCAGTGCAGAAAGGACATCAGACTACTGGATTGTGACCAAGGTGGGGGGAGGCTTTGAGGCTCCTCATGAGGAGCAGCTGAGGTGGTTGCTTGGCTTGTTGAGCCTGGAGAAGAGAATGCTGAAGGGTGACCCCATCACAGGCTGCACTTTTATCAAGGAGGCTGTGAGGAGGAGGTGCTGATCTCCTGTCTCTGGTGACCAGCAGGAGGACATGGAATGAAGCTCTGTCAGGGTAAGCACAGGTTAGACATTAGGAAAATGTTCTTCACCCCAAGGGTGATTGGATACTGGAAAAAGCTCCCAGAAAAGTGATCACAGGTCCAAGCCAGAGTTCAGGGAGCATTTGGCCAATGCTCTTAGTTATACAATTTAATTTGAGGTAGTCCTTTGAGAGCAGGACTTGTGGGTCCCTTTCAACTGAATTCTGTTTCTATGATGAACACCTGGGAAGAAAATGAAACTAAATCTGTGAGGTATTTAATCCAAATAAGTAAAATTTCCTTGCTATTTACGATAATAATCTGAAGTGGTGTTTTTACTATTGAGTTAGTTCATCAAGTCTCATAATGATTAGTAGTACCTGCTTGTTAAGTGGATAAGCCTAGCATGTCTTAAACACAATTCTTCAAAAGTCCACAAAGATAGTATTTTCACCCTCAACTTCATTTTACATATTTTGGCATTACATGGGGTTTTAACAGCTTAAGTGGAAAACTTTCCAGTTGAAAAGCACGTAATGAACAGCTTGAAATATTTTTTTATTTTTGGGATATAAAGCTACAGTTGATGGGTGATGATTCTGAACTTCAGTTAAACTACTGGTATCTGTCTGGTGTGATCAGTGTCCTTGAGCCATTGCTGTGGCATACATCCTAATGATGCTGGCTTTGGGGGGCATGGCAGGGGGTGGCTATGTGGGGGGTCTGTGTTCTGTAGCCCAGCATTCTCTTCCTGCAGAGTTTGGGAGAAGAGAATCCATTGCTGTCGCTTGTAATCATGCCTTGAGTTTCCTTAGAACACTGTCCATACACAAATTTGTAAAGAAGTGTGAATGCAGTGAGACAATTTCATTTAAGTGTCACCTGTAAATTGGTCTATTCTCAAAGGATTTTTTCTTTTCCTAGCTAATAAATTGATTACACGAGAAGGGCCTTCCTTTCTGCAGATGCGAATAAAACATTTGATGAAGTCAAACTGCATCCCCCAAGCCACTTTCTTGTCAAAATTGTGTGCAGATTCTCCAGAAATTGCAAATGTTTCATCTTTTCGCCAAGCCTACATCACATGTGTGTGTTCAATGCTGCCTAATGAAGACTCCATTAAGGAGGTTAGTAACCTATAGTCCCTTTTTAATATACATTTATGGAGCACTTTAGAATTTATTTATGTAGTACTGAAGCTGAAGAGTGAAACTGTTGCAGCAGAGTTCCATAAGAGGAATAATCTATTGCAGACTGCAGTAGGAAAGAACATTTGTATGAACTCCTGCTGTGGATAAGTATGTATGTATGTATGCTTAATTAGATGTGTTTGAAAGTTTAAAAATTATAACTTCAGTTCCAATAATAAGCAAAATATAATTGGAAAGCTTTCTTTTCTGACTCAAACGCTGGTACCAGAGCAATTACTTTTCATCTAGTTGTTCTGACCTAAGAAAAGATTTAAGAAAAAAAAATTACAGAACAAACAAAACACACTGTAGAGTTGTTCTTTCTGAACTCTAAACTCGTTTTTAGCAGTCTTCTGTTACAGTAACAATCACAGCAATGATTTGTGTTCACACATAACTGCTGTAACACAACTAACTCTTGCCTCTTGATGTCACATACCTGTTATAGGATCAGTCTCACTTATATGTATCTGGTATAGTTTTAAATGTGAGACTTGGACATTTTAAGTAAGCCTCAGTGAATTTGGGGGAAGCTTGAGATCCTGAAAAAAAAAACCTCATGTCTCCACTTGCTGCATGAGTGGCAGAGTGATCATGTTGTACATATAAACTACTTTAAAAACCCTTCCTTTAAAAATACTTCTTGTGAAAAGTAAATATTTGGATAGGTGTCTCTTCAGTCTGCACTTTGAGCCAGATTCCCCTTAGTGTGCTGTAGGAGCAGAGAATGTATTTAACAGCTCACTGCAGACATGATCTGTGCATGGAAAGCTTTGGGGTTGGTGGGTATCTTACAGCATGTTCTCTGATTGGATTGGCTGCTAATGAGGAATGGTGGGGAAATCACACTGAATTCAGTTTAATTTGAGAGCTGTGGAGTGTGGCTGTAGCTGTTCTACCTTGATACTCAGAACAGACTTTTCTTGCCAGTCAAATATAAAAGTTGGAGCACAGATCGATGAATTGAATCAAGTTAATTGCTTAATTAAACTTCTTATGGGAAAACAAAGCCACAAAGCATCAAAGCAGTGTCTTAAAGCAGTACAGTTTATTGACTTAACTGGACCTGTGGCCAAAATTGTGAAAGTATAAAGTCAGTGATGTTCCAGGTGCCAGAAAGTTAACTTTAATAACTGGCAGTATGAAGATTTGCATGGCATATTTTTCTACATGCTTCGTTACAGGTGTTGTATAGTTGGCACTCTTACAGAATTGCTGAAGTCTGAGACTTCTAGAACACTTTTATTTACACCTTTTTTTTAGGAGGCAAGAAATATGTTCTATCATCATATTACCTATTATCTTCCTCAGGTAGAAAGTTGTTAGGTCTAATGAGAAGTGGGGAAAAGGCATGGGAAAAGGTGAAAAATGAAAAATTGAGAGTTAACAGAATGGCAGCTGTTGGGGAATGATAGGTGGCAATAACCAAAACCCCACCAGAGGGAATAAACTGTAATAAAAGGAACAAGAGTTAAGTGAAATTTGAAGCTCAGAGTAGGGTGGGGTAGGTAGAGGAACAGGGCTTGGCTAAGAAAGCTTTATTTATTATATTACAGAAAGCTTGACTAGGAATGAAGATAGCTTGGGGAGGATTGAAGAGAAAAAGAATTTGTTTTGGGAGATTAGACAAGTCTTTTCAGCAATTGGATGTGATTGGGCTGGCTAAGTCAGGTGTGGAAGTTAAATTGCTGAGCTCCTACAAATTAAACTACTTGTATCTATATCTATAAGCAATAGCATAGTGTGTATATGTATCTGTATGTGCATCCTGCTCTAGAGGTATGTGAACACATATATTATGTCTATGTACAACCCTGTGTACATACACACTGTGTATAAAGTTGTCCCTTGCAGTTCTGGTACCTCCTGGTACCTTGAATTGATTCTGAGGCACACATGTAACAAGAAATAAAACTATAGAGTTGTTTGTTCACTGCTGCTCTGTGCAAATGTAGAAAGGAGAATTAAGGATCACTGTAAGGCTTCCAATGTTTGGCTTGAATTTGCCGATTTATTGAACCAATTAAAATGTTAATTAAGGCAGTTCTCCTACACAGTAATTAATTATCACAAAAGCATGAAGTTCCAAATGTTCTGTGATGTAAGGTGGTTTTCTCTGTGAGACACTAGTGTCAGCCACATGTAACAATTAAAAAGGATTTTGAAATGCAACCACCAGTTAAAATTAAAGCCATATTGGGTGTTTTAGTCATAACTGGTCATCTCTGCCAAATGTCAGTGTGAGTGTTTTCTGGGACACATGGGAGCTTCATACAACCACCTCATTGACAAAGCAGGTTTTGTTTAATTTGGAATTCCTTTGGGAAGGACTGATCCAAAGTTGGCGAGTAAAGCTCTTCAGAGAGTCAATTTAAGCAAATGCCCCTTATCCCATTCATAAAAAAATTAAGTTGTGAAACAAGCAGTCATCTTTTGAAGGCCTTCTCCAAATAAAGAGTATCAACATGATGTCCTACTAAAAAATGGTAGAAGGCTAGGTTAGTGGCAGGAAATTTTTATGATGACATAAAAAATGAAGTATCATTGTAATGTTACAACTTTTCCTTCAAACTAAAGCAACATGCAAAACAAAGACAAGTTAAATCTTACATGGTTGTATGTTCTTTGGAATAACTTTGAGGAGTAAACTGGCAAACTTGTTAATAGAACAAGGGGAGGATGGCATCTTTTTTAACATTCTAATTTAAAATATCTTAGCAGTGTTCATTCTGTAGTCTCCTAACTTTCAGTGAGTTGTTCTAGTTGAGTTTGTAACAGAATAATGGTGGTCAACATTTCAGGTTTAGTAAAGACCCTTCAATAAGTGTCTGGTTTGTCACTTAAGTGACTGGCTGGATATTGTTGGATGATTTCAAGATGTACATTTCAACTTTTTGTCTTAAATATTAAAAAGAAAATCTCACAGCAAAAAAGATCTCACAAACAAAAAGCAAAAACCCCAAAATCTGAAATTAGATGAATCATCATTTACCAAGTTTGAGATAAACAGGACTTGAAATCAATTTTCTTGTTGCTTACTCAGTAGTTAATGTGCTGAATGCAAATGAGGTTGTTGAAAAAGAATCAGATTTCTGTGGGAGGAGAAGGGCTCCTGATGTGCTGTGCAGCTGTGGGTCACACTGAGTGCCAGGCCCTGTTTGTGCTGGAGCTGGTGTTGCTCGTGTTGCTCCTGCTGCTCCAGCACACAGCAGAAGTTCTGGGCCTTGTTACAGCCTAGGTCGGATTGAGGAATAACTGATGGCTGTTAAAAATGTGAGATTTTTAACAGTGTAGCCTCAGAAACCCTGGTAAGCAGGTTTTAATGTTGTAGTTTTTCAAACAGTGGTGGTGGTGTTCAGTGATTGTTGTTTTAATGGCACTGATGATGAGCACGCTCTCAGTCAGTCTTGTCTGGCTGAGTAACTCACAGGTAGCCTGCCACATTGCCTTCAGATCTGTGAAGGAAAAATGTCCCAAACTTACGTGCATTGACAATATTTGTGTTCCTAAAACCCAAGACTTGGAAGATCAGACTTTTATCAAGCTGCTGCAGGCAGCCTTTACATTATTTAAGAATATTTGCTGTAATATGGAGGAGATGGCAGTGTATAACTGTAGAAATTATCAAAGACAAAAGTTTGTGTCACTTAGCTCTAAATTTAAATTTTAGCTTTTTAAAATTGCTTTACAAAATACACTGATTGAAATTGTTACCTATAAAGAACAGGAATAGTTGAATGAAGAGAGATGGTAGAATACTGTGAGAAGGCTGGAGCTGTCAGACTGAGACTTCACAGCCAAGCTGCAAGGCCTGTGTAGGGTCATCAAAGGTCAATGGTGACCTAAGAAAGGTGCTGCTGGCCAGGAATATTGGGGGGAGAGGGCATCCAGCAGTGCCTGTTACCTACAGGAGCCCCTTCAGCATCTTCACAACCCTGTCATGTGGCCTCTGGTGTGGGCTCACTTCTCAACCCTCCCAGCCTGCTGGGGGTGGCAGGTGATTTACAGATGCTGTATGGGCTTATCTTTGACATGGCAGGAGCAATGGTGTCTGTTCCCTTAGACAGCAAAGCACTGTCACCTAAGTCATTTTCTGAGATTTCTCTCTTGCCAGGGGTGAGCCAGTGACAGCTCCCTCCCTCCATGCCTCCCCTCCCCAAAAAAATCTGTTATATTTTACTTTATCAAATGCAAAACTGACACATCTGCAAGGCCTTGCAGCTTGTGAATTGCTCTGGAAATGTCTTCTGCAAGAGGTCAGTTGTGGGTCTCAAGCTGAACACCAAAAGTCAGTGGTCCCTAGAAAATGTTGGCATTGCTCAATGACCTCCAGTGTCAAGACTGAATGGGAAACTGGGTTAATATCCCTGCTTCTGCTCTTCCTGCTGAATGAGATGTTCTCAAAAATTAGTTTAACTTCCTGTTGTTTGTTCTTTGTCATTGTTATTCATGAGGAACAAGAAGTTTGAAGTGTTTATAGTATCAACAGCTGTTTAAAGTATATATTGCTAGAACACAGTCTGCTCTGTGGAGTAGATCCAGTGGAAAAATGTATTAAAACCTACTGTTGTGTTAATAGTAAGTGCTCTTCATAATTACTGTTTGTGGCTTATATCCAAGCTGACACCCTGGTTTGATACACAGATAGGTACTACCTAAAGTAGACATTCCAGAACTTCCTTGGGTTTGTCTCCTTGTTGTGGTTTAACCCTAGCTAGACCCAGCTCCCTCATAGCTGCTTGCTCAACTCCCCTACCAGTGGTACCAGGGACAGAAGTGGAAGGGTAAGAGTGAGAAAACTTGCAGGTAGAAGTAAAGACAGTATAATAGGTGAAGCAAAAGCCATGCACACAGGCAAAGCAAAACCAGGAATTAATTCACTGCCACCCGTGGGCAGGCACCTCCAGAAGAGCAAGGCACAGTCATGAGTAACAGAGTTGAGAAGATAAACTCTGAACATGCTCCCCTTCCTCCTTCTTCCCCTCACTGTGTGTACTGAGCGTGTGTCATGGTCTGGAATATCCCTTTGGTCAGCTGGAGTCCTGTGCACACCCGGCTTCCTTTGCTCTGTGTAAGGACTGCTCAGCAATAACAAAAACATCTCTGTATTATCAACCCTGTGTCCAGCAGAAATCCCAAACACAGCCCCATACCAGCCACGAGGAAGAAAATTAACTCTACCCCAGCCAAAATCAGCGCACTACTCTAAACACTTTTGTTTCTATCATCATGCTTTGAAATGTGGTGGTTCAGAATCAGCACCTGGGGATGAAGAGAACAAGAGACTGGCTTTTTCACAACTCTTGATCTTTTTGGACCTGGGTTCTAATTCTCAAAAGTAACACAAAAATCCCTGTAAATGCAGAGACAGAATGGGAAGTTTTAGATAGATGGTTGCCTGCATGGAAGTATTTAGCTAAGCTGCCCAAAATGGAAGGTTGTCCCAGAGAAAACAAATATTGAGAGAGGATCAGAACTAACAGGTGAACTTCTCATACCATTTTGTAGCTGAAAGGTGTGGCATGATCTCTGGGTATGAGAGATAAAATGTTTTGTTTGTGAGACTTTAACACAGTAAATGTGCATTCCTTTCATAAACATTCTGAGAATAAAGTGCCTTTTCTTTTTAATTTTCTTTTTCTTAAAGATTGCAAAGGTGGATTGCAAAGAGGTACTAGACATCATATGTAATCTGGAATCTGAGGGACAAGAAAACACTGCATTTATTCTTTGTACAACATATCTTACCCATCAGCTTCAAACAGCAAATGTATATTGCTCTTGGTAAGTATAAACTGCTTCTGCTAACTGTTCTTCACTGGCTAGAATTGAGTGATTATAGTACAAAATTATGTAGAGAAGATGGATTTATCCTTTACTTGAGAAGTGCATCAGACTGAAGCATTTCCTAGATAATTACTTACTTTGTCACAAATTGCTATGCTAATACAGCAGTTAGACAAAAGTAATATTTAAACAATTTAAAACTGAAACTGCACTCACACTATTGGCATGGATGCTAATACTTCAGTGGGGTAGCAGATCTGTCAGTGCTCTCAGGATTGGTATTAAAGCCCCAGCTTTGTGGTTCCACAAAGGATGTTGTCAGTCTCTTCTTCCCTTGGGAATATTTGGCCCCATGAAAGTCTGGTGCATTTTTTTCACCCTTTCCACAGAGATGTCAGTACTAGGAATGAGTGGAAGCAGCACCCTGTAACAACTTCACTACCCCCCCAAGAGCCATTTTATATTTTTATAATTTCTATAACTCCAAGAATTGTAGTACTAGATTTTGGCCTGATTATGACTGCGAAACTTTGCCCTCTTAACTGTCTGGAGGTGCAGGACCTTCTGCATCTCTGTTTCAGCAGTGGTAAACTTGTGGAGCCAAAGCAGAGAGGCTGATTTCTGCCCTTCAGAAATTGGGTTTGTAGTTTTGGGTTTCGAGGCATGGCTAAATATGTAGTTTTCTCCCATTTAAATCCCCACCTGGATAAAGCTTTAAATAAAGTGATGGCTTGAAGATCCAAATGGTAGCACAGTCCAGCAACATAAAAATATCCCCACTTACAGAAGGTTAGCAGATTTGTGTCACATCATTGTGTCTACACTGGTTTTAGTCATTCTAAGGACAGGTGCTGGGTCAAGTGTAGCAATATCCAGCTGGTTTACAGCTGGATATAATGAGTCTGATCTTAACACACCTAATTTGGTTGACCTGGCTTGTTCTACAAGTCCCATGGGGAACAAAGACCTCAGGTTCCCCGCCTGAGCCCTGGATGCAGACACACCACTGGCAAGAGATTCCCAACCAATAGGCTTCCCAAGCCCAGGAAATTCAAACTGGCTCTAAAAAGGAGCTGGGAGCAATAGTTCTGTTGCCCAGGACTCAGGAGAGGTCTGTGTTGTCCCTCAGACCCACAGACCTCGTGTTGCAGTCAAGCTGTGCTGCCCTGTCCATACACAGCACAGTTCCCCCTCTGCTGCCATCCTGACAGGCTCCTCCAGTTCCACCTCCCTTCCCTGGGGACGAGATGGGAGAATGAATGAAGTCTTCTGTGTGATGGTAACACTGACATTGTAGAGATGTATAAATGGAAGTTCTGGTGCTGTACCTAGCCATCCTTGTACAACAGCACTGGACACAGCCAGTGCCACCTGGACCCACTGAAGAGCAGAGCGTCCAGGCTGCTGGAGCACAGATGGAAGTTCACCTTCTGATGGACTCTGGTGTGGTGAAGCTGGTGTAATACTTCCTGACCATCAGACTGCTTTCTCATGCTGAGACTGTATAAGTCTATTTAAAAAGTACATTTGCTTCAAAGTCAGGGTGCCTGGCTGTGGGTGCAGTGTTGTTCAATGGAGTGGCCTTGGCACTGACCTCCACCTGTGTTCCTGGGGACAGACATGGATCAAGCAATTATTTAGCCACAAAACAGATGAATTCAAAAGGCTGATATGACATAAAATGTGTAATTTGGATGATTGCCTTTGTCCTTGTGCTGCCGCCAGCTTGACTGATACTCTCTGATATTTCATGTTACAGATGTAGTGAGCATGCATATGGCTAATGAAAATGAGGAGCTCTGCTCTGTACAAACTGTGGCACTCACTGCAGTCATTGCAGGGCTGATTTTGAGCAGTACTCTGGAAGGGAGATAAGGTCCTGTTCTCTGCATTGGTGAACTTAGCTCCATCAGTAGCACAACAAATGCCAGAGCAGGCTGGAAAAACAGGAAATGTGAAGATGGACTCACTGCAAGATGGATATTTAGTATCCAATATTAGTAAATGTGGATATTTAGTATCCATATGATTGGTATCATCCTGCAGCTAAAGCTAATGTAGAGGAATGATGTGCTAGCCAGTGCTTGCGAGCCATTATATATGCTTAAATACAATGTAAATATACACTTAAAATAATGAGTTAAATTGAAAATATAAAGGGAGGACAGTCTTGTTTCTGTGACCAGCTGCTGGTTTTAAAGGGGCAGATATTGCTTAATTCACTTCTGTCTTGGTTTAAGATAATTTAAGGGGTAGACACTCCAAAATTAATTACCTGCCCTTTTAGTTTTAACGGCTTCCTTTTTCACCAATAAGGAAAGGTGAATGCAAGAAGATAAAAGTGAAAAGGTAACAGGTTACTCAGAAAATGAAACATCAACAAATACAAAATAACAGTAATAGCAGGTAACAGTAAGTAACAAGGTAACAATATAATCACTAGATACAGAGTTGCTGAACTGGGCAACTCTGAAGTCTGAAGTTTCAGGCTTCACTCTGAAACTCTTTTGGATTGCAAAATGCAACTTCTTAAGTTGCTACAGCTGCTACTCAGAGACCTACCTAAGCAACCCCCTCCAGAGAGAAACAAAAGAAGGCTTCTGCCTTGTGCTGTCCTGGCTTCTCCACAAGAATGAAAAAGAAAGAGAGAGCTTCTGCGTGAGTGACCCCAACTCCGCAGTTCCATTTCCAGATGCCAGATTTAGAGAGTAACAATTTGGGGCAGGTTGGTGTAGCACAGATATGGAATACAATACACCTTTTCTGAAGAGTTTCCCATGACAAATTCAAAAAAGTCCTGTGTGGTTCAAAAAGGATTGTAGTTGAGCACTTATTTTACTCTGCTTGATCTGCTGATTTGAATTCTACTTAAAATTTTTCTGGCAATGTCATCAACACCTTTTGGATTTTGATTGCTGAAAGAAAGTGTAACTTTTTTGTATTTCATAAGCCTGCATAATGGTGTTTCAAATCAATAAATGGTCTTAGCTTTAATCACCTTTCATAGTGTACTGCTGCTGTATTATGTAATTTGATAGACCAGAACTGAGTGGGGACTAAACCATTTACCTAGCTTTGAGAGGAGAGCAGAGAGTAAGAAAAGCCTAGACTGTTTGGTACAGAGTCATTTGCAGGTCTTTGTGCTGTTATGGATTAGGGTCAACAGCCAAGCCCTAGCAATTCTGCATGCTTGGAAGTGTTCTGGAGGATCCTTAAGTTAATGATTTCTTGCAATCATGTCCCTCTTGATTTTTAGAGTAGCAGGATGTTGATGAAATATTCTCTGCTAGCTGCTGGCTGGCCTGTCACAGGTGCTGCTGGCCAGGGCAGCCCTGCTGGCTGCCAGCCAGTCCTCCCATTCCCTTTGTTCTGCTCCATGTATTATTGCTTTATGCAGTGTCAGAGAGAACCAGTATAAACTATGCAAATTGAAAGTATTTTGCTTTAACAAAGGAAAAGACCTGTTGGACAGCTGTGAATTGCAGATGAAAAGGAAAATGTGTTTGGTGCTCTCTGTGTGGATTGCATAGTGGTAAAGCTGAAGCTTTGGTACTGAGCTCATACTTAAGCCAATCCTGCCAGTTTGCTGCTGCTGGAAAGCAGAAGGTCCATTCTTGCCCTGTTGTGGTGCCTTCTCTGTTGTCCTGACTGACCCTTCTAACCTGTAGTAAGCCCAGGTTAGAAGGATCTTACCCAGCCAAAACTAGATAGCTTTCTGCAGATTAGCACTGATTACCCAGTGCTCAGACAAGTTCCAGGAAAGTGCAACTCTGGGGCTCTGGAAGGTGTTCAACCTCTTCAGCTGTAACATCTTGCTTAAACTAGGGAGGGAAATTTGACCTCCCTTTGCTCCTGTCTTCAGTGCTTCACCATCTCCCTGATGGTGCAGTGCCAACTCCCCAGCCTGGCACAAACCTCTGACTGATTCTTGCATATTTGCAGAGGTTAAGCTGTTTCAATAGCTTAGCTCAGCTCACTGTGGAGCCTTGAGTAGGTACTTCCAGGAGATATCAATGAAGCATTTAGGTGTGGGAGTTTGAGCTCTTGGTGTCAAGCTTTGTCTCACAGCTGAAGATGAAAGCAACCTTTGGTTTGTTTATGTTATTCTTCACCAAAATTGGAAAATTGTACACTGGTTCTTGCTGAGATTCATAAAATATTATGTAATACTGCTTTTAAAACTGGAGGTACCTGCTGAGTTTGGAACTTTCTCACAGAAGTAGTGCTGCTCTGGGCAGTGGTTCTGAGGGAGCTGATTGCTGCAGTCTCCAGGGTTCCAGGCAATTCATCAATCCATAAAATAATCTGTGTTTACCATTAGCACAAGCAGCCTTAAGTGTGAACTGGAGCTAAGCACAACTTCAAAAACTTCTTTCTGGTCTGGTATGTTTATAATTTTTTTTCCTTCTAAGTATAACTAAAAACCTGTCTATTTGGAAATACTTCTGTTCTCAGCACTGCCTCACATCAATCTTGAAATGAAAAATTGCCCAAATACTTGGAGTTACCCTTTTTTGCTTTCCTTCATATGTGAAGATTATCTGAGGAACACCTCTACATCACCATCCTTGAGGATCCCTTCCAGCAACATACTTTAGTTTTGCAGGAAAGGTGATGTGAGAGAGAATAGGACAAGTGCTGAAAACTTACTGCTCTGCCAGAAAGCCTTGGGAATAAGGGGTTATCCAGAGTGAAGCCTTTTTCCTGCTGTTCTCCCAGCTCCCAACTACATAAATGTACTAAATAGACATCCAAACTGTATTTCAAATTTGTTTTGTTGTGGTAATGCTGAGTTAATTTTTTTTTAGTACTTGCAGTATACAGCTTCCTCATGAGGGGAAGAGGAGGGGCAAACACTGATCACCTCTGGTCTCTGGTGACCAGAGAGCCAAGGGAATGGTGTAAAGTTGTGTCAAAGGAGGTTTAGATCAGATATTAGGAAAAGATTCTTCCCCAGAGGGTGGCTGGGCACTGGAACAGGCTCCTCAGGGCAGTGGTTAGAGCACTGAGCCTGACAGAGTTCAGAAGTGTTTGGACAATGCTCTCAGGCACATGGTGTGACCCTTGGGGATGGTCCTGTGCAGGGCCAGGAGCTGGACTCGGTGATCCTTGTGGGTCCCTTCCAACTCAGCTTATTCTGTGATATGTTCTGTGTTTTCCTTGACTAAGCTTCCCTTCATACAATTCTTCCATGTTAATCATCCTGATGTTCAATTAAATTTTACATTTTTTTCGTTTTTAAGGGTTAAAGGGCAGTGGAAAGCACTGCTGATACTCTGGGTGTCTCCCTGTGGTTTGGGTTTTTTTTTCTTCTCTCTGGTTCTGTTTTAGCATTTAAAATTTTAACATCTTGAGTTATTCTGCTTGTGTGGTAATTTCTGTATAATTCCTGTAGGCCTGTTTGTCTTCTCAGCTGTCTCTTCCTGGCTATGAAAGGCTGTTAATTACATTTTTAGGCCTATAAATAAAGCAGACAAAAAGTTCTAAACAAAGCCCCCCAAAACTTCCCAGTAAACATTGCCCATTTTTTGTGAAATAAAATTATATCCCTGGTTTGATCCAGGACAGGATCTTTCCCTAGGCTGAGCATTCAAGAGTGGAATTGCAGTAATTCAGAGGAAGAACCTCGCTTGTGTTTGGTCCTGGATGTTTTCTTGATGTTTGGTTCTCAAGGCTGTGGCTGACCTTGCCTCTGTGTGTAGTTAATATACACAGTGGGTATGTTAGCAAAAGTGAAGTTTACCAAAGAAAAAGAAGAAAAGGGTTTTTTTCAAGTGATACAAGAGATACAGATCTATGGCTCTGCTGCTGTTGGGCAGTCCATGTGCTGGCAGAACAGCAAGTGACAGGCTGTATCCTTAGGTGGCTGTGCTGCCTTGGCTATAATAAATTGCTTAATAAAACAGCTCTGTGCTCTCATGGTGTGAGTGGAAAAGAACATAACAGCACAGAGACCACAGCCAGCCTTCAGCTTACAGATCCCTTCCATGATGCTTTGCAGAGGGTGGTTCTGTTCCCTTTTAGTGGCAGCCTCATCACCTGGCTGCAGGCTGCAGCTGAGCTGCTTGCTTATTGAAAGAGAAGTGGCAACTTTCCATTACAACTCATCTTACCCATTTTAAATTTGTGTGAGAGATAAAGACTCTAGAAGTGTGGGACTGGAGGTTTTTTTGCCTAGAAAAGAAGTCTGTGCAGCTATAGATGTGTGCATTAAGTGAGATGAGTCCCAGTTCCAGTGTCGTTCCCCAGTAGGTATCAGGAGGTACACTGGGGTTTGATCTGATGCTGGAGCAGGGCACAGAACATTTCTCTTCAGTGTCACTTGCAGATCAGGACCTAACTGAAATATGTGCTGTCCTTGAATAACACTTGAATTTTTCTTGGCATCAGCTGACTGCACAAATTGTGTGTATCTGCCATGTTCTTACATTCTGCTTTCAACTCTTTGCAGGGAGCTGACACTTTTCTGGAGCAAACTGCAGAGAAGAATAGATCCTTCCTTAGACTCCTTTTTGGAGAGATGTCGTCAGTTTGGCATCATTGCCAAGACACTACAGCATCTGTTTTTCTTGATAAGAGTCATACAGTCCGAAGTAAGTAAGATACAGTCCTGAGGCTTTAGACACAGCTAGAACTGTTTACATGAATTTATTATTTTCTTAACAATTCTATTGAACTGAAAAAAAAATACAGCTTATTTCGTTATTCATACTTTCTGATTAAGTGCCTAATAAGATACAAATAAAAATCTTCTGTTTTCTTTCAACAGGCAGAGGAAGCAGGACTTGCTGTGTCTGTGTTGTTATGTGTGAGAGCCCTTCAGATCAGGTCCAACGGAAGCGATGAAATGAAGACATCCGTGTGTAAAACAATTGCATGCCTTTTACCAGAAGACCTTGAAGTTAGAAGAGCCTGTCAACTCACAGAATTCTTACTGGAGCCAACTTTGAGTGGATTTAATGCGTTGGAAGAGCTCTACATGCAGCCAGACCAAAAATTTGATGAAGAAAATGCACTGGTTCCAAATTCACTCCGCTGTGAACTGCTGTTAGCTTTGAAAGCATATTGGCCATTTGATCCTGAATTTTGGGACTGGAAGACTTTAAAGCGACATTGTCATAAACTATTAGGGAAGGTAGCATCTGATTCCGAGGATGATGCAGGTTGTCATATGTCACTCAATGAAACTGACATGTTAGAAAATTTCTTTAGTGACTATGATGAGACAAAAGAACACAAATACTATGATGGGAAAGACAGTATGGGCCACCCTAAGGAAAAATCAAGAGTAAAAAAACCAATTGGTTCTTCAGAAAGATACCAGAGATGGCTTCAATACAAGTTTTTTTGTGTGCTCTGCAAAAGGGAGTGTATAGAGGCCAGAATATTGCATCATTCTAAGATGCACATGGAAGATGGTATTTATACGTGTCCTGTTTGCACAAAAAAGTTCAAAAGAAAGGAATTTTTTGTACCACATGTAATGGAACATGTGAAAATGCCACCTAGTAGAACACACAGACCTAAAAAGAAAATAATTCTGAAAAAAGAGAAATCACCACAAAAGGCAATAGCTTCCAGCAGCCCGCCTCCAGTGTTTCCAGAAAGGTCACACCAGGCACAGCTCCCTGAAAGCTTTGATGATGACACACAGGAATATGTCACATTCAGCCAGCTGGAAAATTGCCAGCTGCAAGACAGAGACATCTACCCCTGTCCTGGGACAGATTGTTCTAGAGTATTTAAACAGTTCAAGTACTTAAGTGTACATCTGAAAGCCGAACATCAGAACAACGACGAGAATGCAAAACACTACTTGGATATGAAGAACAGGAGGGAGAAGTGCGCGTTCTGCCGCCGCCACTTCATGACGTCCTTCCACCTGCGGGAGCACGAGCGCGTGCACTGCGGGCCCCAGCCTTACATGTGTGTGTCCATGGACTGCTACGCCAGGTTTGGCTCAGTGAATGAGCTCCTCAACCACAAACAAACACACGATGATCTTCGCTATAAATGTGAGTTAAATGGCTGTAATATTGTTTTCAGTGACTTAGGGCAGCTTTACCATCACGAGGCGCAGCACTTCAGAGATGCGTCGTACACCTGCAACTACTTTGGTTGCAAAAAGTTTTATTATTCAAAAACTGAATTTCAGAATCACCTTGCGGCACATGATATCCAAGTGTCAAATGGGGAAGGGAAGCAAAGGCTGAACCTTGAAGGGTTGGTTTCAGAAGAAAAATCCAGTTTTATTCCAGAGTCTCAGCTGCTTGCACAATCTGAAAATTCCAGTCTGAATGATAACTTGGATCCCTCAGGCTCTCAGGAAGTTCCACAGGTGAAGGAAGAATCTCTCTCTGACAGTGAAGATCTCAACAGTGAAAACAATTGCAGCCTGCATTGTGGGAAGCACAGGGCAGATGCTGCAAGCCAAGGTCAGACATCTCCACGGCTGCTTCAAGCAGTGGCTCACAACCAGTCAGTTCCAGGTTTTGTCATGTCCCAGGAAGGAGTCTTCCATCCAGCAAATGTGAAACAACAGTGTTCCAATGTGGCAGTTTGCTTTGATGAGAAAAACCTTTCCTGTGGTTTTGAAGGCTGCTGTTCCATCCACAAAAATTCCAGAAGTATGCAAAAACACCTTCGAAGGGCCCATCCATACAACTTTAAAGGTAAAAGAAATATGGAAATGAAAACTAAATACTTTCTTGATCTGTTGAGTGATGCTCAGGACAGTAAATCCCCTACAGATATGAGTCCAGAGTTAGGTCATAATTCTGATACAAATGCTGACTCTCCAGAAAGCCCGTGTTGTGCTGTAGATGCTAAAGGAAGCAGTGACCTGAGGGAAGACACTTATCCTTCTTCCCCAGAAACATCTTTTTATGACAGTTCTAGAGAACAAGATATTGAAGATAACATGTGGGAACTAATGTTAGGCTTGAAACATCTAAGCTTAAAAAACGCTAACATTCAGAAACAGAAATCTTTTCTGGGCTATTCATCTAGGGATGCTAAGTGCTCTGAGTCAGCTGATGAAACTACCTCAAAATTTCACCTTCAAGAGCAAGAAGATAATTTACCCAGCCAGTACCTTACTCAACTGGCAGCTAAACCATTTTTCTGTGAATGTCATGGATGTACATGTGAGTTTGTGACCAGAGAAGCTCTCCTAATGCATTATGTTAAAAAGCATAACTATTCAAAGGAAATGGTTCTTCAGCTAAATATGTTCCAGCATCGGTATTCACCATTTAAGTGTCATATTTGCCAAAGATCATTTACAAGAAAAACACATCTTCGAATTCACTATAGAAACAAACATCAACTTGGCTGTGAGGGGGTGGCTCACAAGGTGTGTCCTGGTGAAAAATATGATCATGTAGGTTTATGTACAGAGGACATGCACAAGAACAGCTCTGCTGCAGTGTCTGCCTGTGCAAACAGCGTTGGGTTCCCTGGACATTTGGACTCTGAGCAGCTGTGTCACCCAAAAAAGGAAGACTGCTCTTCTGAGACTGATTTGGAGTCCAATGAAGAGGCAGACAATGACGTAACAAGAAAAACATCTAACATAACTTCTCTGGACAGTCATAGAGAAGAACTGGAAGCAAGACAAGGAAGAGGAAGCAAAAGAACAGTTGCTAAAGGGAACTTATGTTACATATTGCATAAGTACCACAAACCATTTCATTGTATACATAAAAGCTGCAACTCAGCGTTCACAAACCAGAAAGGTTTGATTCGCCATTACAGAACTGTTCACCAGTATAATAAGGAACAGCTCTGCTTAGAAAAAGACAAAGCAAGAACAAAAAGGGAACTTGTCAAATGTAAAAAAATATTTGCATGCAAACACAAAGACTGTGGTAAGCGTTTTCTGTGTTCTAAAGCTCTTGCTAAGCATTGTAGTGACTTCCACAATGAAATCTTAGAGGATCAAAAACTGCTTTCTGAAGCTGAGTCTGCCAGATTTGCATGTAACCAAGCCCACTGCCATGCTGTATTTTATACATTTAATAAGCTTAAACAGCACCTAATAGAAGAACATGCCAATGAGGAAAAATTAAACAAAGATTTTGAAATCCATTGTGACCTTAATGGCTGCAATCGAATTTTCACTAATTACAGTCACTATTCTCAGCATGTATATTTCAGACACAGTGAATATTATGATAGTCTCTTTGGAAATCACAAAGAGGAGGAAGATAATGAAGATAAAGATAAAAATTATTTGAAAGATGGCTATGACACAAGAAAGCAGAATGGGAAGCAATTCAAAGAAAAAGCTAAAAGAATTAACAAAAGCAGAGAAAAGCATTTGCTGAATTTCAAAACAAAAGAGGAAGCCCTACAAATGTGCAAAGAGAAGTCTAACCAGACCCAGTACCCCTGCATGGTGCAGGGCTGCCTGTCTGTTGTCAAACTGGAAAGCAGCATCGTGAGGCACTACAAGCGCACACACCAGATGACCAACATGTACATTGAGCAGCGCCTTCAGAAACTCGTTCTTTGTGTTAAATGTGGTGTCATGATTGAAAAGCAGTCTTGCTCTGACACAGCTTCAGACTTGGATAAAAAAGATGTAGAGGTTAATGAGGATAAATCAGCTAATTCTGAGCCTGTGCAGGAAAGTGACAAACCCCTAGTTCCAGACCCTGCCTGTGATCCTCCAGATGTGAGTAATGAAGACCAAAAACAATGTCCACCGAGTAGTGTGAATTGTGATGCCAGTGCCTTTGCGTATTCAGGCACTTTAAAATATGACCACAGTTCAAAGGACACCTGTTTAGAAGAGCCTAACACCAGGGAGACACCCGTGTGTAAAACTGAAGATCTTTCTGAAAGCAATGAAAGAGAGAATAGCTCTTCTTTCTCCAGTTTACAATTAGAGTTGCCAAAAGAGAAAGACCCAGAAGGATGTCAGCATAGTGTGGTTAATCAGAATGCAAAAAGAAATGTACTTTGTGCTACAAAAGATAAATTTCAAAAGCCTCCTATGTCCAAGCCATTTGATTTAAAGACATATAAACCAATGGGATTTGAGTCTTCATTTTTAAAATTTATTCAGGAAAGTGAGGGAAAAGATGATGACGATGATGATGATTGTGATGAGGTAGTAGAATGGGAGTCTCCTGAGCAGTTGCCAGTTGATGAAACATTGCAAAAAGAGGGAGACAGCCAAGGGAATACACCAGTAAACAACTTTGTAAGTGAGGAAAATGTAATCATTACCCCAGATAATGCTGGGCAGCTAACTGAGATCCAGCCCTTGCTGTCAGAGTCCTCATCTGCCCCTTCCTTAGAAAATTTGAGGGCAATCTTGGACAAGGCCCTAATGGACTGTGGAGACCTTGCCTTAAAACAGCTGCATTACTTACGACCAGTAGTTGTTCTTGAAAGATCTAAGTTTTCCACACCTCTCATAGATTTATTTCCAACAAAAAAGGCAGATGAGCTGTGTGTAGGAAGTACATAAGTAGCTTTGCTTAGAGCAGATAGCCTCCACTACTGCTGTACGGGGAGAACTTCAAATTAGAACAGTAATTGTTACAGTACACACTTTTTAGGTTAGTTTTGACTGTTTGATTCCATGAATGTATAATATCTGTCAAAAGTAATGGCCAAGTTAATTTAGCTCCCCATTTTTTTCAATGAACAATGCTGATTTTGGTGCTATTTAACACATCAGAATACTGGGGGCTTCCTCTGAAGAGTAAATGTGCATGATTGTATATGGAACAAGTACTGGGGTACCAGGGTTTGGGGGGCGATGGAGTTATTACTTGACTTGAATGTGCACCCCAGGGTGCTTTGTGTAACATATTGTACACTACAGCATCTTATATTTTTTGAGTTATGAGTTTCAATAAATTACAGTTTTTCACCCATTTGTTTACTGTACAGTAAATCTTTAATGTGCTTTACTTGTAATTGAGTTTGGGACCATTCTGAGTGCATTGGACAGTGTTGCTTAAGTTTTATGCATTTGTAGATAATTTATCAAACTGATAAAATAGATACAGAAAAGTAAAGTATTACATTTTATTTTACAACATTCTCTGTGCTTTTTTCAGACTTGAAAGAACTATAATTAGTACAGGCTTACTAATTACACTTATGCATGAGAAAGTCCTTGTTCCTTTAAAAGCAGAGGGTGCTTTCTGAGACTGTCTGGCACCACCTGAGTGTGTGATGAGTGTTGCCAGACTTCCAAGCAGGTTTTGTCACGTGAAAGTACCAGTATACATTTAGGGCTCCCCAGTGAGCTTTTTTGACAATGAATGAAACCTGGCTGGAAGATTCACCGGAAGAGTCAACTAGTATTTTAAGCTCTATTTCTTGTTCTGTATCAGATTTCATACCACACATGGCTACATCAGGAGGCCCAGAATTGCTGTCCCCTATAGAGGGTATTTCCCCGTCTCTGTGGGGATTCTAATGAGCAAGCAGCAATTGCAGCTGCTTACTGATTGAGGGCTTGGATGTTGTTGGGGCTTCTGGTTTTCTATACTGTGATCTGAAAAGCAGCAGTGGAAAGGAAATGGGAGAAAAAACCTTTGGGGAGTGTTTAAAACAGAGTATGAGTATTGGCTGGGTGCAGGAATGATGGCAGCTATCAAACTGCCTAGTGAACCATGGTATGACCAAAACTAGGCAGAAATGGCATCTTGTTACTACATTTAGGAAAAGAAAGTTATCTGGGCATCCTTAAAAGTTTGGTTAAAAATCATACCAAGCAAGAAAAGTGTAGCTTACTGCTTTCTCTCTCTAAATGATAAGCTTTTAATGAAAGAAATATGGTGCATTAATCTTCTCACAAAATTCTAAAAATGGAAGTAAGTTGTGTCAAAAGGTTAAATACTGCAACAGCATCAGCCAGCCTTCAATGTGTTCCAAAGTAATTTCTCTCTCTAAAATAAGGAAGTACCTTTAATATCAAGTTTGAGTCGTGTTTTAACGTACTTGAATCATCAAGAACTCAAAACAGAAGAGTTTAACAGGAAACTTAAACATGTGATGGCTGCTTCAAGTATTGGGCCAGAGAGACCCCATTACCCTCTCAGGGTCTGAGTATCCACAGAGGAACCTGTCCCTTCATGGTCAGCATGAATAGTAGATTGCTTGACGTGTGGAGACTTCAGTTTCAGGTCAAGCAGCTGTATTTCTCACAAAACAAGTTGCGTGTGAAACTCACTTCCTCAGATTCAATTCTTCTTTTACCAAATGAGTTCCTGTGTGCCTGCAAACCACACACAGTGCAGACTGCACAGTGCACACTGGCAGGCCGGCACTCACGGCACCTCGTTTCTGTCTGCCAGCTATGGGGACAAGTCCTGCAACATTCCTCAGTCCAAGAACTGCATTTAGAAAATGATTGAGTCGCTTTGAGCTGCACAAAAGCAGCTTGGAGGCATTTTCCTGTGGTGATGTGGCACTCCATGTACTGCCAGGCCTTTCAGTAATGTGGGCTCATAGGGTGTTCATACTTCAGTTGAAAGATACCAGCACAGCACTGGTCAGCTTCTAGTTACAAAAATTACATCTTGCCCATTTCAGAGGCTGTCAGTGTGTTTCATTCTTTGAACTCCATCAACTACAAAATGCATTACTGTCTCAATGAGGTAAAAGGTGTCACACCATCAAAACTGTACAGCTTGAATCTACATCTTTATCTCAATTTCTTTTTGGGCTTTTTAATCTGATCTAATACCTGGCAGAGATGGGTATTGGAGAAGGAGGCCACAAAAGGTTTGAAGAGTTTTTACTGTCTATTTCTGTTTTCATGCCATGAGGTAGGCCATCATTTTCCCTCCCAAGTGCTACCAGAATTTTTCCTTAGAATGATGTAACATTTCCATCTTCTTGCTTTCAAGCATACAGAGGAAACATTTTGTTCTGCAGTAAAGGAACACCATTGCACTGACTTTCCAAAAAAAAAATTCTTAATGAAGAGCAGATACCTCAGAAAACACAGTTCATAGAGAATGTTGTTTCCATTTTTAAAATTGTTTCAAATGTATGGATTTTATAGGACAAAAATGTATTTATTGTTTGTGCATGCCTAAATTCCTCATGGCTGTGGGCTGCCCTGCTGTGTTCCAAGGGTAGTAAATACCTTTACAATGAGAGACCTTTCAGACTGACTTCTCTCTTTGTAGCAGAGCCCACAGCACTTCCTCATCTATCCTGTTCTTCTGCAGGGATATATTAGGTTACGGAAAACTCTGGGTTTCAATATATTTGACAGGTCATTCTTCTATATAGTTAAAAAAGGCAACTGATAGATAATGTGAACATTAAGTTGGCATTATTTTATTAAAAGTTAATGACTAAAAATCCACAGACATATTCTGTTATACTTTAGACTGGTAGAAATTACATAAATGACTGATACTAAAATGCCGCGTCCAGAAGTGGCTAAACGTTAACGCCCCTCTTACTGCATCTGTCAGATTACACAGTCCCCGTGCTCTGCATTGCACGCTTGTCCCAGTGCTGCCGGGCGAGCCCTGCATTTCGGCAGCACCGTGCTGGCTTCACGGAGCATTACAGAGCCCAAACCTGCAGTGTGCGTTTCGGCTTTAAATAAATCAGCAAATACTGCAGTAGTCAGTGTTAATTTTTGTACTTAGTGTTTCTGTAAAAGCTTTTCGACAAGAACTAACGAGGTTTTATATGCATTTTTGTGCGCAGTCCGAATAACTTACACTGAAGAAAAATAATTTAAGCATCTGCCCAGATCCTCGGCACGCTGTCCCCCACACACGCTTGACTGGGGTGACCGAGCCGTTCCGGGAGGAGCCGGGCAGGGCAGAGCGGCGCCCGCCGCGGCCGCCCCTCACGGCGCCCGCCGCGGCCGCCCCTCACGGCGCCCGCCGCGGCCGCCCCTCACGGCGCCCGCCGCGGCCGCCCCTCACGGCGCCCGCCGCGGCCGCCCCTCACGGCGCCCGCCGCGGCCGCCCCTCACGGCGCCCGCCGCGGCCGCCCCTCACGGCGCCCGCCGCGGCCGCCCCTCACGGCGCCCGCCGCGGCCGCCCCTCACGGCGCCCGCCGCGGCCGCCCCTCACGGCGCCCGCCGCGGCCGCCCCTCACGGCGCCCGCCGCGGCCGCCCCTCACGGCGCCCGCCGCGGCCGCCCCTCACGGCGCCCGCCGCGGCCGCCCCTCACGGCGCCCGCCGCGGCCGCCCCTCACGGCGCCCGCCGCGGCCGCCCCTCACGGCGCCCGCCGCGGCCGCCCCTCACGGCGCCCGCCGCGGCCGCCCCTCACGGCGCCCGCCGCGGCCGCCCCTCACGGCGCCCGCCGCGGCCGCCCCTCACGGCGCCCGCCGCGGCCGCCCCTCACGGCGCCCGCCGCGGCCGCCCCTCACGGCGCCCGCCCCGCCCATGGTTCCTCCGGCCGCCAGGAGGCGCCGCAGCGTGAGGCGGGTGGAGCGGTCATGGCGCTGTCCGGCGACCTGTGGGCAGAGCTGCCGGCTGAGCGCCGCATCTTCTGCTCCGTCCTGCTCTTCTCATGGGCTGTCTACCTCTGGGAGGCTTTCTTGGCGCACCGGCAGGTCGGTGGGGCTCTGGCGGGGACGGTCGGTGGTGGGAACGGTCGCTGGCGGGCCGGGCTGTGCCGGCTGCGGCCCGGCCTCACGTGGAGGGTGTCCGGGACCGAAGCCGGGGCTGGAGCCGGGGCCGGGGCTGGAGCTGGAGCCGGGGCTGGAGTCGGAGCCGAGGGACGCGGGGCTGTCACCTGCCTGTGGAGGGCTCGGCCCTGTCCCGGGGCGCGGCCTCAGCGCGCTGTAGCGGATGGTGGGAACGCTCGCAGCGGCGAGTTGGGTGAGCGCGGTAGGGTCACCAGCGGCTCAGCACCCCCAGCAGCTCGGTCCTTCTCCCCGGGACAGCTGACAGAGAGCAGTATGAGCGAAAATGAGGAAAGCGTGAGTTGAAATAACGACAGTTGAACCGGTGAAGGAAAGAGGAAGGAAGCGCCGAAAGCGCTGCACAGGCCGTCCGTCGTTCAGCACCTCCCCGATGGCGATGCCTGGTCAGCCTCCGAGCGATAGCCACCCTGAAAGGCACATCCCAGCCCCCGCTTCTTAACGCAGAACACGACACAGAGGATGGAGTGTCCCTTTGGTCACGTCCCGGCTGTCGCCTGCCAGCCGCATCTCCACCCACCTGGCAGGTTTAGCAGCAGCCACACACCCGGGTGTTTGACCTGGGATCGGGGACAGTGCAGCCTGATGCCCTGGACAGGGGAGAATGTGTTTTGAAATGACAAAGGGTAGGAGCTTTTCCTTAGAGAACGGGTAAGTATCGTGAAACCAAACAGCCGAGGGAAAAGACTTCTAATCTTAAAAAAATTTCCAGTGGCAAGTTCTTCACTGAAAATGAAATAGCACCTCGTTTGTGCAGCCACTCCGTAGGTCTGTATTCTGGTTTGCACCAGAGGATCCGGTGTTTGGTTTCAAAATCGGCTTAGTCGTTAACTGTGGTTCAGTAACATCCTGTGGAAAAATCGGTTTGTGTGATCTGTATTTGAACTATTCTAAATAAGTTATTAAGCCAGCAGTTCAGTTCCTGGTTATAACAGAATAATTGTGCTTCAGTTTTATATTTAGAACTTGATAGAAAACCAGAATTTAGGAATATTCGTTCATTTGTGGGGGTTTGGTTTGGTTTGGTTTTTTGTACTTTCTGTGGTGGCCCATGGGATCATTTTATGTGTTACTTTTAAATCTTATTTATCTCGTTTAAAATACTAAGCGTAGACTTGAAGTTTTTTCTTCAATTTTTCAGAGGCGGGTGTACAGAACAACAACACATGTACCACAGGAACTGGGACAGATCATGGACTCAGAAACATTTGAAAAATCTCGTCTCTATCAGCTGGATAAAAGTACTTTCAGCTTTTGGTCAGGCCTCTATTCAGAAGTTGAGGGCACTGTAAGTACTTTTCATATGATATTTTTCATGTAGTCAAACTGTGAAGTACTTTGGTTCTTAGTGATCCCACGCAGCTGCACCATTGGCATTCTGGGGTTGTACGATGAACACTGACATTTATATTCTGTTTTTGTTTGTGGCTGTATTTGCTACACAAAAAGAGGCAATTATTCAGAAAGCATGTAATTTCTTTCTGCAGTGCTGAGTCATACTGGACAACTACAGTGTTAGCTTACATTTTGATTATATTCTATAATAGTGTCCATTTCAAAATAATTAAGCAGCATGAGAGTTATTTTAAATTGTTAAAATACAGATATTTCCCTGTGTTTCGAGGAATGCAACTACTTTCATTTTTAGAGAAAATTTAAGTAGAAGGTAAAAAGAGCAGCCTGTGAGAACAGGGAGTGTACCAATGGATACTTCTGAAGTATAAGAAGAATTAGACTGGGCAAGTAACATTCACATATATGAAAAAACAGAGCCATTAAGTTAGAATAAAATATTTATGTGTGTGATTTACAGTCTTAGGAGAAGAGGAACCTCTTCTAACTCACTGCTGAAATGCATTGCTCATCAGTAGCACAAAAAGGAATCCTGAAGTGCCTGGCATTGCAAAATAAAATTGAAATATGATCCTACTTGATGATGAACCTAAGGAAGCATAAATGTCAGTTATAAAAGATAATGAAAATAGGATTGTAAAATAGAGTCAGTCGTGTAACTGTAGAACGATGATGCAAACCCAGTGCTCAGAGATTTGTGATACCTTTTAACTTTCACATTTCCTGATCTCCTTTGTGCTGCTTGACCTGTACTTCATTTCCTTTTGTATGAACTTGTAAGAAGGATGATCAGTGCAATCTATTATATTCCTCTTGGTGGGATTTTCAGTATGCTCAGCAGAACTGGAGACAATTTTTATATGAGTTTGAAAAGCTTTTATATTTCTGACCGATTTTAGAGGCAGTATTTCAGTCGGAAATTAAAGCTGCTCTCTGGGAGTGGGTTGGTGGGTAAGGTGAGGGGGAACCACCTAGCAAGTGCAATGAGTCAAAAGGTTCTGAAGCTATTTCTTGATTCCAACAACTTTAGCTAAAGCAGGTTCCTTTGTTGTTTCTAAAGAAAATATGCATGATTGGAATAGATTTGCCCCTGAATTTAGTGCCCTGCTATTCAAAGACTTTAATCAGCAGTCTGTGCTTATCTTCATCTGGGCCTGGTTGTTATGGTTTCCCAAAACATTGTAGCTACTAAATAAGAGAGGCACGAGTTTGCCAGATGGACTGTTGGATGAATAAAGGTCTGGCTGGATAGCTGCATACAAAGAGATAAAGCAAATGGCTCGGTTTCAAGATGGAAAGCAGTGATGGCTCTCAAGGGTCCATATCTGGGTGAATGCTGTTCAGTGAGACTGAGCGTGCCCTTGGCAGGTTTGCAGCTGACACCAGGCTCAGTGGGGCAGCTCATGGGCAGAAGGGACAGATGCTGTCCAGGCTGACCTTGATAGGCTGAGGGAATGGGCTTGTGTAAACCTCACAGAGTTCAACAAGGCCAGGTGCAAAGTGCTGCACGTGGCTCAGTTCAATCCACAGCACCAGCACAGGGATGAGTAGATTGAGAGGAGCCCTGTAGAGAGAGACTTCAGGGCCCTGGTAGATGAAAAATTGGACATGAGCTGGCAATGTGTGATTGCAGCCCAGAGAGCCAACCATGTGCTGGGCTGATCCCCAGCAGCACAGGCAGCAGGGTGAATCTGCCCCTCTGCTTCACCTGAGACCCCACTGGCAGTGCTGCCTTCAGCTCTGGGGTCTTCTGTCTTATTGGGTTAGATTATTGGGAAGAAATTCTTTCCTGTGAAGGTGGTGAGGCCCTGGCACAGACAACCCAGAGAAGCTGCAGCTGCCTCATCCCTGGAAGTGTTCAAGATCAGGTTGGATGCTGCTTGGGGCAGCCTGGGATATGGGAGTTGTCCCTGCCTGTAGCAGGGGTAATGGAACAAGATGATCCTTAAGGTCTCTTTCCACCCAAACTGTTCTGTGACCTTTAAAGGTTCCTTCTTACCCAAACCATTGTGTGATTGTGCTTGCCTGTAGGAAAAACATAGCTTTTTCTTTCATTTTTGATATTTTCTGTTGGTTCCATCCCTGTTCCTGTAATAACAGATCCACAATGATTTTGGCAGCTGATTGATTTACTAAGGAAATTAGTGCATCCATCTGTCTTCCACACCTGAGCCACAGAATCCAGACTATGCTGGTCCTTTCTAAGCAGCAGCCAAAGTTAGTTACTAAGTCAACAAGCATCTTCGTTTGTATGTGGTTCCACTGTTTCAGCTGTGATGGTGATGGACAGCTAGAAAACAGGTATATCTCAAACTTCTGCCACCATTAATTAATTGATTCTGTTGCAGTGATGCTGATGTGCAAAAGCCAAGGGAAAAACCACAGAATATGTGAGTTAAAGCTCCAAGCAAATTATTTGAGTACTGGCCTGAATAAACAAGTTTTGGAGCAATCTTTTTCCATCTCCTGCCCTTGGGTCACAAGAGCCCCAGGCAGTGCTCCATGCTGGGGGCAGAGTGGCTGGAAAGTGGCCCAGTGGGTAAGGACTGGGGATGCTGGTCAGCTCATGAACATGAGCTGGCTTGTGCCCAGGTGGCCAAGAAAACCAAGGGCACCCTGGCATGTGTGGGGTCAGTCTTATCTCTCAGGTAACAGGCAACTGCACCAGAGGAAATGGCCTCAAGTTGTGACAGATGAGGTTTAGATTGGATATTTCTTAACTGAAAGGGTGGCCAAGCATTGGAACAGAGAATAAGAGGAAATGACCTCAAGTTAAGCCCTCCCAGGGCAGGTTTACTTGGGATAAAAATTTCTCCAGTCTGCCCAGGGCAGAGGTGGAGTCCTGGAGGTATTTAAAAGATGTGAATGGGACATGAGTTAGTGGTGGACTGGGCAGTGCTGGGTTGGACTCAATGATCTTAGGGTGGTTTTCCAGCCTAAAAGTTTCTATGGTTATATTCTGCAAAGTGGAAAGCCTTCATGTGTAGGGTACATACATCTTCTCAAGGTGTCTGTGATGGTGAATCACTGCTCCTGTCTCTGATGCTGAGGTGTGTCTTTCTGTTTCTCAGCATCTGTCCTGTGTTTATCAGATTCCATTTGAAGTGAGGTGACCTTCACTTTCTGGGTTTGTTACTTTTTAGAGCATAAAATACATGCTTTATTAGCTTTGGAAACTGCCTGGACTTGAAAGAGGCTGTTGTGGCCAAAGTTGATGAAACTGCAAGCTTTTTCCTTTAATAGGTTGAAGTATGATTCACTAACTCAGCAAGTTAATTGAAGGGAGATGCTGTGTTAGAATTACTAGAATGCTTTATTTCAACCATTAATTATTGGAGTTTCTGTTAACTTACTAGTATCAACAACATGCTAATAGCTGTCTTTGTTCAGGGGTTGGTACTTCTGGGATTATCACTTCTAAAATTTACAGGTAGTCTGTAGGGGAGGAACAAATTTGCTCTTATGGTTACAAAACAAGGGGAGTGGAGCTTCAGTGTTGAATATTCAATACCACCATGTCATATTGGAAGAGGGGATGGTTTTCATCGGGAAAGATGAAATGGAAGGGTCATGGTTCTCTTCGGCTGGGGCTGGTGAGAGGAGAGGGTGCAGGGCCGGGGTTCCTGCAGTACCCGCACGGCCCCTGCCATCGCTGCCACCTCGGACAGAGGGAGCCGCCCCACCGCAGGTCGGAGCCGCCCCGGACTGCGCTGCCACCGGGGAGAGGGGCCCGAGACCGCGCAGCGCTGCCGCCGGTGCTGCCGCCGGTGCTGCCGCCGGTGCTGCTGCCCACGAAGAGGCGCAGCGGATCCCGCGCCCTGCCAAGCGGGGTGGAGTGAGCCCCTTGTCAGCATGGTTCCTTATCAAAACCAGCTCTCCAGGTTATGTTTAGCCCGTTTCCCGTTGTTTCCAGGCTGGGAGGAGGTGGCTGAGCTGCAAGATCCTCTCCGGCGCTCTGCCTTTGTTCTCCTGATCGCCGCGTGGTAGGCAGTGCAGGGACAGCCACTGTTTTGCTTTTGTGTGGAAACGACGCCGGGCTGTCTCTCTTCAGGAAGCAATTTTGTTAGTTTGGTGGTAAATACCATTGTGGATAAAGCACTCTCTCTTGTGCCTGCTTTTATTGACACTGATGTGTTTATTCATATTATTCTTTGTTTTCTCAGCCCATAAGGTCCAGTGCTGAGGTCCCGTCATCTTGTTTTTGCCCTAGGGGGGACTGGACAATATCTTGCCTTTCTTGGTTAAATCAGTTCTCTCTTTTCTAGTTTTTTTTAGTTGTGTTTACTGCTGTTTTCTTTAGTAAATTGTGATTCTAATTATAATCACTGAGTTGGGATTTTTTGTTGTTCCCCTCCACCATTGAAAAGGTGTGGTATAAGTGGCTTTAATTTCTCTGCTTAGCTTTTAAAACCACCACTTTGGTGCTTTGGTCCTTTCCATCTCCTCCTGAAAATGCACTCTAAGGGTCAGGTTGTAAGAGTAAGCCTTTTCAAAATAAAGAAATAAATAACTCCCTGGTATTATCAATATTGGGAGGCTGCCTGCTTGAAAACTGATTTTTTTTTTATAGAGTGATGCATCACTTGCTAAGAAAGCAAACATGAAATATTTACAAGTTGGGCTGTATGAGAAATGCTGCCAGGCCTGGCTGTGAGCTGCAGTGAGCACTTATTTCAGTAACTCCAGCTTGGGCATTTCTTTGATGCTGCTGTAGCCCAAATGTTCACTCCCTGTTCCTTGGCAGTCAGTATGTCAGGAGACGCTGGGAGCAGGCTCAAGGACCAGACCATGAAGCTTTCTTCAAAATGGCTGTAGCAATTGCTGTACTGAAAATGAAATTGGGGTTTACTGAAAGTGAAACTGGGGTTTTTCTCTGGGCAGGGAACGCAGGTGAACCTCTGCTCTAGATGAGAGGCTGCAGTATGGATGTATGTTTGTGATTATACAACCACAGGGCACAGGAGCTTTAAGGTCCTCTGAAGATACACCTTATGTCTGAGCCAATACAGCAGCAAAGTCTACAGAAAACAGGCTTGGAAATATGCTAGTATTTCACAGGGAAAAAAATTACCTGCTCTCTACTTCTGTAAAGTAAAAATTAATTGTTGCCAGATATTCCAGGCTTGTTCTATCACTGTTAAGATCAGAGGTGTGGCAAAGAGCTAATTATAAAACTTGTCTTATTCACCCTTAAAAGGTTCTTGTCATGCTGAAATTTTAGTAGACTAAGATGACAGTGTGTTTCATACTGCCTCTGTGGTATGTGGTTTTGTTTTTAAGATGATTCTCCTCTGTGGAGGAATTCCTTTTCTATGGAAACTGTCTGGTCAGATCTCTGGTCGTGCTGGGTTTGGACCAGAATATGAGGTAAGTAGGCTTTAAATTTCTGTGAAAGTAGTTAGTCCCTACTGCAATAATTTTTATTTTTAAATTGGTATTTTGTTAAAAGTGAGATTTAGCTAGCCTGTAATACAGTGAAAATAACAGATATTTTCTGGTGCACACAATGACTGTGTGATTCTGAGAACTCGTAACAGTAAATTAGCTTGCTTTTAAATTAGCTTACTAATTAGAACAGCCTTATATGTTAAAAGGAAAGTCTGGTATCTGCTTGAGTCAAATGAGGTGGTGGGCTGGGTTTTTGGGAGCTCTTTATTTGGGTATTCTCTTTTTACTAATCCTAAACTGATCTACCTGCACACTAAAAGGGTAAGAAATTTGAGTGTACTGCTTATGTTACCTTTGTGCTGTGGATGAGGCACGTATCCAAATTTGTGTTCCAAATCCTTAGTCAGCTGTTATAGTGAGCAAAAATTAGTCATCATTAACAAGTTAGTTCTGTGAATTTATCTAGCATCATCTTCTAACCGGTTTCAGTTAAACCACTGACCTAAAACATTTTTAACACCCAGAATATTTGTTAGTATGAGTCAGTAAATACCAGGTGGTTTTGTTTTGTTTTTTAGATTGTTCAGTCATTGGTATTTCTGCTGCTTGCAACACTCTTCAGTGCAGTGACTGGTCTCCCATGGAGTTTATATAATACATTTGTCATAGAAGAGAAACATGGCTTCAATCAACAGGTATTGCAGAGAGCACTTGTACTGACCAAATTGGTTCAGATTGGTTAGATAGACTGGTCCTTTAATGAATGTGCAACATAAAATAATGGTTTGGGTCAGGCCTTACTAAAGAGGAGTGCATCTGCATGGGCTTGAGTCCAGTGGTTGTAAGGAACTACAAGGAGAGCTCCTTTTTGACTGACTCTGATTTTCTTACAACACTGGCATTGCTGGTTTGTCATTTGTCTTATCTGAAGGATCAGTTCACTAAGCAGAATGGCACATTAATATTTACACTGACATATCACTGATGGAATTTATCCTTTCTTTGCAGACACTGGGATTTTTTTTTAAGGATGCTATCAAGAAGTTTGTTGTGACTCAGTGTATTCTGTTGCCAGTGACATCCCTTCTGCTTTACATTATTAAAATAGGAGGAGACTACTTTTTTATCTATGCCTGGCTCTTCACATTAGTTGTTTCCTTGGTGAGTATGAGAAGATGTTTGGGTTTCTTCCACAGTCCAGCTTACTGGCATGGCTCAGCATGCTGAACACAGCTGAAAGGAAATGAAGAAAAATCTAAATCTCCTGTGAATTTTAATTTCTACAAACTTTGAGTGTCTTGCTCTCAATGTACTTGTTCAGGAATAATAGCTCATATTAGTTGTCCACATGAATGTCATATATATGTAATCTAATACTGGAGTGTCTTCATCAATTGAAAGAGAAGCACTATAAAGCTTTAGAATAGGTACAGGAAATACAGCACTATGTGGTGAGCAGTTTCCCTTTCTCCTAAATACAGAGGTGAGAACCAGAACATATGCAGCTGAAGCCATATTCCTCTCTCTCACTTTCCTATCACAAACTAGGATTTTATTTTTGCTCTGCCTGTGCCTTCCCGTTGAGCTGTCCACATGGATTTTGTCCTGAGGTGCTACAGATACTTTAGAACCTGATATAACAGGGGTTGGTCTATCTTTTATACAACAAAAGCTAGAAAATAAAACATTTTGGCAGAGCTGCAGACTTCTGTATTGAAGGAACACTCAGCATTCATGGCTCACCCTTGTCCTCTGGGCCCCCTCCATCCCTGAGGGTTAAGTGCATGCTTAGACAATTGATGTGTTGCCACCTCACTGTAACTTTATAGGGTTTCAGGCCTTAATCTGTTTGAACAGCCTTTGACATGCAAAATCATGTTAAGAGGTATTAGATTTACCATTTAGAATCTGGTTAGGGGAAAATTCCAATTCCATTACTCTGTAATCAGTTAGAGTTGTGTCTGTCCTCCTACTAATCTGTTATGCCTGCTGATATCAAGGCATTACACAGAGATCTGAGATAAAACCTTAAAATTAGTCCCCACATGCTATATGGTCTGAAACACTAGTCTGGACTGAAAAGCTGATTTCTGCTCCATGAAATACCCTCCTACACCTTCTGCAAAATATCTGCAGAGGTTTAAGCCCCTAAAAATTACAGTAACAATAAAAACTTACTTTTAGTGGTGTTTCATATTGATGCCCTCATTTGCTGTGACTTTGCAAAACTCGGTTTTTCTGATTTTTGATTTCATTGGACTTTTTCAACCGTGCACACACTGTCAAAAGTCCAGGTACTTGTGTTCAGTGAAATAAAATGTATCAAGATAATTTTGAAGTTAATGTTGCTGTCCATTTACCTCTCATGTCCTGTTCCTTTTTTGCTAGCCAGAATTTAAACTTTTAAAATAAATTTAAAAAAATAATTTTGTGGTGATCCAGAGGGTGAGGAAAGGAAGTTCAGCTTTCCTTTCCATCACATTATTCTACTTCTGACTTTCTCAACTGGACTGCAGCTGATGCCAGTTTGAGGAGATGCAGGTGCACTAGTGATGTTTTTAGGTCAAGGCTGTTAGTCACTGTGGAGCCAGAGGCATGAGGCAGACAACTGCCTTAGCCCTGCACACAGTTGGGAGACTGTGTGAAAGAAAACAGAGGACATAAAATTTCTTGCCTCTTTTTAGGCAGTTGTTTTCCAAGTTAGCAGGAATTAGTCCCACTTCTTCTATCTCCTGGTTCCTTCATCTCTGTAGCTGAGTATGAAACACTTCAGAGCTCTCCAGGATTGGTGAAGTGCATGGAAGTGACAGCCTGTCACTGATGAGGCCCCTGCTCCCAGCTGCCCAGAGGCCTTGTCTCCTGCACTGCTCACACCAGTTCTGCTCAAGTGTGTGGGTGGTTTGTGCACAGTTTGCTGAACTGTGGACTGGCCACCAGACAAAGCAGCCCATAGAGAGCCTGGCTACAGATCCTACTTCATACAGGACTCTGCTTTATCAAATGTTTTTTTCTGAAATTATGCCCTCTTTTTGAACTCTTTGCTCCACCTTTAGTACTAAACACATTTGCATGCCCTGTTCTTAATATCTGCATGTTTTTGCAGGTGCTTGTTACAATCTATGCAGACTACATTGCACCTTTGTTTGATAAATTCATTCCACTTCCGGAGGGAGAGCTCAAACAGCAAATTGAAGTAATGGCAAAGAGCATTGACTTCCCATTGACTAAGGTGTATGTTGTTGAAGGTGAGTTTTTAAATTTTTTTTAATAAAAAGGGTTTGTAATTTTAAATTTTCTGAGGTTTTAGCATTGATTATGGATGCTGTAGTAGGGCAGTTGCTTGCATTGCTCAGATACTGCAATATTGCCAATGTGTGTAGCATTTTCCTGGTCTTCCTACTGAAGCTCAGTGCACAGCCTGAACTCATCCTCTGGTTGGAAGCATTTTCCTGGATCTGTGGAATGGAAATGCAGCTCAGTCAGGAGTGGAAGCACAAAAGTAGTCAAGATTACCATTTTAGAACTGTGAAACAAAGGGAATAGCTTTTTAATTTTTCTAGTCTCAGTTTAGCCTTCATTGTCTCAAAGTCCTTGGTAAAACAATTGAAAAAGTATTGAAAATTAAAAATACCTATTTCTTGAAATGTTCACAGGGATGGTTTCTTATGCTGTAGCTGGATGGTCTCACACGTCCTACTTGAGACTATTTTTTTTCACTTTCTAATACTGAATTTCTCATCTTTTTTTCATCAGGTCATGTAATATAACATGGAACATGCCAGCTGCCATGTCACTTCAATTCCATGTTCATGGAGTACTTTACTGTTAGACATTTTCACTATTACTTATTTTGCTCCTGTCTGAACTTGATTTCAGGGGCTTTCCCAAATTTTGTTTTGGTTTCATGTCCTACCTGTGAGGCTCAGAGGTGTTTTTTATTGACTTAGTGAAAACAGTATGAGATGGCATAAAGACCCAAAATGGTAGAAGTTTGCTGTTGGAGAGGGTGATGAAGGCTTTATCTAGCCTGGAAGCTGTGACTCAAAACTTTGGACTGGTCAAATCTTGCCAGTTTTCTGCCTCAGTGCTGCTCAGAACCACTTGGGACATGTGTAGCTTCTCTTTCCAAGCCAAGCTAAAGCTTTTCAAGTTTGAAAGTCAGTGCTGAGGTTTGCCAAACAGCTACAATTTCCCCAGATGCATTGCTGGCTGTATCCCAGCTTTTAACTATGACAAAAGTACCATGAAGCAGTTGTTGGTACTGCAGGCCCTGTGCAGTGTCCTGCACTGGCTTCTGCAGCATGTCTGCTTAAGTGGCAGGGGGCTGCAGTGGAGGCTGCCAAACCTCCAAATATTGCCCCTCCTCACTGCCCCCACACCTTTTTTGTTTTTGTAGCATTCTTAAGAGTGTTGAGCCAGCACCATTCCCTTTTGACATGGGGGACTGCATGTGGGAACATCTTTTTACTGCTGTTTTTCTGCACTCTGTCTTGGCTCTTCCCACTCCATAACTGACGTCTTAGTAAAAAGTGCAACCAAGTCCTTTACTTTCAGGGTTCATTCTAGAAGAGACAGATTACAAAGGTTCCTTCTCTACCAACATTTAATGAAGGATGAAGATTTTTATTACATACAGATGAAAGGAAACCTTGCTATCCTGTGGTTATTCAGATTTCTTCACTAGGAAGAGACCAGATGCTGAGGCGTCTCACTCTGACCAGTCTCTTCCTCTGTAAATCTGTTGTGGTTTGGTGCTGAAGGTCACAAAGACCTTCAGCTTTGGTTGGCTTCCAATGCAACAATGGATATTTGTGCCCTTAGGGGTTTATGCAGTTCATACATTTATCCTGAGTGTTTTAAGGCAAGTGCCTTCTAACTTATCCTCTGCTTCAAAAAACCCAGGGGAATCCTCTTCTTCTCTCATAGAGACATCTTTTATCCTGATGTTGCAACAGCTGTCCATAAGCAAAAATAAGCTTTTTAATCAACTGAAACTCTCCACATTCCATGAAAAGAGATGAGTTTCTTGGCCCTGAGTTTATTGACAGCAGAAACAGTCCATACTGACCTGACCTAGATAAAGGTAGCTGTAAAAAATGGCCTATTGCAAACAAAAGTAGTATTGAGGAACTGTCTTATCTGTAGTTCATCTCTTCTCCTTATCTGTTTCTAAAGTCGTCATATTTATCTGTTTCCATTCATCTTTGCTGGCACATTTGAAAGAATTCTACATAATTTGGCACAGGTTCTTTTCCTGGAGCAGTGTCAATGCTCTTTCCACTCTAAATCTGAAATTGCAATAGAATTTGCTTTTCTTCTTGGACATTAGATGTTCACAACTGTTCTTATGGTTTTAGTGTTTTTAGTGATTACATGCTACATTTCTCTATTAGTGTCATCATTACTTAGATTTTAGAATATGCTTCAGCTTCCAAACAGATCTGCTTGAGTTTGTCTACTGTTCATTTGGGGACAGAATTCCTCTGGAAGAATCTGGTCTGTGTCATACTGTACAGGCTTCAGTGCATGGGATTATTCAGATCATGGTCTTTAAATTTTCCCCATCAGGTTCTAAGCGTTCTTCCCATAGCAATGCTTATTTCTATGGATTCTTCAAGAATAAGCGGATAGTACTCTTTGACACACTCCTGGAAGAATATTCTGCTTTGAACAAAGAACCAGCAGAAGGAGAAGATGGTGAGAATGAAGAAACAAAGTCTAAAACCAAAGTGAGTTTATCTTTCTTTGTGTTGTTTATATTAATTTCTTGGTGAGATACTCCCTTGTGTTTTCTGATGTATTTTAAAGGTCCTGAGTAAGTTGCTAAAATCCAAACCCTAATGATCTCAACACCAAAGAATGCCTGGCTTGCTAATTGGAATTTCTGAGGCTGTGTGAGTTGTGCAGATAGCACCAGAGACTGTAAAAATCCACAGGGGCTTTAGCAAAACAGTAGCTCCCTGCATGTAAAAACTAGATCTTCCCTATAATTCTTCAAATAAGGAACCTGTTCTGGGTTTTAACTCATCTTTTTCTCTTGGAACTGCCGTACCAAAGCTTCCCTTTGAAGGAAATACTTTTAATTTTTAGTGTGTCATTTGTGTGCCTTTTACTGCATGCAGAATTTTTGGTGCTGGAGGCACAGACAGAGTGCACATGATCTATATATTTATCCTCCCATGATCTGGTCAAGAACAGGATGGTGGCCTGGCACTGGCCTCTCCTTTGATGTGCAGCTGCACATCATGTGTCTGCTGGAACAGCTGTTGTGGCCTCAGAAGAGTAGGGAAATGACTAAAGCTAATAGAATGCTTTCTGAATAACCTGAAGGAGTTATTCTGAGAGAAACAAACCTTGTGCAGCCCAAGGTTAGGCCAGTGTCTAGATTGTTGTTCAGTCCAGCTTCTGTTCCTTGACACCATGTTAGTGGTACCCAGGGTTTTGTTTGGCAAATCCTGCAGAAGTGGGTGGTGAGAGGAGGGGATGTTGATCTAGATCTCACCTGCTCTAGTCAGAATGAGAGTGTCTGTTCATTTCAACAGGTTCTTCAGCCTTTGTATTTGCTTCTGACTTGCTAATGGATTTTTGAAGGTGCAGATGCCCTTCCTAATTATAGCTTTAAGGCACTCATAGGGCTTTTAGAAGAGGACAGTTCCTTTTAAGAGGAACAGTACTGCCTTGGGAGGAAGGCTAGATGTTGAGTGTTGAAGGAAAGTAGGAACAGGGCTTTGCTCTCAATTCTCCTCTGAAAGTCTGCAGCTCTGAATACCTGTTTCCAGTGTAATGCTTTGCCTGAAAAAAGAAACAGGATGAGAGGGATAGGAGAGTGTTTGGAAGGCAAATCTTCCAGTGTTCTTTCAGGTTTGCATCAGCTTGTCTGCATACATAGAAATAAGAGAACAGCACCTCATAGTAGAAATCTTCTTAACCTTAAAAGATTATATTTCTGTATCTTCATGAAAAAGGCTCAGCAAGAAATTATATTAGAAAGGTATTAGAAGGGAATGTCCTGATTTAGGAACACTTAAGTGATCAAGGAAAAAACAAATTAATAAGAAATATATTTGTGTTCAGACATACCTGATAATACTTCTGCTTTGTTATTCCCTCTATTAGAATAAGAAACAAGGATGTAAAAATGAAGAAGTTCTGGCTGTACTCGGTCATGAATTGGGTCACTGGAAACTAGGCCATACTGTCAAGAATATAATCATCAGCCAGGTAAGTTATTTTAAACTGTTTTTTCTTTTTCCTGGAGCATCTGTAATTATGGCTGTTTCCAAATGCCCTCTTCCAGATTTGTTAGTGTACATTCACCTGATATGTTGTGTGACAGAAAGTTGGTCTGGATCACAGCCATCCTTCTTTTCTATTCCATGTGTTTCAATAACAAACAATATTCTGGCACCTTCCATGTTACTCTAAAATGAAACAACCAACAACCAACAACCAAACAACAAACTACCAAACAACCACTTGGGTAGCTAATCACCCCCTCTAGAAAACTCAGTCAGGCATGGTCCTGCCTCTTGGCTCTGAAAAGCCAGGCAAGCACAGTGCTTGCACATGGTGCTGCACAGCTTAGATGGAAGCACAGATTGTTTCCAGGAACAGAAGTACAGCACAGACACATTTTGTTTGGCTTTAAACTTTTCAAACCTATGCTTAATTCCAAGGAGATGGGTTCTATCCTGTACTCCTCCCCAAGAGTACTCCCTCCTTTACTCTTCTTGCTTTTTCATCTCCCTTCATTACTTGTTTTTTTTTGCTCACTGATGGAAAATAGTGGTTTTACTATTGTTGCATTTTCAGAAAGCAGATAAAGACCAACTGTTTGTTCCTCTCTGTATATTAGCTTAAAATAATCTACTTGTTTTTTTACAGTGGTGTCCATGTGCAAATCTATAATGTGATGTTATGTAATGACTTATCTTAATCAAGAATCTTTTATCTTTTCTCCAGATGAATTCCTTCCTTTGCTTCTTCTTGTTTGCTGTGCTAATTGGTCAAAAAGAACTCTTTGCTGCATTTGGTTTCTATGACACCCAGCCTACCCTGATAGGCTTGATGATTATTTTCCAGTTCATCTTTTCACCTTACAATGAGGTAAATTGTTTTCAAGACATAGAGACTGAAGTATTATCCTATTTAAATAATGATTTTGTTTTGTCAGGGGAAGTTTGAAGTTTCTAGGGGCTATATTGGGTGTCTTATTTTGATAATCAAGCTTAGTGCTGCATGTTGGGTAGCACTCCCAGTTTCAGATGTGGCTTGGATAAAGCTTAGTGAGATCAGTCTGCAGCCACAGCGATGTGTGGGATGTGGGAAGCTAGATGTGGTAGTATTTACTGGCACTGAAGGAATTTGCAGATAGCTGAATTTTAAAATATTTTTAATGCATTTCTCTCCACAGGTTCTCTCATTCTGTTTGACTGTATTAAGCCGACGATTTGAGTTTCAAGCAGATGCATTTGCCAAGGAACTTGGGAAGGCTAAAGACCTTTATTCTGCTTTGATCAAGCTAAACAAAGATAATTTAGGATTCCCTGTTTCTGACTGGATCTTTTCAATGTGGCATTACTCCCACCCACCCCTTTTAGAAAGACTTCAGGCCTTGAAAGATGCAAAGCAAGAGTGACAGCAATGATTGCTGGTTCAGAGACAGTGCTTCCATCTCAGAAGCAAAGTTCAGAGCTGCTTTTTAATTTTTTTTTTAATGGATAATGCGAATTAAGTGCGCTGTCAACAGCACCACAGATCTGAGTATCCTGAAACAGGTATTAAATTATAAATTACTTATTTTTAACAAAAACAAAACTGTGGAACTTAATTTAGAAAAAGTGCTGGGTGAAGACCTTCCCCCACACCTGCCACACTGACTTTTATTTCCATATCATAGTATAGACTTTTAAAGGAAGGAACACAAGTGTAGACTTCAAAGCACCTTTCTCTTCCATTTGTGTATGCCTTGAACATTGCTTTTGATCCTTTTTCTATTCTCAGCATTGTGTGAACCTTCCCAGTCTCACCCTCTTCACAGTGAAGAGGCTTTGGGTGACTTGATTTCCTGTACCATGATACTTGTGCTTGCCAGTGTGTTTTAAAAGGCTGAGTGCAGCTGCAGGCTTTTCTCCTGCATTCATGTCTGTCATAATGAAAAATGCTACTTAATAAAACCTCCTTTCTCTGAAGTGTGGGAAGAAGGATGAATTAAAGCTGAGGAAATGTACCATGTCTTCCTTGAAAATGAGCACTAGGTGGTATTTAGCAGCATTATAATGGGATTAGGCTGCTCCTATTGCCCACAGTGCTGCTGGGGGTATGGAAGGACATTACAGAGAATCACATGTTTGAGAAAATTGCTAATTCTCTCTTGTTCTCCCTTTTTCCACATCTTAGTTCCTCCATTTCTGTTGTACTTTGCCTAGATTTTTTGTTTACATGGAAGTGTCTAGTTGTTTAGCCAGTGTATCAGTGCCACACTTTCATTCTGAGGGGGCTTATCCTCCATTCCATTGAGGGGTTTTCATTAATATGAATCCAGCTGAAATAGAAGTGTTGGCATACTTATTCTTCATCATTGTTCTTAGATATAAAAATCCTTACATATAAAAAGCCCAGGAAACAGTTTGCCCACATCAGTTACTGAATAACAAAGTGGGTAAAAGTGGAAATGGCTTCAGCATTGATTAGCTCAGACTTTTCTGATGAAAAATAGGATTATATTTACTTTTGTTGAAGTAAAAATAAAAGTAAAATATAAGTTTGCATGTGCATACAAATGTTTTAACCAGCCTGAATATACATACTCCTTATAAAAATCAGATTTTCTATCTGTGAGAAATTAAAAAATTCTACTCAGCTCTGTACAAAGAGAGAAGTCATCGAAGCAAATTGTCATTGTTTCACATGTCAGAATATTCTCATATATTTTATTGTTAGCTTACATTTGTTTTTTGGATCATAGGGAAAAATGCCTTATAAGATGATGGGCACAATGATGTCTTGGGTGAAACAAGATGTTGCTGAAAGCCCTTTGTATGCCTTATTGTGTTTATACCCCAGCAAATATGGAGCTAAAATATAGATACAGATTTAGGAGACAGTTTTACAAATCTGGAGAGCCTATGTTTGTCATGTTAACTGTATTTAATAGGCCCTTAAAAATAAAAGCATTAGCTTGAGTCTGTCAATTGAGAAGAATAAATAACTGTGTCAAGTTTTGAATGAGATGTTGGCTGGTGTAAAGCTATGGAAAACATGTTAAGTGTGCTTTGAGAAAATCATTTGTCTCATCCATTAGGTAAAAATTGTATGCAAAAATGAATTTTCTGGCTATTTCAGAAATTTGGGTAAATGCAAACAAAAGGAGACTAAAGTGTGAGGATGAAGGAAATTCCAGTTCCTATGGAAGTATGAAATACTTAAACTATCTAGCTCACAGGTGAAGTTACGTGTTCTTATAGCAATTGCCTGTTACTTCCTTTTCTCCCCTATCAGTGTTTATCACACAGTTTTAACCACAGTTATCTCTGTGGTTCTTCTAGCTGGATTTCACATGTAACTATTGAACAAGGTTTCAGAGTTGGTTCCATTCTGCCCCAGTTGTTCCTCAACTGCAATTGTCAGTGTGTGCTGCTGAGCTCCTGCCTGCCCACATTTCTACTGGGCATCTGGAATACATCAGTCACATCTTGCAGACCTTCTACAGTCTCAAATTGCTTCCTGTCTCCCTGAGAATGGTCAAAATTACACCTAAATCTTCCTGTGTAACTTCTGCCTTCCCAGGTACCTAAATGCTCCCACAGTGTCTATACAGCCATGTGATAAGCCAGCACCAGCTTCATGACAAGGTAGGTCTGCTTAGATCAGCCACCTTCCCTTCCAGGGAATGACCAGTTTTAAGGAAAGAGGCAAGAAAATTTAGTTTTCTGTTACCTTTAGCAAATACTCTTCAGATACTCAAGGGAACCCAGAGCAGAACATCTCTGGCATCTGTGGGACTTCATCAGCAGAGTCCTGTCCAAAGGCTGGAGCTTCGACTTCCTGTTTCCTGTCCTGCCAGCTTTTTCTGCTGGTTTAAGTAAAAGCCTGAGAGAAGATATGCTGAGGAAAAGGTCATTGAAAGGCGACAGAAGGACTAAAATTGAATCCTTTGCTTGATGTGTCTTGGTAATGTGTGCTGGCAGCCCAGAGACCCAAGTGCCCTGGGCTGATCCCCAGCAGGGCTGGGCAGGACAAGGGAGGGGATTCTGCCCCCTCTGCTCCACTGGGGTGAGGCTCTGCAGAGCTGCCTCCAGCTCTGGCACCCCAACAGAAGAAAGCCTGTTGGAATGAGTCCAGAGGATAGACCATAGAGATGTTGGAGCCCCTCTACTCTGGAGCCAGGCTGGGAGAGCTGGGGGTGTTCACCTGGAGAAGGCTCCAGGGAGAGCTCAGAGCCCCTTCCAGGACCTAAAGGGGCTGCAAGGGAGCTGAGGGACTTTGGACAAGAGCCTAGAGTGACAGGACAGAGAGGGATGGCTTTAAGCTGAAGGAAGGTAGATTTTGATCAGGTATTAGGAAGAAATTCTTTACTGAGGGATGACTGGCACAGGTTGCCCAGAGAAGCTGTGGCTGCCTGTCCCTGAAAGCGTCCGGGTTGGACAGGACTTGGAGCAACGTGATCTAGTGGAAGATATCCTTGCCCATGCTTTGAAATGAGCTTTAAGATAGATCCCTTCCAATCCAAACCATTCTGTGATTCTGTGATAAAAAAGTCATAAAGTCTCTCTTTTGAAGCGTTTCAATGGCCTCCACTTGTTCATGCAGGACTGTTAGGGCCATATGGCTCCTTACTGCTCTGGGTGGCCGGAGGTCCTGCTGCTGTGCAGGCGGGTCAAGTGTGCAGGCTGGGGATCGGTGAGCACGCCGTTTGTGCGGGGCCCGTTTCCGAGGGCCAGGAGCGATGTGCGGGGCCGCGCCCGCTCGGGGCCCCACGGCGGCGAGCGAGGAGCGGAGCGGCGGCGGCTCCGCGGGCCGGGCGCGGCTGCGAGGGCGCTCCGCGGGCTGCAGGGGGCGCTGCTGCGCAGGTCCCGCCCGCGGGGCTGCAGCGCCCCCTGCTGCCCGCGGGGGCCGCTCCGGTGCGCGCGCGCGGCCCGGATGTGACGTAGCTGGGGCCGCAGCCCCGCGCGGCTCCTTTGTGCGGCGGGGGCGATGCTGGCGGGCGGCAAGAAGGGCGCGGAGGCGGCGGCGGGCGGCGAGGCCGGGCCGGAGGCGCCGGTGCCCCCGCCCGCCGCCGCCGGGGCCCTGGGCTCCTCTTCGGATAGCGGCGGGGCTTCGGAGCGCACGCCCCGCAAGAAGGAGCCGCCGCGGGCCTCGCCTCCGGGCGGTGTGTCCGAGCCGTCGGCCGTCGGGGCCGCCCCTGCGCCCGGCGCCGAAACCACCGGCATCGCCGAGACCCCCGAGGGCCGCAGGACCAGCCGCCGCAAGCGAGCCAAAGTAGGTGTGGGGCGGTCCGGCTGCGGGCCCCGCCGGCGCCTTGTGCGCGACGCGCTCGGACCAGCAGGCCCCGGCCCTGGAATACCTTCCTCAGGGTATTCCGGGAGCCCTGCTCGGGCAGCCCTTCCTCAGGGAGTCCCGGGGTCCCTGCTCGGGCAGCCCTTCCTCGGAGAGTCCCGGGGTCCCTGCTCGGGCAGCCCTTCCTCAGGGAGTCCCGGGGTCCCTGCTCGGGCAGCCCTTCCTCAGGGAGTCCCGGGGACTCTGCTCGGGCAGCCCTTCCTCAGGGAGTCCCGGGGGTCCCTGTTCAAACATTCCTTCCTCAGGGAGTCCCGGGGTCCCTGCTCGGGCAGCCCTTCCTCAGGGAGTCCCGGGGGTCCCTGCTCAGACATTCCTTCCTCAGGGAGTCCCGGGGGTCCCTGCTCGGGCAGCCCTTCCTCAGGGTATCCCGGGGGTCCCTGCTCGGGCAGCCCTTCCTCAGGGTACCCCGGGCCCCGGCCATGCCGTGGGGCTCTGCACGGGACCGGGCCCTGCCGGAGGGGGCAGGTAGCATGCCCGGGACCGAGGGCTTCGGTGTCGTGAGTGCAAGGGACAAACACGGGGGCGCCTATAAAGGCGCATTGGTTTAAGATTAAAATCCCCTGTTGGCCTAGCTCATCTTCGTGGGCTCTTGAGAGGACTCGTGCTCCATCATAAAGAAGAGCTTTCTGCAGCTGTTTAGTAACTTTTTGCGGTTTCTGACCGGATACCGAGCAGTAAAAACACCCCAAATCCAGGGCAGTACATTGGAGCGCTCGTGAGCTTAAATTTTATCAGTCAGTTCTTCTGTTACTGTGGTATATGGATGCAGCCTCCTGAGGCTCATGTGCATGGATGATACTGGTTGTGCAGGGTTGTGAAGGTCATGGCCATGCTCAGTCCGCTGTTCCTCACCTTCCCTCCATTGGTATTGGAGAGCTGAGTCGAGGCTGTGTTAGTGTGAGATTTAGCAATGAAATCTAACAGCTGTAAAAGGTCCCCAATAGTTTGTGTCTGTAGTATGTAATTCTCATCTGTTGTTCTGAATATATGAGAACATTACCTTTATTTTTGTGAAACCTTTTCTTGGAAACCTTGTTTCAGAAGATATTGAAGATCTTGACTGTGCCTGGGGTTGGGGTGTTTGACATGGAAGCTGACATTACTTTTTGGAACTGTTTTGTCCTGTGGCATTGAATGTGGCTCTTCAGAGCCGTTGTGTGATGTGATAACTGGACTGGTCCTTTGCATGTAGGAGCTGTTGTGTAGATCAGTCTGGTGCATCTTTTAAAGCAAAATAAGGTAGGTGTAGACTGGAGATAAGGCAATTTTTACAGTGAGGCTGTTGAGGCCATGGCACTTGTTGCTCAGAGAAGCTGTGGCTGTCCCATCCCTGGAAGTCCCATTCATGGATGTGTTGGACAGGGCTTGGAGCACCCTGGTCTAGTGAAAGATGTCCCTGCCCATGGCAGGGTGGGTGAAATGAGATGGGTTTGAATGTCCCTTCCAGTCCAGACCATTCTGTGATCCTCAGAGGCAGCATTCCTTCTTTATAGTGGTCTGTTAACTAGTAGGAATTAGTGCTGTGTGTGGGTTGTGTGTTGGTGATGTTTCTCTGCACTGACAGTACCCATCTGCAAAGGGCCTTTGTCTCTTGTGGCACCATCTGTCCCTTTGAGCTCTCAGGCCAGCACGAGGTCACCTTCCCATGAATGTTTGTGGTGTGAGCTTAGTTTGGGAGAGTATCTAGGTTAAAAATAAATATAGGGAAAAGCTTAGGTATTTTGTTGAACTTGATGGTTCTTCAAAAGTTGTGGAAGCTTGGAGGGAATGGGAGACTTCAAAGGGCCTTTGGACACAAGTAGTTGTGTGTGGTTTCAAATACCCGTGGTAGTGTGTGCATGTGCTGAGGGGTCACCTTCACTTGCTTTAGAGTGGGAGTTCACAGGAGGTCCTGGAGGTGCAACAGTGTGAAAAACTGAATATGCTAGGCATTGTGGAATGTAAATACTTAAAAGATAGCAGATCATGGAGTATGTTAGTATTTTAAAGAACCCAGGGTTTCCTGTACACAGGCTTCCCAAAGCTACTTTGAATTTTGCCCATTATTGCTCTTTTTTCGTGACTGAACTTGGACTATGAAAGATTTTTTTCTTTTGGTGAGAAATCCAGAGTGGTTTTTGTTGTTTCCTGGTGGAAGCTGACATGTTGGAGGATCACTAGGTGCTTTCTTTTTATTTTTCCCATGGCTGCATATTGAGACATGCTTTTTTGGCTTCCAATCAGTAGGGAAATTCAATAGCAATATACAGAACTTTCTTACTTGGGCTTAAAGCTTGGTTGACTAAGCAGTATGAGATGCAGCCCTTCCAGGCTAGTTCTTGGGGTTTCCGTGCTCAAGTTGGAGTGAGTCTTTTTGGCTGGTAATTTTATTTTCACTGGAGAACAGTAACAGAACAAGACATACGTGACAATAAAAATTGGGGAGGATGAGGGGAAGGAATGGTCCTTGTCACTAGTGTGACCATTCTGGAGAGGAAGCAGCTGTGAGCCTCTGTACCAAGACAAAATTCCCAGTAAGCAGGAGACCATACAGTGCATGGGTAGGATTTCTGCAGGAAATCTTGTGAATTCTTCTGGTCATCTGTGCTTAGCAGATGAAATTCAAGTTTGAACACATGGAGTGGACTCAGAGGCTGCTTTTTATCCCTTGGCAGGGATGTGAAGGAAAGGAAGAAAACCAGAGAGATTAAATGATAATATAACACACATAAACGGGGCTTGATGTGAGTAGAAAGCTCCTACCATAGAGTGCTGAAGATTTCTTTTTTTAGGTGGAGGCAAAAACATTTGGAACTTGTTAAGCTTTGTTGCATTTTATAGCATGATATCTGCAATAAGAGTCTGCATAAGGTAACTCAAGCCTTTTCTTTAAACTTGAAGCAATTTTGTTACTTTCAACATTAATGTTAGTAGTCTGACTTACAGGCACCTTCAGTGTGTTGATGTGCTGTTGTGCTTTTCACAGGTCGAGTATAGAGAGATGGATGAGAGTCTTGCAAACCTGTCAGAAGATGAGTATTATTCTGAAGAAGAGAGAAATGCTAAAGCTGAGAAAGAGAAAAAACTGCCCCCACCACCTCCACCAGCTCCTGCAGAAGAAGAGAATGAAAGTGAGCCAGAGGAGCCATCTGGTGAGTAGAGAGAGACCTTCTCCTCTGAAACTGTTTACCTGATTTGTTAACAGAAATTAGGTAGGGCTGGGTGTGGCATCATGAATCCCATGTCTGGTTTCAATCTGGTTTTGAATAATTGTCCTACAGTGTTTTGTTCGCTGGCCCCATATGTGGATGGAGGGGAGAAATGCAGAACAGCCTGATAAAGATAGGAATATGCATTAATATAATTCCAAATGAAGCCAAACCTCTTGTGCTAGATTTTCATGATCCTTTTTGACTTGTCTTTGGAAGCTTGTTGACCAGAACAGCCTCTCTGGCTCTCTGCTGCCACACCTGCTCACGTATGAACATTCACTTTATCCTCAGAGAGAAAAGAGGTTGGGTTTATGTGGGGGGGGTTGTTATGCAGAAGAACAGATTTAAACTACTGTGATTCCTGTGGCTTTAAACCATGACTAATCTCTAAAAGTTCTGGTTAGATACTGTTTGCTTAAATGTCAGTGCTTTCCTTATTAGCTTAGACAGAGCTTCACTTTACATTGAGGAGTTTTTTGGTCAGTCTTGTTCAGGAGGCAGCTTTTGAGATTTGTGCTAGTAGCAGTACCCTATTCTTTACCTCCATTGTGTTTACAGCTGCCACCATTAGTGAGGTGTGTTGGTGGGTTATCACTCAGCTGCCTAGAAGGTCATGCTTCTGCAAAGTTCAGAGTCAAGAGATTTCATGAGATAACGTGTATACTAGCTGGTGTTAGACAGGAGCTGAAATCTAATAATTGAACCTTTGCAGGTTCATCACTGATGTGAGTCACTGTTAGTCTTCAGTTATCCTAATTTTCTTTTTGGCTGGCAGGTTTGAGAACATAGGATTGATGTTAGCTTGGGGATACCTACCTTCAGTTGCAAAAAAAAATATTAAAAGCTGTGGGTGTGTTTTATCTCTTACGATTTGCCATTTTAACCTCTCCTTGTTGCAGCTGTTGGCTCCTGCCTTGATACAGGAATACTATAGCTCATGCTTGACTAAAGTACTTGCAGTGATAAAAATCCTACCCCAGTTGTAGCTGATGTAGCAAAAATGGAATTTTAATAGGTGTAATTAAGCAAGTATTTTAAGCTTACCATTTAATTTTGCTTACACATTGTGTTTAATCCTTGAGACCTAATATTAATACACTTTATTTCTCTCAAATTCCATTTTGTGCCTCTAAGAATGATTATTGAAATCAGTTTGAGGTGAAGTACAGTGGAACAGGTTTTGTCCCATGAAGGAAGAAACATGGAAGATCAGCAGTGGTGACTCATGCTGTTCTGTACTCACAACAGCCTGTTAGACAGGTATTTTGCACTGTATTTAGCCATCTAAATACAATTCATTTTCAAACAGGCTGTATCAAACTGCCTAGAAATGAGTCGATTTCAGGTCATCATATCATTTCTCTATTTTAGGATCTGTGACTATGCATGAAGCAATAAAGTAGAAAGAGGACAGATTTCAAGCTGTCATTCCATAGCTAGTCCTGCTGTAATTTTAAAGGTTTCTGAGACTATATATGCTTGTAGATATCTCTATTTTTGTCTTTATTAATATAGGTGTCAAGAACATCAGGTCATCTTATGCTGGCTGTTAAAAGTGCATTGAAATTTCTAATTCAGCCACCCTTTAGAAGGAGGAGGCAGCATGGAGCCTGCTCTATATAAAAGCAGTGTTTATAATTGAGGTTTTCTCTCTCTCTATCACTTTGAAGGAAAAATTGAAGTGTTCAATAAGTAATAATAAATTGGACAGTAATACTAGAGTAGGACTGCATACTGAAAATCTAGGAAAATTTTAGTTAGCCTGGGTATTGCTGTTAATTTATTCTCATTGCAGACCTTAAAAAATGAATTTCTTAGTTTAAAGCTTGTAAAAATGCAGGTAATGTAGTAGAGGCATAAAGTTGTCACATTACAGCTTTTGAGCTGAAAAGACTGATTGTGCATCTTTAAAATGTCCTGGTGCTAGTGTCTGGTACTGGATTAGCCTGTCCCCACAGACAGCTCCCAGTGATGGGGATTATTAAGTGTCACACTACAGGTGACCTGGTCCTCCTTTAGTAGGTTCCATTCATGTGTTCAGCTGTGGGGAGTTCCAAGTGTTTTGGCTGGAAAAGTGTTACAGTCTGGATTTGCAAGATATACGGTATTGCAGAGCAGTTTTAAAAGGTGTGACAGTATTTCACGGTTAATTTCCTTAAAGTATCTCTTCTCTTTTTACTTGAGGAATATTGTCTAATAGCAAAAAGCTTCCAAACTCCCTTTCAGTGCTGACTGATGACATTTGTGTTCTTGTTTGCCAGTATCCCTTTTGGAATCAAGGAGCTTGCTTCTTTTGTTGGTTTTTTTTTTTCCTCTAAGAATCTTTGTTTTGTTTTTTCCTCACCAAATTGGATTTTCATTTTTAGAACTACAGAAGATTTTCTTTACTAGCTCTTGGCCTTTTAGTGTTGTCAGTATTCTTACCTTGTGGTAATCCTGTATTTTTAGGTGCTATTTTCCAAGGAAATGAATATGATCAAGAATTAGATCAAGGGAATGGTTAAACTTAGTGGTGCTTTGTCTCTTTTTTTTTTACCTGGTTTGTCTGTTTTCCTAAATAAATTCAGTGCTCTGTGATACTCGTGTGCAGCTATTCTTAATCTTGAAACAGTGGATAATTACATGGAGTAGATTCCTTTGTGGACCTTCTTCCTCACTGCTCTTCAGCTCATGGTCTGTTATTCTGTTGCCTCAAGACTTTGAGCAGATTCTGCTCTCACACGTGTTCTGTTGAGCTGCAATAGTTTGATGTTAACAGGGATCAGCAGTTTGCTTGTTGCTAGTTCCTTTACAGCCAGAACCTTTCTTGCAGGGAAGGAGAGGCAATCTTCACTAGCAGGCCTTGTTTCCACACTTCTCTGCTCAGACTGAGTAGCATTTGGAATTGTATCCAAGCAGTCAGTAATAGTGATGAGAAGAGGAAGATTCTGATTTCTTCCTGTAAGTAAGCTGAGAGCAATTTTTCCCCTCTGCTCATTGTCAGTGTTAATTCAGGGATTATGAATGCCATAGACCTAAGTCAGAATCTATTTAATTTCTGAACATATGGAAGGCACAGGTGAAATTCTTATTACAAATTAATGGCCTATGCTTGACTGTAAATATTCATGTTTCAATTGTATTAGTCTCTCCCAGAATGGAAGCAAGTCTTGGAATGTTCCCTGCAAAATATAGTACAGTGTGGATCAAGTAAAGAAATATATCTTGCTGTTGTAGATATGCTTATTCACAGAATCTTAATTTGGTCTTGTGAGGCCTGTCAAAATACAATTTGTCACAGTCTCTCTGAGTTTTTTCATTTCTCTGCTGGCAGACTGATTTTATACAAGTTCCAATTATGGCTCCTCTGCTGTACTGATGGAAAATGTCTGTCTTGTTTCAGTTCCTATTTTGTTTTATCTGTAGATGTTTGATGTTGTGACATTCTAGATTAATGCAGTTTAGCACAGTAAGGAAACATTTGTTTAACTTTGTGTCTTGCTTTAAATCTGTAGTTCAGATGAAATTCTTCTCAGTTAGTGTGTCCCCTAAAAGCTTAAATTCCATTCTGGCCAAATTGTCCGCCCAGACTCTAAGTTAGAGTATTAACAATTGTGTGTTTAGCCTCAGGTTAGATCTTACCTGTTTGGAGATTACACCTGGACAGTTGTGCTCTAGGAAGTGGCTCTTCCATTCCAGTGACCATTGCAGCGTTTCAGTGCGTGTTGGTTTGGACTTTTGCTGACTGGTGAAGTGTGTGGTTTGAAGGAGCCTTGGTGCAGCAGGAGTCAGCTGAGCAGCACTGGGCCATCTCTGGAGTGTGCCATGGCTTCCTGAGCTCTGCAGGTGATGGGACTTCAGGCAAACCTCTGATGGTGGAGGAATATTGCTCATGAGCTCAACTCAGAGCTAGTGTCTCCTGTGAAGTGAGTGGTGTGTGAGGTGTGTAGTGGCTTTGTTCCTGCAGACACTGCAGCTGTACTCATCTCTCTTCTCAACGTGCTCTGTTCCTGCTTGTGTTGCAGTCCTATTTAGGACTTAGATCAGGCTAAGGCAATTCTGAGACTTCTTCAGATCTTTCAGATGAGTGCTTAGCCTTTCCTCATGTTTCCACTGCTGGGATGTTGAAAGACTGGTGTCTTTCAGTGCTGGGTATTGATCACATCTCTGATCAATGGTATGACATGTATTTAGCTTCAGAGACAGTCTTAGTGTGTTAGAATACTGATGGTGTATCAAGGATACTGAAGCCAAAGTAAGTGATCTGAGCCTTTCAAGAATTGTTCTAGCATCAAGCTTAAAGGAAGGGTTTATGGGGGAAAAAATAGGGTATCCTGAACATAAGAGGCTTTTCAAAATGCTTTAAACTCTCTCCTTGGGGTATGGGGACACGTGGGGGCACCAAGGCAAGATTATCAAATTCTTAGGGATTGAGATCCATAGTATCTGATGGTATCCATCTGCCAGATCATAACTATTTAGCCACCAGGAATGCTACATATGGTGTACTTCTTTATTTCCCATAAAATCTGATGTAAAGCGTTCCAGTAACCTGGATAACACTTTAGAACATAATTTTTGGTGCCCTGAACCTAGGTTCCAGAAGATGGGATTCTCAGAAAATGGGTTTAGTTAGTTGGTGAAATTTAATACCTAAAACGCCAACTGCCGGGCCTTTATGTCCAGTATGGTTTAACTTATGGAGTAAGGTCCCTGAGTTCTCCTCTTTCCTTCCACAGGGCAAGCAGGAGGACTTCAAGACGACAGTTCTGGAGGGTATGGAGACGGCCAAGCATCAGGTGAGGGTGGCGTTTGATGCTTGCCACTGAGTAGCAAGAGCCGCCAAGTTAGGGATTGATGCTTGCAAGTGCGCATGGGTGTGGTTGTCCCAAATTTAGCAAGAGGTGCAGGAGTTGTGTACCCACCTGTTTAAAAACTGTGGGGTGTTCAGAGTTCAGTTGAGATCTGTAACAACTGTGGAAAAGGGCACTAGCTAACCTGTGTTGAAATGCCTCAGGCCGATCTCTCATCCCTCCACTCCTCTCCATGTTCAGAGGAGTCTAAACATGCAGAAAGTTGTTTCTTACCTAGCCAGTTTGTACCACCAAGACTGACACAGAGAGCTTTAGAACAGTATATACCCTTTTTCCTAATCTGCTGAACAAACATAGCATGGAGTACCTTTTTGCTCCTTTCTTTTTGTCTTTTGAAAGGGTTTCTGTTTGACCTGTGTGCCAGCACTTAGCCCAGGACATTGTCTGCTGGGCAGATTCATAGTCTGCTGCTCACTGGATTGCATTGTGAATTACATTCGCCATTTGGCCTTGGTACTGCTGCTGGCAGTACTCACTGCTTCATTCACAGGATTGGTGTCTTTACTCTTAAGTACTTGGAGTGCTACTTAAAATCTTCCTCCAACTCTGCTGCTTTTGCTTTCACTTCAGGATTAGGGTTTTAAACAAGAATCAAAGACTCCAGAACCTATTCTGTACCTCTGAGTTGCTCTTTTTGAAGCAAGTAGAACTTCAAGATACTCTTTTAAGAGTGCATCCTTTGCTGTTGTAAGGGAGCCAAATACTGTTACAGATGTTACCACTTGCATGGAACTGCTGGCTGTTATGGCTCATGGGTTTAAGGATGCATTGCCTATTTCATTTTTAGGTAGGCATTTTAGGTTTGGCTGATTGGAAATTCTGCATATTTTGCACTTTGTATTATATGCTGAGAGTATGCTTTAACAACTGTCCAATTCGTCAGCCAAAATCCTTTCATTCAGTGTGTTCATCTGCAAATGTTTTAGTAAGTCTTTAAATGAGCATTCCTCAGGGTTTGTTCTGTGGGGAAGAAACTCAATACTCAAAACTTCAGCCAGTTAGTTGCTAGTGCTGAATGTCAGGAAATGGGCAAGTGTGTGTGCCAAATGTGTGCAGAGAGGAGCTGATAATCCAGTCTAGGCAGAACCTTCCCAAGGAGAAACATGTAGTTTTGAACTCATAATCCCTGTAATGTGGCTTTCATGAAATACAAGCAGTAAGGATGTGAAATGGGATTTAGCCTGAAATCCAAATCTATTTAGATTTGAGCTGTGTAGTTGCAGAAGACTATTCAAGGACATTTAATTCTTATAAGATCTTCCAGTAGTTGGCCAAATAAAAATGCTGTCTTTGCTATTAATAGCTACGCTTTTTCTAAATTCTTGTATGGAACACTCTTGTGGGTTGTTTCATTAGCTTTGTTTTTTTGGTTTTTTTTTTTCCTCCTGAATACCTATGCTCATCTGGAGCTACTCTGTTATTCTGGGTTTAAAGTTTGAGTATGGCCATGAAAGATATACGGCCTTAAAAGCCCCCCCACAACTCAACCCACCTTGGGATTCTTTTCAAAACTGTTAGCAGCACCATGTTCTCTGGCTGCTCAGTTTGAAGAAATAAATCCCAAAGCTTGTCAAGAAACTGCTGAATTGCCTTAAATCCACACATCTGAGAGTTTGCTGCTGTTTGATGACTAAATGGCTTTTTAGCAGGTACCTGGAGAAATACACTTCTTTTAACACAAACCTGTAAGAAGGAGTCAGGTTCAGCATATCAGGTCTTGAACTGACCATTCTCTGAAAATTGTGCTGCTGAGCTTTTTGCTAGCACTTGAGGATCTAGAACCTTAGTAAAGATTGTTAGCATTAATAAAGTATCAGAGAATTGGTAACTGGTTTGATTTTGCCCAGTTTACAGAATTCATAGTTGAGCATGTGCATTCCTATGCAGATGTTGGCACACTTGGGCCAGTGTCAGATGCAAGGACAGCAGAAGGGCTGGGGGATGGTTGTTGCTGGAGAAACTGAAGTCATAGCAGAGCTATGGGTTTTTATTCCATGGCTGAATGTTAGTGCAGGAAACGTTGTGGGTGTGTCAACTTCTCCTGTGGTTAATTTTATTTTACTTGCAATGTTCTGTAGCTTCTGTTACTAATTTCTTCCTGTAAAATTTGTTTAAATGACTACAGACGGTTTTCTTTACCTTGAGTCATCACACAGATCTTTTGATCTTTGCTTGCGAATGAATTTTTGGTTGTAGGGGGTTTTTTGGTTGGTTGTTTTTTTGTTGTTTGTTTGGTTTGGGCTTTTTTTTCTAGTTCTTGTGGGGGGTTTTTGTTTGGTTGGGGTTTTTGTGTGGTTGTTTTTTGCTGGTTTGTTTTGGGGGTTTTGGTTTGGGGTTTTTTTGTTAGTTTCACAACCATTTCCTCCCTTGATGTTTTTTTTTTCAGCACCTTTGAGAAATAGAAATGCTTGGAAGTTAAAGGGGTGTGTGGTGGCACTAGAGTTAAGAGCAGGGAATTCCTCTCCATGTACTGCTGTACATGCACTTCAAACTCTTAAACGGTTGTCTTGGTTTGTGTAACACACTGCAAGCTTATTTTTACTTTGCTATTTATTGTAATCTTTAGAGCAATTCCAGTTTCAGCAAGTGATCTTAATCATACTCTGTCACTTATGGGTTTTTTGCCCCTGGGATGTATTGGCTTCTATCTTTTCAGATTCATTGGCTTGTCTTCTGTCCTGATCGAAGTCACTTCTAGGACATGGGAGATTTATATTTTTCTTGCTGTATTTCACATCTCAGCACTTTGTTTTGCTTGTTGTGCCTGCAGGATTTGCTTTCTGCATTCGTGCTGTAGCACTTGATGCAGCTGTGTCTTAGTTTGTCACTTTTTCTATAGTACAACATCACAGAGCCTGAGGAAAGCAGGGTACAGAAATGTAGTTACATCACTGCCAGTGTGTGAATTGGTAGAAGTGCTGGTTCCTGTGGATGAAGGCTTTACACAGAGAAAACCTCTCCTGTATTGATTCAGCATCAGTTTTTTACATGTGGAGCATTTAAAAAAAAAGTAGGAAATCTGTTGTTTGTAGGCAACACTTGAAGAGGGAGCACAGGAAATGCATAAGCGTGATTGTATTTCATTGCACTGCCTGCTGTAAATATTTCAGATATGTAAAATGACACTTTAAGGTGAATTCCTCTAGCTGGAGAAGGTCAGTGCAAATTAAACTTTGAGAAGCAGATGAGAGGGGATGGTAGATGCTGTGCTTGTATATTACAGACATTTTGGCTTTGAACAGGTACAAAAATGGTTTTTCAGTTCTGTTAGAAACTGGAAAGCACACAAATTAAGGACAGCGTCTAAAATAGTTATATTTTACTGTTAATACATATATATGTGCGTGTGTGTGCTATGTATAATGTATGGATATGTGCCCCCACCCCACTTGTTTGTTTTTTGGGGGATTTTGTTTGCTTGTTTATTTCCCCTATAGTGTAGCTTTTTCATTCTCTAGATACCTGTAATTCAGAGAACTGTTGGCTTGGAAACCTGTACATTGTGCAGAAGTAAATAAAAAGTCTAAATGAAAGCACCCCATGAAATTGGCCACTGTATCATCTCATGGCTGAATGCACTGGCCAGGAAGGGCAGTGTTCCTTTGCAGTGCCTGTAGACTACTTGTGTTTTTATTGTAGGTGTGGAGGGTGCAGCTTTCCAGAGTAGACTTCCACATGACCGTATGACATCTCAAGAAGCTGCCTGCTTCCCTGATATAATCAGTGGGCCACAGCAGACTCAGAAGGTGTTTCTGTACATCAGGAACCGCACCGTAAGTTTGTTGTAAAAGTATTGGTGGAAAAAGGGTAGGAAATTCGTGTGCCTTGCTAAGATTTTTTGGCATTTACCATGTTGATAGAATTTTTGATAATGAGGCAGTGGGATTTCATTTCTGGCATCCTGTCATGCTCTTAAGTTGCTAAGAAATTGCTATCCAGTTCTTGATCACAGCAATGCTGTGAGCAGCATAAAGAATCTGTAGTGTATTTACAGCATCCAAAACAGGGATCATGGCTTTCTCCTGTATTTTGAAAAGAGTATTTTGGAAAACTGAAGTCATGTTAGAAAAATTACAGTAGGAAAACAAGAAATATTTTGAAAATTGCTGTGTTACCATAGTTGAGAGACAAAACACGTTATGCACCCCTCAGTTTTTTCACAAAGATGATCAAGAAACATCATGAGGTATTGACCATGGTAACACCCAGTGCTTAATAACTTAAAGAGGTTATTTAAAATTTATTTGTGGTGGACATCTTCATGCTAAGAGCATGACTTCTGCTATTCCTGTAAAACTTTCCTCTAACTCAAGTTAGTGAGTTAGTAACTTGAGTTAGTTCCTCTAACTTGAGTTAGTACAACTCAAGTTGTAACTTCTGGGAAGTCATGAGATGTGTAAAAACAGGCCAGAGCATGCCAAAGAGTTTAGAAAACAATTTGCATAAAATGAATAGTGAGTAATCCTTTTACAAATGTGTTGGAAGTAGAAAAGCCTTCCACTGAAACCAAGACATTACTGGAGAGGGATAGTTGCAGGGAAAAGCAGCACTGCTGGTCTGTGGGCCTTATTCACTACAGAGGAACTTGGAGAAGTTCCTGAGCAGGAATCCTGTTTGAGGAAGGCTTGTGAGAGGAGCTCTTGCAGTGAGAATAGCAGAGACTGTGGAACAGCTGATATGTTCAATGCTCAGCAGAACTGCAAACTGCAGTGTGCAGGCTCTTAATGAGCCATTAGCCTCAAATAGCCTCCCAAAAGATAAGGAAATTATTTCTTAATCATTCCTATTCATTATAGTTGTAGAATTTCCACTTTAATTTGGTATCTGTGGGGAACTGTGAAGCTCAGTAATGCAACTCTAGAGAAATACCCAAATAAATGACTAATTATGGAATGCAAAATGGAGTGGAAATGCTATCTATGACCTAGATCTAGGCATGGGACAGTAAAATTATTTGTTAACTCCTGCCTCTGTTCTAGAAAGTTGGAGTTCTGTTGGGAGAACAGTTCTTTCCTAGTATGAGTTGACCTACTAACATATCACAGTTCTTCTTGCTCAATTTTTGAACTGTAAATATGCTTTTTTGTGTATGTGTGGCCAGTGTAGTCCATGGTCGTGTCTTATATTGGTGGAGATGGATTGGATCAATAATTGTTGGAGATAAATAAACCTTATAACATGATAAGTACTGCTATAGCTTTTTTCAAAACATGAAATCTGATGCCAAAAAGACAATGCTGGCTGACATTGCCAGCTGCACACATCTTTGTGCTACCTTGGTGTGTTTCCACTTACTTGAAATGGTGTGAGAATTTCAAACAGAGTGTATTGCACCTTAAAGAACACTGGAAGGTGAAATTCAGTGTGGCTTGGGTGGTCCTGCCAAAGTTTAATTCATTAGAGGGTTTCATCTCCTGAACAGTATTTGGTAGCAAACACACGCCTGGAAAACACCTCTTTTGTATTGCTTAGTATGACACGTTGTATTGTTTGTTTAATACAGCTGCAGCTCTGGTTGGATAACCCAAAGATTCAGCTGACATTTGAAGCAACCATCCAACAATTAGAAGCACCTTATAATAGTAAGTCAAGCTTTTCATTGCCAGAATTGTACTGTGTGTATCATTGCTGTTTTCTTTCAGTTTTGTTGGAGGAAAAAAGCTGCTTGAAATGCTTCAGTCCTTTGTTAGTGGAGCTCCATGAGTAGTCATGTACAGGCTGGGATTTTGCATTGTACTCATGGTTCACATTTCATAGAGTTCATTGTCTGCTGAAAATATCACAGGATTCATAAAAGCTGCTAAAAAGATGGATTGTTACAGTAGGGTTAATTCATGTGCAGCTTTTAAGGTTTGTTACAGCTTCTTGGTGGTTTTCAGCTGTAAAATGTTATTAATCATATGGGTTTGGGGAGGTTTTTTTAAGATTTAAACAGACTGGGTGTGATACAAGAAGGCAGTAAAAGAGTGAGTAGTTACTGCTTGCAAATGGAGACCATTCCACACTTGTCAGACAAGATCCCAATAAACTCGAAAAAGGTGGAAGGTAGCCATAAAAAAATAATTGAAGAAGAAAATAGTGCTGAAATGAATGCAAATATACTGTCAAGGATTGCAAAATAGTGAACTATTGTGCTTTTAAAAATAAAAATAAGAATTCAGTGCTGCATAATACCAGCAAATCACATCACAGTTCTGTGTCATGATCTTGGGATTTTGCAGTCAGCTTCAGAAAAGGTGTTCTTCTGCACTAGATTAAATGAAGCACCTAATGTCCTGTACAGCTTTTCAGGCAGGATTCAGAACTGCAGTACAGCATGGGTGTTTCTCAGAAAAGTAGCCTCAGGCCTCCTCAGTGGGTCAGTAGAACAGAATGTGTTTAGTGGGACTTGACCAGATTGCTGCTGTGAATATGTCCTCAGTACATATATGGGGCTGAACATACAGAGTAATTTTAATAATAATAACTTTAATAATAACTTCATACATTCTTTTAGGTGACACAGTGCTCGTTCACAGGGTTCACAGCTACCTGGAGCGTCATGGGCTGATTAACTTCGGGATCTACAAAAGAGTGAAGCCTCTTCCAAGTAAGAAACTTGGTCATTGTTTCTAATTGAAGGTTTGTTTTATTGTTCCATGGTTTCTTAGGACAGTTTTTTGAGTGCTCTTTTTTAGAGTTGCAGTGCTAAGAAAATAAAAAAAGGCTGGAAAGCCTTTGGAAGAAAATAAAAAGAAGGCTGGAAAGGCTGTTGATGTTAATGTGTTTTATTTTGGCATAGAGAAGCCATGTATTTATGTAAATCACTTTGAGAAGAAAAAATCTTGGCATATGTTCTGTAGATAATTTGGTGACTGTCACTTTTTAATGAGTTATCTTGGTTCCTCATTTAAAGTTAGAAACACAGTATTGTACTTAGATCTGTTACATGCTATGTGATTCTTGAATTTTGCAAGTGAATTTCTGTGCCCTTTTTAAGTTTTATTCTTCTGGGCCAGAAATAAAACAATTGGTACTTTGTCCCCAGTAATTAATAGGAATTGCTTTCTTCTTCAGACAGTTGTCTGGAAGCATTTTTTCTCTTCTTTTCTTCCTTGTCCCAGATGCACTGCTAGTGTGTTTTCCTTGTACCTGTCTCAGCATTATGTTCAGAGTTACTTCAGTTCTCTTTTTGTTAAAGAGTGTGTTCTGTCAGAACTACTCATGAGAAAAAAGCTGCTTTTTGTTCTTGTTATCTCTTAAATGCAACTTTTACATGACTGTTTGCAATTTAATACTGCACATATAAAGGACTACTGTAGCTGATTTTTCTCTTTCTTTAGCCAAGAAGACAGGAAAGGTGATCATTATCGGTTCTGGAGTCTCTGGGTTGGCAGCAGCTCGCCAGTTGCAGAGTTTTGGAATGGATGTCACAGTTCTGGAAGCCAGAGTATGAATTTCTGTGCTATTTTATTTCTATATGGCAACATAACCAGTGACCCTGTTCAGTACTGGAACAGGGCTGTGTCCCAGCAGTGTGCTCAGGGTGGGTCAGTGTGTGCTGCTCCAGGCAGTCAGGATGAATTGCTGATACTGAACGTGTCTCACAGGGAACTGAGTGATCTGTTCTTGCTGGCAGCTCTCTGATGCTTTGTCAGAGCTGGGCTGGAGAGTCAGGTGCTAGTGCTGTGTGTTCACACCAGGAACAGCTTAGAACAACCTTCTTTCATGGTTAGAAATTGGTTTTTCATCAGAAGCAGAATGCAAGTCCAGAATGATAGACTAAACAGAATTTCAGAAGTATTATTAAGAGTTTATTAAACTGTGAGAGAGGGCAGGCAAAGTACTAGAAGTTGTAACTGTGTATTGACAGTCTACAAAGTTAATACATGAAACATATACAAAAAGCTAAAAATCTTTAGGCATCAGGGGGAGGAGGAAATCTAGTGCATAACTAAATTTGTGCATGGTGAAGGGATTGTCTTTGGAATCACAGTGGATCCTGTCATGACAGGTAAAAGAATTATAAAAGAAAGGCCCCATCAAATCAGGCCTGCTCTGCTAAATTGCCAAAGTTAGCCTGTCACTTCTTCTAAGTAATTTGCAAGTTCCCTTGTGAAAACAATCTTGCTATGAAAACTTGTTAGCACAACAACCTATTCTTGGGTTGAAAAACAAGTGCATCTGTGTAAACAATAAGATCTGTTCCATGAGAACCCATGAAGGAAAAATGAAAACAACCTGAATCTTAGCACGTACACACAAATCACCTTCTGACCAATAAATGAAGTAGTAAGAAAACTACCAGCCAATAGGTGTTGCACATGAGGTCTGTGAAAACTGTATAAAATAAGTTACATGAGTAAAGAATTGGCTTTTCCCACATGAAAATAATGGAATCTCAGCTAACTTATTACAATAGATCCTACTGCAGAAATAGTGAAATCTGCCCAAATCAGGTTAGGCATCTTTTTTTCTATTTCTTTCCTTTTTTTCTTTTCTTCTCCTTTTTAAAATGCTACTTAAGCATTTTATTCGTTAACTTAGGTAAATTAATTGTGATTGAATTCATTTGCAGAGGGTTTTTGGAAAAGTGTATGTTCTGTTTATTGAACCTTCAGTTAAGAGAATACTTGCACCATGTTTTAGTGATTATATTTCAGTGAGATGTCTTACTGAATGTAACTGGAGCTTTAATATCTTGTGCTTTTAAAAGGACCGAGTAGGAGGAAGAGTTGCTACCTTCCGCAAAGGGAATTACGTTGCTGATCTTGGAGCAATGGTGGTAACAGGACTTGGTGAGTTTTTCAAAATCAAAAGGACTGGGGAAGAAAACTGGGGAACAAGCTGCTGTAAGTTTTCTTTTGTGGCCAAAATAATTGGGTATTTTTAACTCTAGAAAAAGTGTCTGTTCTCCTTCAGCCTTTTTGGCAGTCAGTAGTTTTCATAAATAGCAAAGCTGTACGATGGGAGAGACTAAAGAGACAGAATGTATTTCAATTTACATGGGAAAACAAGGGAGGAGGGGAAATGCAGAGCCATTCTGAAGAGAAAGCCCTTTTTCAGAGTTTAAACACCAAAAGTACTTTCTCCACATGATTTCAAAAATAGTTATAAAAATAATGGCAAACAAGCCAAATTTTTTCCTATTTATTACAGTTTTATGGGATGGCATCAGTTATTGACATGGTTACTCTGCTAAGAAGATGGGCAAGTGGTTAGTGTGGAATATCCTTCAGCGATGTAGTGAAATGATAAAGTCCTGTAAAACCTATAATAAAACCCCATTTTTACTGATGGCCTAAATTTGGTTTCTGTCTCATGATTAGTGCATACAGAAACTGGTTCCAGACAAAGAACTGAACTTGCAGTCATGGCAAAACAGATTTCAGTTTGCCTATTGAAAGACTGTAATATTTTTATGTTTAATTCATAGAATCATGGAATCTTAAGGGTTGGAATGGACCTTAAAGATCATCTAGTTCCAGTCACCCTTGCCATGCACAGGGACACCTTCCTCTAGACCAGGTTGCTCAAGGCCTTGTTCAGCCTGGCCTTGGACACTGCCAGGGTTGGGGCATCCACAACCTCCTTGAGCAACCTGTTCCAGTATCTCACCATCCTCACAGGAAAGTACTTCTTCCTAATAATCCAGCCTAAATTTCCTCTCACTCAGTTTGTACCCATTACCCCTTGTTACATCATTACTGTCTCTGATGAGGAGTCCCTCTCTGGCTCCCCTGTAGGACCTTTTCACATACTGGAAGTAGGAATTTGGTGGGCAGGTTTTTTTCCATGTCCTCATTGCAGGAATCACTGTGAAGTGCAGACCTTTGGCAGTGTTACACTAGGTCACTGGAATGCATACACTGGAGCTGGTGTTCTAGTCTCTGAAATTGCTTTAACTGGAGATTTTGTTTTATTTCAGACAAATTTTACAGGAGTCTCTGTTAACTACATAAAATCTTTTTCAGGAGGAAATCCCATGGCTGTGGTCAGCAAACAAGTAAATATGGAACTGGCAAAGATCAAACAAAAATGTCCCCTTTATGAAGCAAATGGACAAGCTGTAAGTCTGATTCTGTTTCCATGAACCTTTTAAAAAAGAAGTAATATCTCAAGTATGTTTTATCTCAAGTATTTACCAGGCAATTGGTCTAGCATGAGATGGCTTCCAGAGAGAGAGAAGAAGGAAAGTGTATGTCCCTTTTTAGGCATTTTAGTAATATGGTAGCATACCTGCACATATTCTTCTGAAACCTGCTCTTTCCACAAGAGTTTTACCTTTGTATTTCAGAGGTTTTGTGGAGGCCAAGTTCTCTCACCTTTGTTTAACCCATGCACAGTTTTATAGATGTGAGGTTTGCTTTCCAGCACTTGAGCTCTCATCATGTAACAGGTATTTTCACACTGGCAGCACTCACTGTGTAACTGAGTATCATCAGTACAGTTAAATACCACCATTCCAAACTTAACAGAACTTAAAATAACATCATTTAAACTAAGCAATATTTAAATTAGACCTTGCTTAAACTAAACCACCCTTATATTTAACAGAATTAATCTTAATAGAACTTAACATTAACAGAATACTAAAATATAACTTAACTCAGATCTAAGTATAATAAAGCTTAACTGTGCTTAATTCTATCAACACTTAATTTATATCAAATGAAAATATAACCTTGAGTATAACTCATAATAACTGCAGCTTTACTAAAGAAAAAGAGATAACAACTTAAAGTTTGACAAACTGCTATTGAACTTTGCAGCATTTTGCAGATGTTTGTTTTGCTACAGTATTTCCACGTTCATCCTAGAAAAGCTGGATTGGTAGTTCTTACTCACAGTGACCATTCCAGAAGATAAATGACTGTCTGTCTACTTCACTGAGCTATGCCAAGCCTTCTAAGGTCTTGTGATTGTCTAGAGCCATCCTACCATCAGAGTCTTTTGGCAAGCTTCTGTAGCTTTGATGAACACACCTTCCTTTCCAGTAAGGAAATATTATGAGCCCATAGGGCAGTTTGGTTTTCTTTTGCTAGAGAAGTCTGCTGTCATCGTGGTTTGGCAGCTCTTCTTGTGCTCATCCTGGCAAAGTGGGACACTGTGTTCTACAGATCTTGGTGTCTGACCATTTGAGAGTGCTGAAGGTATTGAAGATTTTTCTCCAAGCAACTCTATTATTTATGAATGGGTTAAGAACAATGCTTGTTCTTTTGTCTCCTAGGTTCCCAAAGAGAAAGATGAAATGGTGGAGCAAGAATTTAATCGTCTGCTGGAAGCCACGTCCTATCTCAGTCATCAGCTGGATTTTAATGTTCTCAATAATAAGCCTGTCTCCCTAGGCCAGGCTCTGGAGGTTGTCATACAGTAAGTGACTTCTCTCTTTTTGGTAGACTTCCCTATTTTGTGGATGAATTTCCAAAAGAGACCTGAAACAATTGTGGTGCTCCTAGATGTAAGCATTACCCTGTTAATACAGCTGCTTGATCTCACAAATGGTTAAATGAAAAAAACCTCTCATTCTTGAAAGTTTCCTGAAAATTATTGCTACAGTGTCTCAGTGTGATGGATGTCCATACAGCACACTGACACTACTTGAAATCTAATGGCAATTGCCTTTAATAGCAGAAGGTAACTGCACACTCACATTGTAGACTCATGTATCCCTTATTTACAGAAACTTGCATTAGTTTTCCAGTTAATGGACAGTATTTACATACAAGTAAATACATACTAAAATGACCTGTGGTTTTATTGTGTTCCACTAATTAGATTGTGGTAATAAGTTTTCTCATTAACACAAGGATTTTATTTTGTGCTGACTTCTTGCCTTTTCCAGATTGCAGGAGAAGCATGTGAAGGATGAGCAGATTGAGCACTGGAAAAAAATTGTGAAAACACAGGAGGAATTGAAAGATCTTCTTAACAAGGTCAGATGATGACATTTAGTACAAGATGATAAGCATTGTGTTCCTCAGAAAGTGGCAAAACGTACAAAAATGTCCAAAGGAAAATACCAGAAAGTTGCTATTAATGCTGTTCTTAAAATATCTCTTTGCTTATGAGCTACTTAGAAGCCCTGTTAGGACAAAGGTGTCTCTTGCTGGAGGAGGAGAAAAATTGATCAGGCAGAAAACCATAAAATATAATATGGGAAAAGAAAAGAAGAGGACAGACGTGATAAACAGTGATGTTTCATAGCTTCCTTTAGAGGTGCTGATACTGGCTGAGGCTTTTGGAGTCTATTTAAAAATGTTTACTGTCTTCACTGCACATCTGATTTGTAGTACAGAAGCAGTGGTTTAGGTTTAATGTTACAGAGATTTTTTTTTTGCTCATAGTAAATGACATCTTTACTTTTCTATGGAAGTTTCTCAAATTAAAAATGCTTGTGGGCTGCTCTCCAATTACTTGCAACATAGTAAGACACCAATGATGTTGGGTTTCAGCCATGTTGTTTAGGGTTGGTAATATTTATTGTGGCTTCTTGGAGGTAGAATTGCATTTATAAGTGATACCTGCCAAAACCAGGAAATCTCTTTGGTATAATGGCATAGTTTGTGGTGAACATCCAGTTTACACAGTAACTTGTTGAAATCTGCCTTTCATCATTTTTTTCCCCCTTTCTTTCTTTTTTCCTTTTCCTTCTCTATCTTAAAAGATGGTGAATTTAAAGGAGAAGATTAAAGAACTTCATCAGCAGTATAAGGAAGCATCAGAAGTGAAGCCACCTCGAGATATTACAGCAGAGTTCCTTGTGAAAAGCAAGCACAGAGATCTGACTGCACTTTGCAAGGTGAAGGATCACATACATACAGTGTGTCAGTCTGTTTTCTCTGGACTTCAGCAGCCAAAAATTAGCCAATTAACCAAAATTTTCAGCAGATACCATTAGCCAATATAAATGTTTCCACATCTCTTGCTATGATCCAGTGCTTTCAAGAGAATGTGATTGACAGTAACTTTAGGTTGTAACACTGATAGGTCTGCATTGAGTACCTCTAACTGGGACTAAAGCTCAGTTTTAGGTAAGTCTGTGCTGGCTCATGTCAGACAGCATGTAATGTTTTGAAGATGAATTTTTATGTCAGATTTGGTCTCTAATACAGCTGGATTTCACAATAGTCTGAAAATAAAATCTGCATTTGAAGAGAGATACCTTTTCTCTAAGATAAATAAAGGTGTTTTCTTGACTAAAAGACTTCTTTCTATCCAAAGATTCTCATGTACAGAGCTCTGTCTTGACAAGAGGAGTTATTTCCCCTCTCTGGGAATATCTTGCTTTAGAGATGTGCCTTAAAAAGGAAACTGTAAAAACTGTTCTATTCATGATGGTGTCAGACCTGGATGCTAACCCAGGTCAGGTAGAAACAAGGATCATTTTTCAGCTCCTTGCCACACAGGGGATCTATACCTTTATTTGGAATCTCTGGCTGTGTTTGTATATGTATATATACAAGTAGTGGCTCTTTTATTTTGTATTTTATATTCCTGTTGCTTTTATTGGACACTTCAAATTATTGTGCTTTGAAGGAAGACAGATGCTGACATTATACCTAGTTTTACTTATATTTTTTAAAATTAGGAAGAAGCTTGAATTAGATAGTGTCTTTGGTTTTTATGTATGATTGAGTCTGCTTTGGAAATCTCCATGTTCAATATTAGCTATAAACTTTTGAGAGAGAGAAGAATAGAAGAAATCGTTTGTGGAATATAAAGCTCTCAGAACCACAGGAACCCTTAAAATATCAGGAGTGTAATGCACCCTCATGTTCTTGAGTTCTGAGTGTTTAAATTCCTGAAATATCACCAAACGAATCTTTTCTGCAGTGTGACACAGAGCTCTGTATATACAAAGAGCAGAAGAGCAAAATATGCTGGATTAAATGTTAAAAAAATAACAAATTTGATTTAGCTTCCACTAAATCCATGAAGTGATTTTTTTCTAGTGATTTCTCTTGAGACTAGGTCCAGTCTGATGCTGCATGATGTCTTCAAGTCCTTTTACTTGTAAACTGTTTTAATGTTTAACTAATCTGTTTAATCTTAATAGGAGTATGATGAATTGGCAGAAACACAAGGAAAGCTGGAAGAGAAATTACAAGAACTTGAAGCCAATCCACCAAGGTAAAGATACAAACAAAAAAGATAAATACTTAAAAAAGCAGGTGTTTTACTACCTTTTCCCTGAGTTTCAAAAATGCTGTGGTGTGCTTTTATTATGGGAACTCAAGGAGTTACAAAGGTACAGCCCCAGAGTTTGAGTTCTCTCAGCTTTAGAACTCACCTCCCTCATTTTTAGGGATGACTCAAACAGAAAAGGTGATGCTGAGCTAGGGTGATTCTGTAGAAATCCTGGCAGTAATCAGTGCCTGATCTCAAAAGACATTTGAGGTTTCAAATACCTGTCAGTAATGATGGCATACAATCCTACTTATATTGGTAGAATATTATTGTTCTGTGCAATTTTACTGGGTTTTTTGTTGTTGTCCTTACGCATGCTACTTACACCATTATTTATGTAAGCCTTTTTATTTCTGAAGTTTTTCGCTTCCCTTTGAGCATTTTGCCTGAACTGTGCTGTAAAAACTTGAATTTGCTGGGTTTTGATACTCAGCTTTCATGAGAGAGGTCTGGATATTTAAAACAGAATCTGTGTTGGTTTTTAATGTTTTTATTTCTGGACTAAGGAGAGACTCAAATGACTTGTGAAGAAATTTTCAGAAGCAATGCAGTTAAAATATCCTGTTCTAACAAACTAAATGTCTTTGTGTTATATTTATTTTTTCTAGTGATGTTTATTTGTCATCAAGAGACAGGCAAATACTTGACTGGCATTTTGCCAACCTAGAATTTGCTAATGCTACACCCCTTTCTACACTTTCACTGAAGCACTGGGACCAGGTAGGTAGTCAGTACTCAGAAATTCACTAAAAACTAGAACTGTGTTTATTTCATTCTCATGAAGGTTTGTCGATGTTAAGAGTTTCTAACTGTTAAATGTGTCTGCTTTTGTGCAGGTACTGAATTCTTATGTGATTATTATTTGATGATGAAATTCCAGACAGCTTTTTGTTAGTGCCAAAATAATCTAACAGTACTGTCTGCTGAAAGTTTCCATACTTATTACTTGATGAATAATCAGAATCTCACATTTATTTGACTCTTTAAAAAAAGCTTTTGAAATATTTTTTGCCGTTGTGTAGAGTTGTTGATTATTTTCTATTGACTTAGGGGACTTCATTATGAATGCCTGCTTTTTGTGCCTCTTCATTTTAGGACGATGACTTTGAATTCACAGGCAGTCACTTGACTGTGAGGAATGGATATTCCTGTGTGCCAGTAGCCTTAGCAGAAGGGTTGGATATTAAATTAAACACGGCAGTTCGACAGGTTCGCTACACAGCATCAGGTACCTGAAACCTCCAGGAAGCTGCTTTGAGGGAGAATGAGCATAGAAAGTAGATTTCAGTGCTTCTGGAAGTAGGTGTGAGGACTGATATTGTAAAAGCCCTCCCATTTGGGGTTAGATAAACAGCCACTTTTCTTACTGGCATTGTGTAAGTAGTTGCTAGGGATTTATTAGTCTTGAATGGTTTTTTGATTATTTCTGTGACTCATTTGACACAGTTGTATTTACTGATTGTTCACATTTATTCTCTTATTTATTTACTTCATTGATTGAAGCATTTAGAGGAAGAGGTCTGGGACTGTTTAAGGCTTGGTGCCACAGGACCTGGTATTAGAAGTATAAATGAATGTAATGGAAGGAATGTATCTTTTTGCTGTTCTTCAAAACATCGGGCTTGGGAAACTTTCAGCTAGGAGAGCAATGTAATGAGAGGCTCACTCTCTACTTGTGTTTATTTATGGATATATTTAAATAATATTTGCAGAACTGGATGAACCTTTAGACTTACCTCAGTAAGGCCATTTTCATTTGCTACCTTAATTGTGTTTCCTGGAATAGAGCTAAATGGCCAGTAACAACTTGCCTACAAGTTAAGTACTGTTAGTGTAAAGCTGTCTCCATAAACAAAATACTTTCTGATGGGATTATGGTAATCTCTTTAATTTTTAATCCAATGCTCTTGCCTCATGGCCTATTGAACAGTTTTTCTCTCCCTTTTCCAGGCTGTGAAGTGATAGCTGTCAATACCCGATCTACGAGCCAGACCTTCATTTATAAGTGTGATGCTGTGCTGTGCACTCTGCCCCTGGGGGTGCTGAAGCAGCAGCCTCCAGCAGTTCAGTTCGTGCCACCTCTTCCTGAGTGGAAAACTTCTGCAGTGCAGAGGATGGGATTTGGCAACCTGAACAAGGTACAGTCACTGGGGGAACTGCAGCAGCCCAGAGGCTGTCAGAGATGGAATCTGTCTGGTGGGGGAGTGAGGAATGCCTTTTCCACAGCTGTTTTGCTAGGGTTTGATGATGAAAATTGTCTGAGGAACTGTGAGGGTCTCTTGTCTACTTCCCACACAGGCTTAAAGGAATTAAATTGCAGAAGTAGATCTGGTGGAACTTGTTAACCAGAACATTGGTAATCTCTGAGAGCACACTAGCCTGTGGGAAGACAGTTGTAGATATATGCCTCCATGTATTATCTTTATGCACTATATAGTCACCAAATTTCTTTTTCATGATCTGTCCAGTGATAAATATCAATAGTGTAATTGCCTTTATTTTTATTTTTCCCTGCACTCTTCCTAACTGTTTATACTCTTTCTTTCTAGGTTGTGTTGTGTTTTGATCGTGTTTTCTGGGACCCGAGTGTCAATTTGTTTGGCCATGTTGGGAGCACTACTGCAAGCAGAGGAGAACTTTTCCTCTTCTGGAACTTGTACAAAGGTAGCTGTGGTGCATGTCTGCTTTTACCAGTGTCTTACTTGTATCATTTCAGATCTAGAAAAATCCACTTTTTAAAATGCTGTTAGTGTTCAGATATGGGTATGATAAGAAGAGAGTATTTTTAGGAAGACAAATGGAAGCAGAGAACAGCACTGATTGCAGACAGTTCTGTAGTAGCTTAGGGCAGCACAGATAAGTGTGAGTTTACTAATGCTGAGTTCCAGGCTGTGCCTGTTAAATTGCATCACTGCTACAGCAGGACTTTGCCATTAGTACTTTTGGTTTGTCTGTAGCTGATGCTGCCACAATAGATTGTCAGGAGATCTCTGCAGTAACTGTACTGGTTTTTTTACTGCCATTGACCAGACCAAAAGCAAAGGTGTATATAAGGAGCACTATTAAAGAAGTTACTTATTTTGCATATACCAGTGGGTTTTCTTCCATTCTGTCATAAGCAGGCCGGGTTTCTCTGTTAACTGGAAAAAATTGCTGTGCAAGGGAAGTGCCTTTCTAGGCTACTGAATTATGAAGATGTTAAGTAAGATTTTGCTGGAGGAATACAAGTAATGAGCCTTAGATAGCAAGGCTGTTCATGTGGCTTTTGTGGCTTTATGATGGCTCTGTTATACAGTTACCAAGTAGGGTCATGGTTGTGGTTTAGATAGAAAGATCATGTCATGTACAAATTAGCTTCACATGCTAAATTCTAAACCTTCCTTCTCATCAGGATAGGCACACAGGTAGAAATGAAACAGAAATGCTGTAAAACCTCATGATGGTGCAAAGTCAGATGGCTGAAATCAAAAACAACAATTGCCATTTCTCATGGATAGTTGGGTAGCAGTTATTGTGGTTAGACTGTGAAACATTGAAACATCATTCCTGATGTTTTTATTTACTTTTCAATACATCAGTTCTCTTGATAATTCTAAATAATACCATGGCATATATAAATTCTTTTTGTTATATTGACGTGATGGTGGAAAATTTAGGACAATTTTGTTGGATTTGTTTAGTCTCTAACCTCATGGTTTAACTGCAGATCCAAGTCCAACTTGTCTGATCAAAATGTTCAATTTCAATAATTCAGTTGGGTTTTTTTCTCTCCTACGCCCCCACAGCACCGATTTTGTTGGCCTTGGTAGCAGGAGAAGCAGCAGGGATCATGGAGAACATCAGTGATGATGTCATTGTTGGTCGGTGCCTGGCCATTCTCAAAGGCATCTTTGGCAGCAGCGCCGTGCCCCAGGTCAGTTCAGGGCTGAAGGAGAGGGAAGGGTGCTTTGTCATTGTTGGTAATGGGAGAAGAGACAGGAAACACACAGCAGGTGTGTGCAGCTGTACATGTCTGAGTTCCAGCTGAGGATCTACATGCAGTAGGGTCTGGTGATGTATTGGAAAGACTTAAGGAATTGCCATCAAAGATTTACCTTAGTATGTGTTATCATAGAATATAAACGTGGAGTTCCAGCCCAAGGACTTTGTCCCTTGTATTGTTGCAATTTGCATTGTTTGTACGTGTCACAAACTGTAGAATTTGCACTTTCTCAACAACTGAAGCTCCTGTTTTGTCTCAGCCCAAAGAGACTGTGGTGTCCCGCTGGCGTGCTGACCCCTGGGCCCGGGGCTCGTACTCCTACGTAGCTGCTGGATCCTCTGGAAATGACTATGACTTGATGGCTCAGCCAATTACCCCAGGGCCAGCCATTCCAGGTGCTCCACAGGTGAGAAATGTCCCAATTATTTCTAGAAAAACCTCAAAACAGAATGATTTTTCAGAGTAATTTGCATACATATCTAAGTACAAGTTTAGATAACTTGCATCTTACGATGAATGATTAAAACCTGTAAAATAATTAATTATTTTCATTCATGAATTCTGTCATCACAGGTTTGATGTCATTTGTTTGCCAAAAGAAGAGCATTTTTATTGAGCAAGCCAGTTTGTTGTCTGGAAAGAGTGTTTAATATTATACCTGTGTTTCATACTCCATATTTCTGTTGTCCATCACAATATTTAAGTAAGTGGTAGTGATTTGAAAGAGGGTGAAGGCCAGAGTGAGAAGAACAGGAATCAAAAAGGTCTCTTCCAAATGGGGGTCCAACACAGTGAAGGCAGGAGTCATCTCCAGATCATGTTGAGGGAATTAAAAAGCAACAGCCACTCTTGAAAGCATTTGAAAGCAACAGCCACTCTTGAAAGTATTGCCAGGAAAGGCTGTGTGGCTTTGGCTTTATTTGAGTTCTTGTTCTAATGATACAAGTCATTAATATGCACAGCTATGAATAAAATGGTTCCCTGCAGAATCTAATATATGAACATTTATTCTTCTCCCACTTTTTATGATTTTGTGAGTAGTTGTTTAGGGTCTCAGTTTAAAGAGAAACTGCTGATTTAAGTGAATTGTTGAAGTTTTTGTTTGCTTGCTGTGCTAGAGTTCATGTTCCAGGATTAGAAAGTATTCTTCCTAAACACATTTGACAATTTGGCTGTAGAGTTACAGTTACAGCTGGGACATGACCCTTCTCTGGCCCTGCAAACATTGCTTATCAAATAGAGCTTTACATTCTTGGTCATTTGTACACAGCTTAAAACAGGTTCAATATGGCATATTTTATATGCACCTTCACATTAACGGAGATTGTGCTGTGATTAGAGGACTTCTAACATTCTTAAAGTATCATTTGCTGCAGAATCTGAAAAAAAAGCCACGAGCAAACCCTGCTGTTGTTCTTTTCCCCAGCCCATCCCTCGCCTGTTCTTCGCGGGCGAGCACACCATCCGCAACTACCCGGCCACGGTGCACGGCGCGCTGCTGAGCGGGCTGCGCGAGGCCGGCCGCATCGCCGACCAGTTCCTGGGGGCCATGTACACCCTGCCCCGGCAGCCCACGCCCGGAGTGCCCCCCCAGCAGGCTGCCAGCATGTGAGGGAAGCACCAGGAGGCGGCAGAAGAAGAGCACGGAGCCCGCAGCGCTGCTGGCGTGGACCCCGGGATGGAGATACTGGAGTAGTTTGTAGCGGTGTCTGCTGAGAGGAGCCTGAGTTACTGCACGAGCCTTGTCTGAGAATGGCCCTACAGGAGCTTGCCAGACCTTTGGCTTGGCAGCCTTTTACAAAATCTTAGAGCTGTCTGAATGGTCAGTGTCAACAGAATCCTTTACTGCAAAACTGGTCAGGGACTTCGACTCTGCAGATACTTCTTGGAAGTCAAAATAGCTGGAGGGGTTTTTAGGGTGTTTGGGGGTTTTTTCTACCTATGTGTGTATTTACAATTTGGTAATTGCACAAGGGCCTCTAGAAGCTGGTTGCTACGAATAGTAGCTTAGTGTAGAATGTATGTAAATTTCTTTGTGGGGTTTTTTTTATGACTTTGTTTTGAAGAGTAATATTTTTGACCAATTCTTTTGCTGTCTGGCATTCAAGAATTTGAGGCAACTGTTTGTCTACCAGTAGCAGCAAATCACACCTCTCCAAAATATGGTCCATTGGCTGCTACACCATCTGCATCCTGCTGTAGAGTAACCTGGTACCACTGAGTATGCTAAGCATACTGTTTTATTAAATACTTCCAACAAAAGAAAAGGTACTGAGCTGTGTTCCAGTGTCCTGAGGTGAACTCTGTGTGTAGTGCCTGGGGCTGTACTGCTGACCACCTGTTGCAGTGCATGAAACCACTGAATGCCTCCTGGTGTTAAACATCCCAAAGGAGACAGAAACAACCATCCCAGGGCATGTAACTGCAATGTCAGTGCTTGTCCTTTAACCTTAACAGGGACCAGGAGAATAAATAATGGTTGTTGGGATGAGAGGAACAATGGGACATTCCCAGCCTGGAAATCCTTCTTTGAAGCTGCTATCTGATGTAGGGACATGGGTAAAATGCCTTGGTTATGGTTGTATCTTTCTGCCTGGAAAGCTCTGGCACAGGGCTGACTCCTGCTACAGTGACACTGTCTGGCTGTCACCCTCTGCCTTAACCTATCTGTGACACCAAGCTCATGGCAAACATCCACTGCTCCTAGAACCACTCACGTGGCATAGGCCTGCCCTGACAGACACCTGTGTTTTCAATTATATCCACCTATTTTGGGATTAACCTGTAATTTGTGTCTGCCCTCTCTATGGCCTATCTTTGAAAAAGGGTCCACATCCCACAAGTGGTGGGAATACATTCCAAGAAACCAGCAAAGGGGCTGGCAGGAAGCTTCAGCACAAGTAGGATGGTGGTTGGAATTACTATTTGGACTGGGAATCATTTGGATTTACGGTTTGTCTCAATTTTGTAAGCCTCTGCTACAAGAACTTGAAAACAATTGTGTATATTCATCTGTGCAGCTGCTGAAAGCAAGGAAGTGAGTCTGGGTTTCAGACCCTTGGATTGAAAAGCATGTTGGTGAAGATAACAAGGATAAGAACACTAGGAAGCTGGCACAGGGAAGGCTGCTGGGAACATGAGTGATTGGATCCAGACAGGCACTGTGTCCTGTGCCAGTGAGAAGCAATGCTGCACATTAAAAACAGCCAGAGATCAGCAGGACTGGCTCCAGAGCTGCTGGGTGTTCCCCATCTCTTTACAGGGCTGTGAGCATTAGACTCTTGTTGGGGTGCTGGTAATGGTTTTCAGCAGCTGTTTGCAAGGTCAGGAATCAGAGTAATGGGAAGCTGTCAGCTGCCTCTGCAGCTCTGTGTGTGATTCTGGAGGAAAATGTGCAACACTCACTGACCTTCTGTGAGCAGCTGCTCAGGAACCCAGGGCAGGAGGCCCTGACAGCCTGGGCATGGGACAGCACCCAGGGTCTGGCTCAACATCTCACCAATGGAGATGATTTACAGCAGCACCCTTCTCACAGGTGCAGCTGGAGCAATCAGAGTACAGCTGTTTGTAGGCAACAGGAGGACCACCTAAACCCACTGAAACAAGCGTATGTGACTGATGAGAAAGAACAGAGTAAAAAAAAATGGTTTGGAAAACGTGAATTTTTCTGGCTATTGAGCAGCAATGCTGTGGTGGGTGGCCACTGGTCCAGTACACATCCTGCACTGTCCCCATGCAGCTGTGGTGAGCCTGGCCTTGAACCACAAGGCAAAGAACCCCTCTCTGGTTTGTGCCAGGGCTGTAGGCATGGAACTGACTTAGAGCAGACGTGGCAGCTTTGGAGGTAAGACCACTGGCACTTCTCCAGGTCTCTGCTGCTCTTAGCAGGCCACACACAGCAGTGCTTTTGTAGCTACAGGTAAACAACCACCTCTTTAATGATGTTCAGTAGCTGCCTGTGTGAAATGGGACAGAAAAGGCTCAGCCAAGCTAAATTCAGTTTTCTTCGCCAAATATTTAACAGACACTGTCTCTGTAGGACTTCACCTTGCATTAATGGGCTCTACCCAGGGAGCAGCAGCTGAAGTGACAGCTATGGATGACTCCTAAAGTGTCCATCCATAATAATAACCCATTTTATAAAGCTTCAGTTTTGCAACCAGAATAAGCCAGGTACAAAGGAAAGATTTTTTCTGTAAAGTATGGTGCACTTCTTGCAAATCAGTGTAGTTCAAGGTGTAGTCACATAGGCTCATCTTGTATGTGATAGCTGCTAATTCTGCTTGTAACTGTGCTAACTCTGCCTGCACACTGCAAACAGCTGGAAACCACGGAGACTTTGTCACTTGTACTGCCAGCATTGGCCAGGAGTTGACCAGTGGATCCTGGTTCCATTACAATCAATACTGGCTGGTGAAAACTCGAACCAAGTGGTGACTCATTTCACTCTGCAGTAATGCCCTTCCTCCCCCCATTCTCAGCAATGCCACGTCCAGCTCAGGGAGCCTCAGTGCAGAGTGGCTGTGTACAGCTGGATGTGCTGTGTACAGCTGGATGTGCTGTGTATGCACCATCCCTGCCTGGAATGCATCCTGGAGTGGGTGTGTGAGATTTGTCTCAACCAAGGCACAAAACCAAGTGCAAGGTGCTCAGCTCCAGCACTGAACCACCTACACAGAGACAGACAGACAGACACACTCTGCTGCCTCAGCACCTCTCCTGGGGCAGCAGCACCCCCAGGCAATGGGCACTGCTGTAAACACCACATCACACCCACATAAAAAGAGAAGTGTTTATTGGTTATATACTGTAGCACTGACAGTGTTTGAGTCAGGAGAGACATGCAGATACGTGTGTGTTTACATTTGGCATGCAGACTAAGAGCACTGTGTCACTGGAAGGAGGTGAGCACCATGTGTATCCATTGCATGGGCAGCCTGGGGAGGAAAGAACTGGCTTTCCTCTACTCAGCATGCTGAGACAGGGCAAATTCTAAGAGGGTGGAACACTGCTCATAGCTCTGTTGGACACAAAGTTTATTTAGGGGGAAAGGCAATACTGCAACCCTGGAAAATCTGCTTAACTTGGATGAACCTGTGATTATGAAAAGATTTCTTGCATTATTTGTCTTCTAACTAAGCTGCCCCACCCAAATATATGTTCACAAATACAAAAAAATAGATTTATTCTCTTAAAAATACATTCCATGCAGCCTGGAGTGCTGCTTCCCCAAAGCAGGAGCCGGCACTGCACGTGGGGCAGCCCAGGAGGATCCTTTGGGCCCTGGCTTCTGACCATGGGAGGCATCTGCAAACAATGGCTTCAGTTGCACAGCACAGCCCGGGGGAGGCTGGCCTGGAGCAGTGCCCTGATTGCTTCAGCGGTGTGCAAGGGTGGCAGAGATGAGGTCTGCTACGTTAGAGATGACACCAACGTGACTATTGCTTCAATCTGTAGCTAGGAATTGCTTGTGTCAAGTGGCTCTTGAAGCACCAAGGCACATGGCTCTGCCCTGTGCTTCCTGCCCTTTTCCCTTGCTGGGGTCCTGCCCACGGGAGGCTGCACTGCACAGCCCTGGGGCCGAGCTGTCACCCCACAGCCTGCGGGGAGCTGGACAGGCAGCTCTGCGGGCTGCAGAGGTGGTTCTGGACATGAAGGAAGCCATTCCATGAAGCAGTGAGCTGCTGGGCCCTCAGACTGGAGCCAGCCCTTCTGGGGAAAGCACTGGCTCTCCAAAAGGGACCAGCAGCTGAGGTTCCTTGGGAGCAGCAAGCACTGACACACTTCCTCTGTACAGCAAATACATTTACAACTTTGGAATTACCCGAGGGCTCGATGCATGGCCTTGTGCATCATCAAGCCTACTGAAAAGCCTGTTATATTTATATGCTAAAATTACAAATACTTCTTCAGTGATGGCAATATTTACACATATACTCTATTTTACAGCTGTTCAAAAAAAGTGTGCAATTCGAGTAAACACATTGTGTTTCCTGAAGTCATTGCTATAAGATTAATAATACAATCAGCTCCTATTGCACTCATTGACTAGAGGGCATGGCCCCTTTCCATACTAGGTAGGGTTTTCTTTCTCAGATTCAATCTCAGCTGTGGTAAAAACAACCAGTGTGCAGTTACCAAGTGACATCTGTGTCCGGTATTTACAAGCAGTGAAACTGAGTCTAGAGCAGGAGTTCAAGGTGTCTGCTGTAAAATATTGAACAAATAACTGAGGCAGCTGGAGAAAGGAGAGACATCATCTGTGAGAAGCACCTGAAGACTGTGCCAGCAGCGCTGTGTGGGGCAATAGCTGAGGCTAAGCCAGCTGAGCAGCAGGGTAAAGCCCTCCTGTTGCTCAGGCAAAGCCTGGTCCTGGCTGACAGAAGGAGAAAACCCAGTATCTGTGGCTGCTGGTGGTTCTTCCCTTGCACTTCAGACATGGGGCTGCATTCCTGGGCTGGGCAGTGGGGTTGAGAAGCTGATGGTAAGCCAGTGTTTGGTGGGTAGGCACAGGGAAGCTTTCATTAACCCCACGTGGTGAATCACAGGGACGCAGAGATTTCCTCACCACGACTGAAACCACTTCCCTTGGAAGGCTCTTTGGGAGCACCATGCTAAGCCACATGGTGGTTATGCCACATCCATGCCAGCGAGGCAAGAAGGAGAAAGCTGGTGGATGTGTAGGGATGTCCTGTGGTGTGTGGAGCCGTGTCCTGCAGCAGGATGGGGCTGGGACTGTGAGGAAGCCGTTCAGTCCCTGCCCAAAGTGATCCTTGTCCTCCTCAGTACGTCCGTGCTGTCCAGCAGTTTGTACAAGCTCGAGTCCTGGGCAGCAGCAGTGACCAAGGGCAGGGCAGCCCCACTCCTGCTGGGTTTCTGGAGGCAGAACTGCAGTGCCCAGCAGTGGCTCTCCCACAGCCACTGGGACTGGTACAGGTGCCAGCTGGAGAGCTGCTCAGCAGCAGGGTTGGGAATGTGCAGACAGGGAATCCCTGTGACAGCTGGAGAGGTGGGGACATGCCAGGATAGCTCCCAGCTGCTCCCAGGGGAAGCAAGCAGGTTCTGTGGGAGGCATTTGGGCTGCTGAGGCAGCAGATGTGGTCTGGAGGGGCACATGAAGATAAAGGGGCAGAGTCAGAGGCAGCCTGTGGTGGGCAGAGCAGAGCAGAGCAGAGCTGGGCACTGCTGGGCAGGGAGCAGGGCACAGGAGGCAAGGGAAGCTGCTGCTGCTCAGGCAATCCATCTGCTTCTGGGGGGTGAACCTGACACACACAGAGTGCTGAGCAGAGCAGGGTGCTCAGGAAGGATACAGCCATTGCACACTCTGCTACATCCACGGTGGTTTCAGATTGCACAATCCATAAGGATTTCCAATCCTGATAAACATGGGGCACGGGGAGGCAGTTCAGAAGTCTGAATTTAGCTTCAGAATTTCATTTTCTTTCATTTTTAGCTTGGAGTTTAAAATTTTTCCCATTATTTCATTCTACTAGCACTACCATGTCAATGGTAAGAGAGCAGTTGATACAATTTATTAATATAATTTAAAGATTATTAGAGCTGCCACTCAGTACTAATTTAAAAGCATTATCTTTTTGTCTTGTTATGCAAATTGACATATATGTCATGACATGTAAAAGAATAAAATGAAGGGTTAAAAATATAAACTTGGGAAACATCTTTAAAATTCCAAAAAGAAACCTTTTTTTTTTTCAAAAATAATTTTTCCCTTCCTCCAAACAATCTTTATAAAAAAAATAATCATGTCACTATAACACATCCCTTTTATATAAATGTTTTCATAGATATTTTGCAACCAGCTCTGTTTTTTTTTTTAATTATTTTCTTCTCAGAATTGAGGTGTGTATTTCCCAGGCCAGGGAGGAGCAGTACAATCAGCTGGCTCTGGTACCTGCTCCTCTGGAGGTGGGATATGGGAACAAGTGTGGGGTGCAACTCAGGCATGGAAGCTATTGGGGTGCAGCTCTTTCCACAGCACCTCTGAAACAGATCAAGGACCTTTTCTGTCTGCTGCAGAGGGGGACAGGCAGCACTGGGGGTGGCAGTGGTGTTTGTGTAGGGGCCAGCCCAGCAGCTGGAGATGGGAATGGGAAGGAAGGACTGTGAGAGCCAGGTGCCATCACCTCGCTCAGGGCAGATGCTGCTCCAGCAGCTGAGCACCCCCTGGAGCTGTGGGGACGTGTCTGCCCCACAGTGACACCAGCTGCACTGCTGGGGACACCCCTCTGTGTTTGAAGCACTCTGAGCATACCTGGCTCCCAGGCATGGCAGGTGGGGCTTGAGGCACAGACCAAAGCTGCTGCAGATCAGCTTAGGGTCCAATCCAGCTGTCTCCACCCTGTTCTGGGAAGGAACAAGGACATTCTGCTTGTCTGTGAAGAAAAGCACTTGTTTCTTTTTCTCTTAGGACCCAACTGCCTTGCACAAGCCACAGAGTTGTTGCCTGCAGAGGGTAACACATAAAGCTTCAGATAAGTGGCACCCTGGTCCCAGGCAGGAGGAGGGGTCGCTGCTGTGCTGGTTTGGCTCAGTGGACGAGTGCTTGGTGCAGGATCTCAACTGGTGAGGAGTAGATCATGCAAAGCTCATTGCAGAGACTGACAGTGATACGGAACCAACTTCTAAACAACATTTTCTGCTCTCCTTCCCTCTCAATTTGTAAAGTAACCACTGGGGAACTGTCTCCTCTTGCCTAGAGACAAAGGGTGCTGGAAACACAGATACTGAGGTGACCACAACCCCAGCCAGCAAGGGTTTGTTAGGAGAATGCAAACACTCCACATGAACTGAAAGCTTTCAGTTGTGGTGGACAGCTGTCATGGGCTGGTGGATGTAATCACAGGGACACTGCTGGGATCTTGTGTGAACACAAGTGAATAAAAAGAAGTTCTCTCTTGTGCAAGGAGTACCATTGTTCAGAGAGGCTAGGTAGTCACAGTTTCCATATGGAGACAGACCTATCATCCTACAGGGAAGATTAAGATTGCAGGTACAGAGATGAAAAGTGGAAGTCCCCTGAGCAAAGTCTCTGCAGCTGCCTCTTCAGCAATGAAGAAAAAAAATTCACTGGTAAAGCTCCTGTACCTTTCAAATCGCATTACAAATCCGGTTTCAGGCTATTTGAAGCCTCTGGAGAGGTTACAAACAGCTGTGATGCCTGTGAGCTTGGTACTGTCCTGCCTCTTGCTTCACCATGGTCACTGAGAAGGGAAAGCAGCTCATCTCCGAGATGTCCGGCACGCCCGGGCAGCGCCCTGGAAGAGACAAACCCAAAGATCACAGACTGCCCACAGCCCACAGCTGCCCCTGGAGCATTCCTGCTCTGCAGACAGGATTGCAATTGCCCTTGGCAACCATCCCAGATCCCACCAGGATCACAGTCCCACGGTAGTGGGAGGGAGAGCAGTGACAGGATGACTTTGGAAGACAGAGGCTCTGTCAGCTGGGAGTAAGCCCAAAGCAGAGGGACCTGGCCCTGCCTCATTAGGCTGAGGCTATGAGCTTTTTTCAGGCTCTAATGTACCCATTTCCACACCCAGCATGAAATGCAGAACACCTGACAACAGGAGCTGGAGCACACCTTGTGTCACATTCGAGCTCCTGCTACACTTGGTGGAGTCTGGGCAAGACAGGAGACCCAAATGATGGTCTGCAGGTTACAGGGATGACTTCAAAGTTTTTATTTGCTGTTGACCCAGTCTGTGCAAAGGAAGCACAGCACAGCCTCAGATACAGGAATCTGCACCTGACCAGATGGATGTCACTGTGGGTTAGACCTTCTGATGACCACACAGGTATTGCTGGGTTGCCCCTCTCCTCAGCTACCAACAAGGACAGTGTCAGTTCACTGCTCTCTGCTGCAAACTCTACCTTTCTTTAAATGCCAGTCTGCAAAGCTCAGCTGGGACCATGGCTCTCTGGGATCTTAATTCTGTGCCACTCACCATGAAGTATGACCCTGTAGGGCACTCAGAGCAGTTCTGCTGCTCTCATGGCAAGACTCAGCTATGTCCAGTGAAATACACTGGTGAAAGGTTTGGGGTCTTAGATATTTCCTGCTATGTATGATCCATAAATGGAAAGATGCATTTTGCTTTGGGCAGCTGAATAGGCCAAGAGGGAATTCCAGGAGAAAAAGGAAGTCTTTTGTACAGACTTCAGCATGACTGTACACCTGAGAAATCTGCCTGGACCCCCATATTGTCAGAAGGAAGGCCCCTGTGAAGAGGCTGAAATACACATATTTTTTGTATTTCAAGCAGTAAGTCATAATTACTATAATGTAGGCCATTTTCCACTCCTTTATGTGTCCAGAAAGATGTGGTTTAGGTGGCAGAGCAGCAGGGGTGCAGCAGCAGAGAAACACTCTGGTAGTGCAGCTGCAGCTGCCAGCTGAGGCAGGGACTCTGCTTTTGTCTCTCCAAATGTTTTTTTTCCATCCCTGATTGATTCACATACCAGAGGATGACTAGATGCAGTGCCACTTAGTTCTTGGAGAATATTCTTAGCCATAAAGCTTGCTGAAACAAGTTTATAACAGAAAATACAGCAGCCACTCCACCCCTGGCAAGTGCTGACTTCAGACTTGATTCCTCCTACAGGAGTGGAGACTTTTTGGACAACTTTTCTAAGTTAGGCTCCTGGGAGGTCAGTTCAGATATTGGCTTCTTGCCTTGGAACTCCCTTCCCTCACATACCTGCTCCTCTCCTTGGGGCCCTGGTGGTGCAGGGGAGTTGGATTCAGGGTCCTGCAGCTCCACCTTGCTGGCTGCCCTTTTCCCCGGGCTGTCAGCCTGTAGGAGGAACTCAGAAGAGCCGTACTGCTTCCTTCTGGAACTGGACACAAAATCCTTGCTGTCATCCTGTGTGAAGGAAAATAAAAAGGGTTGGGGCCCAGGGTCTGTGAAGGGTCTGGAATAGCTCTGGGGTCCTAATCCAGGTTTGCAGTGGAAGGTGTGGGCTTGAGTCCCTTTAGCAAGGAGGGACTTAAACCACCAGGCCAGCTCTGGCATGGCCTCATTTATCTGAGATTTTTTCATTAAGATTTTTTTCTCAAGAACCATCCAGTAATTTTTAACCCAAGTCATGGGTGCACAGTCACAAAAAAGATCCCTTGGACAAAATTGCTGAGGTCCAAGGAAAGATGAAACCACTGATATGGTGTGGCTGGCTGCTTAAGTAAAAGCCTGTGTGGAGTCAGCAGGAGTGAAATGGTGACAGACACTGTAACTGTGTTTGCATGGCAAGGTTTGGGGATGGTAGGAGCTGCCAGGGTGGCTTCTGTGAGAAGCTGCTAGAAACTTCCTCCATGTTCCTCAGAGCCAATGCCAGCTGGCTCTGAGATGGAGCTGCCACTGGCCAAGGCCATCAGAGAAGGCAGCAGCATCTCTGTGATAACATACTAAGAAGGAAAAAAAGTTATTGCACGGAAGTAACTGTGGCCAGGAATGAGAGAGAAGTGAGAAGATGTGAAAGGAACAGCTCTGCAGATGCCAAGGCAAGGCAACAGTTCCAGGAGCCAGAGCTGAGATTCCCCTGCAACCTGTGGTAAAGACCATGGTGAAGCAGGCTGTGCCCTGCAGCCTGTGGAGTTCCACAGGAGTGCTGAAACACACCTGCAGCCTGTGGAGGAGCCCCATGTGCAAGTGGACCCCACAGAAAGCTGTGACCCTGTGGGAAGCCCATGCTGGCACAGGCCCCTGGCAGGGACCTGCAGACCCAAGGAAAGAGAGCCCACACTGGAGCAGCTTTACTGGAAGGATTTGTGACCCCTTGGGGGACCAACACTGGAGCAGCCTGTTCCTGAGGGACTGCACCCCATGGAAAAGTGACCCATGTTGAAGCAGTTATGAAGAGCCATAGCCTGTGGAAGAGCTCATGCTGAATTCATGGAGAACTGTCTCCTGTGGGAAGGATCCCCTGCTGAAGCAGGGGAAGGGCTCCTCTCCCTGAGCAGCAGCAGAAACAACATGAGATGAACAGACCACAACCCCCATTCCCTTCTCCCTGCACTGCTGGGGATGAGGAGGTAGATACTGGGAAAGAGGGAGGGGTAGGGGGAAGGTGTTTGTAAGATTTGTTTTACTTCTCATTGTCCTGCTCTGATTTTGACTGCCAATAAATGAAATTAATTTCACTGAGTCAAGTCTATCTTGCTGGTGACAGTAATCTGTGAGTGACCTCTCCCTGCCTTTATGTCCACTCACAAACCTTTCATTCTATTTTCTCTCTCCTGTCCAGTTAAGGAGGGGAGTGTTACAGAGGGGCTTTGGTGAGAGCCTGGCACCCAGCCAGGGTTAACCCACTACAGATGCTCTGTACACGAGTCCCCAAAGCAGGGGAGAGAAAGGGCAAGAGGCAGCACAACCCTGGGCACTGCCTGGGAGAAGAGCAGATGCACTTCTGCCATCAGAAGAAGTGATGATGGCTTCCCTTGAAGACAAGCCTACCTTTAGAATTCTGCAAAATTTATGCAGCAGACAGCCCAGCTCCAGTCATATCAATGTCAGAGGCATAAGAAAACCATGCATTCATCTGACATTGCTGCTGCTCATCTGCTCCCTGCCTGCCAGCACATTTGCACTAGTTTTTATCAAACATCACACCAGGGTAATACAGACTTCACTCTGTGAAACACAAACCCTAACAGGATGAGTGCTCGAGGTCTTGGGTTGCCTCAGGTCTTTAGGGAGCCAGAGAAGGCTGGCTGCCAGCAGCAGAGGGAGCTGATCCCCAGGCTGCAACACCCACTCATCCATCAGCGGCTCCCTGGGGCTCCCAAAGCAGCTTTCACACGAGCTGCTGCTTCTGCAGCACAGAGCTGCATTACTGAGTCCATGACTCCTGTAGCTTCCTTAGAGACATTTGCCTGCATCAGCAATACACAAAGGGAAGGGTGCAATGGAAGACAAGATAGATTTAGGAAAAACAGCACAGATCCCACATTTCTCACATAAGATTCTCAAGGCAATGTCAGACTGTGGATAGTGGAGCTGGGAAGAGGTGACAGTGATACTTTCATAGGACAGCTCAGTGCCCAGCCTTCTGCCAGAGAAAATAGCTCCATCTTTAACTGAAACACAAATCCCAGCAGAAACAAGCTGCAGTGATATGAGGCATATTATATAAGCCTGAAGATACCTCTCAAAGGGTTTTTTCCAAGGGCATATGCAACAATTTAAGTTGCATACAACTTGCTAAATCTAGTACAACTGAGTATCTGCAGTCCTTCAGGTTAACTTCATACTCCTCATTTACAAACTAAAAGTACACAGTCTGTGACCAAGGACTCAGGTTTGTGAGTATGTGGTGCCAAGGGTGATTTTATTGCAAAGTACTATACAGAGAGAGATCCCAAGCTCAGTTCTGTGTGAACTAACCATGTGGTTGCTCTCCTGACACAGGCAAGGCTGGAAGGCAGCTGATCCTGGATTGACTTGGGTTGAAGAGGCAGAGATCAAGCTGCTCTGTCAGGTACATCTCAGCTGCTGTGAGGGTACACTGCACAGCTGGCAAATTTGGTCTGACAGCAACCTGGAGGGCACCTGCAGAATGCACTGCAGAGCTACATTCAGCCCTGGGTGGGCTGCCAGGAGGAAAATTGAAAAGAAATCCTTGAGTGCCCACTCTTTAGGGCTCTGCAACCAACCACACATGAATTCAGTTGGGAGCAGAGATTGCTTCAGTTGTGAGAGTCAAGGTTGTGGGCACAGTGAATTGAAACTCCTGGGATAAAGGACACCCTAGGAATGGATCTCTCATTTCCCAAGCACACAAACTGCTGTTATGCAGAAGGACAACTTCAATATTAACTCTGCTTGGATTCATGAAAGAGCAGTACAGATTGCCTGTGATCCACCCTGGCCAGGGAGACAAGGTATTCTCAGTTTCCAAACGTAGCTGGAAGGCCACCCTGTACTTCCTAACACCAGGCAACAGACTCTGTAAAGCTAAGTGCAAATTCTTCTCATAGCCAGAGACATGGAAGAGAAAATTTGAAAATGTAAAACTCTTGCCTATCCCTCCACCATTTCATCTTTGTCAGTGCTGAAGTCCTTCAGTTATGAACCTATCCCCTCTGCCACCAGCCCTGTCAGATATCCAGCTTGGTTCCTCCTGCAGACTGGGAACAGCAGCAGCTGCTCAGAGTAGTGCTAAATGAATAGCAGAGGCAGGAGCTGCAGCACAAACCAGTGTGGGGTTTAATTCCAGAAGGGTACAAACCTTCACTGCCAGTGAGTTCACTTGAAATCTGCCAGAGCCTGCAGCCCCAGTGGCAAGCACATCTCACCAGACGTGCTGCCTGCACGTGTCACTCTTCAAGGGACTCCCCTCACTGGTACCAGTCAAAGGAACAGGAAAAGAGCACAGTTGTCCTTGTGGCTCTTGTTCCTTTTCAGGTGGAATATTGACACAGAGCAAGGAGGCAGCAGCCTTGTGTTACCAGCCACCATCCATCTGTTTAGGAGATGCCCAGGAAGCATTTCCAGACCAGAGTCTGGTTTCACATGAGAAAACCATGAAAGTCTTACCAAAAAGAGCTCTACCTATCTCTACAGCTGCCATGAGAGCCACAACTCTGCCTCAGGCACACCACCACTCAAATCTGCTCATTTCCATCTTTTTTTTCATTGCTACTCCAAAATTAAAATACCATACAAAGTCACTCTGAGAAGCACACCACATCCTACTTAAGCTGTGACTATGTCTTCTCTGATGCTACTATGTAGTTATTCATATGGCATTACAAGACCCAAGCAGATGGATCTCATTTCAGTAAGGCTAAATCTGGTAATTCACATATGAGAAAGTTGTGGGCGCTGTGAATTGTCAATTCACTGAGGGAAGACAGCAGGAGCTGGGAGAGGCAGCACTTAGGAAATACGCTGTAAGAATTTCAAATCATGCATCCAACAACTAACAGACAACTTGGAACACCTCATCAACTGCAGGAGTGTTGAATACAGGATACTTACAGGTAGTGTGGTCCGCTGCCAGGCAGCAGCTGCTGTGGGATCACTTGCATAACTCCTGCGTGTCAGCAGCTCAGATGCACTTAAGTTACTTTTGGTCCTTCGGGACCCCAGTTCAGGGGCACTCCAAGAATTAGCTGTGGCACTCGTCCTCGATGAAGTCTGCTCCAGGAAGTCTGTTTTTGAACTATTCCCCTCGCCTTCTAAAAGGTCCACTGAGGACCTACACAAGTTTGTGGCACTGAAAGTTGCACTTTTCTCCACTTTGGTTTGAGAATCCTCCAGGGAATGTAGGCCTTGTCTTGTTCTCCAGGAACTTCTCACAGTGACGTGCTTTGTTTCGGATGAACCTGCATCTGACGAGCCATGGCTCTTCCAGCTGATTGTCTCCAAAGGTGTCTCACTGTTCCTCTCCACGAGTTCAGAAGTCTTTAGCATAATGCTGCTTCTCGAGACCACTGTTTCAGCTTTACTTCTTGGCACTGCATCTCCACTTCTGTCTGTCTCAGATGACTTCAGAGCACTTCTATTAATCGAGACCTCAAAGGGTGAAGCACCACTGCTTGTTACTGATGGTGAAGGCTCATTTGAAGCAACTCTGATGTTGCTGGTGGTAACGTGCCTTTCCTTTGCTGCTGTATCTGCAGTGGTCCTTGGAGCTGTTGGCTCAGAAGGAAAGATTGTGATGCTGCTTGTCATTTTATTTGTTACCGTTTTAAAAGGAGACTTCTGTTTTTCTGACTCTGCCTCTGAAACAGTCCCTCCCATGATTGCCTTCATATCCTTCTCAACAATTGCAGGTTTAATGATGGCTTTTGATCTAAGAGCTTCTCTAGGGCTGAAGGACCTTCTGGATTTCAATCCTCCAGTGCTGGCATCTGATGGTTTTATGCACTTGGTAGAGTCTTCATCATTCACAGTTTTTTTGTCATTTTCAAAAAGTGATGCTCTAAAAACTCCCCTGGAATTGGAGAACTGCTTGGAACTGACTTTCTTTCTTGTCTCAAAATCTGATTGAGTGATTGGTTTTTTGCCCCTCCCTGATTCTTCATCTGAATTAAGTTTTTCCTGGTTACTCTGGATGGTTTTGGAGTCAGTTTTTAAACCCATATTTACATGATCAGTTGCTGCACTTGAAGACTGCTCGGTGCCTTCTTTATCAACTCCTGTGAGCATCTGCAGAATGTCTTCCTGACTCCTGGAGTGATGGGAACGCTTTGTTAGCGCCGAAAGCTTCACACTTTCCAGTGATGTGTCTGCAGCTTCTTTTTCCTGGGAGATTGCTGCCCTTTTAGCCCTGCCCTCTGAGGGCTGTCTGTGTGATGCAGCAAAAGTGCTCGCTGCTTCCACTTTAGAGACAGCAGAGTCTGAGACTGACACACTGGAGGACACGTGGTACCTGTATGCCGAGGCTGTGCCATTGGAAGAGGTGTGGTTACCCCTTGTGAGCTGCGTGTCCCCCAGGCACTCACTGACCTCAGCCTGACTGGTTTTCAGCTTCTCAGCCAAAGAACCCACTGGTTCTCCTTTGCTTGACTTTTCATCCCGTGTGTCAGCACCATTTTGGCAGTTGCCACGGAGCACCTGAGATGGCTTTTCAGCCTTGGACCTCAGGCCTGTATCACCAACAGGTTTGGAAGGTGCTTTCCAAGATTTCTGCTCCTGTGCAGCAGGAGGATATCGGCTGAGGACAGATGGCTGCTCTTTGGATCTCTTCCCCTCATTCTGCATGATGCAGCCATCCTTCTGACCAGAGGAAACAGTGGAAACTAAAGATTTCTCTTCCAGTCTTCTTGTATCTGTGATGGCAGCATCTGAAAGGGCAGATGCACCAGAAGCTTTCCCTGCTTTTCTGTGCATTAAGCTTGGACTGGGCACCTGCTTGCCACTGTGGCTGTAGCTGTCGTTACTGATAGAGAAATCTCTGTTCCGTGTTCTTTCCCGGCGCTGCTGCGGTGAGAGCTCCCTTGGCTTGTGCTTAGCAGCTGTCAAATCAGTCATGACACCTCTGTATTTAGGTCTGTCATGTTTGCCCCTGCTAGAAAAGCTTGAGTCTTCATTTTCAACTTCTCCATTCTCCAGATCTTTCTGTTTCTTTATTTGCATTTTTATTTCTTCTAGCTGACCTGTTAAGAGTTTGTTCTTATTCTGCTCACTTAAGTAACTGTCTTGCAGATCATTATTTTTGGCTCTCACTTTTTTAAGTTCTTCTTCTAAAGATTCAAAATGTTTGATCTGAGTTTTAAGTTTTTCAATTTCTTGGGTGAGATCTTTCACTTTGTTGTCTTCCTGGTTTTTATTCTTTTGGTTTTCTGATTTATTCCTGGTTTCATTTTCTACGTGTTTCAGGTAATCCACACTTCCCTTCCTCCTGGTCTCCTTAGAAGGCAGTGCAGAAGTCAAGTCATCCTCAATTCTCATATCATTTCTGTCCAGGAGATTGTTGGATGACCTTTCTAGCAAGTTGGATGCATTTCTAGTTTGATCTGCCCTATTTAGTTTATTGTTTTGTTCTAGTTTTTGTGTTAGCTCCTGGATTATTTTTTCATTTTGCTTTTCTCTTTCGTTAAAATGTTTTCTTTCCGTGATAAAGCTCAGGGCTAAGGATTTCAGCTTTTCTAACTCAGCTGTTAAGGTCTGCTCAGTTTTATCCAGCCTGTCCTCAGATGATTCTAGTTCTTTCACTTTCACTCTAAGTATTTCTAATTCTGTAGATATCTTTTTGGTCAAGTTCTTTTCTTCATTGAGGCTAAGACACAGCTGTGTACAGTCATTCTTGCTCCTGCTGAAGGCCTCCTCCAGCTTCTCCAGCTCTGCCATTCTCCTCTGAAGGTGTTCAATTTCTGACTTCAGATCTCGAGTGAGGCTCTCCTCCTCTTCAAGCTTTTCTTTCATTAACCTGCAAAGCTCTTCAGCCTTCCTAATTTCTTCATCCTTGCCTTCAATCTTCAGCACTCTTTTCCTCAGGGCTTCAATGTCAGCCAGCATGCTGGAGTTGCTGCCTTCTGCCTGGATAACTTTGTCCTGGAGGTCAAGCAGTTCATCCTCTGCTTTCTGCAGATTTTTAGTTGCTTCCTCCAGTTCATCAAGGCGGCGACTGAGGCTCTGCAATTTGAAACGTAGGTGCCGATTCGAGGTCTCCTTGTAACCTGTACATTCTGCCATGATTATTTTATTTCTTTCAGAATAATGCTTTCCTTAGTCTGGATGAAGGGTATACACCTTGTGTATTTCTGGTATGTTACTGTTCCTTTGAGAGGAGGTGATCTCACCCTGAAAGAAAAAATGCTCAGTATCAATATCAGAGCTCAGAATACAAATATACTCCCAGTTTAAGGTAGACTATAAGTGTTTATATAAATAACTTTTTAATTAAACACATTTCTGAGTACTAAATTAGGTGAAATGAAATTGCAGAGCAGAGCCACAGTCCATTTACTTTGGTTATACAGGGTTTCCTAAAACAGCCTGTTCCCCGTAGCTAAGGGCAGGAAGTGCCTCCTCTGCTGGTCTGCACAGGTGGTTTGTGCACCACCAGTGCATCCTCAGCTGGTGCAGCTGCTCACGTGTGAGATCCCTGGCTGCAGAGGGTCACACTCATGCAGGACTCAGGTCCCTGCACACAGACATGCCCATGCAACAGACACCTCTATTTCCAGCACCTCTCCTGAAGACACCTTAGTGATGAAGATTCAGGAACCATAAACAGAATCAGAAAAAGTCAAACCCCAGCCATATGGGGATGGGGCAAGTCCCCCATGCTAGCTTGCAGATGGAGGGGACTGGGAGCTGCAGCCATTTGACACTGCCAGTATTTCTCCAGCATCTCAGGCTGCTCAGCAGAAATCTTCACCTGGGCTGTAGTCACATCCTAAGGACACTCTACCAGTGGAGTTTCAAGTTTCTCTGTCCCATTTCAAAAGCTGTTGTTGCTCTCGGCTGCCACCCACTCACCCATCCAGGAGATGAGCGGCTGCTTATGCCTCTTCTCCTGCTGCTGAGCATCAGCAGCGATTAGAACACATCAGCACACTGTGACACACTCAGTGTGAGCTCTTTCCTGCTCAGCTCAGAGCTGGCAGGGTGTTTTTTATACAGCCCCTGTGCTTTGAGGGAGGAGCAGGAAGGGGCCCCTGGGCAGACCAGAATGGCCGCTGGGAGGATCTGAAGTGTCCCTCTGGCACTCAGCATTAGCATTGTCCTGTCCTGGGCCTGAGGCACGGCCCAAAGCATCCAAGAGCTACTGCAAACCTGTGTGGAGGGAGGGTGACTGCAGCTCTTTGATCTTCACCTTGCTCAGGCAGTCTGTCTTGGAAACGGACTTGACCTCCAGAATTTTTGGGGACCTCTCTGCAGAGGAAACACCCAGGAGTTTCCTATTGCACAGTGTCAAGACATGACGAACAGGGGTGTGGGGAGGAGACAGTGGCAGTAAGGGAGGCAGCAGCACACTGACACACACCCTTGGGCTGGAGGGGATCCATTTCCAGACAGGCATTTCCATTTCCAGGGGCCCCGGGCTGTGGGACAGGCACCTGCCATGCACACCATGGTAGATGCAGGCAGGAAAGGCTGTTCAGACCCCAGCAGACCATGAGAAATGTCACAGTCCTGGGGCACACGGGGCACTCTGTGACCTGTCTCCCGAAGGCCCTCCCTCACTGTGGGGGAATCACCATCCCATGTGCTTGGTCTCAGGCTCTTCCAGCCCCTGAAAGGAGCACTGCAAACAGCACCTGGAGAGGAACCTTGGTGTCCTGTGTGCAGCAGTGCACCCAGCCTTGGCCACATGCCCGTCCCCTCCCTTACCACCCCGGCCATGTCCTGCTCCTGGACCACCTTCCCTCATGTTGTCCACACACCACTGAGGCCACTGCAGCTGCCTGCAGGCAGGAAAGGCTGTTCAGACCCCAGCAGACCACAAGAAATGTCACTGGACATGCACAGGAAAGGCTGCAGTGAGCAGATCTGCAGTGCTCTGAAAACAAAAGCCTGTCCCCACCAGGCCATGGAACTGGGAGTTAATGGTTAACCCAGCACCAGCTACTGGCTGGGAAGTGAGAACAGCCTCCTCCCCAGCCAGCCAGAGCACGATGGAGGCAGACCTGCACAGGGCTGGTGGCTGCTGGTGGATGTAGAATTGCTCTAACACTGCCCACAGGGTCCAGACAGGCTGTGGGACCCCAATCCACTGAGGTATTCAGAGCTGTACCAGAGACGGCTCTAGAACTCCCCAGCACCTCCCCAGCTGACATGATTTACTGCCAGAGAGGAAAGAGGCTCAATCTAATCAGCTGAATAAGGAGAAGGAGATGTAAAGCAACATCTACAAACAATAAGAGAAAGGATCTACAACAACTCTCCTAGCTGGAGGCCTTTTAACTTCCTGGCATAGCCAGAAGTAACCTCAGTGCTTGGAGACAGAACCAGACTAAATTAGTATTACAAATAAAGTGCATATTTCTAAGATTGAGGGGAATTGGCCAATATAAAATATTATCTTAGGTAGTGACTGCTTTGAAATCATGATATGGGTTAGGGCTTGGACCAGAGAACTCAAGGGGACTTCCAGCCTAAACTACTCTGGCTGTTCGTGGCTGTTCTTCTCCAGTCTGTCAATGATATCAGAACAAATGGTAAAGGATTCTAACACTGGGACTATGATTAATGCTAATTAATATTGTTGGTGGATTTAAACAGGAGCTGTTAAATAAATCTCATAACGCTTGTAAATGTACTGAACAATCTGATATGGATGTATGGACTTCATATTTTTCTCTCTTTCTCTCTCTTTTGGAAAAGTGAGCAGTTCTCAGCCTACCTCTATCTTACAAGTTTTGGAAAAAAAAATCAAATACCCAAACCAACAAAAAACCAAAACAAAACCCAAACAAACAAACAAAAAACCACCAAACACCAAACCACCAAAAAAACACACACAAATAAAAAGCCACAAACAACAACAAAAAAAATCCACCCAAAAACAAACAAAGAAAAACCCAAACCGAAACAAAAAACCACAGGAAGGAAAGAGGATGATAACTTTCATAAACAGCAAGTAAACTGGAGCAGTGACAAATGTAATAGGGAGAGTTCAGTTTAATAAAGTCACCAATAAAGTGAGATGAAAGACTCTGGCTGGACACACTGAAAAGGCTCAATGGTCACAGCAGCAGCTGATGTACTCCTGCAGCTCAGGGACAGCTCCTCTTGGCTGGACCAGGGGAAATACTGCATAGAAGTACAACAGTAGGGATTACATTATTTTGTATGTGTATATTTACACACTCCAGACTGTTCCATCTCACTTTGCTCAGCTCTAGAGTCTTTTAGATTCAAAGAGAAAAAAATGTTCAGCTGTCTTCACGTTACAGGGTGTACACCTGATGGTGTACACCCACTATCATCCCTTTTCTGGTGATAGGGAAAAAGGATTTTCCACAGGTCAGCTCCTCCCTCACTGACAACAAATATCAGGCACAGGTATCTGGATGGCAGTTGTCTCCCCCAGGAATGATGCCACTCTTTCTCCAGGGGCCATGCATCAAGAACATGAACTGAAAGCTGAGGAAAATTCTGGAAAAGCTCAGAAAAGCAGTCAGGTGTGCTTCTTTAAAGTAAAACTTAAAGACCTGATTTCACCTCAACAACAAGGGCAGTCCTGCATTAAGACAAGAGGCACAATAGCATCCCTTTGGATTTGAGTTCTTGAAAGAATGTTCTTCAAATGAGACACGTAGGAAGCCTGGGAAGTCTCCAGCTACCTGTCACTTAAATAAAATATCAAGGCAAAATATGTGGACAGTAACTACCTACAGGGAAAAAAGGTTTTGTCTGATCTAAAAGGTTCTTTATTACAGCACATGGAGTCAAACCCCAATTTCACACATTTTAACCAATTCAAAGCAGCAATGTGGTACCAAACACTGCAGTGAATTTACCAGGATTCACTATTTAAATGACTCATTCTGATTCTACTTTTCCCCACAGATTTATCATTGGGTTTTCTGCTCCTCCTCAACAAGTGTGCATCTCTCCTAACTACATTTATATTTAGCATTATCAATTGCCTGCTCCCACTGTTTAAGACAGACTGCCTTTGAGGGCTCTTCAGACTGCATGGTTTTGGCTACAGCATCCTGTTAAACAGCTGTGAGAATTCAGTGCTCAAGATATTTACTAGAGTCATAACTCTCAATTACCCTTCATGTTCTTAAATTTAATTTTTTTCTGCACACTCACTTTTGCTCATCATCTACAATTTCATGAAATGTTTCTTTAGCAGAATCATTGATTTAACTTTCCCTGGAACTACTTTATCTTGCCTGCACAAAACACAGACAGTCAGTTCACAGCTGTGAACAGAGGGAAAAAAACCTCTAACTAGAAACATTTGCATTAGCTAAACACTTTATGAATTGGGAAATAAGAATCATCTATTTCAGGAACAGCAATTAAATGACTACACTACCTGAGACCTACTCACACCATCTCTGCCAGCATTGCTTAGGCCCATGACGCTGTTCCTCTCCAGATGCACAGAAGCATCTTACCCTGCACATCATTTTCCTTCCTCTGATTTGGTTGTTGGGATGAGTCCCACAAGCACCCACTGCTCCTGATTTCAGGATGTCCCCAAAACACTCATGTGGGAAAATAACTGTTGGAACCAACTCCTACTGTGCCCTCTGTTATGCCAAGATGAAAATGCAGCCAGCTGTCACACACGTCTGTCGAGTACTAGGAGACACTGATATCTCTCACAAGCACATTTTGCATTTAATCTTTGGGGTTTTTAATCTTTTTGCTTGCACTTTTATATTATAATGCAACATCCCTTGCTGTGGTTGGGTAAGCCTGATCTCCCAGTGATGGCACTGCTGGTCTGCCACAGCACCCATCATCACAGCATGTATGATACATTTGGCTTTACCCAATCCTAAAGACAAATGAGAATCATTAATGGCTTAGTTCATAATCTCTTTTTACTAATTTATTTGTTTGCTCTTGAAGTTGCCAGGATTTCCCATAGACTCTGGAGAGCAGCACTCATCAAAGGCAATAGAAAATCAATAGATTCAAGCAGAGCTATAATCAGAGAATAGAAAAGCAATTTGCCTCGTTGGAGTTTGAGTCCTCAGGATCCTCTGTGTTGTAAAACCACACAGGCTGAGGTTTGCATTCCTTAGCTGATAGGTGGCCCAGCTTCAGGTGAGGAGCAGAGCAGGGCTATTGTCCATGCTCTTATGGATGCAGCATATATCTGCTACTACTCCCTCCTCTTCCCCAAATGCTGGGGTGAACTTAGATCCCCCCTGTTCTATTTTCTACTAAACCATTACTCAGAATATCCCTGGGAACTGTGTTTTTGCATTGAACACAATGCTAGGAGTGTTTGGACACATCTGGGCAAAGGGAGTCTTAGGCAATGCAGGTCTCCAGACTATGTATTCAAATTACATCAGGTGGCTGACAGTCACTTCAGCCATGAGGACAGCTCTGTGGATGTACATCAGCAAAGCCTGGGGTAGCAAGGGAGTTCCTCTGAGCAGTCCCCAATGGCCAAGCAGGTCAGGGAAAAGCTGATGAAATGATCTTTCTGTTCTAATACACATTTTTCCACCTTAAGTATAGGTTTGATGTGCTGGTTGGATTCTGTCCCATGTGCACATACACCTGTAGTTTTAATTAAAAGGTTTCTGGTGTTGCATACGTATGCAAGGGAGTGTGAACATGTCATGCTCACGTACGGTAATGCCGCTGATGAATCATGTTTGTATCACAGCTCAACGTGGTGAGAGCATCCGTGGGACTTTTATTCCCTGCCCCAGGGTAAAATGGGCTAGGAGGAGTCCAGTATGTCATTCTTCATTTGTAAAGTAAAATTTCTCTACTGTCTACACCGAAGAAGGACATAGGTGTCAAAAATTGCAGCAAATTGCAATACTGTGGCCAGAGCCTTCAATCAGTTAAAAAGAAAAGGAAAGCTTTCCTTAATAGGATTTTGCCTTTTGTGAGCTCTTTCCAGCACCTGGTTGTTGACTTGACACAATGACACAAAGTCATGAGAACAGGAGAAAAACACTCAAGAAAAGAAAAAGGGTATAGAACAAAATAGACTGAACAAGAGCTAAAATCCCCTATGTGACGTCAACCCTGCATGCCACCTGCAGGCATCTAAGAACCTCCTGGGACACCTGAGGAGGCAGATTATGTATTTGCTTATACAGGATGGGGACAGGGGCTCCCTGGCCCCACTGAACACAAAGGCAAAATGCCAAGTGACTTTTGGGGATGCACATATTTTGAGGGATGAATTCTCTTAGAAATGGCTGCATCTAGTGGGAGAGGAAATTCTAAATGTCAGAAAAAAGCTCAGTAATCTGGAAATGGATTGACTATTGACTAATACAATTTGAGACTAGAGATGTGAAATAATGAGACAGCAGTCAAAAATAACCAGTGACCACAACCTTCAAGGAAACTCAAATTATGACACCAAATAGCATCCACAGCAGTGTGAGACACTGCAGCAGGCTCTGCAGATGCTGGAGAGGATATTGCACATCAGTGAGTCACACTGACCCTACGTCAACACTCCAATCACCCAGTGAACTCCTCAGCATTGCTCTTCTCCTTGCAATATAAAATAAGTTTCCTTACATGGAGCTGGCAGGGCCAATGCAAAAGCAGCAGAGCATAAAGCCAGCCACGGCTGCTCACAGCAGATGCTCACTGGGGTTTGAGCAGTTGTGCTTTACTGTGCACAGCTCAGCAGAGATTTTGCTTTCCTCTACAAAGCCACTCTCCTCTGCCTCCCCCTTGAAATCACTGCTTGACTCACACTGGAAGGGCTCACTGAAAGCAGGTCAGAGCATTTGCTGACCAGGTGCAGCATCTTCCTTTCAGCAACAGATATCAGTGTTAACCTGCACAAGTGCCAAAGAGAAGGCTGCTAGTGGCATCCTTGCCCGGGGAGCCCCATGGCAAGGAAGATGTCATCCTTACTCTGGAGCTCTTCATCAGAAATGGATTGACATTTCCAAAGGCCCTCAGCATGCTACTCCTATGTGCCATCCTGCACTGGAATCAAAGCTGAGAAAGATGTTTTATTTCTTCCCATGCTGCCACTTGTACTGTCCTCAGAAGCAGATTTTACTGTCACATTTGATTTCACAAACACTATGCAGGCATCTCTTCAGCGAGTCACAAACTTGGCAGCATCCTGCAGATGGCATGGGAAAAGCAGCCCCAGCTCAGTGGTGCTTTTGTAATAATTACTGGACACAGAGGTCTCCACCTCCTTCACCCTCCATCCCTCCCCTCCCATCTCCATCATGCTCAGCTTTGAAAGGACTTCAGGGGCCATGGCTTCAGCCCCAAAATATGTACTAGCATGAAGGTAGCTGAGCCACACATGGGCTAGCTGAAAGCCCATGACTAACTGAAAAGATCCAGGGGAGATTCAGAGCAAGCAAAATCTAGAAAATTGTTAGAAAAAAGAATTTAATAATATGTCAAAGATTACTGAATGTGAAGAACCTAAAATTCTATGACTCAGGATGTCCCTGGAAGCAGACAACAGGGAAACACATTCATTATTTTCATGTTCCTCCCCAACATCTGGTTTGGGCTACTGGTACAGGTAGGATGCTGAGGAGACAGGCACCTCAGCTGGACCTACAGTGCCTTCTCCTTTGCTCCTTTTCTTCTCTCCTGCATCACTGCATCTTTTGTGCTTCTCAAATTTCCATTATTCCCAGATATTTAGCATACAGTAAAAGCTCTTCTCCAACTTATCTTCCGCATTATCACTTCAATACGCTTGACTCCTGAACTTGCTCTTCTACCCTCTTCACCTGGCCACCATAAAGCTTACCTTTCAAGCACAACACTCTTCTGTCATGCTTGTGCTGAAGGCTGGGCCAGTAACATCAATCCCAGTTCCTGCTGGTGTTTTTACTCCCTTGTCCCATCCTGCTATCTTCTGCTTGTCTCTGGTTGGGTTCACTCTGTTCAGTGCCCTATTTCTGCTTGTATGTAGTGGTACATTGCTGCATGAGGTTATGGAAGGTAGAAGTCCTCATGGGTTCAGAAAGCAGCAATTAAATACATTCATGGAAGAAAAATCCCTCAAGGTCATTCCTACAGGGACCCATTCCTAGTTAAGCAAGGCCACTTGAGACAAAACTTGCAGGTTGGAAGAATCCTTTGATCTGCATGGTTGCACACTTCCCCCATTGCTCTCCCACCTTCCTAGGCATCCATTTCCAGCCATTGCTCTCAAACAGTAGAGCTCTTATTATCTTCTTGGGCTCCTTTATTGTCCTGTCACAAACACTTGTCCAGGTGAAACAGGACATCTGACAACTGCACATCTGACAAGTACCACACTGCAAATTGGTTACACACCCAAAAGTACAAACCCACACGATTTTTCATCCAGCAACATCTACAGAGCTGGGAAAGGCCTGCCTGGTACAATACACTTAATAAGATTAACTTCAAGTCCTCATAACCATCTCTGAATCATTTTGCTCATTAGGCGTAGGCAGCTCTAACCTTCACATTCTTCCTAACACTATACCCAAGAGCCACATGGCTACAAACATATCCCTGCTGGCATGAAAATTACAGAGTTTTGTGTATTTCTCTGCATCCTGTCTGATACAGGGCACATTCCATTCTCCTAACTGAGTAGAAGGACATCTGAGTCAGCTATGCAGGAACATTTCTTTGATTGCTGTGAGTTTTTCTGGCTAAAAGATTGGCTCAGCCACCCAGAGGTTTCCATGCAGATCCCTACAAAACCTGCAGAAAACTGGGATTGCCTCAAAGGTCCTCCCAAAAAAACAAGCTCATTAATTCTGTAGCACAGACAACTGGCCACTCTTGTGACTTTCTCCCTGGAAGAAGTTATTCAATTAAGTTTGTGAGTGCTAAAAGAAAAGTTTTCAGCTCCCTTACAGCTGCCACAGGAACAGCTTGAAGAGCTGCCATAGCTACTGCCTCTCCTGGACTGCTGCAGCTCCCAATCCATCCATTTTCTGCTTTGGACAGAAATGAAAGGACAGGCAGGCAACCAGCCTGTGTGGTACCTGTGTACCCAAAATGTAGTCTGCTAGAGCTGTGCATTCACTACAAAAATATTGAGATATTCCCCACAGACAAAAGAAAGTCTGCAGCACTGCCAGATAATTGCTCACCTGATCCCAGTTTGTTAAGGCCAGGTGGATGAATGGCCTCTTGGAGACTGCACTGTCATCAGTGACCAAAAGGAGCATTAGTGTATGCCTGTATCAGTGCATGAGCCTGGCTTAGGTCTGTCCCCTGTGCCAAGGCCAATTGGCATGGAAGAACCTTTTAAACCAGCTCTTTTAAACCTGCTTTGCTTCCAAACATGACAGACCTTGCTAACTTCTGAGCCACCCCCAGAAGATGTCTGGGAAGATCCAGGCCAAGCCATGCCAAGAATTGTACAAACATAAGGCAGCACTGATGTGATCAGTGATTCATGGATCAGGATTGTCCCCAGCCCTTAGTACTAGCAGGGAAAATCTTTTGGGAAGAGCTCAGACAGTCAACTTCAGTTCCATTTCAGGGAAGTTGCCCTGCACTTCTTTCTGCTCTGTGCCCACAGGATTTTGGTCTGAGCAGGTCCAGCAGGCACTGCACAGACTCTCAGACTGATGGCATGGTAGCACAAGGAAATAAAATGTGACCTGAAATAAAAATGATCATTCATATTTCAGTAAGTGTCTAAATTTTAATTTTCCATTAATCTTTACTAATGGCCCTTTAACTCAAAAATTCTAAGCAGACATCTAGGACTAATTACTCTGATAAAATTCAATATTCAAGCATAAGCCCAGCTTCTGCCTTGTAGGTCAACTTTATAAATCATTAGCATTGCTATCCACCCATTGAACAGAACAGCCCTACCACTAGGAAGAATAATTATCATCAGAAATCTTTCAGCTCAGTAGAAGTTTTACCCCAAGTCCCTGCAGAGCTGCTCTTGCTGAGGGGATCCCTCTCCAGGGCATGCTGCTGTTCCCCTTGATTCATCTGTAAGAAGCCTGGCCTGGCCTGGCTAACACCTGACACAGCCTCCCCCATACAAATCCACCACTTGCCCTGCTTAGTGCAGATGCAGAAGATTAAATTGCTGGCACGTTTTCAGGACCCTACCCTGGATAGATGGACAGCAGCACTTCTGCAGGCATGCTCAGCAGTCTGGCCCGCCCTGTGCTTGCAGCCTAAATGCAAAGGGCTGAACAAAGCCTGCAATTAGTAGCAATTCAGACTCGTGGAAGGGCCCCCGAGGAAGCCAGGGAATCTGATTCAGGTTACAGGTGCCACTGCTGCTGCTCTTGGAGCAAACCAGGTTTTAGCCTTGAGCTGTAAACTCCAGTGAGAGGGCTGTGTGTTAGGGGAGCTGCAGTGCCTGGCATGCAGGCACGCTGGCAGGGGCAGCACTGCAGCCTCAAGTGTGTGCTGGAGCTCACTGCAGCTGTGCCACTCTGCAGCTTTTGGACAAACGTTTGTTAGAGATGTGGGGCAGACTAGCAGCATACCTCAGCTCAGCTGCCTGGGGAACAGCAGGGTTAGCATGAAAAGTCATGAAAAGTCCAGGAGGAACCTGTCAGCCATTAGAAATGCCTCTGGCATAAAGGCTGACCAGCTTGGGTTACACCAGCAGCATCACTTCCAGCTTGAGGCAAATCTTTTGGCTGCAATTCACGAAATCTACACGCTCTGAAGCAAGACACTGGGTGCTGTTACCAAATCAAGGTGCCATCACCAGCTCAGGGTCTCTTCCAGAGCCACCTTGGTCTCACTAGCTCAGGGTCTCCTCCAGAGCCGCTTGGTCACCCTGCAGGAGCAGCAGCTGAACGGAGCAAGCATCCAGGACAGCAAGCAGGCAGGCAAGACGAGACACGATGCTGCAGCGGGACGCCCTCCCATTAGCAAGGTACCCACGCACCACAGGCACTGACTCACAGGCAGTGCAGCCAAAGCCTGGGTGATTTCTCCCCAGAGTCATGTGAACTGGGTGGACCGTGGCTACGGCGTCTCACAACCACTTGCGCAGGTAAATGAGGGCTGGCTGTCTAACCAACACACCGTGAGTAATCTCTAGATCCTTCAAGGCCTCCCAATACAAACAGTTGGTAACTCTGTCCCCTGGCTGTACCACAAATACTAATTGGGAGCTTGGACTCCCTTATAACAACCAGCTTTTTTTTTTTCCTTCTGAGCTCCCAACCTGCAGCTTTTTTGTTCACTGGCAAGTGGGAAGTCAAATGAAAGGAGGTATTCAGGATCTTATAAATGACTTATAAATCACTCTTAAATATGATTTGCTCAATGAGGACAGCTGGGTGGATTGAAAGATCCTAACAGTAGTCTTTGTGTTCAATTTATTGCTGAAAATACCCTCAGGTAACAAAAATGTAAAATAACATTTACAAACAGGAACATGCTGTCTTTGTGAGAGCATGCTTGTAGCTGTGGGGGCTTTACCCCCAAAATTAATGCTCCATGGACAATGGGGAGACTCTAAGACAAGCTGCCAAGATGGTGTTATGACACTGGGCAGCTGTGCCACTGAAAACTGCCCACTTGAAAGCCTTGATGAATTTATGGATGGAATACATTCACTTGCAGGCTGAGCCTCTCAAAATGACAACAGGCATTTCACACACAGGCATACAGCATTGTGCCAGGACCAGGGCAAGCAGGACATAAAGGTGAGGGCACCTCATTGCCCTAGCAGGCAGAGACCAGCCACATGCCCTGCGCTACTCTGCTCTGGGAAGAGCTGCAAGGGCACCTGATATTCTCCATAAGCCAGAAGTCCAAGGTCTGGTAACTGGCTGAGGCATTCAGCAGTCACTGCTGGGATTCTCCTTAATGCAGAAACAGATGCAGAGGAATACCTGGCCTCTGCTCCTTCTTTCCAAGAATGAGCCAGAGTAAATCCCCATTTGGGGAAAAGTGTCTCCTCAGTGCTTGGGGATAAAGTGTCTCCTTTGACTAGGGAGGGAACTGAAACAGAACAGCTGTAACTTTCCAGAGAGATCATCCTCAGCATCCAGCTGCCTCCTTCAGTAGGCAGTTAAGAAGCTTTTTGGAGCCAGAAGTGTGGGATGAGATTTCCACCAGGAGGGTCCCAAGCCATACTTTTTCCACAGACAAGGCTGAATAACATCACCAACTTCAAAGTTCTTCCATCTCCCACCAGCCTCTTGTCCATAGGACATGAAAGGGTTAAAGACGCCACTCAACTCATGACTATCATGGGAAAACTTTGTTCCAAATTCTCCATTTAATGCTGCTAGAAAACCAACGATCTTGAAATACCTTGTTTTAACAAGGCAGTTCTACAGGGCAGCCTGCATTTGCTTTTAAGTGCTGGCTATCCAAGGTTGTTGCCTAATGGATGACAGACAGACATTCTACTGCTCCTGTGGCACAGGTATTCCTACAAGCATTACACAAGATGCTAATGATGAAATCTGCAGGCTTAATGCCAAGCATTAATTTATCTGAATCCTATCCTAAATGAAGATAGGAGCCAAGAGGGCATGTGCTTTTCTTGCAGAATGTTTAAGAAGTGGAGAGTGAGAAATAGAGCATAAGGCAAAAATGGCAGCAGAGGATCCCCTCCAGGACTTTTCCAGGGCATGGTTGTCTAACTGTGCTCACTTGCATTGTTATTTACGTGTCCTTTTCCCCCTTGTACTCCCTGGACTGAAGGAAGGAAGGATGTTTCATAGGAAGGAAGCACTGGCGTGGCTGTACTGAGACAGGACCACACTGCTTCCCCCACCATGCTGCTCCTTTCTACAGAGGAGGGAAAGATTAGGAAATTCACATTCACGTTTTCTCTCTCATCTTAGTTAGCAGTAAGAGGATGAAGCCAACCTCAGTCCAGCTCTGATTTCACACAGGGTTAGTGTCCAAAGCTGGAGCAGGTTGCTCAGGACTGCATTAAGTTGTGAAAATCTCCAGGGTCAGAAATACCCCAACCCCTCAGGCCCTGTTTCCTGTCAGAACAGTCTCAGGGAGAAAAATATTTTCCTTTATGTTCAGTCAGAATTTACCGTGCTGCAACTTTCTGCACCTGAAATGGGGCAATACCCAACATCAGTTCATACTGGTGGATGCATAGATTGAGAGCAGCCCTGCAGAAATAGACTTGGGGATGGATATTGGTGGACAAAAAACTGGACATGACCCACCAACGTGTGCTTGCAGCCTAGAAAGCCAACAGTGGTCCTCGGCTGCATCAAAGAAATGATGGCCACCAGGTCAAGGGAAGTGATTCTCCAGCTCTGCTCTCATGACACCCCACCTGGAGCACTGCACCTGGAGTTCTGGAGTCCTCAGAAAGACTACAGTGGATTTGCAAGAGGCCACAAAAAAAAGATCCAAGGGCTGTAATACTTTTGTGAAGAAGGGCTGAGTTGGGGTTGTTCAGTCTGGAAAAGAGAAGACTCTGGGAAAATCTGATAGGCATTTCAATATATACAGAGGGTTTATAAGAAAGACACAGACAGACTTTTTACCACACACTGCAGTGATGGGATGTGGGCACTGGTTTCAAACTAAGAGAGTAGGTTAAGATTGGATATTAGGGAGAAATTCTTCCCTATGAAGGTGGTGAGTCACTGGCACAAGCTGCCCAAAGAAGCTGTGGATGCCCCACCCCTGGAAGTGTCCAAGGTCAAGCTGGATGGGGCTTTAGGCAACCTGGTCAAGTGAAATATCCACCTGAATCTCATGACACTTCAGACAGCATCTCACCAGTAGTGAGCAGAAAAGAACAGCCTTCTCTTGATCTGTCTCACATGCAGTCGCTGCCATTGCTTAGCTGAGCCTGTCCAGCTGGCTGCTGCCATTCTTGCTTTTGCAGAGAGATGCTCTGTGTGCCCCACCAGCTCACACACAGCTGGGCTCCAAAGCAGGGACAGTGCTGAACTCTCAGCCACATGCCCCAGCAGTTGCAGGAGTCCCTAGAGGCACACAAGGCAGAGATTACTAAAAAAAGAGAAAAAAAAAAAAAGAGAACCCACCCTGCTCTGCAAATCAGCTCAAAGCGTAGGCAGCAGAGGAAAAATGAATGGAGATGATCTGTGTGTAAGGACTTGGGAACACGTTTTTGTCGTAAGACAGCCAGAGAAAGCAAGCTAGAGCATGGGGCTTGCCACTCCTGCTGCTCCAGGAGGGAAATGAGGGGCAGGTGACCCAGACCCAAGGAGTGCCACCTGGCAATCAAGGCAATCAGCAGGGCACAGCTGTTTCCCTGCACTCAGCAGTTGCTGTTTCTCTCTGCCTGCATTTCCAGCCAGCCTCTCAGCCCAGCTCTCGTACACCAGCTACCAGCAACCTATTTGTGGTCTATGCTCTGCAGAGACTACACCCCAGAGAGCCTCCTCATCTTCCCATCACTGCTGGAAAGGAGTTCTGCACCTCAACAGCTGGTAATGCTCCACTGCAGCATTTTTCCTGCAGTCACCTTCAAACACACAATTTCACAGCTTTTCCAAAGCACTGCTGATACTCTGTCCCCTTCACAGCATCTCTGACAGTGGTTACAGACAAAAGGAAAAGCCCTATTTCCAAACTGTGCTTCTTGTTCCCATGATCTGCCCAATGCAAACAAAGGTAACATGCAGAGAATTTTAGAGCATATGCAGGCAGTTTACAATATACTAACAGCCAAAACTCACACAGAAACATCAACACCCACGTTACACAGGATACCTTTATGCAAAGACATTAGTCACACTCAGCAACATTAAAACAATCCTGATGAGCAGCTATACAGAATGGGATGCAGACAGAAGAGTGAGAGACTTCATTAAGAATTCTCAATTGCTTCAAGTTCAAATTCTCACCACAAAGCAGTACTAGTATTTATTATCATCCAGGAATCATTGTTTTCCAGTAACAACAGACATATTTCTAAATGATTCACACTACCTGAGGAATTAATGTTTTTGCAGCTCTGTTCCAGATCCTAGGTCAGGAATCTCCATTCTGTTCCGGTAAATTCCACTAAGATATCACATGTAACAACAAGTTCTTAAAGAAGTTTCATCAGATTTTCCCTTTAAGGTAACCCACTGCACTCCCACGTGAGGCACAGGCACCTCAAAGGCACAAGCAGCTAAAAGTGCTGCAGTGGAATCAGATGATCAGCACAACCTTGGAGCCTCTGCAGCCTCGGAAACATATCCTGTGATCTTCAAATCAATCCAGTGGGGAAGACACAAGCCAGTGCTGAACCTTAAGAGCCAGATAATGCATACAGAAGCAATTTTAATTAAAGCGATTTTGAGAATGAACGTGAAAACCAAGTCTGACAGATTTTGCTGCAACACGTACCGAGGGTGCAGCACTGCAGCAAAAGCTGTCACTCCCATTTGAACAGAGCTGTGCTGCATGCAGCACGGGTGGCAGAGCTGACGACACCAAGCAGCAGAGCCATGCTGTCAGGAGTCCCTGCTGCACAGCACACAGCTACCTGTCTGCAAGCACTGCATTGCATGCAGCAACAGAGGAAAATATGAAAAGTAAGCATTCAAGGTGAAGAGAAACATTCTTAAGCTAATTAAAGAGTTGCTTGAGCTTATGTTCATTGTGATCAGTCATGTAGAAAGACATTTTCAGCTTAGGATGAAGCTATCATTTTTAGAGGTCAATTAGTACACTGCAACACTTACACGAGAAGCAGGAACAGGGGCCCTACTGTGTCACACAACATGCTCCCTCTTTTGCTCCCACACCACCTTTACCTACCCTGGCACTTGCACTTCCAGTGCAGTGTACTTGCTATCACCTGCTCCAGGACCCTCAGGGGAGATGGGAGCAGTCAATAGGATGACGTGCTACATGCTGCCCCACTGGCTCCCAGACTGGGAGAGCTGCTGTCCTGGAGCAGAGCTGATGTGTGTCACCAGAAAGCACCTTCCTCAGCTGGCCCACAGGGCTGCTGTGCCGTGACACAGGTCAGGCAGCCCTCTCACATCACCTGCCCACAGCCACAGATGCTTTCCTCTCCTACTGCACAGCCTGACACATGAGCCCCAAGCTCCAGTGGTTTTGTAATATTAACCACCAAAGCCGAATCCTACCAGGGCTAAGAAAGGCTTAGTTCTCATCTCCTGCTGCTCTGCTTTCTCAGAGGCATGCAGTGCACAATCAAGGATAGCCACAACACTATTTGCAAGATATCTGAATGAAATCAGTCCCACTACCTCTGAGCCAAACAATCACAAATCCAAGCAAGGAATATGGGGTTTTTGTGGCAAAAAAAATCTTATTTAGATCAGCATCCCCTCCCCCCGCTCCAGGCATCAAGTTTGCAAGTTGAAATCACAAACCTCAAAACCGGCTGAGTTAATGAGTTAATTCAATACTAAGTAAGGTTTGATACTATGGCCTGGGCAGTACAGCAGGTCAAACTATGACTTAATCTATGACTTAAAAACCAATTAGCTAAGTAAATTCAGAACTATAAATGTTTACATGCAGGGGCTTGTCCACCCAGTACCGATTAAAAATCGCTAAAGCCTACACTTTCCCCTTTGTGACTTGAAGCAGCAAAACCACCACATTGCTCACAAACCAGGGCAGACAGCAAGGAGGAGTGATGAGGAAGTATCCACACTTGACAGTGCATGTCTCTCATAACTTCAACCCAGAGCACTCAGGAGCCCACCTGTCAGAAGCAGGATCTGCCCATAGAACCAGGCCAGTCTGCCTGTGCTGCAACCAGGGGAGGACAGTCAGCATGGCTGGGCTGTGGACAGCTGGTCCCTCTGGCAGCCAGGGCAGGATGACAGCTATTATGCTGCAGCAGGCCAAGGAGCAGCAATACGGAAGTTTCCAGCTCACAAAGTATTTACACACGTGAGACCAGTGCTGGCCCAAGTTCAATACAGCTGCTCAGAGTCCAGATGACAGGACTCTGAAGTTACTTTGCGAGGACACTTGAGGTTTGCTCAATTCAGTGAAGTTCTGACAAACAGGGCCCAAAAGACTGGGACTTAGTAAATGTAGAAAATTTTCCACTGAAGTCCTCTAAACATGATGTCTCTACTCCTCTGCCCAACCCTGGGCAGCACTTTGTGTGAGCAGGAACTTTGCAAAGGTAGCACATCCAAACTCACTGTGAAAGCGTGGTGGTGAGAGACCTCAACACAGACAGCGATGCTTAGATGCTCAAGGGATGCTATCACTGCAAAAGTGACCTCACAGACCTTGGACCAGACCCACAAACTTAAGTTTTATAGTAATTTTCAGGTGGCTCTGCACTGCCCCTGCCTCTTTCTAGCCTCATGCTCCCCTCCCTTGACCAGAGTAAAGCAGCCCTGCAGCCAGGCTGGGAATCAGGCAGGGCTAAAGGGAGTGGAGGAGGAGGCTGATGGTTAATTTTCACCCAGATCAACTCTCTGAACACAACTGCATGGAGTTTTTGTCAGCTGGGGTATGGCTAGAAAGGCCATTTGGAGGAGAAAGAGGTAAGGACAATGGGAAAGGCAAACCCACCTCATCCAGGCACAGTGCCCAGCTGCACTGATGTAGCACTTCCCAGATCCATGACTGGAGAGGATGTGGAAACCCATCTCAACTCCAATTTGACAAGAGCAAGCAGCCACTCTCATCCATTCACTGTCACACAGAAACAAACTTACCAGCTTACGTGTTCTTATACCTTATACCTGTGTATTGGCAACTTTGTTCCTAAGCAAGGAAATAATACATTTCATTCCTGGGGTTACTGGTGTGGATCCTAAAGGGCTTTACTATGAGAAGACACAAGGCCTCAGAGGAGGCTGAGTGCTAAGTAAAACATTAAAACTCATTTTTTCTAAACACCCCCTTTCCTTTCAGCCCATCACTCACAGGGTGCATTCACCCTTCTGGAGTGTGTTTTTGTGAGAAATTCAAATGTCCAGAAATACAAATGTTACATTCGCTGCACAACTATTTCAAGAAAGCACCAAAATATTCTCAGCTTTCTTTTACAGAAAAGGAAACAGAAACTGCCTGTGCATAGCATTCATGCTTCTGTGCATGCTGCTGTCATGCTTAGGTAAAGCTGTGTGTTGCACCTGCACATCTTACTCCACCCTGGTGAGGGTTAACACACACAGGGTTGAGGCATCCTTACAACCCCTTATCTGCCAAGATTAAGGCCTCAGCAGGGGAACATCACTGCCAAAACCTAAGACACCACCAGAGACACAAAAGCATTAAGGCCTAAATTGCCACATTCTGATGGCTGACATCCAATGCCACACTTTATATTTGATCATTTCAAAAACACTGGTTTTCAGGCTGCTGAATCAACCCAAACCCCACCGACTTCATGGGAATGGCATGCCTGGCATGCCTTCTCAGTAAGGGTGGTTATGAAGGATCCTAAATCTGGACAGTTAAGGGCAAATGGTTTGTGGGTTTTCCACCAAACTGATTCTGTCACCAGCTCTAAACCCTCAAATCCAGAGAGATGTGAATGTCCACAGTGTGTGCAGTGAGTGGCTGCCAGACCCTGTTACCCTGGCAAACAGCTGAGCTTGGACAGGGAGATTAATCACACCTTTGGTGGCTACAGAGGGAAGAAGAGGTCAAGTTAAAAGACTTAAGCCCTCTAAAGATTCAGCCCATTGAAAGCAGAGGGAATAACAGTATGGAAGGACAAAGCCAACCACCAGCTTTGGGAATGCAGGAAGTGCTGGCAAGCAACACCTGCTCATCAGCTGTCACCAAGTATTTGAAAACATTCATGCTTTCTACTTCTTATGTGCTAGTACAACCATTAACCAAGGCAAAACGTCTGACATCCAAAGAGGTATGTAACCATGCCACAACCATCACAACAAAGGTTCTTCATTCCAATATGATTTAAGGGCTCCCATGCTCTGCAGTCCATTAGTTAGTATAAAACATATTACTGCTATGAATCACCCTCATGGGAATCTTCCAATCAAAACGACCTCCTAAAGAGATTATATGCTTCATTTTAGTGTAACAATTGTAACAAAATTGTCCTTTTTTGTCATTTCGTTCAGTAATGCCAGCCATATTTTCTGAACAACTTCCATGAGGAAAGAGGCCTCTGGTTCCTTACCAACTGCTGCCCACGGTGGGAAGGAAAGGTTTCATGGAAGACATGCACAGCCTCAGAGTCTCTGCATACAACACTCTGGTAAGGTCATGCTGAAAGATGTAATCACCAACCCATCTGAATATACAAAATAATGTGGTCTAGATTGCAAAGCATACTGGGCTTCTAAATATTACCATTTTTTGTAATAGCCACATTTGAGAGTTCTCTTTTCTAACAAGAGTTATTTTTGCCTACAATTCCTAGCCTCACATTAAATAAAGAAAATCAATAACTTACTCCCAGCTGTGCATTTTTCAGAACATAGACAGAAGGCTAGCAAAAAGTCCACACACTTGTAACTTATTTCTGCTTCTTAGGAAGTCAACATCGGTCAGACTGGCCTGGAGTGCAGAAACTTTACCATACAACATAATGCTAATTTCACAGCATTATGAGGAAGCTGAGATTGAAGAACTACTTAGATCAGGAGACACAGGGGTTAGTTAAGGGGGACCTGACTATTCTTGAATTGTGCTGTTTTCCCACACTCCCTTTGCCCCAACTCATTCCTCCCCCCCAGGAACTTTCAGACACGTATCCAAAAGAAACACAGCAATCAGCTCTCCACGTCCTCCTCCTCCTCGAAGTGTTACAGAGGGCTGGCTGCCCTCAGCAGCCCCAGGCGTCCAGGCACGATGCCGGTGAGGGGTCCCATGCCCAGGAGGGGTCTTGCACACCAGGCCCCTGCACAAGTATCGTTCCCTCGGGGCTCCAGCAGCCCCAGGGTGGGAGTGTCAGCCTGGCAGGCGCTGCCGACCGTTTTGTGCAGTCCTTACTGCTGCAGAGCCGATACAATGGAGGAATTACGCTTCTGCAAGTGCCGCAGACGCAAACCAGCCACAGAGCACGCTGTTCCTGCCGAAACATGCCAGCTGGCTACTGGCTGCACAAACTGACCAGAGCACAGAGCTGCTGGCTCTGTACTCGCACGGACTGTTACATTGGGGAACCACGTCGTCCCCCCCCAAATGTCCCGCAGGTCAGCAGATGCATACCTCCGCCATGAGGCTGTAGGCATGTGGTAAACTACTGCATTTTTTCCCCCTAAACACGGAATGCCACAGACGATTCCAGGTTGTAAAAAATCCCCCTTCCCACTGTCATCACTGTGGTGCTGCTTAGAGAGGCGCTCACCCACCCCGGCGGCTTTCGGCGAGAGACTCGATAAGCAACAACCTCAACACACGCGGCATCGATGAGCACTCCTTCCTCCAATTTTTGTGGAATATTTTAACAGAATTTACGCACCAATTAAAATCTAATCCCACTGCACCTTACTCAAATGTGCTGATTAGTCGGGATGGTCACTTTAACTTGTGTCTAATTGGTTTAAAGGCTTCAGATGTAGCATTAGAAGGGAGGAAAAAATGCAGATTTGCAATGAAAGCGCAATCACCAAGGACAACCAGCAATGGTCTGCTGTGCCACTGGCTTCACATGCCAGCACATGGGACACCTGACAAAGCCAAATGGGGTAAGTTTCAGAAATTTTCGAAAGAGGCAAAGTTTCACAATGCTCCATCAATTAATTCTCTCACGACGGGGGAGCAAAGAAGACTGAAGTGATTAACGAAGTCAGAGCATCAGAAAAGTACATATATAAAAAAAGTTATTAATTATATGATAGACGTGGGCGGGCTGGGAAAGACGGAGGAATTCAGGAAAAATAAGCAACAGGAAAGGGAGTATGTGGCTGCAGCAAAGGAAAAAAAAAAAAAAAAGGTTATCCACAGAAAACGCGTTAAGCGCCTGGAAACCTCCAAAATCTCAACCAAGCCCCAGCCAATGGGTTTAGGAACTTCCTTGCGGGCAGCTCGCGACAGCGAGGACCGGCGGGACCGTGCCCTTCCCGGGCGGGGACGGGGCCGATCTCCGCTCAGGAAAGCGGCTGTTCCGGTCCCGTCGGAAGGAGCCCGACGGCGGCTCCATTTCCGAGCGGGAGCCGAGGCCCCGGCGGGTGCCTCAGGGCCGGGTCTCCCGCGGGGGGTCCCCGCCGCCGCCGCCACCCGCGGGCAATCCGGCCTTGAGGCACCCGCTCGCCCGCACGGCAAGGGACGGGAAAGGCGGCGGCGGTCAAAGACAAAGCGGATGCCTCAAATTCCTCCCCGCCCCGCCGGTCTGCGGCACCCCCCACCCTCCGCCCCTTCATCGCCCACCTCTGCCTACCTGGGCAGCAGGAGCGGCCAGGCTTCCCTCGCTCCCAGCCCGGGCTTGGGCAGCCGCAGCCCGCGAGGGGCTCCGGGGCTCGGGCGGCGGGTGCGGGCGCTGACAATGAGGGGAGGGACGCGGTACCGGGCGGTGCTTGACGTCAGCGGGAGCGGGGCGGGGGCTGGCCCGGCCCGGCCCGGCCGTGCGGCTCCGCGGTGCCCGCCCCCGGCCCTCAGGAGGGAGCGGCCGCCATTTTGGGGGGGTCGGAGGGCGCCCGGGGCGTGAGGGGAAACTTTCCGAAAGGCCCCAGGGAGGAACTGGGCCGCGTTGGGGGTTGCGGATGCGGTGCGGGCGCTTCCGTGGCTGGTTTCACGGTGGGTTCGTGCTCCAGAGATTGCCGGATAACCCCATCTCCGGCCCCGGCCCGGGGCTACCACTGTCTCGGGGCTTTGGTGTCGGCGCTGGCAGTGCCGGTCTCGGCTCTTTAAAAGCAGGGCAGAGCCCCGCGCCAGGTGGCACAGCGAGGTTTTGTCCTCCTCTCCCGTCTCCCGTCGCATCCCCCCTTTAATGCCATCTCTTGGAGAGTTTGAAATTTGGTGGTCAATCCAGCTGTGGTTGGTTCCACCTCTGCTATCTGCAGCCCGGGGATGCCGAGATGGGATCAGAGACAAGAGATCTCCTCCAACACTCACCAGGAGAAGTTGCTCCCGGTGTAGCTGAGCGGTGAGCAGAGCCCCGGCACTGCGGACCGGGCGGGTGACACGATAAAGGACAGCGGGGAGCGTGGCCCGATGCTCTGCACATCATCGCGCTGCCCTTGCCCAGCTGAGGCCACAGCAGACGTGGTCAGAGGCCGGTGAGCAATTCCAGCCTTCCGGCCAGGCAGCGAGACGTGACAGGCTCGGAAACTATTGACCACTGTGGGGAGATCTGGGGGGAAAAGTGGACCTGCAATCACCTTGTAACATCCCTCATTCCACTGGCCCCTTTCTGTACTTTTGTCTGCAGTTTCCATTTACTGCACGAAGTCCCCATCAATAAAAAATTAAAGAAAAAAAATTGCTTTCTCTTAGAGCAGCCAGAGCTTCCTTAGTTTTCCTCTACATCATTTCCTTTCCCTGGACAGAAATTTCTAAGTCTCTAACCTCACACCACTGAGCTTTTTTCTTTGAAATACCAGCCTGGGCAGCGGCAGCCCCTGTTGCCACGGGCACTGTGCCAGCAGCTGCACCCGTGCTGCTTCTGCGTGACACAGAGCAGGCAGGTTGTCTCTCACTTGCATCCAGAGATTTGACATTTTTCATTCCCTGAGTTTCCATTCACACTCTTCCTCAGACCCCACACCCCTCAGACTTCCGCTGCAGACCCCACCCGGCAGCTGGCTCAGTTGCCACTTTGGTGAGGGTCTTCTTTCTCCTCCTTTATCAGCTCAGCTCATTCCCCTTCACATTGCTTCATCACTCATGCTGGATGGGTCAGAACTTTACCTCACATCACACCTTGTGCTTTCCCTGCAGCAGCAGTTCACTGTGCCAATGCTGCTGGCATCTGGTGGCACAGGAGGCTGAGGAGTGTCTCACAGTCCTGAGTGAGCACTTGCTCTTTTTTGCACTACTGCACAATGAGGACTCATCAAAGCCTGAGGCATGGTTGCAATGCTTATCTCTTGGATTGGAAGGATGGGTGCCAGGTTTCCAAAACCCAAAGCAGGGTGCCAGCACCACTGGTAGAAAACTTTTTCCCCAGATGTCCCCATGATGACTGATAGAAAGGCTGTACAGTTCCAAGGGAGCAGGGTGTAAGTAATGTGGGCAGGTGTGACCAGAGATGATGGGCTAGGGGAGATGACAAACACAATAAAATCATGAATAATATGGGGAAGCAGCAGAAGCTGTCAGTGTGTCTGACAACAGAGGATCCATATGGGTGTAGAAGCTTTCAACAAATAAAAGTAACTCATGCATCTTATGCATAGCTTGATAACGTGAGAAGTGGATGGCTCTAAGATGCCATGAACACCAGAGGCATGAGATTCAAAAGGGATTAGCCAAATTTACAGAGAGCAGATTTCTCAGTGGTTATTAAAAATGTCTGTCTGAGTTACCTTCCAGTTCATGAAGTCCCTGAACTGACTCTTCAGGTATTCTTGCTATTCTGTACTCCCTCTGTTTGTATGGTGAATTTAAGCGAGGTGTCTGAGTTGATCTTGCTGCTGATACATGCAGTTGTATGTCCCTCCTAAAATTACTTGTGTGTATTGTGCTGCTTCTTCTGCATCAGTTCTGGGATTTGTTCAGTTTATCAAACTGGCAGACAACTAACTCAGAGTGAATACTTCTCTGCCTCTAGTGAGTTGAATTAGCCCACCATTTTCTAAGCCTTGGCTTCTTGCTTCTCTCTGCAAACCAGAAGTGGAGATTCTCCTGTTATTACCTGATTCCAGGTGTTCAGGTTTTAAGTATTTGAAGATCAGAGTTACGAGAGGATCCTGATATTTGTTGAATTAATTTCCAACATCTCCTGACAGAGCTGGACCCTTGGTTGTGCTAGATGCCACACAGTTTAGGAACAGTATTAAACACAGCAAGCAGGGAAAAAGAAACCGAATCAAGCTTGTGTGAACAGAAGTGCTGCATGGCTTGCTAGTGTCACATCATTATCAGCAGTCTGTATGGCAATGAAAGTTTTGTTAGGTTTGGGGTTTTGTGTATATAACTGTTCTTGTTCCTACAACGGGAACAAGAGTGTCACCAAGGTGTCATATGGTGTCAACAAGGTGCCACCATGAGTCCCCACAGAAGCCTGCACTGTGTCAAGGTGTGGTAACAAAGGCATTGAGAAGCCTGCAGCCACAAAAGAAACAGGTTGAGGTCTTGTTAATTTGTACTGCTGCCATCTTCCTCTCAGTCAGAAAGCCTATGCTATGGCAGGACAGTGAGAACCAAGGGTTTTCATATCAGCCTTCACCAGCTGCATAAGGAGCCAGAACCTGACACACCTGGAGAACACCAGGATGGGGAGTGGCAATTGCTGGAATTAATAAACAGGATTTACTCACACTGTGAGTAGGATTTATTTGAATACATCAGACATCTCCACTACTGATTCTTTTACACAGTTTCATTTCAATCTTGCAGCCCAGGTAATGTAAATAATGTTAATAAAGTCAGTTGGTTTGGGGGGATGTTTCACCTCTTCCTGGAGCAGACATCTTAAAAATGTTGGCTGAATTAGGTCTACACAGGGGACCAGAAGGGGTGCATTTAAGGATGCCGAGGGTGCTTGCCAATATAATTTCAAGATTGGCATTTTGAAAGATGATGGCAGTTGAAAAGCATTCCTGATGATTGAAAAAAGCCAAATGTCATCAAACCTGTCATCAAGAATGGCAAGAAGAAGGATTCAGGCAATACTGAGCTGGTTGGTCAGCCTCAACTCAGCCACTGGGAAGACTGGACAGCACATCCTCCTGGAAGCTATTTCCAAGCACATGAAGGACAAAGAAGTGACTGGAAGGAGCCAGCAGGGATTTACCTGACCAGCCTTTTTGCTTTCTACAAAGAGACAACAGCCTGTGTTGCCAACAGGAAGGCACTTGGTGTTGTACTGAATGATTGTAGCATTGGCTTTGTCGAGGCTTTTGACATGATCCCCACAGTCTACTTGTAGGCAAGTTGGTGAGATTTGGACTGGATAAGTGGAATGTGAAGGGAATGAAGAAGTGGCTTGGTGGTTGGGCTGAAAGGCTCATATCAACAGTGTGAAATGCAATGGGCAACTAGTTCCTAGGGGTATCCATCAGGGATGCATGCTGATAGGTCAAAAGTGATTAATATCTTTGTTAATGACCTGGACAATGAGCTGTCTTGCACTGTCAGCAAGTTTGCAAACCAAACACCAAACTGGGGAGAGCAATTGCAATATGTTGTAGGTCAGGGCTGGGGAAGAGGACCTCCTCCTCAGGAACAGATCTGGAAACACAACTGCTGTGGAGACATAACTTGTCACCAGAAGCTGGAGGTAGCATCTGTGTGAAAAAGATGACAGAGGAAATCTGGCAGAAAGGGTCTTAATTCCACATTTCCTTCTTTTTCACCAGTGATGAAATCTAAATGCAAAATCTGTTACTGACCAGAAGTGTCTGGAATATGTGTCTAGTCACTGGTGTTTTCAAGTGAATCATCTTGGCTCTATTGAAAAAGAATTCAGAAAAGTTGGACGAATTTTGCTGGAGTTGTTGGGAATTCCTCACCTGTGAGTGATAAGAGGTACTGAGCACCTGTAGCAAAATTGTCTTAATGTAAATTGCATGGGAACCATAGCTACAGCTGTCTCTCAACATTTGTTCAAGGACTTGCAAGGTTTACTGCAGAGGGAGTTGTGAACTCAAAAAAGAAAAGCAGGGTACCAAGTAGTTTCCATGGTAGTTCAAAATTGAAATTGTCTATCCATCATTATCTGCTACGGACTAGACAGGAAAATACAAACCATCAGATCTTCACAGTACCAAAATACCTTTTGCATGAGAATATCAGAGTGGTAAAAAATCCTAATTGTCAATGAAAGCATTCTGACACTGTGTTATAAAGTGTGTTCTGCAAAAACATTTCCATCATGTCATAGACTGATTACAAATACAAAACAGGACGAGGACTTTTGGGCACATTTGTTTGTGAGGATGTGATGTGTTCATCAATAGGGCTTCATATACTTAAGTAGTCTGACATATACAGCATTTGTTCCTTTGTACTCCCCTGACAAGGAGCTGTTTTCAGATTGGTGAGCATGGTGGGATTGCTTCAACTCACAGGCTTTCAATTTCTTTCACATAGCAAGGTTCAGGTTTGTCCTGGGAGGAGAGATCATGTTCCACTTTCATTGTCCTGCCAGTCTTCAGTCATAGTGACTCCTCATTACTGACGGTCATCCTCTTCCCTGGCTGTAGGAATAACCTGCACTGGAATTTACTTGCAGGGTGCTGCAGTGAACACATATGCTTTGACATATATTTAGCTATTTCTTCTGTTTTCAATAAATTTTACATTATCATTGAAATAACTATCTTCTTGGACATATTAATATGTACTTTCATACAAACATAACATGTTTTAACTTACCTTTGTGCTCAATATTGCAAGAGTTTCCCTGGAAAGGGACTGAGACATCACTCAGCCCTCATGTACCTTCTGTGAAATACATTTGTGTGCTCTGCAATTTACAGAGCATTGTAAAACATGGTAAATATGGACGTTGATCTCTGTGACATGAGAGCCTCTTCCTTTTGACTCAGAGGCTGTGGGTGTTATTTATCTTTAATTTATCATCATTCGTAGCAAGTGTTTTCATCTGCCAGTTCCATATCACTGTTTTTTTCCAATATAAATTACTGAGGCATGCTATCAAATATTTACTAACAGTAAGAATGGTGTAATATTAGACCATGTGCCTTTTAAAATTAATCTATAATCTAATCAAAGGCCTACTTTGTTTACTCGTGAATTAAACAGTGTCAAAGAAGAGTGGTGGATCATCTTCCTATGCTCCATTCTGTTCATCATTGGAAATCTTCAAGAGTAGGAAATACAGGAAGAGAACAAAAGCATAGTTGATACAGGCAGGGAATGGACTAGGCAGCCTCCCAAAGGCCCTTCCAGGACCATGATTTGTAATTTTATGTTTCACACTGAGCAGGTGAATAACCCAGGCATCTTGGAAGTCATCACAAACTGTCCCAAAGGTGAATATTTCAGACTATCATCATCAGAGGATGAAAAATTGACTGCTGCTATAACAGCAAATTGAACAGGACCAGGGGCTGGCCTCAGGTGTGGGAGTTCAGTTGTCTACACCAGTTAATGGTTCAGGCCTTCCCCTGTGGGCTGTGGGCTGTGGGCTGTGGGCTGTGGGCTGTGTCAGCTCACACGTCCCCAGGCAATGCACCAGCACAGCTCAGGAGTGAGCACAGGAGAGAACCTGCACTGGCAGTAGGCACTCTGCACACACTTTGGAAACTGTGTGGGCATGGCCATGTAGTGGCACCATCAAAATCTCTTAAGCTTGACAGAGCTAGGTCAGTGCACTTTTGGGAGGGTAGATGAGCTGAGTCCCAAACAGAGCACCCTTAAATTCTTCCAGTGAGAGAGAGGACTGCTGTTCTATGACCACACAACTGCTCTGTCTGGCTCTGCAGCATGTGGGTGGTCCTGGGGCATCACTTTATGGACCATGCTCAGCAGAGGCAGCAGCAACAGGGGGAAGCTACAAAGCTGTGCTGCAAATGCAAAGGAGAGGCTGAAAGCTGTGGTGGACATGCACTGCGGTGGAGTGTGCTGGGATGGCCACAGCAGTGGATGGAGGAGATGAATTGGGGCAGGCTGAGAGATGGAAGGGTGATCAGAAGGGTGATGGGGTGATTTTCAAATGTGTGGCTCTCATTCAGTATAGACATGACAATTCTGATGTGAAATGCCCAGGGACTAAAATGTTGCATGAAATTTGGGCTGCACCACTTGGTGTGCTGTCCCATCTGAGACTTCATCCACAAGCTCCATGTGCCAGCTTCCCACCTGCCAGATCAGGGAAATAATCCCAGAGGCAGAGAAATGCATGTTAGAAGGGCCCTGCCCTGTGACCCCAGCAGAGGGTTCTGACAGTGATTCCTCACCACAGTTTGTTTGACCAGTACTTAAAGAATTCCAGAAACAGGGATGCCACATCCACCCCAACAACCTTAATTACTAAGAAAGTTTTCCTTGGTGTGTCACCTCTTTCTCTCTAATTTCCCATATCTTGTCACCAAGGAGTGAACCTCCTGGCTGTTTTATGAGGTCCTAGTCATTCCACACTGTCACTAACCATATTCTCCTGTTTCAGTTTATGCATGCAAAAAAATTAAATGACAGAAATATAAGATCGATAATTTTCATGCTATTTATTTTGTAGCATTTCTGCACTGGTTGTTCTATTCACGATAAAATGTGTAATAATTAATTCAAATAAATTGTCTCCTTTCTACACTTCACCAAAAGCATAGCTTCAAATGCATCTTTTGTGAAATATCCACATAACTTACATCTGTGCCATGCTGCTCTGCCCTGCTGCTGATTATAGTCAGGCTGTGTCACACATCTTCTGAAAAAGTTACAGGTTTTATCAGCTTCACATGGGTAAGATACACGCCATAGAAAATGTATCAGATCCTGCTCTCCAGAAACTTTCTCAGCCGACATAAATGGTTAATAATATACAGCAGACATACTAACTTCTTGTAAATACACACACAATTTCCTCCCATCAGGTTAGAAGGCGTGGTAGAATTGGATAATGTGTCACCTCATCACACAAGACAAGCTTCCTGGTTCACACCTCTTGCCTCATTGCAAAACTTATTTCATGTGTCCTTGATCTTATATACAAACATGATCACTGCAGAGAACATGGACAAGTTCTGTTATGACAGAACAGAAAGTATCAAATTGGCAAGAAATTCCCAGTTACATGCACAGAACAGGGTAGCAGCAGAGAGGACAATTACCACTCTGTTCCTTAGGAATAAAAGCATGGAAAGTTTCAGGTGGGCTGTGAGATTGAACAAGGGTCAGTTACACAAGAGGAGAGTCTCAAGAGGAACACTTTTTGAAAAGTGTTAATTTTTGGAAAGCCTGTTTAAATTCTTCATTAAAAGCTGTATAAATGACTGGATTGATTAATGAGTTTAGGTAGCCCAACCAGGTAAAAAAGTCCTGTAGGATGGGATGAAACCAACAGGCGTCTTGGCAGATCGGTAGGACTAGGGATGTGACAAAAAAAGGCAGCCAGCAGAAAATGAAAGCTCCCAGAATAATGCCTAAAGTTTTGGTAGCTTTCCTTTCTCTTGCAGCAGAAATTCTTTTCCTTTCCAGTGCACTATCTGCAAGTTTTATTTTAACATGGCCGATAAATAGTGGGGATCCACCTGAATGGGAATGCCCTTCATGGAGGCTGGCATTAATGGAGCAGAGGGAAGACCCTGCAGAACCAGTAATCAGATGTGCAGTAGTAAAACGTTTCCCGTATAATGAGGGTGGATTCAGAATCCTGGATCGAGCTGCTACATAAATTCTGCCATACAGTATCAGGAGCAGCACGGTTGGGATGTAGAAAGCTCCACAAGTAGAATAAATTGTGTAGGAAATTTGATCTGTGTTTACAGTACACTTGGCAATTTCTTCGTGAGCTTTCACCTGCCTCCAGAAAAACGGTGGCACAGAGATGCTGATAGATATCATCCAGACCACGGCAATCATGAGGGCTGCTCGGCCAGCAGTGCGGCGTTTGGAGTATTCCAGAGCGTCTGTGATAGCCCAGTACCTGTCCAGGGCAATGACACAGAGGTGCAGGATGGAGGCTGTGCAGCACGTGATGTCTGAGGACAGCCAGATGTCACACAGCAGCTGGCCAAAGGCCCACGTGTGGGTGACAGTGTAAGCAATGCTGACAGGCATCACCAGGACAGACACTAAAAGATCAGTCACTGCCAAGGAGCCAATGAGGTAATTGGCAGGTGTGTGGAGCTTTCTAGTCAGAGAAATGGTAATAACCACAAAAACATTTGCGAGGATTGTTGCCAACGTTATAACAGACAGAAGGACTGACAGTGAAATCTTCAGCCCTAAGAGTGTCCTTTCATCCCAAGACAGTGGTGTTTCAGTGACATTTATTGATTTATTTGCTGAGCTCTGGAGAGAGAACTGTGCTGAATGGTTGTACTGAGTCATCCTCTGCTCTGATTTCACCTTCCAGCGTAGTCTTTCTGGGACGACGAAGAAAGATGCTCACTTTTTTTGATAAAATAGAATTTTTCATACTTTGGTCCAACACTGAAGAATTATTAACTTGTGGAAAACTTCAGCTGATGCAGTAGATGAGGTACTCTCCTATCCAAGATTTTCCATCACATCACATCAATTATATCATTGTTAAAGCAAAATGTCATCCAGACATGAATCTGGTGTTCAACAATGAAAACAGTACCATAAGTGATGGGAATTTAGGTGGCTTTCATCTTGAAAAAATGAATGAATTCTTTATTATCTTTTTCTCACACCTCCTTTCTGACCTAATCTTCTGCAAAGTTGCATATATCAATACTGAAGGGTAAAAGATGGAAAAGAAACATCTGGGCATGCAGATGATGCCCCTTTGCTTGAGACAAAGCTACCCTCTGGAGTATTTTCCTTTTCCCTCTAATAGCTGAGTCACATTTTTGGTATTTACAAGGGACAATTTATTAGTTGAGTAACTAACATATAAAACAATACTTCTGGATTCCTTCTGTAAACATAATTTCTGCCAGATTTGCAAATCAAGCCTTCTTCAAGTACAGATCTCCATTTTAATTTATTTCTCCGGATTATTCAGGTTTTCCCTTCAACAATTATTCTTCAAATGCTGAAGTCAGGTATTGGGTACCAGACCCCAATGCACTGGTGCACATTACAGCACAGTATGCAATCTACAGGCTTCCCATGCTTTTCCTTGTATTCACCAGGACTGGATTTCCTGAAGTCTTCACAAACCTGAAGGAAACATCCTAAGACAGATTTCCATCAAGCCTTTCACTCCCTTCCAGCCATGAGAACCAGAATGTCACTTACATTGTGCCAGCCCAACCCTTCTTGAAAGAGATCCTGAATGTGGGTAGTGAATGGCTTTGAAGTGTGCTGTGAGGGCTACAAGGAGGAACATGGAATTTCTCCAAGGAGATAATCAGCAGGCCAGCCTTCTCCCAGGCATCGAGGAGAAGTGCCTCTCTCAGCCATGGCTGGTTCCAACTCATGCCATCCAATGCAGAACAGGGAGTCACTCGGTTGGGAATCTGTGGAGCAAGAGGAGCATAATATTCTACATGAAACATCAGCACTTTGAACTCAAACAGCCTCTCTTAAGCTCCTAAATCCTAATATAAGGAGCAACACTTTTCGGTTCAGTGTATTTGATTTTTTTTTAATATACAATCATCTTCTGTGAATGAAACATTTTCAGACATGTTTTTTCTTTTGAGGTGCACTTTTCTAATGAGGAGACACAGAAAAGTCTCATATTTCACACTAGACTATTACTTCCTTGATTTTTTTTCTCTAGGAAGGGAAAATCCCTTCCTCATGACCATTTTATGATACTGAGCAAAGGTTCAATTTATAAGAATTTTTGAACATAAAAATGTTCAAAAGTGACTAACATCCAGTCACCAATCTCTAGCAAAAAGTCCATACATCCAGCTCAACCCTTTTGCCATTTTCTGATGCTTTCCCAACACTGATACATTTTTTTAGAGACAGATACCAGAATCACAAACAGCTTTGATGTGGATACTCCATAGATTTATACTTCAGCATAATGGTGTTTTCTTTTCTCAGTTTATTTCCTAATGATCTCTGAGAAGTACTTTGCTTTTTGAATCATTGCATAGCACTGATCTGACATTTTTAATTAATGCAGTCCCAATTAATGTAATTCTACATACCTTGACTGGTAGTATCAGCTTTTTTTCCCCTGTCTGCTCAGTTGTTGCATCTGTCACTATTGTATTCCTTTTCCCACTTTTTAACTAAGGCAACTCTGCACAGTCAGTCCTTGTCTTTAATATCCTGAAGATTTTTGTTTCATCATCAGATGTCATCACCACACTATTCATGGACTTTCCAGATCACTCCAAGTCTCTTGAGAGTCTAAATAATTGTATCAGTTGGACTTCACTCACCCCATATACTCATCAGCTTTTCTTAATTCATTTAACAGATTGGTGAAGCATAACTTACTTCAGTAAAGTCTGAACTTCACTGTTACCCTAATCACCGTATTTACTATGTGTACAATACATTGTTATTTGTAATTTCTGCCAGCTGCAGGTACAGATTTCAGGTCATGGCTCAGCAGTTGCCCAGACCTCTTTGGGAAGCAGCACCACAGTGGTTTTCTTGCAGCTGGCAGGGGCAAAGGGAGCTGAAGTGGAGGCTGAGCCCTGCTGCTGCTGCCATCACACTTCCAGTTGCATCAAACCCTCTGAGCACCATCCAATAGTGAAATTTTGTTGCTGTTCCCTTTGGCCAGAAATAAAGTTTCCACTTGTAAATATCCTCCAATTTATCTTTAATAGTGTAAATTTAATAACATCTCTGTTTAGTGAATAGAGATGCTGAAGTTAATCTTGTTTCTCTAAGGAATTGCCTTTTTTTTTTTCCCCATACCTTTCCCATCCCTTTAATTATCTGACACAGTAATGGCTCATTTCAGAGCTCTCACTTTTAAGAGACTAAAAAATCTTTTACCTGAATACTGGCCTGATCACATATCCCACACAGGAGAAAATCTAAACTAAAACCCCCAGACAGACTTGTTAACACTATTAGAGACTGTTAAATGACTGTATTACCTAAAAGCTGAAGTCAAATCCAACCTTGATGTCAGTTGTCACTGAAAAAAGAGATATCAAGCCTTTCCCATGTATTGTATCAGCTTTTTCTCTCTGTTACAACATTCTAGCAATATGTACTAAAGTGAACTGCACCTCATCCACTCACCTGTACATGAACAAGCCTATTAGTGGTCCTATTGCTTCCTCCAGCTTACAGTCACTGTGGGGAAAGAATAAACTGATGTGAAACATGGTGTTTGCAGTCCAATGAACTTCTAGAGTTCAAATGAATTCTATAATCTTCAACATACCAGTAAACAAGCAACCCAACACTGGGAGAAAGCTGTACTGAAACCACATATATACTTAGTTACTGAATTAATTTTTGTAAATAAATTATGTTTTCCTCTAATGTGATCACCAAAAGAAAAGAACCAGTGTTTTACAAATATGCTCCAAGTCAGTACATGATTATTTATCATGTAGTCAGGAAGAGTTACCATCTAGAAAAAATGAACATATAACCAATAATTTAGTATTTCAATGAAGTTACCTTTTACTCAACAAAGGAATGATGAATACAGGTAAATTATTTTCTGTTGAAAAGAAAAAGAAATTAAGTTTGTGTAAATTACAGATGCTGAAGAAAAATAATATTAAATGACAATATTAAATAATATTAAATGACAATTAAATTATGTCAAGCACAAGGTCATACATAAAACTGCCTGTTAAGGAAAGCAGAACACAAATGCACAGAAATTGAATATCCTGAAACATCAGAGCCCAGGAGTAGGAAGTGATCACCCAGCATGTCTCCTGAGAGCAGAGGGCCATGCTCCCTGGGCAGGGTGCTCACGGTCTCTGCAGCATGAGGAGCACTGGGCAGAACCTGGGTGTTGAGGTGATGCTTGGGAAGGCTGACCTGAAACAGAGACTGGACCGAGCTAGAGAGTAAAGTAGGGATTTTTTGAAAGGCCTCCAGGATACACCTTGGGCAGGACAGGGCCTGACCAGGGCTACACCCAGGGTGGACCCAACATGGACACAAAATGGCTTCGTGGTCACGAGGTCTCACACTTTTATAAGTTTGGGTTCATTTGCATATTGGGGTTTAATTGTCCAATTCCAGCTCCAGGCTGTGAGCTCCCATCTTTCTTGTTCCTCCCTCCAGCCACCCTTGTTTGTGCTGTTGGGCTGAAAGTTGTCCTTGGTGTGCAGCAGGACAAGGATTTTTTTTGTGTCCCTGCTGTGTGCAGAGAGCTGAGTGACCCTGACTGTGAGCTCAGAGCTGCACCCTGGGCAGCACAGAGCCTGAAAATATGAAAGCTCAAACTTAAGGCATCAGAGGAACACATTTAGTGCCAGTAGCTCAGGGCACAGCTGCAGGTTGAGCTCTTGTCGATGACAGCTCCTTCAAGACATCTGAGACTGCCACGGGAAACTTTGTGTTGAGCTGGTGAGGGAAGCAGGTGTGTCCGTGTGTCCGTGTGTCCGTGTGAGAGAGGGGCTGCAGCGGCCAAGGGGCTTCGGTGGTGCGAGTGTGACTGCCAGAGTGGCTCCTGGATGGTCAGACAGGGAAGTTTCCTTGATTTGGTGATGTTATCACCCCTAGATAAGATAGCACGATTGCCTCCCGTGTGTGCCACTCGCAGGCTGGGTCGGTGCGTGTGGTGGCAGTGCAGCCTGCAGGCAGCTGAGTGTGCTGGCCTGCGACAGCCCCAGCCGGCAGGGCACGGCGGGTTTGTCACCCTGGGTTGTCACCAGGTTTGTCACACTTCACAGGATGGGAATCCTCTCAGGTGCCTTGGCTGCATCACCACTGTACTTGGTCCATCTTTCCTTGGGCTTCACCTGGTGCTCTTTGCCATGGACTGTGGGTGTTTTTTTTCACTTCAAAGTGCCTGAAATAAATTGAAAGTGATGTCACAGCCGACCAGAGTGAGGTTTCCACAGCACAGCACCCTGACATCCAATGCCAAGCTGGAGCAAGCCACAGTGTTGTGTTGGATGCGTGCAGGCAAGAGCAGTCAGGAACAGCCCAGAGCAAAGGAGGGCACACCTGTCCTTGGTTTGTCCAAGGAGGTCACAGCTGTCCTTGGTTTGTCCAAGGAGGGCACAGCTGTCCTTGGTTTGTCCAAGGAGGTCACACCTGTCCTTGGTTTGTCCAAGGAAGGCACATCTGTCCTTGGTTTGTCCAAGGAGTGCACAGCTGTCCTTGGTTTGTCCAAGGAGGGCACAGCTGTCCTTGGTTTGTCCAAGGAGGGCACAGCTGTCCTTGGTTTGTCCATGCTGCTGTCCCCAGTAGTTTATCCACACTGCTGTGGATGGATTGTCCACACGGCTGCATGGAATGCTGTGCTGGTTTGGCAGTCAAGGGAAGATGGGGCAAATGCAAATGAAGATGGGGCAAACCTGTGCAGTGAGGGTAAGAAACAAGACACAGAGTGACTCTGGGCTGAAGATATGTGACAGTGATGATAAAATCTCAGCAAGCAGCACTTCATCACTGGAAGGAGCATTTAAATGGCAAGACAATTGCAGACATTGCAGTGCTATTTAACTTAGCAGAAAGATGAGCTCAGGGTCTGGAAGGTGCAGCAAGGTCATGTGCAATGTGAAAAGAGAACACACTTTAGCTTGTGGTGATAACGCTGGCACTGCTTCACTGTTCAGGGTCCTCACTTAAAACCAGGCACTTCTTAGGAAAATGTGCTTTGTGTTCCAGCTTTGCAGTTAAACTCAGAGATCAAGGGCAAGGTGGCAGGGGAGGGTCTCTGAGGAAAAACCGAGCACCAGGTGTGCCAAGGCAGGTACACTGACAGGCAGGAGAAGGTTGGGTGGCACCAGGAGCTCCTCAGGACCAAGTGTCATCATGTGAGCTCTGAGCTGCAGAGATTGCCCAGATAACCAGAGGTGCTCAGTCCCAAGGGTAAACAAAGTCCCAACACATTTCTGTCCCTTCTGGAGCACAGCAATTACTGGAGAGTGGGGCAATTCCTGCAGACTGTAATTTCGTGGTGCAGCTGACACACTTTCTGAGGATGCTGGGCTGCAAGGAGCAGGCTTCAATGCACCCCTGCAGAGCTGGGCTGGAGTGGGATAAATAATGTGTACAAAATAGATATGTTGAAATAAAAAGATGGGATTTATTCTTTCACTAAATAGAAAAAAAAAATGAAAATGAGATAAAATGTCCTTTAGTTAATTGCGCATTTCCTTCAAGTTCACATTCAGGTTAGTGGAATTAAGGAATTCATTTTCTTCTCTTGAATCTGGAGAATTGCAAAGAGATGGCTGAGAACAGAGCCAAAGTTCAGCAAACTACTGAAAATTCATTTTGTAGCTGATTCTCACTTTTCATTTAAATGTAGAACCCACTAAATAGCCCAGGTCTATTCTGTCATGCTGAAAGCATGATCTGCAGTGAAGCTGCTTCCAGTGAGAGCCAACAGCAGGTGGCCAGAAGGCAGGACAGGAGGTGGCACTCTGGCCAAGAGGAACCCCTCTGAAGGCCCATTTCAGAGCAGAACTTAAAAGAGGGAGCAAGTTTTGAAAATATTCTTGCACATTTGGCACAATTGACTCAAGCTTGCATCATGGAGTAGGTATGGAGGCCAACCTGAAGACAAAAGTGCTGTTCAAACAACATGAAATACATTTAGCTCTAGGAATCTGCCCCTCCAGATGGGTTATGCCCATCATAACCAAACCTGGATGCAGCTCCTGGGAGAAAACCACGCAATGCTATAGAGTATTGCACTGAAAAATCAAAGGTACAGTCTGTGTAAATTCTGTTTGCATCAGAATTTCTGGTCAACCCTTTAGGGCTGAACATCTCTCTTCACTGCCAGTGAGGGGAGCTGGTAGAGAAGAGTTCATGTTTCTGGGAAAGTATACCTGACTCTGTGAGTGCTCACTCCAGCATGGCCCATGCAGCGTGGCTGGATGTCTAATCTGCCAGGATCATTGTGACTATTTCCAAGTAAATCAGACATTCCTATGTTGTTCATTTGATATAGAGAACAATATTCTATATGAGAAACTATATGCAAAATATTTCTCATTTTAAATAAACAGCGATAGTAATTGGAAAGCAAGTACTAGCAATGTTTAACACCTTCACTCTCTTCTCCCCACCTTCTATTTTCACTCAGGTTTTAAGGAATTATTGGTATTTTTCCTTTTTACCTTTATTTACACACCACCAATATGTATTAGCTATCCAACCCATTGTTAATTACCAAGTTACAATTGCTGTTACACCTTATAACTAAATATTACTTATCAAAGAGAAAGTCTGGGATTTAATGGGCAGTGATTCTGGTAAATACTACATTGCAAAAACAGACTCTGTGATATGTTACCAATAAGTTCTTTGAAGGGAACAGGGACCAGAGCACTTAGATCTCAGCCACAAATTCTGGTGACAAACCTCCATCACTGCAAAATCTCCAATTAACCTTTTCCTTCTCACATTTTGTCTCCCATTATTATTCAGCATCATGTAATCAGTGGAATTTTGAGGACCAAAGAAATACAGTGGGGTGTGAGATTGTAACACCAACTGTGTCCAAGAGCCTGCAAGGTGAGATCTGGAACAAGCAGAAGGACACTGACTCTGATCTGGCTGAGCTAAGAGATACAGAAACTTTGATCTGACACATCTGAGTGGCTGTCCATCTCAGACTCCATCTGTGGAAATTACTTTCCCCTCCTGTTCCAGAGGCTGTTTAGTGGTGCCCATTTATTTCCCGTTTCTGGAAAGGACACCTGGAGTGACACCAGCATGTAAAAGCCTCACTTGAGCCTATCAGCCCTGCCTGAAGCAATGGTAGATGGCAGGAGAGCTGGAGCAGGGGCAGGAGATCAGCTGGGATCTCCCAAGTACCTGCCCTGAAGTACTAGAAAGAATGGAGAACGGCTGTTACAAATTCCTACAGAGTACCTCTAGACTGTTTTCAGGCTTGGGGACTTTTCCAAGGGTTTAATGATGTTTAAATACCTTTATTCTTAAGTCAACAAAATGTTAGCATTCATCCAATTCAGCAACAGGAATAAGGCTCACACTGAGTGCTCTGGAAAAGACCAGTGCATTCAGAATCATCAGGGCTCAAACCTTCAAATTTTTAAAATCAGCTGAAATCATAATGATAAATGCTAGAGAGACCTGCAAAGAATAAAAAGTTCTTGCAAGTCTCATCCACATCATCCTTGCTTGGTTCAGCACTTCACTGTGCTCTGTGGCTCTTCTATTGATGCTTTACTGAATTCAGTTTTAGTATGCACAACCACTCCTATGAGACTTTATCCATGAGCACACTGGTCCATTAAGATTTTTCTGGGCTATCCACATGCACCAAGTTTCACTTTTATGCTTTGGCCATTATTCTTTGCCTGACTTTTTTGTCCAGTCCAGAAGTCAAGAATTATATTGGTTTTTTCCAGAAAGGATCTTACAGGGTTTCCTGCAAAGGGATTTGAAAGACATTGGTTGATTTGTTAATACTTACACTTACATAAATGGGTATGCCTGAAAAATACAAGCTGTGATGATAGATCATAATTGGTCTGCCTAACTATAGACACTGAATTAGAGTGTAGCCCTGATTGCCAATAATGAGGATGAGAGAGCTTCAGAAGGCTCCTCCTTCAGCACTTCCTCACCCAGTAAATAAATGAATTTTTGCAGAAGTGTGATTTACACTTCCTGGATGTAGCACCCTGCATCCTCTTACCCTCTGTCCTAAAGGCAGCTCAGGAAAAAACTGCAAACAACTTCTGCCTGAGTGACCTCCAGCTGCAGGAGGTGTGTGAAGGAACATACAGGATTTTACCTAGACAAAAGCAGGATGAAACATTTTCTACCATGCAATTCTACAGTTCTACCAGCAATTTTACCGTGATAGGAACGAGGAGGGGCAGTAGTTGGTATTCTCAGTAATGGTTTGGGTGTGTTTCATCCAGTGGAATGACACTGCTGGGGCTCCAGCCCAGAGCACTAGGGAAGAGGATTAAGGTTAAAGTTGAGTTTAAGGACAAGTATGTAGTTCAGTGAGAAATGAGCAGTTCCTCTGTTGTGTGATGGAGAGTAACCAGCTCAGCAAAAGCTCTGCACAGTGTCAGATCAATGTGCACTGTCAGCAGAGCCAGTGACATTGTACCAGAGCAAAACAGCAAACACCTCGGCAAGTGTGTAACTGGGAATAAGGCCTTGGATAGATCTTGTTCTGTTCATTTTGGACAAGGCCAAATGGCAGCTTGGCATTCAGCTTTGGGCACTGTTCCCAAGATGATACAGACCACACTGCAAGGAATCAGAAGAAAACAGCAGGAACCATCAGAAAAGAAAATGTATGGGAATAAACTGCATGGGAACAGGGATGTTGGGGTTGAAAGAGCACAGTTGAGGGAGATGTTCAACAGTCTTTCTATGCATGAAAGCCTGCAGAACAGGAAGGAATAATCTGTTCCCTGTGACTAATATCACTGAAAGGAGAGGGGCCTAATTACAGCAAGGAAGACTGAGCCATTAGGAAAACTTTGGAGATAGTTAGAATAGTGAAATAAAGTATTGCTTAGGGACACTGTGATATCTCCATCACAGAAAGTCACAAGGAGAGGTCAAGCAATCTTTTTGGAGTGTGATTTCCTGTAGCCAAGGAAGCACCAGGAAGGTAAAGTGAATTAGTTTACCCCGAGTAAAATGGTGAAACCCAGAATTTTTGACTGCAAACTTAGCCAATTCAAAATGAACAAAAAACTAAGAAAGTGAAAGTTTGGCAGAACATCACAGTTCAGGTCTGGAAGTAGCTCAAGACTCAGCATTGTGGCGCTGTGGTGTTCCACATGGGCAGAGGAACACAGAATTTTTTTATTGTTTTCAAGAAGGGACCAGTGAGGAGTGACACAGCTGCTTATAACAACTGTCAGTGGATATCATGGGGGCACCAGAGCCCCCAGGCTCCACCATTTCAGAGCATGAGCACAAGGAAGGAACTCCCCATGACTGTGGCAGGTAAGAGCACAGAGTGTTCACTTGACAGATCAGGGCACCAGCCCCATGAGCATTTTTCATATGCCTCTGGCTTTCCAAGCATTGCTCCCTAACACTTCTCTACTCTCCTCTCGTGCTGCACTCTGATCTTTGGTATACTCTTCTGCCTTCAGCTTCACTTTCTAGGATGCAGACACAGGGTTCCTTGATGTACAATGCTTGTTCCTTTGGTCCCTGGAGGTTTGAAAGGCACTATGAGGTAGCACACCCCTATAGGACCCTTCAGCTCTAGCAGCCCCAGCAAAGAAGCTGAACAGTTGTTACTCTGACCCCAGCCTTTATGGCCATGATGCTGGTTATTTTCCCTGTAGTTTAGAATCAACTCCCCTAGCCATCCTATTTTCATGGAGCTCAGAGATGGGAGAATATCTAAATTCCTTCTGCACAATGTCTCTGTGCTCACACAGGGTCAGACTGGGAGCAGGCAGGAGCTCAGCTTGGCTGAGTTCTGCACTGCACCCCTGGGGATCACAGAGGGTGGGTTATGGCTTGTGTGCACACTGAGGGATGTCTTCCTTTACAGGAATCTCTGAGTGCATCACCGAGGAACAGAAAGGAATCTTTACTCAAAAGACAGAGGAAAATCCAAGCCAATTTTTATGCTAACTTTGATGTCTGATGGTTTCCTTCAGATCTTTATGTAGGACAGTTCTATCCAGGCAAACAGCTGCAAGACAACTGTATTGCCCTGCTCTGTACATGCCACAAGTGATACTTGTCACTAAGTTTTGTTCTGCATTTAGGTGAGGACAGTACACTGCCATCATGCTTACTCTGTGTTAAGACCAAAAGTAGCCAGGCCCCTCACATCTTCCTGCATTTTGACTCATCTCAACTCAAGAAATACATTTCCTAGGTTTCTAAGTAAGCTGCAAACCAGTGTTCACATCATGAGTTTGATTTTAAAAAAAAAATCCTTATTATCTGTTGTTTACTTACACATGCTTGCATTGCTTACACGTGCTGGATTCCCAGTCCATCAGAAGAAAATGAATGAGTGATGACTGGTGAGAATGCTACTCTGAGATCATCCAGATCTGGGGGTAAATGTGAGAACCAGAAAATGTTACAAGCAACATGGAAAACAACAACTTGACCATTTGTTTGATATTTGCTAATATAAATATTTGAGTAGCATGTATGATGTGCATCCTAAATCCTTTGATATGATGCTGCTTTAACTTTAAAGACAATATGAAAAGGAAAAGCAGATTTGCCTTGAGAAACCTCACAGATCCCAGCCCTTGCTTTCTGGAATAATCTGTTTAACACTCTATTGGCAGCAGTTCCTGGAAGGAGGAAGTTACAATTACTGGCAAAATAATCCCACCTCTCTAAAATCAGTTGTGCCCTTAATTTTGCAAAGGAAGTTTCTTTTCCTGGGGTTTACATTAGGCTCACAACTGGGAAAGGACTGTCTCTCTGGGGAAGCATTATTCTCCTTGAAGTCCATGTTCCAGTTTCATGCACTGCTGCCCGTGGTACACTGGAAAAACCAGACTGCAACGCTGGCAGTCCTTGTTCTTGGCTGGGTCCTGCTCTTTGCTGCAGGACCAAAGCTCACCCCAAAAGTGGCTCACATTCATCATTGGTGCAACAGGTGACAGGTGGTCTGTTGGCTCCATGTGAGAAAAGTGCATTTTGTCCTGAAAAGCCTGGCTTGCATCCGAGCAGGCACACACAGGTATGGATAGGTGAGGATTCCGAGGGTTCAGTATTACACTGGAACTCCTGGCTTTGCAGTAGCACCTAATCAGAGGTGACCTTTGGCCACCATCATACCCGAAGCAGGAGTGAAGAAGAAACCAGGCAGCCGTGTCACTTGTGGAATACAAACCAGGATGGTGTGGGAATAATAATGGGACAACCCTTAAAGTAACCCAAAGCTTTCCCCAGGGCAATCCACACAAAATTACATTTCTAAGGTGGTCACTGCATTTACACATATTACCCTGTACCTGAAGGAAGAGACCTGCAATAAGCGTTTAAAGCTTTAAATCGCCTGTGAGCTTCCCTTACAGACACACGGCATAAAGGGTCGCTACAGGCTGCCCAGACAGGCTGTGGCTCGAAACATTCAAGGTCAGGTTGGACGGGGCTCTGAGCAGCCTGATTTGGTTAAAGATGCATCTCGTGGCTGGGGGGACGGACTAGGTGACCTCTAAAGGTCCCTTCCCACCCAAACCATCCAATAATTCCGCGCCGCCAGTGTCCGGCGCTGCGGGATCCCCGCTCTCCGCAGGGCGATGCCGCCACGGAGCTCTGCCCGCCCCATCCACCGGCGCCCGCAGAGCCGGGGCGATGCCGGCTGATCCGGGGCGATGCCGCCGCAAGCCCCGGCCTCCAGCTCCCGACCCCCTCCTCCCGTTCGCCCTCCTCCGCCGCCGGGTCCCTGCGCTTTCTCCGGGGTCGCCGCGGCGAAGCCCCCAGCGCTCCGTCCCCGGGAACCAACTTCAGCCGGGGCCAATCGCCCGCCCCGTCGGCAGCGCCCCGGCATCGCCCCGGCCGCCAGCACTCACCCGCTGTCCCCGCTGTCCCTCTCTTGCCCGGCTCCGGCAGCGCCCGCCCTAAATACCGGCGGCCCCGGCCGGGCTCGTCGCGCCCGCGCTGCGCGTCCCGCTCCTCCGCTGCGCTCCTTCGCTCCGCTCCTCCGCTCTCCTCCCCTCCCCTCCCCTCCCCTCTGCTCCTCTGCTCCGCTCCACCGCTCCTCCGCTCGTCAGCTTGGCTGCGGCTGGCTGCGAGCCGGGCTGCTCGGTGCTCTGCCTGCCCGTGGCTCGGGGCAGCGAGGGGCCCTCCGGCCACCGGAGCGGGACCAGCGCTGCCCGAGGTGTGCGGGGTCAGAACTGCCCGAGGGGTGCGGGGCCAGCGCTGCCCGAGGTGTGCGGGGTCAGCTCTGCCCGAGGTGTGCGGGACCAGCACTGCCCGAGGTGTGCGGGGTCAGCGCTGCCCGAGGGGTGCGGGGTCAGAACTGCCCGAGGGGTGCGGGACCAGCGCTGCCCGAGGGGTGCGGGGTCAGCGCTGCCCGAGGGGTGCGGGGTCAGAACTGCCCGAGGGGTGCGGGACCAGCACTGCCCGAGGGGTGCGGGGTCAGAACTGCCCGAGGGGTGCGGGGTCAGCGCTGCCCGAAGTGTGCGGGGGGTGTTTGCAGCCCCGTCCCGGGAGTTCCTTACTCCGCACCCCGCTGCCCCAGCCTCTCCCCGGTGCCGTGCAGTGTGGCTGAGGCCGGGCAGGCTGCGGGGTGGGAAAGCCTCATGCTGCTCCGGTGGATTGGAGGATCGATCGCTCTCAGGGTAGCGGGGATGGGCAGAGCGGCTGTGGAGGCCCGGCCAGGATTGAGGAGGATTCAGAGCTGCCCTGGATGGGCTCTGCCCAACTGCTGCTCCAGCTTGGCTCCCACCTGGGGCTTGCACAGCCTCCCAGCACAGCCCCTCTGCATCCTAAAAGCAGTTAATTCCAACATTTTAAAGCTATGCAGTTAGTGGATTTTACCAGTTTTAGCTGCTAATGGGAAATGAATGTTCATTTTTTCCCCCGAAGAAGCAGTAACTATGTTCACAGTAGACAAAACTTTAACATAGAAGTAATTCAGATTCTGAGGTCTTGAAACAGAAATGCTTAAGCCACAACCCCTTTGCAGCATCATTTGGCCTTAAATAGATTCTAAATTAGCCACTGCCAGCTGTCTCCATTTTCCTCTGGCAGCTAATTTACATATTGGATTACTTTCAAAATACCGATAATCTCATGATTTTTACACACTCAATACTCTGGGCTCTGCCCTCTACTCCACAGTATCTCAGAAAATGATTTTTGACCTTGATCCCAAGTCTGATGTAGCTGCCTTCAACTCAGTCTCAAAAAAGCCATGCTCTCTCCAAATATCTTAGAGGGTTTTGTCCCAACTTCAACGTCTCAAATAGCTGCTGCTCCCAGGACAGCAGCATTTCACCTGTTCTCCACTGCAATGGGGAATGGTTTTGAACCTGGACAGGCTGAGTATGCTGTAAATCATAAAGCTCCCTTGAGACTGAGAGGAAAATAGGAGCTTTTTAAGCTGCAGCCACATGGTGTGAATCTTACACAAAAAATAATAATCCCTTGCAGCATCACTTCACTCCCAGGCTGGGAGAGGACACATGGTGAATCTTCTGAGCCTCCAGAATTTCCCACTGAGACAAGAGTAGCTACAATAGGTTTTCTCTGAAAGCCTGAAGATGCCTCTCCATTTATTTCCCTCCCAAACAATGTGGGTGTTGTTCTGTGGGTGGGAATGTGTTTGATGTGATACAATGTGAAAGGAAAGAGGTTGGCTCTTTTATATCTCCAACTGAGGAATAAATTCTGCCCTTGGGGTAGAGATACTCCGTGAAATCCTGCAGAGCTTTGCAGCAGAGTGCAGGCTGGTCTGGGCTCTGTGGCCACCCTAAGACAGCTGCTGCTGCCCTGCAGTCCCTTGTCAGGAGAAGAGAGCTTGTGTGCCACAGGCAGAGGATAAATTCCTCTTAGAATAGAAAAAAAGGAGTAAAGTTGCTGTAAAGTTGTTGTTCTCCCATGCCAGGACTTCACAGATGTCAGTTATTTTTCAGAAACAGTAATTCTGTGCAGAAAAAGGAAGTGTCTGGTGGCTTTCCTTAGGCTGACTGGGAAAATCAGAGAAAATTTCAGGGTGCAGACTGGTCTTCAGATATTAAAAAAAATAATAAATTTCTTCTCCCTCTGACTTTGATCCTCCAGATACTCTCTAATAAGAGCTATAGCACATTTCTCTCATGCTTTACAAGGTCAAAATCAGTATTGTATTTAATATCCTGTGTTGAATGTCCTGCTTAGAAAATTAATGCAGTTACTCCTTCTTGAGATAGATTATCTTCATTTTTGATGGAGCAAGTGCACAGAGAGAATTTGTGCAGAGGCCCAGAGCCGGTACAAATGTGCACCAGTAAGACAGACAGATCTACAGATAAAGGAGTCTTTGAAACCAGCCTACTCTTTGGCCTAACACTAGGGAAACTCCCCCCACAGCTGCACTGGAGTGGTTGGCAGTCACAGCAATATGTTGGTGATGCTCAGTCTGTAGATCCCTGTGCTGGAAATGTTGGTGCTGCACATCAGTGGAGCTCAGGCACATTTGCATCCACTTGGTGAAGATCAGGATTTCATACACAGCTTTTAGTAATTTTCTTCCTTTAATCCATTTATTAAACTTCCACAAGGCTGATTTCATATTTCCTTTTTAAACTGAGCCTGTCTAAGCAGTCCTACCTCTAATTTTGTTTCCTCTCATGTTTGACTCCCAGAATTTCTCACTGCTGCTGCTCACAGCTTAAACATTTCCCCAGCAGCCTGAGCCAAAGTTCTGATGCAGGTGAGCCTTGGGTCCCCAGGCTGGGGAGTGGTGGAGTGAGGGTTACAGGAATGACCAAGGAGAATTAAACCTCATCCAAGGCTCCTTCCTCAGAACCCTGAGTGAGTGTCTCACCGTATCGACCAGACTCTTGATTGCTCTAAGGTGGTGAGCAGCATCTCCTGGGTGTCTGATTTCACAGGGCTCAGGGTTTTATTTCCTTGCTACAGAACAAAGGCTGAAAAGCTGATATTTTTCAGTGTGGGAAAAACATTTTCCTCCCTTGGTGTAGCTGGAGGGCCATCACAGACAGAGCTGATGATTTCCTTCTCAAGGGTGTTGGCTGTCCAGGCTGTCCCAGAGTGAGCACACAATCTGTGCTCTGGGCCTTCAAGACTAAACACATTGGGATGATGTTGCTTCCCCTGCTGTGACTCCCCAGGGAAGCAGGATGATGATTAACTATTTACCTTTCCCAGAAATGCTGGAGGGATGTTTTCACTTGTTTGAGCTGGCAGGAGGGGTGACACTCAGCAATGAAGGCCCCTGCAGGACTGTGCAAAGGCACAAACTAATCAGGTTCTGGTGAAGTTCTGGTGTTACACTGAGAACCAGCACTGCCTGCACAAGTGGAGACAAAACCTCTGAGACTAGAATTATTTTGCTGCCCTGCTTGTGGCTTTTTCAAGAGCTGGAAAGTAGCCCAGCCTCCTTGTCCAGCATTTGGGAGGGACAGTGGACTGAGGAACTCCAGTGAACTCACATGCAAACCATCACCTGAACACATCCTCCTCAGAAGATGGGCAATGACATTAAAATGGCTGCACCTCGATGATATTCATGCAAAAACACCTCCCTCCTCATCAGCAGCGTGGCTCCCTGTGAATGCAGCACAGTCAGATCCATTGCTTACGTGAACAGAGATGCTGCTTTTTCTCTTTGTACATTTTGCCAAGCCCAGACTAGAGAAGGAGGGAAGGCTGATGTCATCGTGAGTACTATGGCAAGTGCTTCAAAAGTGCTTTTGCTCACCATTAAACTGTGCTGAGAATACTTAATACAAAAGACTCTCTTAGTTTTCAGTCTAATTTTGCCCACTGCTAATTTACATCTGTTTCTGCTGCATCCAGCAGGACCTTCCTTGAGGTTTACCCTCATGATTTACCAATCAAGCCTTTTTTGAGGCAACAAAATGTATTGGCTTCTTGTCAGAGAAATTTACTTCAGCTGAGGAAGACAGCTGCATCATGTGAGGTCCCTCCTTTTGGTTCAGGAATTCTCTTTGCTTTTTTGATATTTGATGCCACCTTTTTTTGCCATTGAAAATTAATTAAAGACCCAGACATTCCAAAAAAGGAGGAAACTCACAGTACTTTTTTTCCTACATGAGCCATTTTCCTCTGAATTCCACGTTTTTGTCACATTCCAAACCTCACACTTAGACGCTGACATATGGAGAATTCTTCAGGCACTGCTTCTCTACAGAAGGTGTATTTTGGCTCTAAAGCTTTATTCTCAGTCTTACAAAGGTGCAGAACCAAGAGCCTAGCCAATGTTTCCATCTTCTGAGGCTCCTCTCTTTCCTTTCTCTCTATCAAGCAGAAAAATGCTCAGAAATTGGTACATAATCAAAATACAAACCCTCTGTTGTAATTGCTGAGGTAACTTGTAGCAGAGCCTTGAACTGCTTGGCAGTTGCTTTCCTCAGAGTTCCTGAGCCTGCTTTAACCATCTGATTTATGCAGAACATGGCTGAGAAAGGCAGGCAGCTCCCAAGAAGTTGTGTGTGCTCACTGAACTCCATGAGGTTTTATTTACACAATAAACAAAACAATATTGTCATACATAGACATTTCTTTTCTTCCACAGAAGAGAGGAATTCTCTATCAGCACTGCTCTCCCACTGACTTAGTGAAGCATTTTCCTGGACAGAAATTTCTGGACAACATTTTCCTGTGTGGTCCTGACATCAGGGCTGGAGACAGCCCACCAGACACTGCCTGAGGAGAGACTGAAGGACCTGGCATGTTCATTTTGGAAAAGATAAGGGGAATCTAGCTGCCATTTTCAGTTAACTGATGGGGTTATGGAAGGTGCCAGAGCCTGTGTGACATCTCCAAGCACAGCGTGGGTATTTTGCCGTGTCCAGCACTGGCTGGGTCTCAAAAAGCAATTGTTAGGCTCAGTGCCCATAAAGCAATCATCATCATCATCACAGCTGAGGGAAGGAGAGGGCTGTAAACAGGCTGAGTCAGCATTTATTTCTTTTGACAGTGATCCCTGTGTGCACCCGCTGAGAACCTTGGATTTTAGGCTGAATTCAGCTCAGATTTGTGGCAAATCCTCTGTGGAGGAAATATCTATCTGCCCCAGGTGCTCATTGTTGGGTAGGCTACTGAGTAAATATTTATATTCTTGATTAAAAGTGATAGATCTGTATCTGTTCTTTGCCATCCTTCCCTTGCCCTACAGGCTATTATGAAGTTAATATGTGTGAAGAGAAGAACAAGAGAAAATACTGGAGCACAATACACTTTGATTTTATTTAAAAAAACCCCACTTGTCCCTGTCAACTCCCATGATTTTCCTAACAATATATTTTGCTAAGAGGAGTTCAAACATGCAAAGCTGTGAGGAAAAGCAGCTCCATGTTCCCCTGCTCTCCAGTGAGGAGCTGCAGCTGAGGATGGTGCCAGCAATGCGACAAGGCACACGGGCAAACAGCAGCCACATGTCCCCTGTGCTGGTGGCTCTCGCGTTATTTTCATAAATGTCAGGGACTGAAATAGTCTCTGTGTATGGAAACACGAGTCAAATCACAGGAGAACTGGGAGGGATCCCTGGAGGTCTGTGGTCCAACCTCCTGCTGAAAGCTGGGAAGCGGAGAAGCTACAGAGCAGGTTCTGCAAAGCCCCATCCAGATGAGACCTGAAAATGGGAAACTCTTCACTCCACCTTGAGTATTGTGTCCAGTTCTGGGCCCCTCAGCTTAGGAAGGACATTGAGACTCTTGAGTGCTTCCAGAGGAGGGCAACAATAGGCTGGTGAGGGGCTGGGAACAGAAACCATGTGAAGAATGACTGAGGGAGCTGGGATTGTTTAGCCTGGAGAAAAGGAGACTCAGGGGTGCCCTCATCACTCTCCACAGCTCCCTGAAGGGGATTGTGGTCAGCTGGGCTTGGGCTCTTTCTCCAGGCAGCACTGACAGAACGAGAGGACACAGCCTCAAGCTGTGCCAAGGGAATAGAGGCTGGATATTAGTGAAAGGTTTTTCACAGAAAGAGTGATAAAGTACTGGAATGGTCTGCCCGGGGAGGTGGTGGAGTCACCATCCCTGGATGTGTTTAATAAAGCCTGGATGTGGCACTGGGTGCCAGGGTTTGGTTGAGGTGTTGGGGCTGGGTTGGACTCGATGATCTTGAAGGTCTCTTCAAACCTAGAAATTCTGTGATTCTGTGTGATTCTGTGGATTCATAGTTACAGTCATGGATGTACACGGGAGAGTTACACCAGGGGGTGAAAAACTCAAGGGAAATGTTATCTCCCTGTGGGAGCAGTTCCTGGGAAGGCAAACCACCAGTGATCCCAGTGGCCAATTGGCACATCCCAAAGAACAACAACTTCCAAGCAGCCAGCAAGAGGTTATGGAGAGAGGATTATAGCACATAGTAGAGGATGGAGATAAAACAGATAAAAATCGAAGCAAATTGAATGTTCATGTCTTTAATGCATATTTCAAAATGATATATTTGATTTTTCTCAGTGGCAAAAAAAAATTGGAGTAGAAAAATAGAAGAATCAGCCTGGAAATGGAAGATCTTCTGTTCATGATTCACCTAGAAGAACTAGTCTTGTTTCTAGTCAGGAGAAAACCAGAATGTATAGACATAATTAATAATTCCTCATATTTTGTGAATTTATAGGTATTTACACATTAGAAACCATATGGAGAAAACAACACTGGGGAAAAAATCTCAAAATAATTTCCATTTTGTACATTTGGAAAAAATAATTTTTTTACATTTTGTCCAAAATGTCATTAAATTTTTGAAAAATTGTGTTTCTGAACTTTTAATTGGCTATTATTTTTTGTTTTCTTCTTTTTTTTCTTTGGTCCAAAATTTTGAATGGATTTTGGTACTTTTGCTCCATCCTCTTTTCCTTGCATTTGTCTCACTGGGCTTTTTGTGGGCAAACTGAACAGTGAAGAAAATAAACTATTTTTGCTCATCCAAATCCTGTCCAAAACTACACTGGAAAAAGAAAATGAAAGAAGTGAGAGGATAAAACCCATCTGCTCAGATGAAATAAGGACAACGTTCTGCTTATTGACCTTTGTGTTATATTTGTATCAAATCTCAGCATCGGAGTCTGAGCTGCTTGCCATTGTTCATGGATGTTAGTGAGAGGCTTTTACTATTATTATCTCCCTTTTTATAACCATGGAGCTACTCTCACTTTAATATCATATTTAGATTCCACACTTTCAAAATAATTGCTGCAGTATCTGTCATTGTCATTAAAGGAAGGTATTTTGGATGTTTCCCCTGGGTCTGATCCAATTTTTTCCTGAAATTGTGGCAAGCACCCCCATCCCTACTGAGGCAGTTCACAATGGAGCTTTAGTACCTAAGGAATTTAGTAATTTACTTTTTAAAATTTTAGCAGACAGCTAGAGTAGATAAATGCATTGCTCGTGAAGCTCAACAGATAAGGACATTGTTCATTTTCATAGCACTGGATAAAAATACCTCAGAAACTTCTAAGCCTGGCAGAAAAGAGCTAAGCATTATAATAACATTTAAATACCAAATAAAGAAGCAGATACTGTGTGGTTTGCCTTTGGAATAGAAGGGACCTCTTGGCCCACAGCTCCTCAGACAGGGATGGGCAGCTGGCTCTGCACAGCCCTTGAGGAGCAGCACCCAGCAGAGTAAAGGGCTGCTCCTCTGGGAGAATCCAAAGACACTGGAGATGAATTCCAAATTCAGAATATTCCATCTGTGCTTCCTATTTCCTGTCTGGGAGAGGAACTGCAGCTTGGCATGGCACTGACCCCTGGAATGTGAATTTCTCCTCTCTGCTCAAGCATGCTCATGAAGGTAAGCACTGCATCAGATCACACGGATTAAGGATTAAGCACAAGGGGACCGTGATCCAGAACAAGGTCTGCAGATGTTACTCTCAGAGAATTGCAATTACTGAGCTTAACCTGGCCCAGCAGTTCTCTGATCACTTACAGAAGAGCTTATTTCATCTGAATATTGCCCAGAAGCAAGGTGAAATGCACCAAGCAAAGCAGAGCTGGTGGACCATCACCAGCTAAATGTCCAAAGGGTATTTTGTAATTATTTTACTTCCTTCTTGTATTTGATATGCCTGCCTCAACCCTTGCATACACAGCAGTCACCTTGACAGCAAAACCTTCTGAGACATGGGTGAGCTGAAATGGGTGAGCTGAAAAGGGTGAGCTGAAATGGGTGAGCTGAAATGGGTGAGCTGAAATGGGTGAGCTGAGATGGGTGAGCTGAAGAGGCTCTGCAGCTCCCTGGGGCTTAGGTCCCAGGCATCCCTCCCACTCTGTGGGAATACTGAGGCTGCAGTCATACATACTCAGTGGCAATGGGCTGTATGCTGCATCACTAGAAAATGTTCACTTCGAAAACTTTTTGGACATTCCATGCTGCAGGAAATCTCTGTGGCTACCTGGCTGTCTGAAGATACTTCTGCTCTCACAGTGAAAGGATCTCCTTGGAAGTGCTTTCTTCCACAGTAAGAGTTTCCTTACAAGTTGAACAAAGTAGAGAAAATTGGAGTGATGCTTCATTTCTCTCTTTTGATTTCTGCTTCTAGCTAGGAACAGGGCTTATCAGAATTCTTGCCTTTAAAATGAGCTCTGGCATGCTGCAAGTTACTGCTCTGTACTGAGCACCTTTCCCTGCTGAGATTGTAATTCATGGTCCTTGCTGTGGGTGAAGTCACACCCTCCTTGCTTCCTTTTTTTGTCTTGTTCTTCTCCCTTTCTTTTTTCAACTTTTTTTTAGCTTTCCTCATGAAGCTGAATTTGCATCACTTGCTTTAAGCCTCCACATTGCAGCTGTCTGAATGAGTCACCCTGGAAAGGCAGAAAAAAGTAGAGTCTCCCAGGAAGTGACTGATCTGATCCTCCTTGGGTTTGGCTAACTGCACCCTCCAGTGAGGTTGCTGCTAAAGGGAGCAGTGGGCTGGACAAAATCCACCAGTTTCATCCACCACTTCCACGCTGCAACTGGGACATCCTCCAAAATGCCTCTGACCCCAGCACCTCCCCTGCAGAAGGACAAGAAAACCACCAGCCACCTTCCTTTGGAACTCTGCCATTGCTGCAGCACTTTAATGTGCCCTGTGGGCACTGTGCACCCAAGGGAGATGTGCCCCCAGAGCCCCCCCAGAGCCCCAGCCCACCAACCACCCTTTGCATCTCAGCAGAGAGTGTCCAGCTAGGACTGCCACCTCAAATGGGCTCCTCCTGGTCGTTCTGATCCAGAGCTACCAGCAAACACTGGCCACAGGAAAGCACTGCAAGGCAGTGAGCAGGGGTCCACTGGGGAGGTTCAGCCACAGGGTGCCAAAGTGCTGCTCAGCCTGGAGCATTGGTGGGCTGGGCCTTCATCCTCTTCCTCCTCTTCCTTTGCCAGACTCTTATTATGTGGTACAAAAAGCCAAGTCCATTGCTCTCTCCTGCTCATGTGAGAGGAGCCACAGCCACAATTTCCTCAGATACAACCACTCCACTCTCTTTAAACTGGAGGCAGAAGATTCCTGGTGGAAGTTTCCCTTGGGTGAAGTTGCTGTCAAAGTAAAGGGGATTTTAGCATGGAGACAGCTGGTCCACAGCTCTGAGTTAGGAACTCTGTGATGCCTGTGGACATGAGCTCTTTCCTGATGTCACAGTAACACTGTGATTCCGAGCAGATGTGACACAAACATCACTGTTTGATTGCTGATAACGCTTTCATAGCACCTTGTGGAGGCCCGGGGGATCATCCCCAAGGGAGCTGTGCCTCAACCCTGGAGGGAATGAGGCAAATGGGGAAAGATCCCCTTTGAGGTCATGGTGAGGAAAACCTCCCTCCCATGGGGCTTTGCAGCCACGTGTTAACATTTCCTAGGTTTTGTTTTTCTATTGGTTTGTTAAGTTTTTGTCACCCTGTCACCATATATGCACACATGCCAGAATGTTCTTTTCCTTGAACCCCATTGGGTTAAATTTGCTGCAGTGTTCCATCCCTGTAACCCCACTAGTCCCCTTAGTTCATATTTACCCCTTTACACCACTTTTTCCTATTCTTATTGGACCCTGACCTCAAGACCCACTCTAGTTGTCCCATTTATAACCCTGTGCCCTCGGACCCCTTTCGGCTCAGGTCCCTGGATTTTATTTGAGGCTGCTGCATCCCTGAGCCTCCACCCTGTGTCCCTGGACCCCTTCACTATTTCTGCCCATGTTTCTGAATACACAGCTTTGGGATCTCCAAAGGAGAAGCCCATCCCTTTCCCCAGTCATTGGCTATGTTGCAGCAGTGTGCCATATTGCAGGCAAGATGAGGTGAAAGATGTGATGACTTCCAACGACTCCTCTGAAGGCAGTACCTGACCAAACCTTCCTTGGTTGTCAACCACAGTGGAAATTCTGTGTAGTCACTCCCTGGTCTGCTGGGTGTGCCATTTCTTGGGCTATTACTTATCACCAGTGTTGTGATTTGACTTTGCAGTTGGTAAGGGATTGGGAGAGCTCTGCAGTGAGGAGTGAAAAGGTACTAATGGGAATTACTACCAGAGCCAGAACAAGCAGACACAGCCAGAACAAGCCATTTCCAGCTTGAAGAATGCCCTACAAGAATCACTTTGACAGGGCAATCCTTCGTTTTTCATTCTGGCAGGTGGGTTCAAAGATGGTTCCCTGTCTTGGGTTGCAATGCAAGATGTATTCTATTCCCACCTGTTGAAACTGTTTGGGGAGGTGTTTTTTCTTTATCTCGTTTATAACGCATTCCTCATAACTCCAGGGGGAGAGGGCAGGTGCCTCCTGTCAATGGCAGCTGTTAAACCAGCTGGGGCAGTGTTCTTTATCCCTGCCAGGACCCCTCCTCCCTCCAGGGGATCTCTGCTGTCCATGGGCCATCCAGGCTCACTGCAGGGCTGATACAATGACATCATCCCAGGGGGAGATGCTCCGCCCAGGGGGAGGAGCCAAGCATTCCCACCTGGATAAAACCTGGGATTCAGAACAGCAGCACAGCCTGTGTGCACTGCATTCCCAGAGGGAGCCTGGACCCATCTCAGCACCACTGGGCCCTTCTACAGGATCATCTCTGCTCCACAGAACCACATCTGGCACTGCAGGAGGATTTATTTGGGCTGCTCCCAACACCCTGACCCACAGGGGGTCAGGTCAGGTTCTGAATCTGTCAGCATTTTTTTTTTTGTTCATTTGCCTTTTTTTTTGCACTATTACATTTTTAATATTCCTAGTAAAGATCTGTTATTCCTATTCCCATATATTTGCCTGAAATCCCCTTAATTTCAAAATTATAATAACTCAGAGGGAGGAGGTTTACATTCTCCTAGGGAAGCTCTGGCTTTTCTCTAGCAGACACCTGTCTTTCCAGATGAAGACATTCCCAAAGAGCAAAACCCACATGCTTCAGAGATAGTGGAGAGAGCTCAGTCCTTGCTGGGATGTTGCTTTTCTTTCTACCACAGCACAAACAGCCATGGCAGCACAGCTGCCTGCCTGGGAGGGTGGGTGGCAGGGCTGAGTCACCAGCTGGAAGCACTCTCGCAGTTCTGAGCTCACTTCAGCACTGCAGTCAAGTGGAGAGCACAACCAGACACAGAGGCTTTTCCTTTTGGTGCACACAGTCCTCACCCTGCTGCTGTTGGTGACCCCGAGCAGCAGTGCAGGAGAAGGTTTCACCACGGGCATCCATGGGCTGGTTGTTTCTGTCTGAGATGCTCTGGTCTTGTTTATTGTCAGCAGAAAAAAATGTATCTGAGGGGGTCACTTGGACATTCCAAAGCAGTCAGCTGAGCAGCCCCCAGGAGGACAGGGTTAAAGTATCCTGGTAATTATGAGATTAACCCCACCTGCTTTACAAGATATAATAAATGGATCCAATAAAGAATCATGTATCTGTGATAAACCTCTATCAAAGTGAAAACTTATATCAAGACATTTGCTCTGCCTGGCTTTGGAGTGACAAACCACAAGGGCTTAAGCATTTAATTGGATTTCCTCCACGAGCAGATAGGAAAAACAATTTCTACATCTCAGTTGTTTTTGGACAGTAGCATTCAAAGTATCTCTTGCACACACCCTCAAAACCCAGGGTTCATCAGAGCCCCACTCATATAAAATCTTCATTATTCACTCTGCTGCCAATGGGGAGCATTTCCTGTGCAGTACAAAAGTGTTCCTGCAACAAGCCCTTTCTTTGCCCTGATAGAGGTAAGAAAGGGATGGTCAGCTCAAGTTAAATATCAAACTCCAGAGCATCTCACTCTGAAATCGTCCTTGACAGAGCAGGAAATGAATAGAAGGCATGATTACTTCCCATAGCTGTAATTCCATGAAAAATTTAATTGTGCTCATCTAGAAGGTCCAAGTGCCCCAGCATCCTACACAGACAGTACAGGCAAGTCAGATGTAGCAGCCCTGTGATGAACAGAAGGACCATCCAACAGGGCTCTGGAGATGGTCCCTGCTCTCTGTGCCTCCTCCACAGGTACTTCACCATTATTTCAGTGGAGATTACTTCTCCCCTGTGGTTTAGGAATGGCATTCCCCAATTTAGAGTTCCCACTAAAACGCCCCACTGCTCACTCAGACCCTTTCTTTATCTCCCTCCCCCTGCAGTGGAATGGAGAAGAGAATTGTAGGCACAAAAGGCAAAGATCACAGGCTATGATAAGAACAATTTACTAGAGATGGTAATTAAATAAGAAAAGAACAGAAATAGGTTTCCTCTCTACCATGGGCCAGAGAAGCTTCTCTGTCATGCTCTGAACGAGGAAGGGGAACTTACATAATTACAGTGGAAGAATTAATTAATATCTCACCTGTTTCTACCATCATGACTTCAGCTGAGTTTACAAGGCCAAATTAATAGCCCGTCTCTAAAGTGCCCCAGAAATATTGTACAGCAAGGTGATTGCTGCAGGAAATCACTGTTTGAGTCACTTAGTATTTCAGGGATCTGCACAGGATGGACATTCTCTAAGAAAATGTGATTGTAATAGCAGCAGGCCTGTGCCCTGCTGAAGGTGCTCTCACCAGAGAACCCACCCCTGGGTGCAGGGGCAGAACCCACCCCTGGGTGCAGGGCCAGAACCCACCCCTGGGTGCAGGGGCAGAACCACCCCTGGGTGCAGAGACAGAACCCACCCCTGGGTGCAGGGCCAGAACCCACCCCTGGGTACAGGGGCAGAACCACCCCTGGGTGCAGAGACAGAACTCACCCCTGGGTGCAGAGACAGAACCCACCCCTGGGTGCAGGGGCAGAACCACCCCTGGGTGCAGGAGCAGAACCACCCCTGGGTGCAAGGGCAGAACCACCCCTGGGTGCAGGGGCAGAACTCACCCCTGGGTGCAGGAGCAGAACCCACCCCTGGGTGCAGGGGCAGAACTCACCCCTGGGTGCAGGGGCAGAACCACCCCTGGGTGCAGGAGCAGAACCACCCCTGGGTGCAGGGGCAGAACCCACCCCTCGGTGCAGGAGCAGAACCACCCCTGGGTGCAGGAGCAGAACCCACCCCTGGGTGCAGGAGCAGAACCACCCCTGGGTGCAGGGGCAGAACCCACCCCTGGGTGCAGAGACAGAACTCACCCCTGGGTGCAGGAGCAGAACCCACCCCTGGGTGCAGGGGCAGAACCCACCCCTGGGTGCAGGGGCAGAACCCACCCCTGGGTGCAGTGTTTCTGCCTTGGCCCTCATCCATTATCACACAGGTGGTACAGAAACACCCCAGGGTCCTGGCCATGCCCCTCCTGGCTGCTGCAAAAAACCAACCCTAAAATGGCTGGAACCAGGACACCTGTGAAGCCACTTGTACCCCTTTTATTTTAGAGCTTCTTCAATAACTAATTTAAAAATTATTTTGATAAGTAAAAAAACCAAAACACTTTTAACTAGAAAAATTTAGGGTTTGCCTGAAGTGTGATTCCTGAGCCATTGTGGGGGTCTGATTTTAATTCCCTTGTCCCATGTATTGATCAGTGATGACCTTTTATTTAAATGCAATACCTTAGTGCATCCATAGCCTTAGGGTGTCAAAGGCCATGTCTCAGCTGAGCTGGTGCTGCTTTGTAATGACAGATGAGAGGGACAGCTCCAAGTTCAGAAATCACACTGCACCAATGGGAAGCAAACCAGCATTGGCTTGAGGCAAGGTCTGGTAATGGAAAGTGCTCTGGCACTCAGGCCACTCTCCCTGAGGGACAAAAACCCCACCAGGCAAGCATGGGATTTTCTCCTCTTTGTGAAGCACAAAAAATGTATAAATGTGCAGCTTGTGGATGTGGAACAGTCCTTGTTTTATCCTGAGAGTCATCATGACTTGGCGGGGAGTTTGAGCTGCTGTAATGCAGGGGAATTTGGCAACATCCAATGCACTGAACATTCTTGAAAACCTATTTATTTTCTTCTTGTGGTTGTGTAGCCTTCTTCCTACTGTTAAATGGAAAGGTGGAGATAACAGCATGTGTTATATTAAAAATACATTGACTTTAAACTTCTAATTATACAATGACCAATTTACAGAAATGTCGTATTTTAATCACTCTTCAGTATGCCAGAAAAAATCACTTTTAAAAGGCAGTTCTAACTGCGTTTTCATGTCAGTGGGAGAGGTGCAAGCCAACATTTTGTCAAATATGCTAAGCTTCACGAGGATGGGGCCACATATATCTTTAACTGAGGATGCTGTGTGAGGAAGGGCCTGTGTGGAGAAGGCTCTGGCAGAGAGCACTGAGTGATGGCAACGCTTTGGGGAAGAGCTACTGGGGAAAAAAAAATTACACATCAACATCCATCACAACTTTGTCCAAGAGCAACCCCTTGAGACTTCCATTCAAACCTGAATTACCAATTCATTATCATTTTCTTTGTTATTTGTTTATAAATTGCAGAATTACAAGTGATACAAGTCTTCTAGGGACCAGCTGGTCCAACCAACCTCCCTAAAGCAGGACCAGCTTTGAAGGTGAATTAGTTTTCAAATTAATTCAGGTTGTTGAGGGTCTTTCATATTTAATATCTTCAAGAATGGAGCCTCCACACCCTCACTGGCTTCCTCTTCCAGTGTTTCGTTCTCCACTTCAGTGTGGAACCGTTTGGTATTTAGAAATCTGGAGACAGAAATTCATATCCTTCTAACAGCCTGAGCAGGCAAATCCCAGACTGTTTCAAAGGCTCATGAAATAGTTAATAAGATCAAAGCCTCCTGCTCCTGAAAATCTCAGTCAAACAGCCTGTTTTTCTCATGTTTTGGAGCTTTTTCAGCACAAACCAGGTGGCACTCATCCCCATTATCAGTTTCCTGGGCAGAACATGTTAGCCTGCACTTGCTGTGTTCTCTGGAGGTGCCTGATGCAATCTTGAGCCCATGTGCTCTGACTCACTTGTTGGAAGAGGCCGGGGGAGCTCTTGGAGCCAGCTGATTTGCAAGCTGCTTCACTCCTTTAATTGATCCTATCTGCCTGTGAACACGTTTGTGTTCAAGATAAGACATCTTTGATATGAGATCCAGCTCCACCATGGCAGAGAACATCCCATGACCAAATAAATTGAGATTCTGTGTGCTCCCCTCAGTAACAATCCAATCTGAGGGGCCCATCTGCCTGCCAGTACAGGAGCAGACAGGCAGTTTGCAGCTCAGGCAGATCCAGTCACTCTGCAATAATGTTGGCAGACTCTGGGATGTGTAGGTCTATCATGTGCAAGGAAGGAAAGTCTGCAGTGGCTCTCACAGGATGTGGTTTCATGGGAGCAAAACAGTGAGCCAGCAGTTGAAGCAGGATCTGCACCAGGTTTTCCTGGAGCTGGGGGTGCCAGTTTATCTCCTGGGATAATGTTTCCTTTTGAAGGGAGCCATGTCCATGCTGTCCCAGCTGCAGTATTTATCTGCACAAGGTCCAGAACAATTCCCATTTCAGCAGCCAGCAGGGGGAGGTGGGCAACACCTGCCAAAGTTGTCTGAGGGGATGAGCAGACTTGGCAGTGTGTCATGGGGTGTCCCTTGCCATGCAGCATTAGGGTTAGGGGCCTTGTCTGATCATTTTGTCCCCCCCCAGCTGCTCCCCACTGGCTCTGTTCCCTGCTCAGCACTGGGATTACTGGTGCAACAGCTCGTTCCACACAGCCTCTCCTCTCCTTTTACTGAACACTTTCTGCAGTTCAGCTTTTGGTAGCTGCATCCCTTCACTGTCCTGCTTTCCCTCAGCACCACAACTTGCTTTTGCACATTCAGGCACCCTGGTACCTGCTGTGCTGCCTCCAGCTTTGCAGCCCCCAACACAAGAAAAACATGGACCTGTTGGAACAGGTCCAGAGGAAGCCACTAAGATGCTCTGAGGGCTGGAGCCCCTCTGCTGTGGAGACAGAATCAAAGAATCATGAAATGGTTTGCATTAAAAGGGGCCTTTAATCATTTAGTTCCTACCCCCATGTCACAGGCATCTTTCCCTAGAGCAGGTTAGGTCAGAGCTCCATCCAGCCTTGAAGACTTCTAGGGATGGGGCAGCCACAGCTTCTCTGGGAAAACTGTTCCAGTGCCTCACCATCCTCACAGCTATTTCCTCCTAATCTAAACCTACTCTCTTTTAGTTTGAATTCTTTCCCCCTTGCCGTCTCACTACGTGCTCTTTTGTTAAAAGTCTCTCTGTCTTGTTGGCTCCATTTAGGTACTGGAAGTCAGCAATTAAGTCACCCCAAAGCCTTTTCTTTCCCATGCTGAACAATTCCAAATCTTTCAGCCTTTTTTCTTCTAAGAAAGGTGTTCCATTCCTCTAATCAATTTAGTGGGCTCCTCTGGACTTGTTCCAACAGGTCTGTGTCTTCCTTGTGATGGAGGCAGTGCTGCAGGTGGGGGTCTCACCTGAGTGGAGCAGAGGGGCAGAACCACATCCCTCACCCTGCCCATGCTGCTGGGAATGCAGCCACAGTGCAGTTGGTTTCTGAGTCCCAGCTCATGGCCAGTCTCTCACCCACCAGCACCTGCAGGTCCTCAGCAAGGCCACTCTGGGTCAGTTCATCCCCTGGCCTGGACTGATACCAAGGATTGCCCTGACCCAGGTGCAGCACCAGCACTTGGCCTTATTAACCCCATGAGATTTCTATGGGCCACTTCTCAAGCTTTTCCAAGTTCCTCTGTATGACATCTCACCATTCAAATGTGTCACCTGGACCTCTCATCTTTGTGTCATCTGCAAATTAGCTGAGGGTGCACTTGATCCTTCCATGTCATTAATGAAAATATTAAATAACACTGGTCCCAGTACAGACCCCTGAGGGATTCCACTTGTCACTGATACCCATCAGGGCTCTGAGCCACTGACCACAACCCTCTGGGTGTGATCATCCAACCCCTCTCTTATCCCTCTAAGAGTCCACTCATCAAATCCATCTCTCTTCAGTTTAGAGACACACTGAGAGAGCTGGAGTTGTTCAGCCTGGAAAAGAGAAAGCTCCAGAGAGAGCTCAGAGCCCCTTCCAGGGCCTAAAGGGGCTCCAAGAGAGCTGGAGAGGGACTTTGGACAAGGGGCTGGAGTGACAGGACACAGGGAATGGCTTCCCAGTGCCAGAGGGCAGGGATGGATGGGAGATTGGGAAGGAATTCTTCCCTGTGAGGGTGGGAAGGCCCTGGCACAGCTGTGGCTGCCCCTGGACCCCTGGAAGTGTCCAAGGCCAGGTTGGACATTGGGGCTTGGAGCACCCTGGGACAGTGGAAGGTGTCCATGGCTGTGGGTTGGAACAAGATATTCTGTAAAGTTCTTTCCAACCCAAACCATTCTTTGATCCTATGATATTCATCACAAATGGGAGGAAACACGGGTGTCCTCCTCATGTGCAGCAGAGAGTGCAAGATCAGCTGCAGAGGAATCCTGACACCGGATTTTCTCAGCCTTCATGGACAGCACAGAGCAAATCTTGTGCTCTCCCATGCTTTGAGGACTCATTCAAGTGCTCCAAGGCACCTTGTTCAGGGCAGTGGCAGCATGAGCATAACAGGGTTTTTCCCAGCATAGTAGTTTGAGTTTCTTGAACTGCCCTATTTCCCTTGCATCAAGGCTTGGACTGCACACTTGAAATGGAAAATTAAGCAGCAAATTCGTACCCTTCCTGAAACAGAGATAAATGGTTCTGTTGGAACAGAGCCCCAGCGTGACAAGTGATTTTTTTTCTGACATTTTGAAACAGAAGCATTTATTTTTGACATTTTAAAAAGTATGCCTTTCTCCCTCCTCCCAGTTTTTGTGTTTAAATTTTCAATTTAAAATTTTAAGTAAAAATCAGTGTGAGTGAAAAGCAAACTGTGTCAACAAAAATGGACAACTATATCTCCTTGTACATCCTTCTCACTCCACCACTCCTGCAGGAGACAAATACTCTATTTCAGATAAACCAGAATATTTTCTCTTAGTCCCAAAAGAAAACATTTTGGTTTTCCAAATTAAATTAAATACATTATTAAACATAATAATGCTGAAACCACAATATCTTCATTCCCTCCTGTGCACAAGCAGATGTTTCAGAGAAAAGTGCAGGAATTTTTACAGCAGTGTTGCCCCAGCCCTTCTAGAACAAACCATTTGCTTTTGGGCTGGATTTTAAAAGGGAAACAGTCTCTAAAGAGGAATATGCAGCTTATCCCCACGAGATCCACACAGCTGCATCTAGGATTCCCAGGAGTGTTTTGGTGCTCCAGAGTTTCTCTGTTTCTCCAAACTGCTCTGTACACTGAGGTGTATTATTCTTTATGCACAGATTCAAGAGGGCACTACATACAACTGTTTGCACTTGTCTGCTGCAAAATGTCTCAATTTTATCTGGAGCCTGCCCTGCTGTCCCCACATTGCACCCCCCAGGGTATGGGAATGGTCACTGAGCCCCTCTAGAGAAGGGTTGGGCTGGGTGAGGGAGGCTGAAGCACTCAGGGGAGTACAGCCCTGATAAAGGCTAACACATGGCCACAGTGAAATGGGCCCCTGAAGATGTATCAAGAATGAGGATTGACCTGAAACCCTCCAGAGTGGCTTAAAAATATCACAAGACAGCTCCTTGGGTGTGTTTTGTAAAGCAAAGGTTTTCATAAAGAGAAGATAACAAACAATACAGAAACAAAAGAACAAAGCCACGTGCAGGTTCCAGAGAAGCCTCTGACACCTGGCTAAGACACCCCAAAAAGCATTTGAGCACCTCTGTGCTCCTTCTTAAGAATACAACAATCAAGGAGGGATAATTTGGTGAACTGCCAATAGAAACAGCTACAGGTTTTGGGAAATATTTCCAAGCCCAACCAGTGTCCCTGTGCTGGCACTGGGCCAGCCATGGTGAGCAAAGAACAGAAAGTTCTGGTGCTTCTCCATAAAAATCAGGAGTGTCATTGAAACTCCTTTTTCCTATTTGGAAACACCTGCTCAGGTGTGGGGGTGCATTCCTACACAGCCCCACTCACACTGTCAGGATAAGGCCCAAGGTATCCAAAGTTCTCCAAGCCAAGACTTCAGCCAGTGAAAATCTTGCTGCTTAACTCAGTGTCAGCTGAGCCTTGCAGAGAAGGTTTCCAGCAGAGGCGAGTCCTGTGATGCAGCACTGAGTCTATATTTGTGCACAGATAGGAAAGTTCACCCACTCTGTGTATAGGAAACCTAAATGTGTCGTGTGTGTTAACTGCATTTTCTGTGTGTGCTCACACACCCGCTGGGACAAATTTAGGCTCTACAGAGCCATCCCTTCTCCCAGACTCCTGCTGATGTCTGGTTCCCACAGTGGCTGCATTACACAAGAGGGAAGAACCAACACAACCATTCCCCAAACTGTGTCTACAACTAACCCTGCATCACCCTCTGTGAGTCACCATCACCCAAACTTTGTCACACAAAAGAACATTTTTTGACTCTGTGGTCAATCCAAGCATCTAACTGAAAATTCACCGCAATGAAAGTCCAGCAGAACTTTTAAGGAGATTTTAAACTTTTGAGTAAACATGCAGTATTTTTCTCAAGCCTTAATAAAAGTTCAGCTTTATATTCTGGAGTTATTTAGCTCTTTCACTTACATGAAGCTCATTTTTCTAAGCAAATGTTGAATATTTTCCTTAAGAAAATTTCTGCACCAAAAACTTTATCAGTTTGTCTTCCCCTGGTCTTAGGACTTAGCCTGCATATTAAATGTAATTAATGAGATGTGTAAAATAAAATACTTGATCACCCTAATGATAATTTAAACCATAAGCATCTTTAATAAACAATATTTCTTAAAGCCTAATTTCATAAGCACTCCAGTTTTATTTAAGTAGCTTTTCCTTTTCAGCCACAATCCCTTTCTTTCTGCTTCCTCATTTTAGATTGAAAGGCATGAGAAGGAGGTGTCTTTACAAACAAACCGTGGGCCTGCTGTAGATAAAGCCAGATCCTGAGAGGTGAAAGAAGCAATGGGGAGGAACCAGAAATTCCATAGGAATTCCACTGATTGACACAGACTGTTACTCACTCAAGTCTTGTTAAATCCCTGGACTTAAGGAAAGAGAGACACAAGGAAAAGAAAAATGGGGGTTGTTGTACATTAGAAGGGGTCTGTATTAGGTGATTTGGGAAATCTGTACCTCTCAAGTACCTCAGGCAATGGGGTAAAAAAAGGGAAATGAACCCAGGAAATTAGGATAAAAAGGAGCCTGTGTCCTCCAACAACCTGAGAGACCCCATGGAAAGGCCCCATGGCCTCTCCCTTTATTCCAATAAAGTTACTGGACTCCTCAGTCTCCTTTTTGGACATAAACCTCTGGTGTTTGTGGATTAATTTTCCTGACAAGATCTTTTGAGCAGCAATCTGTCACCCAATCAGCACAACAGGAAGAGAAAATGTGTATTTGATCTGTGGGGCTGTTGTCATCCTCCCGCTGTAGGAGTGCATGTGCTCTGCTGAACTCATCTGCATCTTATCTTGATAAAAATGTCACTTTCCCCAGTGCTAACCAATTTTATTGCATGGTCCTTACCCTCGTTTTCTCCTGATGCTTTCACACACAAGACGTGTGAAAAATCCAGTCAAAATCATGTGTCATGGAATTATTTTCCTCTGCACAACTTGGGCTATGTGTGAATGAAACTATTTCTGTTGCACATCCTGGCCAGAACAACATCCTGGCCAGAATAAAATGATGCCTTAATTCTCTAACACAAAAAAAAATGTTGTTGGAGAGTTTTTGTTTTTCCTGCAGTTTTGGTGACAACCTGAACCTGAACCTGGGCAAAACTTTTTTGTGGTTACTCAGATTGACATCCAAGCTGTCACAGAGGTGGGAATTGATGCTCCCTTTCTTTGCAAAGCACTATTCAACTGATATTCTGTTTAGCCACTCACCGCCTCCATAGCCATATTCCTTCCTGGTACTGACACCCTCCCACTCCTCTTTGCACATTAATCTTCCTATTCACATACTCACTAAGTCAATGTATTGCACTTGATGCTCAGAAAATAGGATGGTTGGAGTACTAATGGTGTCCTTGGTGGTTCTGTTATTTTCTTTCAACAACCATACTCAAAGAAGTTCTCAGATGGGTTACAGGGGTGGTATCATGAATTTCCTAGGGAAATGTTTATCATCCAGAGCATTTTGATAATAGCACTTACAGTTAACTACATACTTTTAAATTTAGTCTGAAGATTGTAAAGTCAAAAATCACTGATTTTGGCTTGGATATGTGAAAGACTTCCATTGTCATTTGAGTGAGTGGCCACATTGATGAATTAGACTGTCAAGAGGTCCCAACTGGAAAAAGGCCCAAGCAGCTGGTTCCTTCCAGGCCCTTTCATTCTGTGATTACATGATCTATTAAACAGTCCTTTATGGTTTGTGGAATAAAGTGACAGGCATTTTTGTTAACATTTCAAATGCAATCCTGAATTTTCAGCAGCTCATTAAAGTGCTCATTAAAACCAGCTCAATGAGTGCTTTGAGTGGGTATTTGTATCAGTAAAACAGGAACATTGAAACCTTGCAAGGAGAAAATGGGAAATGACACAGAATGCCAAACACAAGTGCTCAGCTGAGAATGTGCTCTTTTCAGCTGAAGCAGCACTCAGGACCAGACTTAACTGAGCATTTTCCAACCAAACGAACTATTGGCACTAAGTCAGCTTTCCTGGAGCTCTTAGGACTTGTTCTTGAAGCTCTCCTCGAGGCAGCCTGTCCCTTGGACTAAGGCTGTGATGTGATGCTTTAGGCAGGGAAGCTGGACCTCATGCCAGGACCAGAGGTGCTGCCTCTGTCTTTGTGTATGCACAAGGAGCCTGCCTGGGCAGCAGGGTTAGAACGCTCCTCTCCAGAGTGTCTTCAATGGAAACTCCTGAACAGGTCCATGACCATGCTTAGTTTTCACTTTGACAATGGGCCACAAGCTGAAACAACAGCACATTTGAGGACTTGGCTGTGAAGTGGAAATCACGTGGTTGCTCCTCAGGCTCTGGTGAAGCTGTTGTGCAGCAGATCTTTTAAGGGAGCTGCTCTCCAAGTAGTTGTCCCCTACTTGTCCTGGTTGCACAGAGTTATTCAGGGCAGGAGCAGATATTTCCCTGTGTTAAACTTCCTAAGGTCCCTATTGACCCATTCTTCCAGCTTACTGAGACATCTCTAAATGGCAGCTGTATTTCCTAGAGCTGACTGCACCACTTCTGACACATTCCTGACCTGTGGGCATGGCTTCTCAGATTTAAGCCCATATTAACTCAGGAGCTGATAGTAGAACACAGCAAGGGTTGTTTAACAAATCATAGCTCATTTGTTTAACAGTTTATGACAGTGAAGATGTGAAGAGATGCAGAGGGTGTGTGCTTTGGCAAGAAATTCTGCAGGGATGGGGTGGTGGTGTCCCTGCAATGGGAAACAGGAGGGGGCCCAACCTGACGTGGAGTACCAAGACTGGGCAGTGGGGAACCCACAGAACAAGAGGACAACACCACACTGAAGCCCTGAGCTACAAGCAGCTCTCCCTTCTCCCAGCACTCACCTCTGCTAACCCCATGCCCCTGAGTATAAATATTCTCTCTCCCAATCCCAATGTCCCAAGGCATGGTCCCAGCAGTAGGCATCCACTTTCCCTCCTCCATGAGCATCCAGTCCTTGGCCAGAAGGGAAGAGGCATTAGGGAGAACAACCCCCTGAAATTTTACCTTTCATGTTTTTCAATGCTGTGCTGCCTAGGTGTGTAGTTCTGAGCCTCACATTAAGTGCTGGTAAGCTCTCTTCACAGGGAGACAAAACAAATCCTTTTCCTGCTGAGGACCAAGGACAACTTTCAGGCCCAAAAGCATAAACAGTGCTGAACTGGAGGGAGGAACAAGAAGGATGGGACCTCACAACCTGAAGATGTAATTGGACAATTAAACCCCAATATGCAAATGGACCAAAACTTAAAAAAAATGTCAGAATTTATGACCAGGCAGCCATTTTTGTGACCATTTTGGGTCCACCTTGGATGTAGCCCTGGTCAGGCCCTGTCCTGCCCAAGGTGTATCCTTAAAGGCCTTTCAATAAATCCCTACTTTACTCTCTCTCCAGCTCTGTCCAGTCTCTGTTCCAGGTCAGCCTGCCCAAGGCATCACCCCCATTCCCTGTGTCCTGGTGTAGGTGAGCCCTTCAGTTTACACTTTGGTTTTGCCTTTTGCTTCAGAGACTTGGCAGTGGTGTGATGAGGTCAAACAGCACCAGCCAGTTTCTCATCACTTAATGCCTTTTTCTAATTACCGCTTGCTCTGTATTACATCTTCTACAATAGCACTGGTTATTAACAGGAGGGGATGAGCGATGAACCCATCCAGGCCACCCTTTTCCATGCACCCTTCTGCTCTGGCCATGAGTGTCCACCCTTGGAGCAGAGCTTCTCCACTAAGAGCCTGGACAAGGGCTGGAACATCTGGGGCAACTGACCCTGATAGTGCAGGAACCAGGATGGCTGAGCTGACCAGACCATGTGCTGCCAGTTACCTCCTCTCCTCCTGGCTGCTCATTCCCAAGGTGTAGCTCCTGCACCATGCCCCTTTCATCCCAGCATCTCCTTCAGAAGCTTGCACGACCCTGAGGTGGTAGCACAAACCTTGGAGGGTGGAGATGTGATGGGGGCAGAGCTGCTGCTCCACTGGGCTGGGACTGTCCTGCAGTGACCCAGCACGTGACAGCTCCTGGGCTCCAGGTCAGCACTGAACACCGAGGGCATGGCAAAACCCCCTTATCACTCCTAAGCAATTCAGACATTCTCACTGGCTGTCACGGCACTTTCTAGCAGGGGTAATGTTACCTTCATCAATAATTTAACTCAATGACTGTTCCCTCATAAGAAACCAAGACATTATGTTGAAAAATTACATAATAATCTTATTTTTAATGCAGAAAGAAATCAACAGTGGCTATATATAGGAAAAAAAAAGGCATTAAAGTACCAATAACTTTAAGAAATTCTCATGAAACAATAGCATCTGAGTAACATTGAGAGGAAGAGGGTCAGAGAATAAGCCACAGATGAGAAAGCAATCAGGAACTAGTGCAGACAAACCTTTTAAAAATTAACTTCCATGCTGTCCATATGCTGCATTATTTAACATAGTGTGGTTACAATACACCTTCATTTATCCAAGCTGTCATCTTAGAACCAACTTCCTATGGCTCAGAAGATGTCTGGGACAGAGGAACATTGTGGAAACCACCCAGTTAAAGCTGCTGTTTGAGGGCTGAGACATGAGAATTGGGTGTCCTCCTGGTAAGAAGCTGGTTCACACACAAGGCACCATCTCTGCAGCCTGGCAAGAACACAACCCAGGTACCACAGGTCTGGTACTGCAGGATGTGCTCAGAGCTGGTTCTACCCAGGCAGCAGGCAGGGGACAGCCTGAAAATCCCCTTGCACACCCATACCCAGGGGTGTCTCAGCTGCCTGAGGAGCTTTGCTAACCTGGGTTAGCTGAGCTCTGCATTCTCCCTCACTCACACTCCTCTTGAGCCCGTGTCTGACCCAAAGGGGCAAGTCACAGAACTACAGCAGTGCTGTAGAAGAACACTGGAGGTCACCAGTCCACCCTCCTACATGGAATAGCCCCAAACCAGCCCAGGTTGGCCATGGCAGTGTCTAACCCAGCTCTTGATGGCCCAGGGTTGCAGTCCCTGGGGAAGGAGCTTTTCTTCTCCAAGTTCTTACTGCACATGTAGACATCGTGCCCTGCCACATGTTGGGCTGTGGCCCCCAAATCACAGAGAAGAACACGACCCACTTCCCTGCAAGACAGCCCTCCTCTAGCATGCACTGCCCCTGCACAAAATGAACCAAACCCTCTGCCAAACCAGGCCACATCAGAAGTCACTTCTCTTGTGGGTTTTATCTGCTGCACCAAGCAGTCACCTTTCTTCCTTTCAGTCATTCCAAAATCCCTCCATTTCCTGAGTCAGCTTTAAGTGTTCCTTTAGCTTTTAGGCCTTTAACTTCACTCCAAAAGGACCTTGTGTTATTTGTTGAACCACTTACTTGACTAATGTGACTTCAACATTCCCTTAGTTTGTGTCACCACATGGCACTGACACTGGAGATGTGTTACATATTGTGCATCCCAGCATCAGTGACTTCCTCACACCAGGTGGCTGCTGTAATGTGCTTTCTGCTGTCCTCATTTAAAACTAGGATTTCAGCTCTTCTCTTCTGGCATCTGTGAGGAAGAATGAGACACTTCAGGGGCCAGTGGGCCTTAAATGTGAAGCATCACAGGTCCTGTAATTTGGGATTCTGTTATCCAAGAGCCTCATGTGACTGTCTATATTCCCCTGGCCATCATGCAGTGCTACTCCTAAATCAAATAAGTTTTTTAAGTCCCAGTGGCTGACTTTGAACTACAATCACATAAGCTTGTTCTCAGCATTTATCCCTCCCACTTGCTCTGCCTAAAGCAGAGCTAACAATTTCTGTAGCATAAGCAGCAAGAGATTTCCTCCCTGCAACCATCCTGTATTCCTCAGTGCAGGAAATCACAGCCACTCCTTTATCTCCCAGCACCTGCCAGCTTTCCACCACAGCACAGCAACATCAACACCCCAGGGCGACTGACAAGTACCTGCTTGGGATAAACATAAGAAGTGTAAATGCCCTGGGAACAGAAGATAAAAACCCTCCCACTGCCCATCAAGACTGGCATAAAAGGTGAAGAATGTGTGCCCTGCGGAGGGCAGGAGTGCTGGTGGCCCAGCATGTGTTAGAGGGCTCTGGAAGGCTGCACATTCCATGTTTGCTTTCTTTGCTTCCAAGGTGCTGCCTTGTCTCCTGACTCTGCTTGTACATCAACCTGGATCTAAGTGCAACTTCCATGTGAGTTTGTCTTCTCTCCTATATGGAAGCCTCTTCCTCTGGATGCAGCATAACCCTGTGCTATTTGATGCCTGAATTGTGGACACCTCCCAGACCAGACCAGAATTGCTGGAAGATCTCTGCAGTGGCAACTCATTGTCTTGCCATCACATCCCTGCATGCAGCAGAGCCAGGATTTCCCCAGTCCTTGTTGGAACCACCAGGCAGCAGAGCACTCCAGACCCAACCATACCGACCCAGTGGGACACAGACCATGGGGACAGGTGTCTGCACCATGTCCCTGTCCTGGCAAAAGGCAGACTCGTGCTCACAGCAGAAAACCAGTCTGATGTCCTGAAGCCCATGGCCAGAGCAATGACCAAGAACAAGCTGGCCTGGCACAAGCCTAGCAGAGGTGACAGGAACACCTGAGTTGTCCAAGACAGTGACAGCAAAGGTGTCCTTTGCCCAAGTGCACCCAGCAGTCTCTCCCTGAGGCACACAGCAGCTACAGGACAGGGAATGGTTTCTTCCATGTTTCATCTGCAGCTAATTCTGCTGATTCCTGCTTTCCACATCAATTCCTACACCTTTTCCATAGTTTGCCAACTTGTCATCTCAGGAGCAGCATGTGGGAGGCCATGGCTCCGTGAGACAGGCTTCCTCAGCCTTCCTGTGCAACTCATGCATCCCCTTGGCCACAGTCCCAGTTTGCTCCCACTGCAGGTTCTGCTCAGGCAGAGTCTTCCTTGTCTGCTGCTTCACATCAACCACCTGAACCTTTCCATGAGCTCCTCAGAATGCTCCCAAGGGTCTCTGTAAACCTTAGATCAGGCAGATGTGCCAGTACAAAGATGGCTGTAGCAGAAGCCTTGTGGGCAAATGCATTTTATAATAGTTTTCAAAACTGCCTTTTGGGAAGGTGTCACATTCCAGACCCAGGATGGTGCAAAATCACTGCGAAGGGACCATCCTTTCACTCGGCACATTTGCATTTGTCCTACTTCTATTCCTGTAGACCTAAAAATCATCAAATTCCTCCTCTCTGATATGCAGTACCACCCTCCCCAGGATGCTATACCACAGCATTTGAACAGAATATGTCAGGACTACACAGAAAATATTTTAAGATCCTACCCTGCGTCAGGAACTCCCCCAAACTCACGTCTGTTCTGATTTCACTTCACCCCAAATCACCTGGACAGTAAAAAGAAGACACAAAATATGAACATGAACAATACCTGTTTTATTTTACAGCTTCTCTGTACATTTTTTTTAAAGACTAAGAAATAATGATACTAAAAAGCAAAACTTCAGGCTGTTATGCCTGCAATGAGCACTGACCAGCTGATGCTGCCTACAGCTGGCACAGCCCAGACTGCAGCCAGGCTGAGCTCTGTCTCACCCCCAAGATGTATTTACCACGAAACTTCAGAAACCAGTAACTGAGAGCAAAAAGCTGCAGCCAAGTCGTGGCTTGTGCTGAATTCCACAACCTTTGAGCAGTTGAACAGGTGGGTTAGTGATTTCCACAAGCTGTGAGGAGCCAGGGGCTCTTGCAGGAAGTGTCACAGCCACCAAGGACACAGATGGCCAGTTGTGTCCTGTCCCTTGCCTCCAGGACAGCAACAGGACAGGGCTCATGCCCTCCCCAGGACAGGGCCTCTATTCACTGGTCTAGCTAGTGCAAGGGTGATATTAGGTTGCTTTCTGCTGGCTCCTCATGGCAGCCACCCTGCACAGTGCCACGATGCCTGGCCCTGCAGCCAACAGAGGTTTTTCTGTAGGTGTGTCCTAGGGAGCTTGCAAAGTCATTCCCCTCACTAGGAGCAATCATTGAAGATTTCTAACCAGCCAAAATTGGTGGATTTCTCTAGCCCCACTGTCTTGGGTAAATGGTATTTGTCACAGTTGGACAACATCTGTGACCTGTGATGGCTGCAACAGTCCTGCAGAGTTCTTACACGGATAATGAATTTGGGACTCAGGCTGTTGAGTCCAACCTACTCCATTCCTTTCCTCCTCACAGAAGTCTTCAGTTAGGGTTAGGGAAACCTGGGAAATACCTGGGAAAGCAGCAACAACCCCAGCTGTTGGTGACTGAGCCAGTCCTCAGGAATGGTAGCACCAGGACACGTGTCTGTTTCACACAAACCTCTGTGTTTCACAGTCACCTCAGGAGTGTGAGTTCCTCCAAGCCTGTAACCAAAAGGCTGAGGGCAGCACAGGGCTGGAGCTCCTCTGCCCTGTCCTGTGCTCTTATGCCAGGGAGATGCCAAGGCCATGCTCCAATGAAGCAGTGTCTCTGGGGGACACACAGATCCTGCATATACCTCTTGTCCTATTCAGAGGTTTCTGAGTGTGCCAAGCAATCGGATCCCAGGTGGAAAACCTTCCCACTCGGTTCCCTTCAGCAGCTCTCCGCCTGGCTGGAGAACACACAGTCATATCCTGCCTCCAGCCATGCACTGGAGTTGTGTGTTTGGGTCACAGCATCTCCATTGCACAAATATCCCCAGAAAGAGCATCCTCACTGCTCACATTATTCCATCAGTGATTCCCTCCTGCCAGGACCCTGCTGCTCAGGAGGAACCAGCAGTCCAGAGCCATTCCTGCAGTGCCAAACCCTCCCACACCCATGTTTTTACAAGGGGAAACACCTCCACCAGGAAAGGGAGAGTCCTCCAAAAGCCTGCAGGTGGGAACAGCTGTCCCCAGCCCAGCCTCTGAGGAAAGCTGGTCCTTGGGGAGGAGGTCTGGCAGGGTCATCACTGGCTGCATTTGGACCAGCACCTGTAGGGATATCCCTGCTTAGGAGGTGACAGTTGGGTCCTGTGTTCATCCTGTAGGAACACAGAATGTCCCATGCTTCTACAAACACAAGGACATCTGGATCACTCAGCCCACTGAGTCACAGAGAACTACAGCATGGTTTAAAGGGAGCACACTGGGAGAGGAGGTCCTTCCCTGCAGGGCCTGGTTTGGGCAGTTCTCCAAGCACAGGCCCCAGCTGGGCTGTGCCTGGAACTCCCTGCATTTAGCACACGCATATCCAATCTACATGTGAATAAATTCATCTCTGTCTGGGCACATCCCACAGCAGCCACTCTGCCTGCTGCAGCCAGAGGCCATCCTTTCCACCCACTGGGAAAACACTTATTTTTGCTAATAAGCAATAAATAAAGAGAAAAACCAGAGCACTAACCCCAGCAGGGATTTACTCTGGGGCTGGAGTGGGTCTCTCAAGGGAGCCCAGCTGTGAGCCCGGGATGAGGGGCTGAGAGCCCCCCTGCATGCCAACCCCCCAGCACCAGGCACAGGTACACAGGGGGCATGAAACCATTCCCACATTGCACAAGGAAGACGAGGGCAATTGCATGCTTAAATCATAAATCCACAAGTATTTTAGTGCACTCAAGGGGCCTCAAGATCTCTGTTTAGAGACACTTGCTGACCCACAGGAGGTGGCTCCAGTTCGCACAGGGGTGCAAGGAGCCAGCAAATCCCCAGACTGGAGGATCCCAAAGCAAAAGGCAGGTAGAGCTATAGGCTCCCAGCTGAGGCAGCCAGGGCACAGAAATAACCAGATTTCACAGAATTTCAGTGTGAAGACCTCCCTTGAAGGCTCTGAAAGTTTTGATGTAGGAGGGAGCTCAGTGATGGAACTCAGATGTGGGAGGCAATGACAGCAGCCGTGGCAGACAGATAATGAGACAGATCATCACAGCAGACAATACTCAGGTACAAGAGCGGTCCCGTGGATGTGGGTGGTTTCACAGAGGGGATGATGGGAGTTCACTGAAGTTCAGGACCACACCTGAGCAGGGCCCAGTGACACCCAGCTCCAACACCTCTCTTCCAGGTAAGGGAAAGCCTTGGAGGAAGGCTGTGTGCCAAGGCAGGGCAAGCCTTGGAAAGCAGATGTGCTCCCAGTTCCCATCACAACACGTGCCCTAGCACGCCATGTCCTTGTTTTTGCTGCTTAATGCATTTGTCCTAAAAAAAGCACAACACACTCCAAATCTCAAAAACCCTTCCTCATCCAAGAGAGCCCCAGAGCTCCTGTACCACACATAATCACAGAATGGTTTGGGTAGGAAGGGACTTTAAAGATCATCTCATTCCACCCCTTTTTATGGGCAGGGACACTAACCCAGATTGCTCCAAGCCCTGTCCACTGGCCTTGAACGCTTCCAGGATGGGGCAGCCACAGCTTCTCTGGCACCCTGTACCAGGGCCCCCCCATCCTCACAGAGAAAATTTTCTCTCCCATATCCCATCTAACCCTGCCCTTCAGCAGTAGGAAGCCATTCCCTGTGTCCTGTCTCCCTCCAGACCCTTGTCTGAAGTCCCTCTCAGAGCTCTCTTGGAGCCCCTTCAGGCATTGGAACAGGCTCTAAGGACTCCCTGGAGCCTCCTCCAGGCTGAACAGCCCCAGCTCTTCCAGCCTGTCTCCACAGCCCTCAAAGCATCTCTGTGGCCTCCTCTGTATTCCCTCCTCACACCAGCTCCTCACCCAATCCAGATACAGTCCCTGAGGGACAGGTAGAGGGGTCCATAGTAACTACTGCTAAAACCTGGGGTGTGCAAAGCTCTGAGGAGGTCATGACCAAAGAGATTTTATCACTTTCCATTTTTTTCAAGACTCTGCAGGAAATCCATTTCATCATAAAGTAAAAAGAAGCTGCATAGAGAGAAAATACAGGAAAAAGCATCAGAAATAAGAAGCGGAAACAGTCAAGTCTAAGGCAGAAACCAAGCATAAATCTTTGGAGCACTGGGAGTGATCACAGGGCACACGTTTAAACTAGATCACAATTCATAGTTCATGACATCAACACAAAAATAATCATTGTCACCTGCTGTCCTTTAGTTTAATGTTTTTACATCAGTTGCAGGTGGGTCAGGTTCCTCCACGCCATCCATGCCAGGAAACTTTGCACTCACTTTCCTGGTACACCCCCAGGTCACAATGGGACAAGAAGCCAATTTTTCATGATCCTGGTTAGAGTGTGCTTTCCAGGCACATCTTCCACAGTCACCCAAAAATCAACAGCACTGACATAACCAACTCCCAGTGACCCAGGCTGCCAGCAGCGTTGGCTCCTGCTAAGTCTGACAGATGGAGTTAAGAACAGCACAGTTCAGGAGAAAGGATTAGTAACAAATTTATATTGCAGAGTTGTCCAATTCAATTCCAAAGCCCCTCTTGGATGAAGGGCAGGCCCAGGAATGCAAAAATCTCCCAAATTATCACCAAGGTTGCTGCAGTTGTCTGGGAACATTTGTTTCTGGAGCTGCAGGTCAGAGCTTTCCAGCACTGCCCTGTCTCAGTGCTGTAATCATTCCCAGTGCTGCAGCCCAGGCTGCATCTGCCACCTCAGCTGACAGAACTGACATTTGCACACCATTTTCCAATTCTGTCTACTGTTAAAGTTTTTCTGATTTCCTTATAAAGACAAAATTCAAATATTGGCCCTCAGTTGTTTTCTCAGTTGATCTTTACAAACAAAATGATGAGTCAATGATTGGTTTGGTAAGGGACAGGTTAGCTTGCATTTCTTTAAGTTCATCTCTAATGCACCTGCCATCATCCAAGGGCTCTTCAGGTAGCCAAAATATAAAAAAAAAACCAACTGAATTTTTATTTCAACTCCAGCAGGTGGCAATAAAATCACCTGTAAAGAGCTGCTTGTTTATTTTTAAAATGCAAGAACTGCATGCCATGAAGAATTTTCTCTATGACTGATCAAGTTAAATTGTCAGGAGCAAAAAAAAAGTAAAATACTGAGAACGTGACTCTGTTCTAGCTCTCTTGGAGCCCCTTTGAGCACTTCTCCAGGTGAACATCTCCCAGCCTGGCTCCAGAACAGAGGGGCTCAACCCCTCAGAGCATCTCCATGGCCTCTTCTAGACTCTGTCCAGCAGCTCCTTGTCCTCCTTGTGCTGGGGACCTCACAGAGGGGATGCAGCACTGCAGGTGAGGTCTCAAACAATACAACTTACACACAAGATTCATTTCCAATTCACAGGTGCCTTTAGAAAAAGCAGGAATTCACACAAACACAAACATAAACCAAGTTTATTCCTGTTCTGGTGGACTCACAGGGCTGGGAATGGCTCATCTGTAGCCAATGATTCCTTCAGGCCACTCTTAGTTGAAAAGTGTCTCCTCTCTCCCCATGAAAGTGATTTGCTTGGTTATTCACAGGATAAACATTTTCCATGATAGGAGACATTCACTGAATTTTGACTGAATGCAACATCACACCATCCAGCTCCCAGGGATCAAACTGCCTGCCAGCAGGCCACACCAGGGACTGTGCTCAGGGACTGCACACTGACACCACAATGGGCCAAAATGAGACATTCGAGAAGATCTTGCTTGTTTGAGGAGGGTTAGAGCTGAATCAAACACCAAAAATTTTGGATTTTAAGTTGCCAAACATGTTTGGTTTTGAATGCTTTTTTAAGTTGCCGAACATATTTGTTACAGGATTAACTCTAATCCTGTTTTCATGGCCAAGTCTCCAAAATAACCTCATGCCAGCTCCTTAATTTACACTTCTGTAGTAGCTGTTGTTAGGAAACGTACATTCCTGCTATTCAGCAAGATTAGTACAATGCTGCATGTAAAACGGATTAAGCATAGGAAAAAGGAGTGTCTTTCTGAGGGATTCTGGTAATGTCCGCCCAGCTGAACTGAAAAACAAAGCCAAACTTATCTCCATGACATGCCAGAACACTGCTATAGGAAAAAAGGGATTTTGAAGTCAATACACACATGCACATGAATTTTCACCTCTTGAAAACAGATCTGCATGGGCACACAGGCTACCTTCCATCCTCCCTGGAAAGAACCAAATGGAGGAATACTGAAAACACACCTTTGGGTGCATTCTAGTCTCTTCTCAGCCCTCCTTTGAAACAGAAACTAGCAAGCCAGGATGAAGCCAAATTCCTGGTATCCATGTAAGCACAAGGTAGTTCACCTTCATATGGCTGAAGTTTCCCCACAGGACTTGGCACTTCACAGGAACAAAAGCCCAAGATGACAACTTCCTATTTGTTTCACCATCATTTCCCAAACCAACATTCAGAATTTATTTCTCTTCATAAAAAATTTCTTTGATTTTGCTTACAATGGCTTTCTGTCCGATCTTAAGCATCAGGACACTCCAAGAAAATACTCAAAACAGAGAAACTACTAGTGAAGGTCTTGTGTGGACATAGCAGCTTCAAAAAAGGTTTTTATTCAAAAGAAGGAGTTGAGTTTCTCTTCTCCTCCCTGCACGATCCAAAGAATACATCAGAAGGATGTACCTAACACATGGGAACTTGGACCCTTGGAAATCAGCCACAAAGCAAAGACTTCAAAAGATGTTTATTAGGAAAACCAGACATTACAAGAAGGCCAAACAGATTGTACAAGGCATGTGCAGTTTCTGATACAATGAAGAGAACAAGAAAAGTCTGCAAATACAGGTAACACACCCACCTGAACTGCTACCATCATTGCTCAGGTCACTTGCCATGACAGGCTGGTGCTGGGGTTCTTCAGGCAGCCAGCCAGTCCCTGGGATGTTTCACATTTCCTGCAGAAGCACAGATTGTACACAGAGCTTTATTGACCATTAAAACAAAATCACTACTCAGGAATTCCTACATCCAAGTTGGGGCATTAATATACTGTATCTCATAAAATTTTATTTCTTTGTTTGCATTTAAGGTCATCTAAATTTCATGTTCTTATAATGCATTTTTCCTCACAGATAATAAAACCTTGGTGTCTACACATGATTCTGCCTAGCAAAGCATATCTGAGACTGCTTTCTTAGCTAAGGGAGAGATCCAGATTTAATTACCTGTCAAAACAAGGTAATTCCAATGTATTGACAGGCAAGTCCTTTGTAACCCATATCAGAGAATCAAGATATATTAGCTAATGCTTTTATTAGGCTTTAGAACAAACATGTCCTAAACTTTACCAAAGCCAGGAATTCTTGTCTTTTAAGCACAGCTATCAGCAACCAGCAACCCCCCACCACAGAGTGAAGAGCAAAACTCACTGAGCTCAGCAGAGAAAAATGAGCATGACCAGCTCAAAAGTTTCTAGCAACAAGTGCAACACTAACACTAATTCTCAGTCAGGAAAATGAATAGGAAAAGTATCTCACTGAATAGATTGGTGAATTTGCATCTGTGTCTGTATCTTAAAGGACAAATAAATACTGCAAGAATGGTTAAAAATCCAATTCTCAGATTAGTCTCTTCTCCTCCCCATATATTATAAATGTCCCGTTTCTTGCCATTTTGGTTTTAGCAGCTGTCTGATCAATCTGACAGATGTCCATAAATCCAATCTGTCTATAAACTTTAAGGATTGTATCAGAAAAAAAAACTAAACAGACTAACTATTCAGAGCTTGGTTGTCAACTCCTTTGCACCCAGCCCCCAGCTCTAAACTTACCTTCTCTGTTGCAACATAGCTGTTGGATATGCTATAAATAAAGACAAACATTTCAATCAACACTGAAATTAATAAATGGAGAAAATCACAGCTAAGACACACAGCACCTAAGCCTTCCTCAGACACATCAGACCACCAGGACCAGATAGGAGTACCTGCCACCAGAGTGCACACTTCAAGTCCATGCTTTAGTGCCCATCACAGTGTCTATCCTTCATCATCTAAAAACAGACCAGAAATAATGGCATTTCAAAGAGGAGAAAGTTATTAAAACAAAGAGCACAGATCCTGCAATCCTAACCCATGGAAAAGAGGGAGCTGGCATTCAGCAGATACAAAAGCAGCAAACATGAATAAAACATAATTCACAATCTCAGGAAAGGTTCTTCATGAATGTGATGAATAATTTGAGATTGCTAGGTAGTAATATTAATATGCAAATAGTTAATCAGCTCTCACACACACTGTTTACAGAACTGCAGCGAGCATGAGCAGGTGTTACACCATCCTCCTGCCTCTCTATAAAACCAAAGGTAATGGAAACAAAGTCACCTATTTCATATGCCACCAAATATCCCAAATTACTGAGGTAGATTTGGAAAGATCCTTACTGGGTTTTTTTTCAAAATAAGCTACAACTCTTTGCATCATACAATTATCTGTAAACTAAATCTTGACAGAATCTGGAAATAGGAATGCAGGTGATGTTCACCTAAGCTACTGCTTCAGATCACTAAAGGAAATGTGACATACTGCCAGAGCTGATTTCAGCTGTTTTTACACTTCAGTTTTTGAATACCAGTTTGGAGGTTTGGTCCATGGTAAGTAATGAATATCCACATTTCTTCTTTTTAATTCTGTTCCTCCTGTTATTTTTTAGATGATTCTCTTAAGCATGCAGAACAAAAAGAAATCCCAGCTATTGTGGAACAGATCATCATCTTTTCCAAACTGGCAATTAAGGAGAAACTGTTCAGAGATGGATCAACCTGAACATCCTGCAGACGAAATAAAATGCAACAGTCACTTCACTAACATCTGCTCAGGCAATTCATAACATTGTGCAGCAGTGACATTAACTGGTGTTTGCTTTCTCTTTTTTTAAGACAAGGATTTTAAAGTCCTAAATGACTCTGATGTACTCACGTGAATGATGAATAAGCAGGCTGCAAGATCTTGTGTAAGTGATGTTACCTGTCAAGGTGTCACCAGCATGGTGCTACTGCAGGAGGCAGTGCACTACCACACACCCCAAGAGCATTTTCTAAGACTAACATTCAAAAGCCAGGAATACAAACCAGCCAATTCCAGAGAAACTAGAGATTTTAAGATTCAAGAACTGTGATCACAACATCCTATTTCTCTAAAAAATGAATGAAGTCTGAAGAGATCAAGAGGCATAAGCTAAGCTTGGCTGATGATCCAGCACATGCCAGAGACAGAGATCAAAAGCCCACATGAAAATCACTCACCTCAAATGAATGCAACCAACAAATAACTGTTTCAAGAAGCTCTGAAGGTTGATGGGATCCTGCCATCAGTGTGCTGATGTAAAGCTCTAAAGCTCACTCAAACCAAGCTGACTTCTGGACCTAAAACTCTTGGGTGACAAGACATGCAATTGCTACCCGAAAGGACTCAGACAACAGAGCAAAACCACAAAGCCAAAAAAAGGCTTGATCTCATCCTTCCTGTTACCTCTGGTAATGCTCTGGAAGATGGAAACTCTTCCAACTCAGCAGTGCCAGGAAGGCAGTACTACAGAGATGGGAACACCTCAAGGAATGGGAAGGTTTTTAGAGTCAGTGAAGCAGAATCACCTCTAACAACAACACCTCAAACATCACTTACTACAGCTACGCTTCAGACATTATCCTGGACTCTGAGTGATGTCAGGAGGTCCTATTCATGGACAAAACCCACCAAAATGAACAAAAGAACTGAAAATATTTTACTTATTGTAAACATAAGCCAGGTAGGAGGCTGGATGACCAAGCCTTGAAGAGCCATCATGAAAAGGGAAAAAGGTCCAAGTCCAAAGAGGAAAGGGTCACACATGAAGTGAAAACACAAACAAGCACAGACCTCTCTGGCAAAACATGTAAGAGCTGAAAAGCTGCAGACAAAGCTACGCTTTTTGTTTGGATTTTGGCAAGACCAGGAACTTCTCTGAGAAAAACTGGAAAGGAATGCAGGTGTATAGGGCCTGACACCTTTGTGACCAAAGAGAGAGGCAGCAGGTACAGGTCAAGCACAAAGAAAGCAAGGGTTGAGCAAGGAAAAGGTGCACCAATGCCTTACCTCTCTCCACCTCCTAAGGGCTGCCCTCCTTCAGCCAGGTCATGCAGCTCTGGGCTGCTCTTCACCAGGTATCAATGGGCAAAACATCAGAACTATTTGGTTCAATTCTTCTCCCAACCCAAATCACGCATGAAAAAAGCAGGCACTGAGCTCCACTCCTGAGAACACAAATGCTTTTTATCCTCCTCTGCCTCTCTTGTTGTGTCAGTCTCACAAATATTCCACCTGAGCCTTGCAAAGCAGCAGGTACCTGAGAAGGCACTGAGTCAGGTGACACCCAAAAAAAGCATTTTCAGACAAATATAGTGAGTAGTTACATAAACTATCTCTATCTCACCTCTACTAAAAGCTCATTAAAACTCAGCTTCCTAATCAATTTAAAATACAGAAAACCAGGAAGATGTGAAATATTAGTTTCTTTTATTTTCCTTCTTAAATGTTTGTAAGGAGAATCAGTTCTAAACTGTGAGGTAAATATGAGCCAAACCTTTTGACCATGCTGACTACTGGTGCGTGATGAACCCTAAGAGATTGAGAGGGACAAAGCCTAAGTCCAGGAAATGTAGAAAACACCTAGAAAAGGAAAAATATTAAAAAAAAAAAAAAAAAAAAGTATGGAAAAAAACCTAGGGAGTAGTATAATCTTCTGCCCAATTTCTTTACTTGTCAGTTATTTCTTCTTTTTTTTTTTATTTTTTCCCCCAGTGTAAAGTTGCAAAGGGGCACTGAGAAGCCATCTACTGGTACAGCCAAATTCCTTCAGTCCAGATTCAGCTGAAATTTGTGTGCAATACCGTAAGAAGCAATTATAAATACTTCAAAACCAAATTTTGCCTAAGCAGTTTCGATTCAAAAACCACCAGGCTAAAAATAAACTTGATTTAAGCAGTGGAGCATATCTTGATTATTTCAGGTATTATTCTAACAAGTTTAAGAGCATGGTACCCAGTCCAAGAATCCAGGATGTGACTGATACTTGTGCTCTAGTAATCCCTTTCTACTTTTTTCCTGTTCTGCCAGACATCAGCCAGCAGTTCCATCAGTCAGGCAGTGAAAAGCAGCATTGCTCTGCAGGCTACAGCCAACAGCACTGCCACAGGCCAAGAGTCACCTACAGGGAAATAGGAATTTTGCTAGATTTTTGTAAATTTAAAAGTATATCCAGACTCCAACTGACTTCATACTGTGCCACAGCTTTAGTACCCTAGTGTGTGTGCAGAGGCTGTAATACCAGATGGCATAAATGAAGTCCTGAAATCCTTTCAGGAAAGCCAGCAAACTTCTCCACATGTACAACGAGAGGTAACTTACCAACTCAATTCATATGGCATCATGAATGTTCTTCAGGGATTATGAGATGGGATGAGAATGGAAGCTAAAACATTATTAGTAGATAAAGGGGTCCAGGCCCTTGTGTACTGAAGATATAAAAATGAGTTCTGACTTCTTCAGAGCCTAATTTCTGATTGCTGTTAATAACTATAGTTTCTAAAATAGCTTATTTAGACAACTAATAGAGAAAAAAAAGGTGTGCATTTACACAGCCATAGGCTTTTTCTTCTCCTTTCATTCTGCCACCAGCCATCTTACAAGCAGCTGTAAGACACCTGCACTGGCTGGACTGTTTTAATGACAGGACTGAACCATGAGTGTAACAAGCAAATGAACATCTAATCACACATTTCAATTTTCATCAAGCAATCCTATCTCTGTAAGTAACTGCAATCATTCTCAGGATCTTGGTATTAAAGTCTGATTGTGGGTTTTTTTCTCACTAAAGGTTTTGTGGTCTCAGTTTGGAACAGAGAAGAATTTTTTGCTAACACAAGCAGAGGCTCTGTGCATCAGAAATGAATCTGTCTTTGCCTGAGATCCACCTGGCTCTGCCAATCCCACGCTTCCTCCTGGAAGTTTTCTTACATATTTATATATTGCAGTTCCTCTGTGCCCAGGGGATTAATCAATTATCTAATTTTCACCTACCAACACAGTACCTGACAATAGAGAATCAATGTGAATTATGTACCCCATGTTTCTGGTACATCAAGAGCAAAGTTCACAGTCTCTATGGCCAGATCCAGTTCAGTATCTGAAAAACATGTATTTTTAAATTAAAAAAAAAAAATTACACCAAACATTGTGGTCTGTCCTGCATTAATTAACTTATTACTAGAGGCTTTGCAAGAAATACACAATGGTTAAAAAGATGTAAAAAAAACAAATTCTTTGCATTTCAAGCTTGTAGGAGAAATGAAACAGCCACAGAAGAGAGCACAGATATCATTTAGTGTTAGTACTTCCTACTCCTCTCCTGGTTACCCAGCCTACAAACAAGTTGCTACTTTGGATTTGGATTTCATGCTAGGAAAAAGCTGTTCTGTTGCTGCCATGATTTTCACCATACACTTGTAAAGCAGTTTAATCCTGTATCCTTTCTGCAAAGGGTGCACTCCTAGTGGGACTAACGGAGCTGAGAGGAAGAGATGAAAATGGAAAGATACAGCCCACTGCAAGCATTCTCTTAACAAAAAAAAAAAGCTTATGTTACTTTCTTTAAAAAAAACCCTACAATTTTACCAGCTTTCTTCTCTCTACCTAAATACTACTGCTACTTTGTACCCAGTCATCATATTTAGAAAAATTTAGGATGTAACACAGAAGACCAAAACTACATCCTCAGATTTCTTTTAATGCAACTTTGATATTACTGCAAGTGGTGCTTTAATTCCCTGTGCAAAATTCCTCTGGAAACTTTTACTTCAGTTCAGGGTTTTAGACTTCACACACATTTCTGATTCAAAAACCTGCAATGACTTTTCTGATATGCACAGCTCAGAATTGGAGTCTACTGGTCTGTGATGGGCACACTTTCAGGAAAGCAAGATGGCCCACTCCAAATATGCCCAAATATGTTCTTCAGAGATACCAGAGAGAGACTGAAGTCAAACAGCAAGCTCCTCCAGCATGCTGCCTGCCAGACAGCTCCAGAGCACACTTACAACAGTCCTTCAACAAGATCCTGTAATGCACAAGGGGTGCCACCATCTTTCCAGTCTTTGGGTGGAATTCCCCTGCTCACCCACACAAATCTGTGTCACTTGCTTTATTCCCTGTCTACAGCTAGTAGAAACAGCAGCCACTGTCTGCATCTCACATGCATCACTCATTGCTCCTAGCCTTGTATATGGGCATTATCACCAGATTATTTTATTCTTTAACTGAAAGGAAAACTCACAAATAACTTGCCAGCAGTTGTCCTCAGCTGGGGAATGGTCCATCACTACCTGCCTACATCTTAACCTGTACATCTGAAATAATTTCACATATTTCACTGTCTTGGCCTTACTGCTCAACTCCTGAAAATTTCTTTACAGTTCCTTTAATGTAGCTACTCATTCTGGCAAGGAATGGCTGCCAGCCTAGTATGGAAACATGGTCACATGTAGTATCAAGGAGATGTAACCAACACTCTCCCAAGTAAAATCAGACTAGCAGAAGTGTTTCCCATTTGGAAAGTCATGGTAAATGATGGGATCCACCACACTTAAACCCTTTTGTATGATTCATTCTCCTATAGCCATCTACCTGGAGCACCCAAAAAGCAGTACCCTGGCTCTTCCCAGCTCTCATTCTAACCCTAAACAAAACCTGCACTGCAGCCAAGTCAGAAACCAGAGTGTTAGTGTGAGGAATGAAGTCAGCTTTGTTTTCAAGGACCTGTGTGCACTTAAACATAAAATATTTGTTCCAGCCAGCTCAAACAAATTACAGACCTCTGAGACAAACTCCACTCTTTACTACCTTCACAAGGGAGAATGAAGTCCATTAGTGAAGAAGACTGCCTGTACTGGTCTAACGTACAGCTGTTTTCCTAAATGTCTGATGTCCCCTCTTTTTCCCAAGGCCATTCTGTACAAGTATCAAGTAGAAAACTTTCTGAGCTAATCCACTCTTCATTCACATAAAAACACTGAAAATGGCCTGTCTCAGTAGGAACTGCTCAGAAGATCCTATCTGCAGACACATGCTTTCAGCTGTACTTGACACTTCAAGACAAGTCTACCAAAAAATTAAGCCATTTTCTTCAGAATGCAAAAAACCTCTACCCTGAACAAATAATCTCCATGGAAAGTCAGGATATCACACCTGAATCCTAAGAACTCAAGTATATGGTCTTTGTATAATTAGAGAACAGAAAACAGAGTCAGTATAATAAGTTCAAATGAATGAAAATTACTGAAGTTAAAAGAATGAACATTCCAGGTGTTGCCTCTGAGAAGGATGATTATTCCCACTGCAAAACTGGACTCTAAACCCTTATGCTAGAGTCTAGACTTTGCTACAACAGAAGAGCACTGCTTTTCATGTATTCCTGAAATGCAAATTTCCATTATTACTTATTCCTAGATCAAAGAAGGGATGGATCTAATCACAACAATTAAGAGCTGAACAACCACCTTAGTTTTCTTCTACATGTATAAACACTCTGCCCATCCCATACTGTACACATCTCATACCAGAAAAATCACAAGGAGCTACTCAAATACTTGCACATCTGTATCTCACTTCAGCAACTTCTACTGATACAGCCACACACTTGCTGTTCTTTAGCTGCTTCTATTTTAAACCTCAGCCTAGCTGCTAAAAGGATTTTTCAAGCTATCTCCAATAAAAGAAGAAAAATGACCTACATTGGTGGAGATACCTCTCTGGCCACACAGCCTCCCACAGTGGGGAAGGTGCAGCCTTCACAGCAGGGACCCCACTTTGTCCAACTGAAATAGATTTAATTTGTGACCTTTAGAGTTTTCATGCTACACTGCAAACCCTTCTGAACCCACTCTTAAGGCATGTAGATGAAAACATCTATTTGACATGAGAGAAAAGGCTGAAACTTTACAACCAAGAGTCAGTCAAGCAAAAAAGGAGAGAGGAAAAATGCACATTTATTTTCTATGAACTACCATGAAAGAAACATAGAAAAAATTTAATGTTTACCAGAACATTAAAGAAAATATATGCTCTAATGCTTCACAACATGATGAATGATGGTTTTTTGCATAAAATGATTTTATGAGCAAATTAGCTCCTAAGTGCATGCCTATATTTCTCTGCAACATCTAGTACCTAAAAATGCTGATAAAATTAGTAACTCAAGTTCTCATACTTCATGTAGATAATAATACCAAAGAAATTTGAAGAGTCCTGCTGTATTTTTACCTTTACATACCACATTAAAAAATCATTTGAAAATCAGCAAGGTCCACTCAAAGAATTCTCAAACCTTGCAACAGGGCTTTGCATCTGCACCAGCACCTTGTTGGCTCAACAGATCCAAGACACTGCAGGGAATGTTTTTCTCCTCTTTCTCTCCACATGGGACACGTAGAGGTGAACATCCAGCCAACAATGGGAGAAGAAATGAAGAGCAGAAGCAAGAAGCTACAATGCTACCATTAAGGGTTTAAGCATTCTCATTTCTCAGGAACCTTAAATTCAATGTCTCTACTCATAATTATTGGTTTGTACAGTATCAGAGCAGCAAGAACTGCTTCCAGAGAGCAGCCTTGTAACAAGGGGAACAAGCACTGATGGTCAAGTATTGCTTTGGATCTGAAAGAGAAGCAGCTGAGAAATCCTGCTGGCAAGTTCACCAGGAGAACTGCTACAGACTCACTCTTCAACCTGAAACTGAATTTTGCCTCAGACCTATGTGTTCACTTCAGCAGTGCTCTATCAAAAAGCCTACAGACTGCTTATTAGATGTAACGCAATGTATTACCATCTGGCAAATGTACAGCAATTTGGAAAATCAAAGCTACAGAAATCCAGAACAACATGTATAGCATAAAGATTGACTAGGAACTCACTGATAGGGTTTTTGTAGTGAACCCCGAAATAACTGCTGAAAGAAAATTGGTGGGGCAGAAAAAAAAATTTGACAGAAATGTTTATGGTTAAGAGTCATCTTTAAAGCTGTGTCCACCAAAAATTTTACACTGAATCCAGAACTGTTTGGAAACAGGAGAATAAAGGTGGCTGCTCAACTTTCTGGAGTAAGCATGATTCCTTATTTATGAGCTAACTGCTCAGCTATCTGGCTATTACAGGACCTTCTTATGATCTACACTCCTCCTATGTGACCCTGTTGAACTTGACTTGCAGAACACTAGTGTGCTAATATTCTCCTGGTGTGATTTTTAGCACTGTACAAGATCTCTGGATTCCCAGCAGAGTTCTGTGAACACCTCACCACAGCCCTTTCAACTCTGACCTTCCTGATACTGCATCAAGGACACTTCCAAGGTGGGAAGAGAATGCGCACTACAGCACAAACAGATTTATAAAATACCTGAAAAGTGGCCATAGCAGCAAAACCAGAAAGCAAAAAGAATTCACAGTTCTTTTCCTCTTCATGGAGCAGTACACTTTGGTAAGAGGCCCCAGACCTGAAGCAGGACTAGAGCCATCCCTGCCAATAACTCGTGTTTACTGAAAAATGATCCAGCTGTTACTGAACTGCTGCATTAGTGGAGTGTTTCCCAAACCTGACCAGCTACCACCTACCTGCAAGGACACCACTGCAACTCCTCTGCCCTTCCCAGGGGGAGAAGGAAAAGGTGCCCAGTCCGCAGGGTGCTGTGGGCACAGCCATGCTGGCTTTCCTTGTTTGGGGCTTTGGGTTTTTTGTAAAGGTTGTTTGGTTGGGTTTGGCTTTTTTGAAGAACTGCAACTATTTTTAATCACAGGACTTTTAGCCCATGAAGTGTTTCACTTCCCTTTTTCTGCAGTAGTTAAAGCAGCATAGTAGGGAACTTCAGAACAGAAAGAGGCATCCATTGTTAAGACAGCTGAATGCCCTCCAGAATTACATTCCTTTCCCATCATGAAATTAATGCTTACACCTCTGAAATACATCTCCTCTGAAATTCCAGCTGAGTATGCACCTTCTGCACACCAAATCTGAAATATCTGAAGGTATGTCAGAAAGAATAATGTCATGTGAACAGGTGCTGATGCAATGGATGCTCATTCCTCGAAATCAAAACAGAAAAACAATCACCTCTCACAGGCTGCTGCGAAGATTTAAAAACAGAGAGAGAAAAAACAGTGTATCCTACACTTACACAAGCTCTGCAGGAAATTCAACAGGAAAATCCAATGAGAAGACTGTATGCTCACTGGTGCTAAGGAAGGAAAAAAGTGAAGCTTGTATCTGAAGCAAGAAGGGCAGAACTGGAATTTGGTCTGCTTTTAATTTTTTCCTTTTTTTTTTTTTCTGCATTTAATGCAATTTGGCAGCTTATGATCACATAAATATAGACATTGTGCTTTAAACTCATAAATTTCACTGGTAAGAGACCGATGTATGAAAGGAGCATGTTCCATTCCCGTTATTTCCAGCTATCTCCAAATTCCACATGTGTAAAAGCCAATCCGTTCAGTGGTTTCTTCTCCCATAAGGACCTTGCCATCTGCTTCCTTTTCCAGAGACAGGACACCTGAGCATGTGCAACACATCCTATGCACTCACTATCAGCAGCTCTATGGGACATGCAGATTGGAAAATCCAGGATTAAGAGATCCTCATTTTTCTGTTTACGATCTTTCAAGTGAAACAACATTGATGATTTTGTGTGATCATTACTGTTCTCAAGTTGGGGTATGCCAAGTAAAGTTTATCTGGAATGAAACAAACACTTCATTTCTGAAAAACCCTTACAAAATACCTGTACTCACCAGGCACATTTTCTTCTGCAGTTGGTGTCAGAACTGGCATGCTATTCAGTCCCACGGTAAACAATGACTGCACCTGGAATGCTCCTCTAGCCTAGTAAGCTTTTCCAACTTCTCTGCTCCTTTCCAAGTACTGCATGAACGTACAAGCAGGAAAAGACAAGTCTGCTGGCTGAGGAAAGGTGCAAGATGAGCAGGTGCCATGAAGAATTCAACATGTCCAAGTATTTGATTTGCAAACCTGTTCTTCAGCTTTTGCTATTTGTTTGTCTAGAATCAACATATGCTCTCCACAAAAAGAGATGATTATTAAAATCCAGTGGGATTTTATAATGGGATCAACTACAACTGTCCCTTGGTACAAAGGCCATTCTCTCTCAATTAGTGCCTTCTAAGTATTATCACGTTCAATACGTAAATGATTCAAACTCATGATATGCCAGTTTTGTTATTTCCAAGGCAAAATTTTATTATTTTCCAGAGATCTACTTGGACACATTTCTTAACAGCATTCTTAAGCTTTGAAGAAGTGTGCTGCAAATTCTTTGCTTTTCCATGGTTGGGGAAAGAAATCCAGCCCATACCTGGATTTAATTAGAGAGGAAGAATTTAAATGTTCAAAATGTTTTATGCTTCCAGCACCCCTGAAAGAGCATCCACCTTTCTTCTGAAGTGCAAGTCATCTTTATTTTCAAATTAATTTCAAGAACCTATGCCATGCCTCTCTTGAACATGGACAAATTTAACCTCCACCTTTATCTTCCACACTTGAAATCTCTCCATGGTAATGGCAGAATTTGAAAGCTATTGCAGTGCTCAGGTCTGTGGAGCTCATATCCTCCCTCCTCCCACACCAACCCTTTGACCTTACTGAAGGAAATGAGAAAGAAAGTTGTCTTACCGATAACTCCAAGGTTAATGTCCCCTGCGAACCCCACCTAGCAAGTCGACATCATGACATGTCAGGTCAGCCTCAATCACGCTTCCCTGATAGTCAGGTAAAAGGAAGGAGTTAAAATACAAAATTGGCACTTGCAGATTTCTGGACATCAGAAAATATATTCTGAACTGTCTTTCAGAGCTTCTGGTAACCTCCAAGTTGTTAAAACATTTCTTCAGAGGGATTCGCCTGTTCTAAAATTTCAGAAGTTCCTGATCAGTAACCAAGTATCGCAGATCCACCTTGACTATTTTATTTGAATGAGACCAAAAGCTTATGGTTTCCCTTTAGCACAAGTGGGTTTTTTTCTCCCTACTCTACATATTTTATCAACTAATACATGCTCAACAAAACTGCTCTGGGTTTCAAAGGACAATTTAAGCCAATAGACTACAACAGCGTCATTCAAATTCTAAGTTAACAGAAGCTCTAACTTCTTTTTGTTGTTGTTGTTTTAGAAAAAACAGGAACACAATGTGGTACACTCTTTCTATAAGGCTCTGAGCTACTCACGCAGTTCACGTGAATGACAGAATTCCACTGACAACCTCCACCATACAAGCAATCCTTAACCACACACATATTCCACCTCAAGTCATGCATGATCAAAGATTGCTGATGACAGATTTCTAGGATAGGTCCCTGCTCTTCTATGGATGGGCCAGCAGCATTTTTGGATAACAAGTCTTGCTGAAAATACATTCATTCAGTAGGGTCTATAAGTCTTGGTACCAAATATTTTTGTGAGGTTTAAGACTTTTTGCTCAGCACCTCACATATATTTTTTTCCTAGCCTTATAATAAGAGTGCCCTCTGTATTTTTTTTCTGTGTAGTTCAAATTACAGAAATGGGCTTAATGTCCAAACATAGAAGGGACAAAAAGTGGTCAGGATTTTATACAGAGTCACCAAAATCATGCGGTGATCTTTTACTTCCGAGTTTATTTTGGAAAGGTTTAAGCAATGCAATTGTCATTCTTTAATAATCAAACTACAGAAGCTGAGACTTAAAAATAAACGATTGCTAGAAAAAATGAAACCTTTAACACTTTGAAAAATGCGAACTATATTGAATAAAATAGTAAAATTATAAGCTGAGTTTAGTAAACTAACTTGTTAATAAAGTGAAATTAAGTATATAATAACACAGTAGCTGTAAAAGCATTTTGCTCAAGTTTTGGAACTGCTAGGAATCTGGTAACTTGCTTCTCCAGTCAAACACCTTATCAATACAGACATTTAAGCAACTGCTATAAATGAGTGATCAAATGATTATTAAAACTCCATTTCATGGCTCCTCCTCCAATGCCAGCAGGACACTCATAAAAGCTGAATATTGGTGTGCAAGTTAAAATCCATTTTCAACATTTTATAGAGGATCTTTGCTAAGTTATACTGAAGAAACAATCAAAAGAAATGCACGAGAATAAATTTTAATTTATTTTTTGACTAGATGTCAAAATTGTGCTGAGAAATTCTTCCCTTGAATCAGGCATGGTAGTTTTCCACTGTACTACAGTATCTTTGCTTGATAATTTTTTCCATCATTTCGTTAAGTTCTTCAAGTTCAGCACACACCACTATTTAAGTAAGCTGTAGCACACCTTATCTAAGGATTAAATAAAAGTACTGCTGCAAATTTAAAAGGTGAATTTGAGTAGCCATAAACCATGTAAATCAAAGAACTTAGTATATCTTGTAACTTCTACTGAGTTTAATTGTTATGATTTTCAATTATAAAAATGTATAGCTCGCTCCTCATATTTAATAAAACTACTAGTATAAACGGTTACTTGGGCAGAAGTAAATACAATATGCAGCCTTACAGTTCTTGAGGAAGACAATTTTAACGTTTTTGGTTTTGAGCTGCTTTGTAACCACCATAACTGAGGTGTTTCACTTCCTCCCCACTCCCCCCACAGCATTTACTAGCACCTCACCTCTCCTAAGCTAACATGTGCAATATGGGAACACTACCTTTTTCCAAGATGGAGAGGACTTGAAACATGATTCCAATTAAGCTCCTTGTACTAGATCCTCTTTACAGTGAATACTGAAAAGCCAATACTTATTGGGACTACAGGGTTCTGCTCAGCACTACAAGAGCTGTATAACTACCAGAAAGTCATATGGATAGGGCAGCAAAACTTTGTGTTAAAACAGAATTACAAACCACATCCTTATCACAAACCAAAGCCTGAAGTGTATAGCCAGGCAACAGCCCTCTGAGTTCACTGCTCAGGTAAGAAACAGAGAGGACATGATTTGGCCCCATTCACTTTATGAACCCAAACATACTAGATATTGATTTTTTAAAAGCCCTTTTAAAGCTACTTATGACCAATTCTATTAATTGAGAACAGGCAAACCCATTTCTGAGAAGCAGATAGACATCTTCGATTCAGGTCACAACTCAAACCCTGCAATCCCATTCCAGTTCCATAGCAGCGTAGGGAGACTCATCTTACTGGGTATATTCTGACATAACACACTTGAGACACCAGACAGGAATAGAAGACAAAGGGAGGAGTATGACCACTGAAGTTTAACTTCCTCAATAGTCTGTGTTTGGAATGCTGTAAATCAAGTATGAGCAATGTATCGGATTTTGATATTTAGAGGTCCGGCAATAGTTTTCTTTAGAGAAAGTATAAATCCGTTTGTTTCTCTCTTTTCTTGAGAAGCAAATGTTCTTCATTGGGGTACAGAATGGCTTAGATGCAACACAAGAGTAATGTCATGATTTGCCAGTTAAAATTGACATCTGGGAATGTCCAAGACAAGGGTCAAAGCAACACATAATATAATGTAGCTAGCAATGCCCTCAAAAGATAAAGTCTTAAACTTTTTAACAGCCTTTATTATAAGGCAGGAGAATACTAAGGCAAATTGTTCATCATGGCAGAACATCAAATTAAAATGTCAAGATAGAAATAAGCAGAATCTGGAGAGTATGTTTGTGTTATCCGTAGCAAGAAGTTAGTGTGCCATAGCACCCATGCTGTAATTCTCATTCCTAGTCAAATATTATTTTAGATTAGACTAAGATGCTTGAGATCAAAATAATTTCCCTGTGTGTCTGTATGCTCAATTATACAACAAGGCTGGATCCTACCAGAACAGCCTCCACAGGGACTCCACAGGACATCAAAGGAACAAAATTAACACCACTGTAGGATCTGCTTCCTTCTCCACATTACATTAGAAGACTAAATTTAAACTAGATCTCTGTGAATACTTGGATACAATTCAACACTTTTAAATAGGAAAAAAAAAATTTCGAAATCAGATGCTGATAAATTATTGAATAGCACTTAAACAGTGAGTGCCTTTTGGGCTGTCTGAAATTTCTCCTAGTTTTCGGTCTGATGTCCACAGTGCTACATGTTGGAAAGCACAGGAAATTTTGCATGAATTTGATCACTCACATAGGCAGTTATACTTTGAAAACAGTATTTTTCACAAGAATTACCAATGAAATAATGTTTTAGGACACAATTGAATTTGAAATAGGTAATGTTTTGAATAGATTTTTGAGTTTTATTGAAATCTTACATGAACAAGAAATTGGAAATACAATCACATCAAGGAACAAATTGCCACGGCTTTGACGTTTTAAGCCAAACAAATTTTGTAGGGCAGATTTTCAAAAAGGTGTGAAGTTATAACAATTTAAAAACACAGTTATCCTACTTCTAGGAATGCAAAACATACAATCATGTTATTTTCAATACAAGAAAACTTAATTTGTTGTAATTTCTTAAAACTACTAAGACAAAGCACTAGCTTTTACTTTTATGTACAGCATACTCCTATGTAGTCTATCCCAAATCCAAAAAAAAAAGGAAAAAAAAAAAAGAAGAAACTGTCCAAAACCAGAGGTTCTGCAAAATCATGATTGAACAGTGTGCCATTCCTGCTTTTAAACTGCTAAAATGAAGCCTAAAATGATAAAAGCACTGAAACCCCATATGGAGTTCAGGAATTCTGCAAGCCCAGTAATGTCCAAGTGCGTTTATGAAAAAAAAGAAAACTAAGAGACTCGAGTATATACACAATAGAGTGATTCTTCAGCCCAATACAAATGGCAGCCAATCGCTACTGAAGGATGAAACATTAAGCCAATTTTTTTTTTTTTTGAAAGATGTAGAGCTATAGCCAATTCTATGTTTCCAATATTCTCAATCCCTCCTCACTTGTCTACTTCCACTGTTGCCCATAAGTATCCTGATAAAATTCCTGGTTGTCATTATTGTAACCATAGTTACCGGCATAGTCACCACCTTGCTGGAGCGGCTGCTGAGCGATGGGTTGGGAGCCCCAATTCTGCTGGTTGTTGGTCTGACGGCGCTTGGAATCAGGTTGGTTGTACCCATCTGCCTTTCTCTTGCCTCCTACGTTGCCCCCACGGTTGCCCCTGGCTCCACGAGCACCGCGTCCTCTCTGCTGCTGCGCAGGGCCCCCTCTCCCCCCCCTGGCTCCTCTCGGCGGTCCCATGGGTGCCCCCCTCTGTGAGTAGCCAGCTCTACCTCTTGGTGGTGGTGCTCCCCGCCCCCTAGGTGGTGGAGGGGCACCTCTCCCACCCCTTCCTCCTCCTCCTCTTCCTCTTATAGCATAGCCATCATCATAGCCGTAATAGGGATCTTCATAGCCACCACGGTAGTCATGATAGTCATAGCCATAGTAATCATCATAATAATCTTCATAGCCATAGTAATCTGGGGGATAGCCATATCCACCTCTTCCTCCACGGCCTCGGCCTCTCATAGGAGGTGGCATGCGAGGCGGAGGGTAGTAATAATAGTCTTCATACCTAGTAAAAAAAGAAACACAGAATTATCTATCTCCAAAAGCAACCCAAAATATAATGTACATTTGCCCTTGCTGATTAACAATACACAACACAGAGAAAAGTTAAGTCAAGTCAAGTCATTCAGGTTCTTCTAAACCAGCCCCAGTTTCACAGCACAACTTCACTCTGCAGCATTACCACGGTGCGAGGGTGACACTCACGCAGTGCTCCGGGAGGCCTGTCTGGCAGCCTGACGTTCTTTCCTTTTCTTATCCGGTGGCTTTGCTAATACTATTTCAATTTCTTCCCCTTCTATCTCTTTCCCATTCATTTCATTCATAGCCTGTACAAAAATTAAAAGAAAAATAACTAAAAGTTTTTTTCTGTTCAAACAGGAACTAAAACTTACTGCAAGAAACCAGACAGTTGGGCTGCTCCAGGCTGAGCTGTGCCATGTACCTTCCTTTTGTGCTACATAAACAGAATGTTACACATCACTTTCCCAAGTCCCACTTTATTCAGCAGTTACAGGGAAGCAGTATTTTTTTTTAAATATGCTCTTTATATTATAAGATAAAGAGGATTAAAATATATTAAGAATTATTTTTATGAAGTCAGACATAGCACCATCAGTTTTTATGTTCCTGTATCTTCTAGAAACCTTTCAGAAATACACAAGTTATCTCTACTCACACTGACATGAACACTCACTGCACTTACAAGCCTGGTAGAACATGTGCATACAAGAGAAAGAATTGTTATGTCTGGGATTCCCAGGTTGCTGAAGTCAGTCAAGTGACTGAAAAAATCAAGTAGTTCTGAGGACACATACTTGAGGAGAAAAAACCAAAAAAGATTACTGAAACTTGGTGATCTCATCAAGCAAGCCCTGAATCCTCCAGAAAATTAATGTGCAATTCCTTTACTATGAAATGCACCCACAAAGAAAACTTAATACGCAAAGTATAATTAGAACTAGACCCCTCAATTCCTCACCTGGAGTTACTTGCTCTGCATTTAACTTTTCTGGGTATTAATATTTGCACTAATGAAGACCTGATGTGTCTGTACAGCTACATGCCTCAAAAGCATTAGAAATTATGGCAATTTATTTCCGTAAAAGTGTGAAAATTCAGCAGACACTAGAATCAATGAGCCAGTTCCATGCATTCCACACATAAATACCATAACAATCTTAGTGAAAGCCAAAACACACTCATACACAGAAATATCTCATAAGCCAGTTTAGTGGCCATGAAGCAGTCACATGAGCCAGATGTTGTAGTTTCCAGCTTGAGATGAGCATTAGTGATGCATTTGATCTTTTTCTCAACTGCTACAAGTTTCCAGTTGCTGAAATCTAACAGAGCATTTAGCAGGTAATTGTACTGGGAAGGGGCTGGAGAGTGTTTACAGACATACTATAGAAAAACACATCCAGAGGTGTTGCTGACTTACCCCTTGTTTCAACAATTTCTTGTACTCCTTCGGACATGGTCTAAACCTATCCAAATCAACCTCAACCTTGTTAAATACAAGGGATACTCATCCTAAAGCCATACTCGAGAGTATTCTAAAACCTAATCTCCTGTGTAAAAACCTAAGCCATTAAATGGCTATAAAATCATTAGTAAGAAGATCAAGTACAGAGCCTTTGAACTGCCCATGTAGCCACATACACCACATACAATATACCTGCTTCAAGACTCCCAAATGCAAAAAACATTTCCTACTCTCCTTCTTCCCCCCATGGACCATGGATTTAAAAAGCAGATGGCGTAATTTCTACAGAATTCAATACACTGAAGCAGACAGCAGATATTAATGACCTTCTCAACAGCTCATGGACACACAGGAAGAGAACTCTGAAGCTTACAATAATGATCTTCAATATTTAACGAGTCTCTGAGAAGAAACCTCAGGCACACACAGAATTAAAACCAGGTAATGCTTAAAGAGCTGCCAACACCATTTTCCTCTCCTTCACAAAGCATTTTTTAATTACCTCCCACTTTCTATTTGATACTTTTGTCATTCCAAAACTACACACAGCCTTTAAATACGGGTCTTTGAGAGACAACTGATACCTTCTGCCAGTGTTTCCTCAGAAAAATTGTCTAGGTTGATCTTTTTTTTTTTCCTCTTCTCTAGACTCTCCTGTATTGCTCTACACCTCTTTTCCAGTCTACTTGTTAACTTGCTACAGTTTTTTCTTTCAAGTTTCACATCCTCCTAGCTAATGAAATCATAGGAACAAAATTATTAGCATTAAAATTCTCACAATGGGAACCTTATTAGATGGGCTCTACGGTTTGTGGTATCGAAGTATTTAGTGTAAAGAAATTTCTTACAAACATTCGTATAAAATAAAGTACTCTCATCAACTTAGTTAGCAAAGAATAATCAACCTACCTTCACTGCTGCACCTCTGTCCTCAAAATGAACAAACGCATAATCCTTCAACTTCTTTACTCTTTCCAGCTTTCCAAATTCAGAAAAGGATTTCTCAAGAATTTCTTCTGTCACAGTAGTGGCCAAGTTTCTTACAAATAAAACTTTAACCTGGTGAAAAAATGAGAACAAAGCTGTAATCTTTAGAAGTCAAACGTCAAAGGAAACTACCAACTAGTAAGATATTATTCCCTTTTTTGTTGCATTAAAAAATTTGGGTAACTTTACTAATTCTGTATCTGTTTAAAAAAAAAAATTGAGTGCCTTGTAGTTACCTGCATGAAGTTTCTACAACTTCTCTCCTTCCACAGTTCCCTTCCATAATCAGAAGAATATCCAACTTTGATTTTCTGCTTCTGGGATGCTACAAATCCCAGCAAAATTTTAGTAACAGACCTCAAGGACAGCAAAGAGTTACCCCAAAACACTGGGATAAAGTGCATCATTCCCCACACTGAATTTCACCTTCATCTCACTCTGAAATATAGTTTTATGCAATACGTACCTGGCATTGATTACAGCTAAAGCAGAGAATGCACAGGCTGACATGTCAATCCAGCAGGATAACCCTGCACAGGACTAGTTTAGATGTTAACAGCAGTGAGTAACAGCACATTTCCAACATCTTCCAGTGGCAACTCACCTGCAGTGCTCAGACTATGCTTTCTGCACAGCTTACTGTGAAAATGCCCTCTAATTGCTTTTTGTGTCTCAAAACTAGCCTTGCTCAGCTGGAACACACCTTTGTCACTATGGAGTAAAGAAATTCCTCCCAAAGCACAAGAGCATCCAGTGAAGTCTTTACTGACCTTTGCCATGACTTCTGGATCAGGTTCCTCTACTGGATCAGCCCATTCCACTGTAACAACATTTCCCCAGACTTTTACTTTCCCACTCATCAGGCGTCGGCGAGCTTGTGCTGCTGACTTGTGATCCTCATATTCCAAGAAGCAGAATCCTCGATTCTTCTTTTTATCATCAGGTTGATGATATAAAATTACATCCACCAAACCCTCTGAAAAACAGATCTTTAGTACTGAGCTTCAAACGGAATGAAAAAAAATCCAGAATCTACCCTAAAATGCCTTCACTTGTGTTTTGTAGTGAATTTGAATTTTGCACCTGAAAGGGAGTGGGAGTACAAGAAACACAAAACAAATAGCAGATATCCATCCAATTACCCAGAAATACAACACCTACACCAAGTGAAATTCTACAGAAAAAACTTACCTCACAATTAGGCACTGCAAAACATCAACCTCAGCAACCCACAGAGTTTAAGTTTTCTATACTTTTTAAATCATTTTTACATCTTTGAAAGGCAGCCAGAACTAACACATGACCTCTCCGCTGCCTCCTGCGGAACCTAGAAAGAACATCTTCCACATCTCTCCAAAAAGAGGAGAGAGAACTAAATGAATATTCACCTTCTGTTTTCACCACTTCCCTGAAGTACTTATAAATAGCAATCCTAAAAAAGAAGCAGGAGGTTAAAGCTCTCCTACAGGAACAAGAGCAAGTGACTCAATCTCTTATCTAAGGCAGAAGCACCCTTTCAGTGATGAGCTGACTTCTCTTCTTCCTACTTGCTGCACATACTGGTGAATGCTGAAAAACTGGGACAAAAATTAGTCTGTTATTTCTCTAATAATATCCCTCTAAACCAGTTTAGTATATTCCCTCCTCCTCTTCACTGCTCAGGAATACATTTGCTTCGGGCTCTCCAAAAAACTTCATGTTGATAGCAGAACCTCCTGTAGATCCAGTAACAAATACAGAGGCTTCAACAGAAAGCTAAAACAGGTAACAGAGCTGGGACCTTCATTTTTTTCTGAGTTCACGTGGGCTGGTTCTGAGTTCATTTGTGCTGTTTCTATCTCTGATTATAAAGTTACATCATCATTCATTTACAATCACTAAAACAAACAGGAGTCCCTTTACACTCCACCTGAAGATATAGTACATACCTACAACTTCTAACAAAATCAAACTTGGAGTCCAACTTGAAAATAGTTTAAATAATATGTGAACACATCTGTCAAACAACTAGACCTACAAAACAGAGACTGAATGGTATTCTGGGATTCATTAAGTCTTACCTGTGACTTTACCAAACTCTTCCAATATGTTTTCCTTAGTTTTGTTCTTTGGAATTGACCCAACAAATAACCTGTTGTTTGCCACAGAGATGCATACTCCAAGGTGCTTTCCAGGACGGATTTCATAGTTGTCACACTGAAAAAACAAAGCCATTCACTTGTTTTATCAATATAATACAATACTATGCATAAAAATATCCCTAGATCATAAAATCAGGTATTTTCTTCATCATCTACTACTTTTATACATAGCATATTGAATTGGCATTGCAAGAGAATTCCTAGGACAGCTGTTTTTGTGTTGGCATTCACTTGGAAGAACAGTGCCAAGCTCAGGGTTTCCACAAACTTAACAACAACATGGAAACATATACAAATTGCATGGCATAAATTTATTCACCTACTGTTTATCTCAGACTTGAAAGATCTTTCTAGCAACTGGTTACTGCTTCCTCTGCTGTCAGTCAACTGCTGCTGCTATTATCAGTAAGCAAATACATGGCATTAAAGATACTGGGAGTTCTTCCTCTTTCCTTGGATAGCTTTGAACACTGAAAGTTTGCCAAGACAGTCAACAGTCTAAATCAGTCTGTGACCTGGCTTCTACCCCATCCCCAACAGCAGGCATTTTTTTGACTTTGTACATCATAGGACTAAAACATTTTACTATCAAGACTTAAAACTTCCATTAAACAAACCTAGTCCACTGGTTCATGCCTGTACCCACAGCTGGATTACTCTGAAAACCAGACTCCCAACAGGCCTTTAAAGGTACAAGAATTTGGCCTTTAAAAAAAATTCAAGACCGACTCTTTTAGCCAGGATTTTCAAGCACAGTGAAGAGGATGGATGTTTCATCATCAGCCAGCTGAAAATCTCATGCAATTCTTTAAAAGGAGGGTTTTAGCCATTCTAACTGTAGCTGAGACATAAGCCCTAAAAATGACAGCAATACCTTCAGGAACCTTCTTAATATCCTAGAAGAATATTAAGGTACCACAGACTATCAAACAAGATCACTTCAAGGAAGACAAAAGCATTTCAGAATTTTGCTTCATATACTGAAGTAATTCCTAATACAATAAAACTTTTTGTTCTGGTGCCATGAACTAGTATTAACCTGAATCTGCTTTTCACATTGTATCTTATGCAAAGCCATTTTGCTTACAATCAACCCCATTCCCCCTGGTGCCTTACTGACACAAGGAGAAGGCCCACATGGTTTTAACTGCTTTTAAGTTTCTCATTTCAGGTTTCCCTGTGCCCAGCAGTTTAACTAAGGTGCTCAGATTTTACCCCTCTTCTTCATACCTCATTCAGGATGAGCTGAATTCCACTAAGGCAATTGAGATTAGGCATTTCGCTTGTTTTGGTTCAAAGTAAACACAGTATTTCACAGCCATATTCAAAATCTTGGGAGATACACCTCAATCTGCCTAATTCTACTTCTTCCTCTCAGGCAGAGGCAAGGCCCCAGTCAGACTGCTCTTTCTCCCTTTAACCCCCTATTGCTCCATGTCCTTTCCCAAATTGCCTAGGTGCATGCAGGTCAGCTTCCAAGCAGTGAGCAGACTCCATAATGGAAAGAACAAAAGGCCACTGGGAACAACCAAAGGAACTGAGACCTCCTCCATAGCAGCAGCAGCTAAACAAGGCATCTCCAAGTAGCTCTCTACCGTAAAAAGGGTGATGAAATGCAAAACACACTGAAGCTTAAAAAATGTATTTTCTAGCTAGAATCAAGTAGGCTCCTAACAATCACCTAAGTACTCTGATCAGCCACAGTAAGGTACAGCAGTTAATAGGCCTAGAAGTATCTGTACTCACTAATGAAATCAGGAGGTAATTTTTAAGAAAGTAAAATTTTGAGTCTGTCAGGGGATGCTTTAAAGACTTCATTACTTAAGAAATTACCGACATGTTTGCTATTTACTTTGTCTTGACCTGTTTGGAAGTTAACTCACCAGTTTGACTGCTTCTTGTGCTGCATCTTTACTACAAAAGGTAATGAAAGCATAACCTCTGTTTTGACCAGAAAGAGGATCCATCATGAGACGCAGATCCCAAATTGGACCAGCTTTCTCAAAGAGTGGTACCAATTCATCTTCATAAAGGTCTCGGGGAATTTTACCAACAAAAACCTAAAAAAGAAAAGGACACTTGAAACCAAGCTTTTTCAGAAACACAGGTTTCTTTTTAACACTTGAAAATTCCTGGGAAAAGAAGAACAATGCAGATAAACCAGCAGAGCAGAAACATTGCAATCACCAGTGCAGCCTTCACAGCAGCTGATGTAATTGTATATCCCAAGTGTTCTAATCCTCCTGCCATTTGTACAAGGTTTTACACACAGAAAACCTGGGTTTGTTATTTATATTGAAGAGGCTGTGAATTCCCCCTGCTGAGGAGATAAATGGTTCTTACCTGGCTTTAATTTTGGCAGTTAAAAACTAAGACCTTACAGACTATCTAGTTGGGTATCATATGTTAAAGCAGGCCAAGAACTTCCTTGCTCTTGCAGTATTTTCAAATCACTCTGTAAATTAATCTTCCTTGGAAAGCTACAGAGATGGAAAAATAATTTAATAATAATAATTTCTGTTTAATTGCTTGATGCATGGTTTCCACTTCTAATATATTCTGTAGTCTTGTTTCTCGTCTGCATTTGTTTCAGCTTCCACCAATGGAATGTTTAGTATTTACTTCAGCAAACCTGCAAGTTCTTGTGGTTTTGTTCCTCACAATTAACTTTGGTTCAGTTTTGTTAAGGAGTTAATATCTTTAGCTGAAGTCTCCCTAGAAAGATTCCCCCAGTTGTTTAATCACTGCAGCTCTCCTCTGAATTCTCAAAACCTCTTCCATGTTAATACAAACAAAACATTCCAAACACCCATTAAGATCAAAATATATTTATTTTAACTTCAAACATTTTTTTTTGTAGAAAAAAAAGCCATGAGTCAACATCTTCCTTCTCAGTAAGGCCTCGTCATAATTGTATCTAACACTGAAGGCATAGCAGAATTTCAGAACTAAAGACACTCAGCATGCCCATGTAAGCACTCATATAATAAACTCATGAGGAGAATATGACTAACTTGAGAAACATGGAGCAAGGCAGAACTTCTAGATGTTTCATGGTATACAGATATTCCTGAAATTCAGTTTCCAGAACATTACTTAAAAGCTCAGCCTCTTTCAGTTCAGAGTGAATGTTGACTGAACATTACTTACTGGGGAGAAAGGAACTGATTTATCACACTAAGTGGAAGCTTAATGGCAGAGCCAAAAGGTTTTCCCCACCATCTCCCTAGAAAGATTAATGTATTCCTCTAGATAGGTATTTTCATTATCATTACTTTTAGAACACTTAATTCTAATTCATTTGCAGCTTTTAAAGACACAACCTCAATCAGCATAGAGCACACAGACCCAAGCAGAGCTTGAGAAGTTACACACATTGCTTATCATCTTTCAGTTCAAAGACTCATTCTGATTATTTACCACCACCACCAAATTAATCTTCCTTCATGGATATGAATATTCCCTTTAGAAATCATCCTTACTGTGATACTTCTTGACATCTTCTTGTCAATAAACACAAGAGCTTCAGCATCTCAAAGAATGGAAAACTTATCTATAAATTGAAAGACATTAAGGAGATTGACCATTTTCTCAAAACTAGTTTGGTGGTTTATAGAAAAATCTCTGAAAGTACTCCTGTATCAGAAGTCATGCAGCAGAGTGACAGAGTATTTAAAGTGTTGAGTATGTATGATAAAACAACCTGCTAGGGACTAAAACCTTGAAGAATAGCTAACTGAAGAAATACAGTTCAAGCATTTTCATAACCAAACCTAAGTTTCCTCACAGCTTGCCAGGAAGATGCACAGGTTCAATCATAACCTTAGATTTCCAAATAATTGCTTACAGACTAGACTTCATCTTTTGGAAGGAAAAAAAAAATTAAGTCTTTGAAACTCTTCCAACTATCTTAACTTTAAAAAGAACAGCAGGTCTAACATGGGTAAGAAAGGGCAGAGAAACAAAGATAGTAGAAATTTTAAGTGGAACTAAGGAGCAGTGCACAAGCCCTTCAGGATAAGCAGTTATCAGTGTGTGCAAATGCAAAGGACTGAGTGTAATGAGAGAAGGAAACACCTAAATAACTGCTTTTATTCTCATCAATATACACCCCAAATACCAAGTATCAACATCATATGACCTCACTATAAGCAAAATGTCTTATAGTGGAGCTGCAAGCCCTAACTGTTCCTGTAAAAGGAATTCTCAGTATTATATTACAAATCCTATTGTCATTGTTTTCTTCTTTAAAACCTTCTGCACAGCTGTAATTTTATCTTTATTACACTCACATTCCAAAAAAGTCCAACTGCTCTTAAAGCTCACCCACTTTCAAATAATACACAGGACTGCTTCACTCACCTAATCCTTTCAGCCAAGTGTTCATTGTGCCAGTCTGTTAATGTTCAACATGCTGAACATCCAAAACATAGTTTATTAATACTTCAGCTTTATTGCATAATGTAGCGTTAGCTCTCAAGATGTAGGTGAACATCTTGAGAGTCAAAGCTACAATTAATGTGCAATGAATTCCACTTCATGTTTTAAAAATTAGTTGGTGTACAGCTATTTAGTAGAAAGACCTGATGCACCATAGAGGGAAAGAAGTCTACCTAGTACACATCTTAAAATCAGTAGCAGTACTTGGGTACTCAAGAACCAAATGTTTGTCACTATTGTCACGAGTGACAGCTCTGCATCAACGTATCTGAGCTGACACAAGCCACAAGAGCTTCAGTACTATTTATAAGTAGAGTTTCAGACAGAAAAAATGCACTGTCACAAGCCAAAGGAATACTTCTTCAAATTTTTTTTATCCCTTATTGGAAAAGGAGCATATACACTACTAAATAACCAGAAGTGTCAGAAATAAACAAGAAGCGGTTCGCAAAAGCTTAAGAAAAAAAAAGAAACAAAAAAAATCGCCAAAAACCAAAACTCCACCCACCTCATTGTGGCAGAAAGTGCCCACAATGATCTCATCACTTATGTGCAAACATGCTCTGCCTACCACCAAATCCTAGGATCCTGTTTAAATTGATCACTATGCCTCAAAGCTCAACAGCAGCAGCTGAAGTCTACATTTCACAGAACATACACCAGTTGCAGCAACATGTTCAGTATCTCAGGCTGTCAAACCAAACAGCATGTCTAAGTCAGCCCTTAAATCCCACAAAATGCCAGCAATACATTCATTTGGTAGAGATATCATTTCTAGAACTAGCTGGCTGGGGTTTGCTATAGCTTCTAATGCTGATTCAAGGCTGAAGTATTTCTATGAAGGGAGTTTCCACAAGTTACTTGTTCTAGCTTCAGGAAACTTAAAAAAACATATTCTTCATAGAATGAAAGTGCAGCTAAATTTGTGGCCTTCCTGTGAACTCCTAAAGAGCCAAACCACCACTAGGCAATATACTCAAGAGCAGTAGTCAAGGATTTTCTGTCATGAGTAGTTCACTGTAGGAAAGGATCTACAATGATTAGCCAGTCCAATGGCCTGTCCCAAAGGTAAATGATGTTATAAAAGGCACTGTCCAAATGCTCCTAAACCCTGACAAACCTGGGGCACTCACCAGCTCTCTAGGAAGTCTGTTCAATGTCTGACCACCCTCTTGGTAAAGAGATGGTTCTTTATGTCAGTGAGACATGATGCAATTAAATAACACTTTATACATCACATAATCATCCTGGCAACATCACTAAGTTGGTAAACAACCTCTAAATCACCTTTCTAAATACAGAAATAAAACAAAAACCTGAAGCTACACGGCCTCTTTTCAGTGTTGTGCTAGTTTCATTATTGGTCCATGCAATTGTCAAGGATTTTTTCATATAGATTGAAACAAAAGCAAATAAACAAATCCTTAATTATTACTAATCTCAGATGTCTTCTTCAAAACTTTTATGTGAGTACCTTCATACAGCACCCTAGTCTTTTTCATTTTTAGCACATTACATGAAACCAAGCTATTGTTGCCTAAATTCCATTTCTTGTAAACAGCCTCAAGTATCTGGAAGTCACATGTTTACCTACTCATGCATCCACAGTCACTTTTCAAGCAATGGACTATAAACTTTAGGGTGAAACAGGAAGTCTGATGATTTAATTTTAAGAAATTTCACATAGCCTTTCTTAGTATATTCCACCCTTTTTTTTCTCCACTTTAACCTATCTTCCTGTCTTTTGCTGAATACTGAGGAGTCAGAAAGACTTATTAAGACACACAGAGAAGAGTATTTTCGTCTACAATACATTCAACTTGTAACATAGTTTATTTTCAAGTCTTTCCTATTTATGAGTTTTCCTAAGTATACAAAGCAATTATCAGATTAGTCTGTATATACCAACCTCTGTTCCAATGCCAGGTTGAACACCAGAATATACAGTATCTGGAGGAGGACCCCCATATTTCCTCTGTCCTGTAGTTACATCCAAAGTGTAACCAGTCCGCTCTAGCAAAGCCTGAAAAAAAAAAAGACAAGTCAGACTACTTACAGGAGAGAGGGCAGTGGGTTAAAAGATACAGAACAAAAAAAGCATTCCAAGATAACCAATTCTTTATCTGCTCTTTGCCACATTTGATAAGATATATATGAAGAGATAAAACCTGCAAAATCCTGTTGTTTTGTGGGTTTAAAAAGCTATCATAAACAGCAACTCCTGTTTTATATTACAAGGTTGCTGGAAAGAACTTGTTTGTCTTTTCCCTTATTTTCCATTTTATATGTAGCACCCCAAGAAGTGCAGAACACCGGACAACTGCAACAATTCTTAAAAAGATATCAATGTTTTTATAGAGCTTAAATTTTGGCAACAGTGTGATCAGAAAGAACTGCATTTCCAACAACCCTTCTCTATAGAGACTGCATTTCCAACAACCCTCTCTATCATGCATACACTTCTTTAAAGCCAAGTGTGAATATACTTCTCCAGGTGGTAGTGATGCTTTTAAAGTTCATATTCAGGCTATGTACAAGTAATATATCAGCTAGTACAGAATAAATAGTATCTCTAAGTATTACCTTAATCTTTGCTTCATCTGGTCCCTTCGTTGATTCCTGTACTTTGCTGCCTTGTTTCTCTCTTTGCCTGTAGGTCTTCATAACTCCACATAAAAATGCACTTTTGTTCTGTAGATACAATTTACAAAATAATTCAATTGTGTGTATGACAAGCCCTGGGAATCCACTGAATCTTACACTCCATACCATGAAGTCACTACTTCAAGTCAATGCAATAAATCAAATGTGAAAAGAATCCTTCAGGAAAATACAGTAATTAATTGAACAAACTTGTCAGATTGAAAAAGTCAGCAGATTCCAAACAGCATTTAAACTTATTTTCTCAACTGCACGCATATTTTTATTATCTGGGAGCTCAAATACCTACACATTTGAGGCAATTTTTAACAAACTTGTTATTTGGGTTTGAAATATAATACAGCAACATCAGTGAATTTCTAAGTTACAACTCTGTCAGTAGTGCCAGAACACTATTTATACTTATGTGCTCACACTCCTGGGGCTCTCACCTTACCTGTACATGCGACAGGTCACTTTCTTTAAATTGCTGTAATACAGAGAGGGCTCCTTCTTCATTAAATTCCCTAAGAGCATCAATTGCTCTTTCATCAAGATCGACATAAGCTACCAACCCTAAAAGTTAAAGATAAAGAAGTTACAGATTTCTATTGAATTTCATACAAACTAAGAACTATGCAGTTTGCTTTTAAAGCAAAAAAGTTACATTCCATAGCAACAGAATTATACATTTAATTATATATTCCTACACAAGTATATGAAAGAATATGAGTACAATGAAAAAGTTAAATTAAAATGTATATACCTAAACACTAACTGACATGCAAGATTATATCCCATGTGTAACAGTTTTCTAGCATTCAGGAATGCAATCTGATGCATAAAAGCAGTATTACACACCAGGGTCTGAAACAATGAACTCTGGCTCACTTTTAATAATTTGAATTTTGTTTGTTTATCCCTCATTTTAAGTTCCACACTTCCTTCTCTTGAGTTGAGCTGCTCTAGAGTAAACTGAGAGGTGAACATTACAAATATCCTATTGTATGGGAAAAAGGAACTACCCAACTGATGATTAAATACCTAGGAAGCTCTACCCCGCAAAATATTAGGAAGCAAAAATTATTTGTTTACTCTTTCCTCCACCTTCAAAAAAGCAGGAGTCAGTGGACTTCATGTGTATCTTAAACAGTGTTTGGGGTTTTTTAAACTCGTTCTGTTGCTCTATGCAGTTCCAAGAGCCAGAATTCAAAAAGGTATTGTTTTGAGCCCTGCTATGTACCCAACAAAGCTAATGTTAATTTTACAGGTACAGACTCCCCCAAGAAATACTGGACCAGTTCTGAAGCATTTTCTTTTCAAGGATTTTTACAAGGTTTTGTTTTTTTCCTTTTGTAGTCCACTTGCATCAGTTGTGGAGTCAGACATATAGACTGAGATTTACACTTTTAAGGTCATACCTCCAAATTTAGGACAAATAGCAAAAACTCCACACACTCTGCAAGAGCTTGATCTCAAAAATACACAGATTATTTCACTGCTACTTGATTTGGAAAATGCACAGTAGTGCCAAGCCCAAGGACTACATTTCAGAAGTGATCCTGCATATTGGAAGGCACCTGTATCCTTCATAGAAAATTTCAGCAGATAAAAAAATAGCTAAATTCAACCCCAAATTTGGCTCAAGTGTCGAAAGTAGTTTGCTTCACTGACAAAACCCTCCACAATGCAAAGATCTTCAGTGGCATTAATGAAGTGTAAATAAATGTTTTCAGGTTACTCATGCAGTGGAATTATACTTGATAGTCAGGTTCTGGGCTGAAAAGCTTTTAAACTCCTTAAGAACTCCTCACAACACAACCTAACTGCAACACATGTTAGAACCCCACGAGTTCCTCTGCTCAAGTATTTATTTACACCTTGTCTCAGACCATCAAGTGCACATCATCATGACCCACAGTTGGAAAGTGCATCTCTATAGCCAATAAAAGCTGGTAAAGGCTTCAAGAAAGCTCACTGTGAATGACTTCCAAAAGACATCACCCACATGAGCCAGTTTCACACTGAAGATTGATAAGGTATTGGTTTTGAACTGCCTTCACTTGATCAATGAGATTTTAACTCTTTTCAACAAAAACTGTCATCTTGCCACCCAGGCATTCAAGATAAGCACACAGAGCAGTAATACTGCTTCTTGTAAATCTGTTCACAGAACACACTCTAAAAAGGAAAAGAAAGCCTCTGTCTATAAGATAAAATAGGGTGGTTATAAAAACAAAATAGGAAAACCTCTGTATGTAAAGAAACCTCTTTAGAAGTTGCAGAGACCACTTGCTACCAGCAAGGTATTACTCGAGTTGCTAGATAGCTTAGTCCTCAACTTTGTTAGTGTCAGGCTGAACATTTCAGTGTAATAACCAACATGGATTAAACTGTCCACTCAGAACTAGAGAGAACAAAAAAATCCACAGGCAGACTCAGTTCAAATGTAGTCCCAGGCAAGACAAGCTAGTTGCTTCCCTCACTAAGTCACCTATCCAGCCTTTGAGTGTTTTAGAATCACTGTGACAGTAGAAACGTAAAAGCAAAATGATGATTCAGACTGAAGAAAAAAAAATATGTACAGTTTAGTATGTGGAAACATACATCTTCATTTGACGTCTAAGAAACTAGTGCTCTGTGCCCTAAAGCACCTAAGATATCACATACAACTCCAAGGATGTGTCAAGTAATTAGTCAATGTCAAACCCAATTTGCCTTTAGGGAAATCAAAGTAGCAAAACATTCAGAGCTACACAGATCAAAAACAACGAATTTTTAAATCTTAATCTATAAAAATTTGAAAATGGTATGCCCTCACTTTCATAACCAATCAGAAACAAGAAATGCATATTATACCTGTCTGAAATATTTCATCAAGTCTCTCTGCCACCTTCTGTGGGAGGCCTGCCTCTATCAGTGTCTTGTAGTGTTCTGTGTGAGTTACACTGGAAGTATCCATTGGTTCTTCCTCTTCTTTTAACTGTACCGCATTACCATTCACCTGATTAGCCATTTTATTATGCTGCTGGAAAAAATTCAGGAGCTATATTACAATAAGCCAGAAATAACTAGTTTGTAGGACAATGCATGATTTATCTAAACTAATTTGTATACATGCTGCAAAATCACCTGTATCAAGTTTTATTTAATACTTTTTGGATGCAGCTGATCTAAGTTTCAAAAGAAAGTACAACCCTTAATACTGTGGAAAATGTACATGGAAGAATTTACATAACTTTTAAAAAATGTACTTCATGTACATAACAATGTCTAAACTCCATCTACTGATTGTCATTAACTGGTTACCATAGCAGCTAGAATGTATGGGGACACCAATAACATCCTTCAGCAAAGTCTCAGAAGATCTAGTGCTATTTCCATTTCCCATTCCGCTACTTTTAAAACAATCGTTTAAAATGTAGTGAACACATAACCCTGCAGAGTAGCTTAAGGTATAAAAATGTTAATACTTGTTTCTTGTTAATACTTATTTCCACTTGCTTGGCTTGTCGCCATGTCTTCCTTCAAACCCAACATGCTGCACAAGACTAGCCACACGCTTTCTCACGACGCTGTCAGAACTCAAGGACAGAAAGAGAAAAATTGCACTTTGATGGACATTGTCATTAATGTGAAGCTGCAATGCAACAGTTTCCATGCTTTCAGTTTCCCTCAAATAGGAGCTGCACAAATCACAGCTACTATTTCAACAGTATATACCTTATTGGTTTAAAAGGAAGGCATGACTGCAGCATCTTCAGTTCTTTATATTAATAAAAGTATTTGCTTTCAGTATTAACAAATTGGTTCCAAATACGTGCCCCGAAAAATGCACGACTATCTTCTCAGACAATTCCAGTGGGCTTTGCCCAATTCATTAAAGACTGTTTCAATTTCCCAATTAGCCAGCCAGCTGATATTCAGTGCTTTCAAATAAAAAGGCTGACAAGAGGCAATTCAACTACCCAGCAGAGAACATAAGGATGATCAGTTGTTAGGTTCAGAAATTAAAAAAGCCTCAGGCTTTAAATGATAGGGCAGAAGTTGATGAGCAGCAGCGAAATGATAACCAGGTAGACAATGCAGCATGGTTGGAGCAATGCAATTAAGTACTGGAATACAGTTATGAAGATGATTCACGAACACATTTTTTAAAAAATGCTGAGGCCTCAAGCTATTTACTACGCTGCAAAACAAGTCTCCAAGCATAAGCACACCTCTAACAGTCCCTTGAACACCCAACCCTTCCAGACTACAGCTCATGAACTGGCTGGAAGATATCCTATGAAGATTTGCAAGCTAGAGCAAGGGAAGGAAAAAACCAAATCATTTTTCTTCAGACAGTAATGATTTTACTAAAGCTGTCTTATCTTGAAGAGCAATTTTAGAGACAAGTAAAGCAGCCTCACACTGTTTCTGTCAGGTGCCACTTCTTTAAGCCATTAGTGTGGAAAAGAAAGAAAGTTTTCCATAGCTACATGGCATATATATACACACACATTCTGTTACTTGACGAAGAGAAATTACTTTCTAACCAACTCAGTTTACTTAATGCCTAATTACAGAAGAAAAACAAACGCTACCTGAAGTTACAATAATGCTTACCTATCCTTACAGGTATTAACTATCAAAACACTAACAAACATCAATTTTCTCTAGGTTATGAACATCACAGAAGGCAAAACTCAGCTACATGTCTGCTTGCTAGACAGCCTCGGCAAGATCTCAAATTTGAAACAGTGCAGGGCAGAGGGGGTTTAATTACACCAAAAATGCTTTGGGTACAGTAACATTCTCAACCCTTCTTCTCAAAAACTCACAAGCTAAGACACACAAAAAAGATAAAAAGAGGAGGGCATTTTTGTGTTCACCTTCCTACCGCCTTATAAAATCATTTAATTACACAAATATTGTCGTCTCTGTACACAGGAAAAAAACCCAAAACGAAACCACTATGAACTGAGAGGCTACAGCAACACATAAATACAGAAAATTTACTTGAAGCAATTACTAGTTACCTTCTGAACTACAAGGGCTTATGGTGACACTCAAGGACAGTTTTTTGTTAACCCAGAACAGCTTCCAAGCATCACATACCCAGAAGATCAACACTGTTTTCAGTGCTGCCTATAAGTGAACAGAAAGTTGACAAGCTATGCTGTGCCCAGGTAGAAACGCCTCCTCTCAAGTACAGTGATTTAAACTTCTGACAGGCAAGATGTGCAGCACGAAAAGATATCAGCCTTCACAACAACCATACACCAGTGTGGGGAGCAATATCTAACCCTAAGAATCAGATTACTACACAGCATCACAGCTCAAAGGCTTTTTAAAGTAGGATATTAGACAATTTAAATTCATACTCAGCTTTGTAATTCACTAGCTGTATTGTTTATTTTTGCTTAAGAATTAGTATCTTCATAAAGAACTAAAATCAAATGCAATGCAGGTTCAGTTGGTGTTCAAATTTTAGCTATTTCCTGTCACACAAACTTAATTTAAAAGGTTTTCCTAAAGAAACATACTGTAGAAAATTCTGAAGTGACACAGCTGCCAAAATATTCAGGTACCAAGAGCATCCAGAAGACATATATTTCTTCTCACAGATACAGCAATAGATCCCCTAATGGCTTGGCAAGCTTGCCCTGAAATCTGAGATTAAATTGACTTTTCTTCCACAATCACCAACAAGCAAAATTGCATCTCTTATAACACTGAATCTTCCCTGTGAGTTCAGCAGAGATATAAGGGTGAAAGTTATAGCTGAAAAAGACTGTTTAGCTCTCCCTCTAGGTAACATCAGTTAGTGGTAGCTACCAAGAAAAATATTTTTAACTGAATTTTATCTAGTAAGTAAAACACACAATGATTACTTTAACATTTTTATTCTCCTCTAAAAAACATTAAAAGCATGTTAAAGAGGAGTGCTATCTCTGTTTGCATGCGCAGTGTGTCCATGTGACTCAGCCTATGACAGACCAGGACATGCAGAGGAGCACCCACATAAACTCAGTTTTTCATCTGCATTAAATAAGATATTAAAATATCTAGAAAAGAGGGAGACTGGTTGACTCGGGTGAATTATAAGTACAGAATTATGTATAAGTACATGTGGGATATGTATTTGTTTTTAAAACATGCAGAAATTGATCAATTTAGAACAGTGTATACAAAACCATGCTTACCAAATGAGCAGAAGTAATAAACAGACATTGGGGACAATTTTACTTAGGCAAGGAGAATTCTCACTGGTGCCCAAGATGTCACCTACCCTCAGCACCTCCTAACTGCATACCAGGAAGGTTCTTGTTTCAAGTTTCACACTGTTGTTGCAAACAATGCTTTTCTGAAGACCGTAAATACTTCCATGATAAAAAGCATGGTTTTAGCTGTTCACTATTTTTCATCCAAAATTCCTGCATCTTGAGAGTAATTTACAAAGTAACTAGCCCCTTTATTAAGCTCTCATATGACAAGTAGGAAGTTAAAATTACAAGTGCTTCCAGCGTTTCATAATTCAAAGGGCTCAATTATTTTTCTGGAAAACAAAAAAATTAACAGAGATGTGGTCCTGACAGTTTATGGCATCTTGAAAACAGATACCTGATGACAGCCTTAATCTGACAATCACTGGTTAAACAGCCATGATGTTACTATTCCCTTTATCTTATACCATGCCTCTAACAGAGGTTGCCACCTACAGACTATCTAAGTATAACTCCATCCAATTAATTATAAATTCAGTTTAGTTAACTCAAAACATGCTTAGGAACAGCTTAATTGAGAAGGAACAGAAAATTTCTGGCAAAAGGACAATATCTAAAACAACCATGACGAACTTCACAAGGATTATACACCAATACTGGTTTTGCTGCTGAAAACTTAGTTTCATGCAGGAATGGAACTTGTTTAGCTCAGTGGCACAGGAAACCAACTAATGCATACAAAAAAACTCTGCACCAAAGTCATTCCACTTGCTCGTGTTGCTACTCCTTCTAGCCAATATATTATCTGTATAAAGCAGTTAAGTTAAACCATGTTAAAAATAATACTGAAGGAAGTTTGAGGGACATTCGTTTGGTTTTGTTGTTTCAATGGACCACAAGTAAACAAGTGCAGTCCCTGTAGTTATGCCTCACACTTCACAAAGGTTCTTGTCAAGCAAGGAAGATAAACATACAAATGGGGGTAAAATAAGTATTCACATTTAAAGACTGAACTGGGGTTTTATTAAAATCTCACTTGTTCAGAAACATTTCTGTACATGAAGGCATGTACAAAAGGGTGGGCCCTTTACTCTGTACATGAAGGCATTATAGCCATTTCTTTTGTACCTTAGCTCATTCAATCACAGAAAGCATATTTTAATAGCTTAATTATGATATGCTAAGTGTTTCTTAGCATGAATTACAAAAAACCTTATTCTGAAGTCATCACAGCCTGAAGGCCTTTACATAGTAGCCAGGATTCCTCACTACCTGTGAGCCAAAATGCAGCCAGCACCCTCACCTCTCCAGCTCAGCCTTGCTCACTCCACAGCCCCCTAGAAAAATCTGAGAACCTCCAGTATGATGCTAAGCGAGACCAGCACAGCCACAGAGAAACAAACTCTGCTTCAGTACCCACACAACTATGATTGCAAGATGACTTTAGCACAGCAGGTTAGCAACGTGCCCCTCAGTGACATTCAAAAACACTGACTGCACCAACAGCTCCTATGTTTTGCTAACCTAAACCATAAAATCTACCCATGCTCATTTCTCACTGGAGCTGGCTATTCATAGCTCATCTGGTTGTCTGGGTTGTACTAGACAACACTCCTGGTACTCCAGTTCCAAGCAATACTTAAAACAAAAATGAGCTCTGTTCTGAAGAATTTATCTTCAAAGAATTTTGTAGATGTCTAACAAAGCAGGGAGTATTGGGATTTTTGACTAAACTAGGAACTTGAGTGTTAGCAGGAGACTCGAGTATTATTTCAATGGTGTTCACCTAGACAGAAAATCTAAGAGGTAAGGACATGTAATGCTTGTGGGAAATACACTTTCAAGGATGCAAAATTATCAAGCAGACAGTGCTCGTTCGCAAACACTGTTTTGCATAGGTTACAAAAACCTTACACTGCAAGATGCAAAATTCGTTAGATTATTTTTACAAATAAAAATCAAAACCAAAAAACTGTGTTAAAGTGTAGTCTCAAAGAAAAAAAAAAACATCAATCAAAAACCCAAAGCACCAGCTTCATGAGCATTAATGTCCTTTGCAGCACGAGGTGCTGGCGGGATCCTTGAGAGCCATAAACATGGGAAAGGGAACCCAACACACTGTTTCAAAAAGAGTAGTCCAGCACAGCTTACGTACTTAAGTAGCATGTTCAAATACTGACAGGTAACAAGGCTGCTTAGACCGAGTAAATAAAATCTTACTTTTCAAGTATTTGCAATAATGATGCATTTTAGCAAAACTTCTCAAGATTTAGTAAACGCTTTTGACGAAAGTTAATTTAAGAAAAACAATGTCCTAACAACAGAACTTTGGATAGTTTCTCCTTTAAGTACTTGACAAGCGTTATTTCTGCAATGGAAGTAGGAAGAACAGACCCAAGCGCTGCGGGTGGGTGCAGCTGTCCCTCCCGGCTCTACCACATTATGCGCTACCTAAGATCTAAGGGCGCGCTGCGACAGCGACGCATTTGCTGCTGGGAGCGTTCTTCTGTGCCCGCGGGCAGAGCGGACCGGGCACCACCGCAAGCGCCGGGGCTGGTGCGGCTTTAACAGCCCGGAGGGACCGAGCAGGGACCCGACGCGACCCACAGCCCCGGGAGAGGCGCGTCCCGGCCGCCCGTCACATGCAACCCTGATCCGCACGCCTGGGCGGAGCAGGCCGCCCCCCACCCCCACCCGCCGGGCCCGCCCCCGGCCCCTCCCCGGCGCCGCTCCCGCGCCCGCGCCCGCTCGCCTTGCCCGCGGAGCAGCCCCGCGATGGCCCCCGCCCCCCTCCGCTCCGCCGCGCCAGCGCCCCGGGCCCGTCCCCGCCCGCGCCGGGCCTGCCCGCAGCCCGCGTTGCCCGTCCCCTCGCGGGGCCCACGCAGGAGGGCTCGGCGCGGCCACGGAGCGCCCCTGCCCCGCGGGGCGGCCCCGGCACTCACCGGAGCGGGGCCGGCGCGGCGCAGCTCGGGCCCAAGCAGCGACGGCAAATGGCGCGCGCTCCTCCTTCTCCTCATGGACGGCGGCGCGACCCCGGCAGCACGCGGGGTTTCCCGGAACTGTTTCCAGGGACCGCTGCCTCGCCCACTCAGGAGCCCGCGCTCCGGACGGGCAGCCGGCGGCGCCAATGAGGTGCGAGAGGCGGGACGCGCCATTCCTCCCGGCGGCCAATGAGAGGGAGGCGCCGTAACCAATCGCAGAGCGCCTTCCACCCGGCGCGCCGGTAGGGCCGGACCGGGGGCATTTAAAGGGGCAGCGCCGCCCGCGGCCCGAACAAAGGGAGCGCGCGGGGCTGCTCCGCTCGGCTCCGCCCCCGCGCCCGGGGCGGGGCCTGTGCTGAGGGGGTGAAGTCGGGTCCGGAGCTGCCCCGGGCCCTGCTCCCCGCGGTGCCCCCGGGACCCCGGCGCGGCCCTGCCTGCCCGTAGGGCCTTTCGTGCTCTCCGAGCCTCTCGCGAGCCCCCGAACCGGGTCTGGCCGCGTTGCCCTCCAGGCCCGAGGCAAGGAGGAGAAGCTATGCGGCTGCGGGAGCTGCCGGTCAGGCTCGTCTCAGAACACTGGCGTGCGGGGCTCTGCAGCTGCTAATCTGTAATTAATCGCTGATTAAGTCTTACTTGCCTGCTCACCAGATTTTCTTGATCAGGCTCTCGATGAGTGCAGACTGGACACAATAAATAGATAAGTCAGGAAGAAATCAGCCTGTTGTCACTGATGGTGTTATGCTGGCTTCACGTGCCTGTCGTGCTGTTGCATAACGTGAAAGTCAATGTGTGCTGGGTTGGGTTAGGCTGAGTCCCAGAGTGCTGTGTCAAACTAAGCCCAAAGAACGTGCATGTGTTCCTACTGTCATGTGAACTGTGCATCTGGAGTCTGGTAAACAAAAGTAGCAGTTCATGTGCTCTCAGAGAAGGTTCTTCCAGTACCTTCACCCCAAAATTATTCTCCTTAAGATGGCATGTACCTATGTGGTGAATCATGTATGTGTGATATCTCACTGCTGGTAATGTGGGAAAAAGTAATATGTGATGTCCAATGTTCCCAAACCCGAAGCTGGAGGCAAGGTTGTGCAGATACTGGAGGTGTTCAGTCTGTCTTGCTGAACCTGTCTGGTGGTAGACATGCTGCTTCTCTTGTAGGATTGGCACTGCCTCAGTGACTTCCTTCTTGAGATTTGGCAGCAGAACTAGCTCTTCAGTGCTGGATGTAGGGTCTGCTGTGGTGTAGAGATGGAAGCAGGGGCAATCATTCATTGCCTTGTCCATCCCAGTTCACTGCAGTGTTTTTCTCTGGGAGTTAAGAATGATATAATACAAATATTGAGAAGAATTGAGGGGGCTGAGCAGCTTTAGTGGTACTTGATAAATGGCCTGCAAAGCTCTTACATTTTTATAATATGGTATCCAGGAGTGAATTATGAAGTATAATGACATATCCTGTCAGCTGGCAACTGAACATGATGAGGCTAATGAGCAAAATGTATATTGAGGTATGTATGCTTCTGCAGTGTAATAAATTGAGAATAATTTCCAGAATATCTCTAGCAACTACCACTCTAGGTTCTGTGTGCTTTGCACTGCTTTGTTCTTTGGTCTCATGTTCCACACTACAGCCTCAGCCCAAAATGTTCTGAACTTCAGACACCTCTAGCCAGGAACAAGCTGTAGCCTGCAAGTGGGTCAGTTAGGGCCAGACAGCAAGCTGTGCCTGAGAGGAGGCCCTAGATGCTCTGAGATGGTGACATTTTAATTTTTACTAGACAGTCCCAGAATGAGACTACTTATAGCTCTCTGTGATTGGAGCTAAACAGGTACACGTGAGATCTGATTTAGTCCTGGGGCAAGGCAAATCAAAAATCATCTTGGAACCAAGAAGAGGGTTAATCTCAGCTGCTGAGAGCTGGGAGGGCAGGACAGTCCCACTGCCCCTGACCATGCAGAGTGAGAGCCTGCCTCTGGCAAGGAGGCTGCCTTGCTCTGCTCCTTCAGCACGTGTGAATCCTGCAGCAGGAAATTGAGCAAACTCTTGAAGGGACAGAGCAAAGAAGTGAAGGGATCCAGCTTTTACACAGCTCTATATATTTACTCTGATACCTGGTGACATTTTCCTATCTTCAGTGGCCAGAGGTTGCTGAGGCTCAGGGTGGTCCCATCAGTCTGTTGCTTCTCTTCCACACTGGGCTGAAATTCCTGTGTGTTCCACATCAGTAGCAAGATGACAGAGTTGAATCTGCTGTAATTTGTAGGTGAGCTGTTAACTTACATATGGAATATGACATTTCTTGATGCTCTAGACTTCTTATCCTGACCAATCATTAGTGCAGCATATTATGGATAATATGTTACAGATGTGCCTACCTCCAGCAAATATCTTGTTCTCTGGAGCTCTGTGTGCAGCTCTTACATGTTTGCTAACTCCCAGGCTTTCAAGGAGAGGTCTGTCTTAAAAATCTTCAAGCTTTATTTATCAGTAAGGATCTTTCTGAACACCCCCAGTGTGTTCCACCACCTCTACAGCAGGGAAATGCTCAGGAAAATTTCTGCCTGCAGAGGCCATGCTACTGTTATTACCCTGTGCACATGTGTTTATTTTGCCTCATACACTGCCAGTGTGTTTGATTTTTAGGAAAACACACACATGTGCTTTGTCTTTGTCTTGCCTCTTTCCCTTTATCTGCTCTGGAGTGGGGAGGTTGAGTGTGACAAAAAGGCCCAATGAGACCAGACTGGGCTTTCTGGGTGCCTTGCACCTAAACCAGCTTGCTACAGATCATGCATCTCACTTTCCTTTCTTTTCATTTTTTCCCCACCCCTGAGCCAAGGATTCTTGGCAATTTCCATCCTATTTGTGTAGGATGCAGCACAAACCGAGCAGCTTGGGAAATAGCTTCTGTTTGCTGCAGCAAAAATCACCAGCTCAGTTTTAGCTGAAAACAAATTGCACTTTTCCTGCTCCTGCAGTGGCCAAGCAGTGCTGGGCCGTGATCTTTAGATGCACAGGACGGACAGAGGATCTGGTGTTAAGAAGGAAAAGCATCTCATTGAGACATAAGGGCTGCTCCAAGAAGTGAAACTCTTAATGGAGCTGTGCTGCAGGTGGCTATGCGAAGTCAGAGTGTCGTGAACAGGGTCAGTCCAATCCTGAAAAACTAGCAAATAACCAAGATGCACCAGTTCTGGCAGAGAAGAATCCCTTCCTTTGTATAATCCTGTGCCTGTGGGACAAAGCAGGGGACTAGTCATGCCATCAGCCATTCTGGAGCAATTGAGGAAACCCAGAACAATTAGCCCCTCTATGGCCTGCTATCTGAGTTCAGCACTATCCTTGCAGCTTTACCAAACATCAGCTTTGGGTTTTGTTTGCTTTGAACCAGAATTGCCTGGAAGCACATGACACAAGTTTGTAGCTTTCCAAAACACTAAGCCACGTCTTCCAGGTTGCATGGGCTGAGGGGGAAAGGTGTCTAGACAACTTGTGACTTTTTAATTCCCCAGCAATCACTGGGTCCGAGGTATAATTTTGTTTTACTCCCCAGCTCTGGAATCCTGCAGCAAACAGTCTGTAGCTGGCATCTCTCCATCCATGGGCCCTGGAAGTGGTGACTGAACCCAGACAAACTGCTTGCTGCAAGTCATTTGAAAATGCTCATGTCATTTGCTGGTGGGCAAGAAAACTCTGTGGTGTAGCAAGATACTGACTTGCACACTGGAGCCCTGAGAGACTTCAGAGAGTTTGTAACACCTCTCTCTGTGGCACAGAGATCACAAAGGTCCAAATCAGTGCATTCCCAGTCTCATAGCAAATCCCCTCCCTTACAGGTGCTTGGGCAGAGGCTCTGTGGCTGAGCTTACATGGCATAGTTAGTACACCAAAATGCAGAATAAAACCCAGAGTTGTGAATTTAAACCCTTATCTGTTCCCTTCTGAATACAGAGTTGTCCTAATATTTATGTCAGCTCTCCACAGTCCACTGAAGCTGTTATGCCAATCTTCTCATTAGTGACTCTGCAGCTTTTGGGGAAGCCAACTCCAGCTGACAGATACAGTAGGAAAAACATTCTGAAAAAGGTAAAAAATTGGATTTTTAAATAGGTATAACCCAAACAGGTAATAGTATATTGCTTTTCATGACTCAGTTCATCTCACCAGGTTCAGAGAGATGGGGAAGGAACTCATATTTTGTTAATTAGCCCTGACTAAAAGGAGCAAAGCCCACAGTGAAGCTCTGTACGCAGCCTTGGCAGAACTTAGCACACCACCATCTCTCACAGACTGAGCACAGCCAGGCAAGGACACTCCATAGCCTCTCTTCCAAGGCCGATCACGTGGGTGACATCTTCACTGAAGAACAGTGTTTAAGGGCATCAGAGTGACATGGTGTCATTTATTTACTCTGCAGACAAAATGTACCACTACCTGCAATAGTCGCCAAGTGAGGGCAGCCCAAAGGGAGCAGCTGGCTGGGGATATATCAGGGAACACAGGAGAAACTGGGACACCTTCAGCCAGCCAGTCACACCCTTGTAAACCACTTTCAACATCAAAGGCATCATTTGCCTCCTGCACTTTCAGACAGAGCAGTTCCAGGCACAGACCCACCCAGTCCAACGTCGTTGCCACCCTTCCCTATCTGTAATGCAGGCAGCCTTTCACCAGTGCTGCACAGTAAGCCTGTTTGGGCAGATTTACAGACATGACTGTGCAGGTATAGAAGAAAAGACTTTTCTTACCTTCCTTTTGATACATAAAGTCCCCTTCTTGTCAGTACTTACTGCAGTAAAGCCACATTGTTTCAGGCCACTTACTGTGTATTTATTTTATGATGAGTTTCCTATGTTAAAATGTCAAAAGTGATTGAAACTGCATAAAATTAGTCTTAATCCATCCTTCTTTGGAAAGAGAGCTAAGGAACAGAGAAGCTGAGACAGTAAAAAAAAACCCCTAATCTACTGGGCAGTTAAAGTTGTCGTGGAAAAGAACATTCACATGGAAGTCAGGATCTCAGCTGTCTTGCTCCAAGAACTAGGATCACCACAAGTGGCACCAGCATAACTTGGAACATTATTTTTCTCTCTCAGTTTATGGCACTAAACACTAAGTGCAACAAGTGAACCTCATGTTTTTTGGTCATCTGCTAGTTCAGTGCAGATAAGACCCCTCTAGGCCACAAAGCCAGTTTACTTGAAACAAAATTACTTCTCTGTGAATGGATCGCTACACAGGTACCATTTTCCCCCAACTCTTCTTGCAGCTCTAACTTTTACATTATCCCACTAGGCACAAATAATAATTTCTTTTGTATAAATAAAAAAAAAAAAAGCTCAGTTCTGTACAGGCCTGCCTACTCGAGAGTGCAGCTTTACTTTGGAAGAAAATGAAGTTCAAAATTAGATAGTGAGGTTGGTTGTTTTTGTTTTCATTGAACAGTTACTGAGCAAGAAAGTGAGACTGAGTAGTTTATTTGATGTTGTTGCAGACCATAATTGTATGGATTTGGATTATGTAGACCAAGAAATACAGTCTTCACGCTGTTTTACACCATGATCAGTATTGGCCATGCACATTCAACAACAGCACCCAGCTTAATCTTTAAGCTGCTTGATCTTATGCTTATGGCGCTCGATTTCTTTCTGCAGACGCTCAATCTCTTTCTGGTGATGGTGGATCTCTTCCTCGTGGTGTTTCCGTAAGGCAGAGAGCTGCTCCCGCTCCTTTTCCCTGCAAGAGAGGACGGCAGCAAGTGTAGCCCCGCAGCCGAGCGGCGCGGGAGAGGCCGGCCGGGCCCTGCCCCGGGCTCGTGGGAGCGGCTCCACAGGCCCCGGCCCCGCTCACCTGAAGTACCGCTCCTCCTCGGCCGCCTGCTTCTTCCCGAACGCGCCGCCGGCCTCACGGATGGAACCGCCGCCGCCGCCGCCCTTCCCAGCGCCTTTACCCAGCTCGCCCAGCTGCGGGAGAGACGGCGGTGAGCGCGGAAGGACAGACGGACAGGCAGAGGGACAAAGCGACAGGCTGACAGACTGACGGACAGACTGACGAACGGAGGGACAAAGGGACAGACGGACGGGCAGAGGGGAGGACGGACAGACGGAGGGGAGAAGGGACACTCTCGGAACACGCACCTGGTCGGCGCCCGATCCCGAGCTCCAGCGCTGCTGCTGCATGAGCAGAGCCCCGCGCAGGCCGCCCCGCAGCACCGCCACGGCCGCCATAGCCGCCTGCCCTTGGAGCGCCGGACGAGCCTCCGGGCGCGCCGCGCCTGCGCAGCCGCGCCCCGCCCTCCTCCGCCCCAGGGCCCGGCGGCGCCGGGGGCGGGGCGGGCTCTGTGACGTCACAAGGCGGGGCCCCGGGCCCGCGCGCTCCCTTAATCCGGCCGCGCGCCGTGGTCACGTGTCGTGACGGCGCGGTCACGTGTCGGTGGCGATGGCGGCGGCGGGGCCCGGCGCGGGCGCGGCCGAGGACGCGTTCCTGACCTTCTATAACGAGGTACCGCCCGGGCCCCCGCCCGCCCGCCGCCCCGGGACCTGCGCGCCGTGCGGAGCCGGGCTGTGGCGGGATCGGGGGCCGCCGGCGGGCGGGACGGGCGGAGCCGCTCTCGGCGCTGGACAGGGGGTGGGCGATTGACGGGTGCCGGCGGGTTGGTGCTCGGTCCGGCCCTCCCACAGCCCTGGTGGTGGCTGGGGCCGGGACCCCGCGTTCGGCCCTCGTTCCGCTCGGCTGAGCCCGGGGGCAGCCGTGCGCTCGCGGTCCCTGCGCGCGTGGCCCCGCCGTGCTCCGGCTCGGCCTTGCTGTGGGCAAACTGTCACCGGGGAGCGGCGTGGGCCCCGCTCCGTCTGCCGGGCCCCTCGCTGTGGGCACAGCCCGAACGTGTTCCCTGAGCTGCCCGCTCAAAGGCCGTGCCACTTCGGTGGATGCATGTTTCTTTAAATAAAGGTGAACATTAAATGTAAATACATGGTTTGGTTCGACGTAGTGCTGTGAAGGATAAAAAGTGAACTAAATAATCTGTGGTCAGAGGAAAGTGGGCTTGTGTATTTGCATCAGTATCACCTAGTGTGTTCAAAGGGCTGCACTGCCAACAATGGGTTAAAAGTAATAATGCCGTGGTTTCCAAGGAATCACAGTGACAGAACTGCTGGAGGTGCATGGGGAGGAGGAAAGCACAGCTGTAGAGCAGGCCATAAAAGAAACAGACAGAACTATTCTGCAGTATTTTTTATAGTTAAAATCTGATGTTGAAAATACTGTTGGGCTGTAGGAAAGGCTAAAAAGTATGTGCTGGTAGTGCCTGAGAAAATAACTACAGGCTTGAGGTAAGCAAGGGGCATTATGAATTGTAGTACAGGAGAAGGATGACTGGTATTCCAGCAGCGTGGAATAAAGAGATAAGGGTGTTGTGATGGTCAGTTGATACAAGGTCTGTCTTGTTCTTCAGGTAAAGCAAATTGAAAAACGAGATTCTGTTTTAACATCAAAAAACCAAATTGACCGGCTGACCAGACCTGGATCTTCATATTTCAACTTGAACCCTTTTGAGGTTAGTTTGAACATTCTATCCTCCATTCTGAATTGGTGTATGAGCTTCCTGAGTATTTATTCCAGTAAAAGACAACATAAGGAAACAAAAAAGTTCTCTCGGTACAGATTGCTGTGCAGAAGGTTTGCAGAGGACAGCAGGATGGTGTATATGTGCTCGCTGTCTTTCTCAGTGTTTGATGGCAGCACAGACTGTATATTGTCACATTTCCCTCATACAACAGCACTGGAAAATTTGACTAGGTACTTTCTGAACAGAAAGGTAGTAGTTGGAGGTGGCAGCTTGGCAGGTTCTGGTCGCAGCTCTTTTAATTCAGCATTTCTAGTTGTGTGTTTTATTTTGGGTGTTCATCCTACTGAACTGCTTGTTGGCAATTGACAGAGACAGGGCTCCATTGCTGGCATGCAAGAGGCCAGTTTATTGATTCCAGAGCTCAGTTTATATACTCTTAGAGCTTCAGGTAAAATTTTCCACTGCCAAGCAATAATCACATTATTAATATTTCTTAGGCATACTGCTTAACCATAGTCTTACAGGTGTAGTCATATATGACTTCCCTAAAACAAAGTACCACATTCCTTTTCACTTCCTCCCTTACATTTCTATTTTACGTTTCCATAAACATAAATAGTTCCCATAGGTTTCTGGCCTACCAGGACCAGGATGTCCACATCTGTCATCTCCACAGGACTCCCTGTTCCACTGCCCAGCTGCTCCCCATAACTTCTGTAGTGGATAGAGTAAGAACAGGTCTCTCAGTGGCCACACCAGTGAGTAGTCTCTGAGGAACCATTGGATAATGGATAATCCCTTTGCACTTTATAGTGTTTGATTCCTTTTGAAGTCAGTTATAAAGTCTTATTAAGTAGGAAAGCCTGAGGAAGGCAGTAAATAAACAATAATACATAATAATAAGTAAATAAACAATATGGTATTCATCTGGATTTAGCTTTCCCTGGGTGTATTCCTTCCTGGTGTCATCTTCACTGCCTTTTTCAAGCCTCAGGTGCTTTTTGTAGTCTCAATACAGGGTTGGTCAGCCAGGTGAGTCAGCAGATTCATTTAGATAATGTTCAGTTTTGTGTAGGTCTTAGTACTTGACTTAAAGAGTAAATTCAGAAAGCTGTTTCAGAGTAGACTGTAGCTTTCCTTTGGGAGAGTGTTTGGGTTTTTTTTTTTACAGATTCTTTGAGTCAGACCAGCACACATCCACTCTCTTGTTGCTTAAATTTTATTTTCAGTAAATTAATTCACAAAAGTGTTCCTAAACTCTGCCACATCTGTAAAGATCAATAAACAAGTGATGTCACTCATGGAAACCAAACAGTAAAACTTTACTGTCTTCTTTCAAAATGATAAAATAAGTAAATTCTTATAAAGTAGTATGTTTCCTGTCCAGTGTTCTGAGTGACCTGACATTGTCCTCAAACCACCATATGCTTTTGTTTCTGTCAGACTGAGCATTGCTACAGGACTGGTTGAAGGTTCAGACCAATTTACAGATCTTAGCTGTCTACACAAGACTTGAATATAGAAAGGACACTGGCATAGCCAGAGAAATCTAGCATTGCTAAAAGTAGCGTCACAAATGTCAAAAATATTGTGAAATATTTCTTTTTTACTAGGTAAAAATTCATGGCGTTGTGGGGCAAGCTTTCTGGTGTGTGTCTGTGTGCCAGTGAACCAAGTGTTACAGAATCATAGGATGTGCTGGGTTGAAAGGCACCCATCAGCATCTTTGGGTCCAACTCCTGGCCCTGCCCAGACCCCCCAACAATCCCAGCCTGGGCATCCCTGGAGCGCTGTCCTAAGGCTCCTGGAGCTCTGGCAGCCTCGGGGCCGTACCCATGCCCTGGGGAACCTGGGCAGAGCTCTGGGGGAAGAACAACATAATGTTTTCCTGATATCTTAACTTCAACCTCCCCTGACTCAGTTTCATGCAGTTTCCTCATGTCCTGTCACTTGTCATGAGAGTGAAGAGATCAGTACCTGCCCCTGAGCTGGCCCTTGGAAGGATGTTTGAGTGTAATGAGTTCTCCCCTCAGCCTCCTCTTCTTCAGGCTGAGCAAACCAAGTGACTTCAGCCACTCATCATGAGAGTGTTAGACCTTGCTGACAGGAACCTGAAACATGGAGAGTAGCATCAAACTTGCTCTGCTTTCATGGACTCTTTTAGGTGCTGCAGATGGATCCTGAAGCCACAGATGAAGAGATAAAGAAAAGATTCCGACAGGTATTCAGCTTTTACACTGAAATACATGGAAGGGAAGTAGAAGTGCTGTGGAGATTGTGCAGCTGGGTGTGGGCACAAGAAAAATGGTAGTAAAGCTGTATCTGGGTAGAGGGGTGTCTATTTTTGGCAGATATGCATAGAACAATGCTTGTTTCAACAAGAGGAGAGCTGCAGCAGCATCCCTGGTCCAAGCATGATAGGCTGCTTTGCCTGTGCCATGTGTGATGGGGCTATTGCAAGCTAATATAGCCATATTTAATGTGCCTCTTGAGCTTGAGTTCAAAAGGAAGACCAAAAGGGATTTTTGCAAATATTTGAATTTGGATCTAGGTTTTCTCTGAGGTTTGTTTAAGAGTTCCTGTGGTCATTTTTAGTGGCTTGGTTACCTGGAAAAGAGGCAGCGCTGCTTACTGGCAGGTCTGCAACACAGGAAGCATCACCCCAGCCTCCCTCTGCTGACAGACCTGCAGGAAAAGTTTTGAGTTTAATCAGTGCATACAGCAAAGAAACAGTATTTGGAGGGCTGCAGCCTCCACCTGAATAAAGGTGTGAGTGTCTTTAGATAGGAAGGTGCTGGGTGGCAGAGAAACAGGATGTGGGCTGTACATGTATGTATGGCACATACATACTCCTGTATGTGAGAAGTGGGAGGATTACTTTTTGGTCTGTTGCTGACTTCTCTCTTCTGCAAGACATTAGAGTGTGACATTCTCAGCTTTGGGCTGGTAAAACACTACAGGGAGATGTTTTGAATTCATAATGAATTCAATGAAATGAAAAATGTGCATGGAATTGTGCTTTGAAAAAATCAAACACCTAAGTGCAGAATGTGGAACAGCCAACAAAGGGGAGAGAAGGCACTGGCTGAAGTAAATCTGTTCAGGACTGAAAGCAAACCTTTTCCTGGGAGCTACAAACTGACAGCTGTAGAGTTCCAAAAGTAGTTATTTTGTATACTTCAGCACTAAAGCAGTTTCAGCTGCTGCTCTTTACAGCAATGGCAAAAATAAAAGGTCTATATATTAAAAAAAAAAAAAGAAGCCATATGGGAAAGTTTGAAATAACTTTCTGAAAGTGGAATGTGGAAGGTGTGGTTTCCAGCCAAGTTAAAGTTCCCTTCAGGATGGTAGTGATCCATGGCCTGTCTGCCATGTAGAATACAGGCTGGAGTTTTCTTAACTTTCAGTAAAGTAGCCTAAGGAAAAATGACCACTCTTAGATAGTTTTGGACAGCCTTGGGGATGCTGGAGAACGTCTTTAGAGACTTTGGTTGAGGATGACCTTTTTATGTTTGTTTCTTGTCAAGACCAAAGATACAAATCTTCAATGACCAAGGGGTTTATATCAGCTCAGGCACTGCAGCTGAGGGTGTTAAATTGTTCCTCTCATCACAAGCTGCAGCTTTTCTTGGACAGCCTGTTTGTTACAGGGATTGTTTGTTCTATCAGCTTGTATTGGCACATGCTTCTGCGTGTTGTCAGCTGGTTTGTTCATGTACAAAGGAATGTGATCTCTTTGGATTCTTTCTGTCTGAAATACTCTTAATCTTTTACCATGATCTTGATAGCAAGATCCTTTTTCTTCCAGCTGTCAATATTGGTGCACCCAGACAAAAACCAAGATGATGCAGATAGAGCCCAGAAGGCGTTTGAAGGTAATCCTCTTTCTCTGGGCTGCTCTGGGTTAGTAGTTGTAGCTTTTCTGGTGCTGGTTTAAAAATCCATTAGGGTGGAGGGGACAGAAGAGTTGTTTCAGAGGTGCTTTGGCTGGGACAAAAGCTGCTGTGGTAGCAGCAGCTGTGTGAGGTGGTGGCATTTCAGCAGGGGGCACTAGGTGGCAACAATGGCATTGTCATGTCACAGCAGGGACAGATGTCTTCACGGGGTTTTGGGATTGTTCAAGAAAATCTGTTTAATCTGTGCATTAGATTTTTTTCATAGACCATATGGCAGAAATAGTGTGTTGGTTTTAGGTGAGTGCTTTGCATCACAGTAAGGTGTTCATGCCCATAACTACAGCTGGTAGGACTGATGGTTAGCCCTGCTCCCTCCAGAAGGTATCAGGCAGTTCTTGCCATTCCTGTACCCCAAAACTCATTCAGCTAATCATGTTATCACTTTCCTAGATGTATTTAATAATTTAAAAATCAACCAAACCAGACTGCCTCCACAAATTCTAGAAGCCAGATTAGTAATGCCAACAAGTAGCAGTCTTGTGATGCCTTGTGAACATGACTACTAGTGTTATTAATATTGATGCTTTTTGTTAGCTGTAGATAAAGCTTACAAGCTGCTGCTAGATCAGGAGCAAAAGAAGAGAGCCTTGGATGTGATACAGGCAGGAAAAGAATATGTGGAGCACACTGTGAGTATTCTATTGGAACATCCAGAGTTGGGGTGAGTTGTAATCAATTGTTCATATTTTGCTTTTTTCTCTACACTTACTTCATGTTTAGGTCACTAAACTGAGTAAACCTCATAGTGGCACTGTGCAGGTGGGCTCCAAGCTCTTCACAGCAGAAACAAGGCTGCTGTGTCCAGGACTGCTGTTGAGCTCAGTGCAAGATAATTCAGTGAAATTCAGTACTTGAAATAATCAGGTCAGACCACGTGATCTGACCTAAATATTTTTTTCCAAGTCTGTGAATGAAGGATGCAGTTCAGATATGTGTAGGAGGAAGAGAATAGGTGGTGACAGCAGGAGACTGGAAAGTTTGGGGGATATTGACCTATAAGATAAGAAAAGGAGTTTGGATTGCATTGGCCAAGAACTTAGAGTGATGTGGGCGGATTAAAACACAGAGAGCTTGAGGAAACAGATGATATGGGAGAACTCAGATGCTCTTAACACAAGGAACACATGATGTTCTGTTTGTTGTTAGTCACTTGAATGTCATGAAGCACAATAAACTCCCTGCTGGTTTGGATGCTGTATATTGAATAAGAATATATCTTTCAAGAAATGAAAAGGGATTATGTTGTAGGAATAATATCCAACACAGTGTTGTTAATTACTACAGTTCATGTGATAGTTATCCTGTATGTGTTTGTCTGGGCCTAGGAGGGTTTGGTGTAAAACAAACATCAATCAAGAACAGAGTTCTTGCTATACATTGGAATAGGAATGCAGAACCACTTGGATACAATTATGTAAGCCCTACAAAATTTTTAAGGCTCTTATTTTTGTTCGTAATCTTTAGGTGAAAGAAAAAAAGAAGCAGCTGAAGAAGGATGGAAAACCTCCCACTGTAGAGGAGGATGATCCTGAAGTTGTAAGTCATACTATGTTTAGAGAAACTGGAGAGTACAAAATGTGTTTTGAGGAATTAAGATTCAAAGCCAGTACAGAACTATTTGACTTGTTAATGTTGTAACCCTTACATTTACAGAAGAACAAATTCTGCTTAGGCACTGTAGAGTATCATGTGCCAGGTGATACCTGTGTACTGTGGAAAATAGCTCCACTGTAGTGTAAAGAGTGAATATATTGTGAGGTTATACAGACCAAAATAATTCCCTGTTCTTTTCTCAAAGCAAGCCTTCATTGCTTGTGCATTTTTTTTTTTTTTTAATTGCATTTCTCGTTGTCTTCTGACTGCTGGAACTGTGGCATTCCTGCTGCTGGCAGAGACATGTAGCACTCAGTGCATTGTGGCTAAAATGAGCTTGTGGCTTTTTAATGAGAGAGTTTTGTCTGTTTCATTCATGTAGCACTGAGGGACAGAAACCACTTGTATTAAAAAGGGCATGGCATAGCTTAGTTCTTTTTACCTGGGCTCTAGTCTGGAGAAGTCCAGCATATGAGAAGCTGTAACAATGATAAGTGATAACCAAACAATGACTTCATTAGTCATAGTGCCCTTTTTTTTCCTCTGGAAAGTGATTTCTTCCTGTTGATATCACCACAGTAACCCCATAACCATCCTATTTTTCATTTTTCAGAAGTCTGTTGCTCTTCTTTAGTAATGAAGATTGGTTTAAGCATACTGATTTCCTACTGGGAAGCCAATGCTAGATTTTTACAACACATTTTACAAGAAGATCTGCTGAAAAATTACTCTCTAAATCAGTGACCACTTTGCCTTTTTTTGTAAAATGTAACAATGCAAGATTTAACCCAAGAATAAAGGGTTTGAAGTAAACAGTTCTGTTTAGACACAGCTTCATGAATAAAAATTATAGTGAGACTAATATGAGATTAATATGGAGTTGTTTCCTGGTGCCAGGGCCAGAATTTAATCAGCAGTGGTTTATACCTTTCTTTGTGCTGCTGCTGTTGTCAGGGCAGGATAGGGGTTATGTGGGCATACCCATGGTTTGCTTTCTTCGTTAGCTTCTTACATTTGTATGTAAAGCAGACTTATTTTAAGACTGGCTTTGTGTTTTGCAGTTCAAACAAGCTGTATACAAACAGACAATGAAGCTCTTTGCTGAACTGGAAATTAAGAGGAAAGAAAGAGAAGCAAAAGAAATGCATGAAAGGTATAAATGACGTTCCATTTGTGCAATTCAGGCTCTTCTTCCCCCTCATGCTTCCTCAAGATAAGGGATCAGAGAGTCATAGAATAGTCTGAATTGAAGTGAACCTCTGGAGATCATCTGGTCTGACCTGCTGAAAGCAGGGCCTTGGATTAGATTAACAGGGGTCCTGTCAAACTGATTTCCAATAATGTGGATTCCACCACTTCTCTGGGTAGCCCATGGGTTGTAGAGCCCTATGCTTGAGAGAAGCACAAAGGAAATTTTCCCCCCTGTGTTGAAGATGCCAATATATTTTATATTATTGCATTCTCTTATGTGCACACATGGAGGCCAGCCACAACAGTGAAATGGTGACACAATTCTGCATGCTACTACCTTGTGAAGGATTGATTTTTAATTTCATTTAAGTGCCAGAAATACCCTGTGGCATGTGTGATCCTGACCTATTTAAGGTGTTTTGATCACATGCTGCCTGAGTGCTCACTGTGAATACACTTCCTGCAGCAGGGTTGTGTGCTGGTCAGTGAGGGGGGACATGGCTCTAGGACATTGCTTTTGATTACAGGTGAAAAGCAGGGGATTAAAAATTGACTTTGTACTTTGCATGCTGAAGTGGTTATTAACTTCTCAGAACGTGTACCCTCAACAGTTTTAGAGACTTACCACTAGAGTGATGTCCAGCTTCTTGGATGAAGAAGTCCAGCTTGTTTTGCTGAGCAAGAGAAACCAATTCCTTAATTGTATGCTTGCTGTCAGTAGGGCCAAACCATCTTCTCTGCTCACTGCTCTTCCAAATTCAAAACCAAATTCTGTTTGCTGTGCTACCTTAGGTGTGCATATTTATGTCTTCTGTAATCTGCCAAAAAATTGGAAGAGCTTTCCAAGATGTTTTGAAGGTATTGCCTTGCTTTTTAAAGTAGATGCTTGTGGGCTCATAACTTTTGTGGTTTCCCTTGCAGGAAGCGGCAGAGGGAAGAAGAAATTGAAGCACAAGAGAAAGCTAAACGAGAACGAGAATGGCAGAAGAACTTCGAGGTATTCAGAAATTTAACTTACAGAATGGGCCTCAGCAATTCTTGTCCATGTTGCAGGGAATGCCCCTAGAGAGATGAGAGACCTTTTGCATGCCAGTCTGTAAGATAATTTAATAGATCTGCACCAGCCTGGGGTGTGTTCATGTGTGTGGAGAAGAGCCCATCAATAGGGCTTTGGTATCATCTATGCAGAAACAGGTCTGGTAGATTGAGCTATACTATTTTTCATCTCTGTCAGCAGTTCATTCTTGTCTTTAGTTCTAAAATAGAATTGCTGCTTAGCCCAGGTCACTGGTGACCACTAAAACTTAATCAGGGAAGTGTGTGTGTGGGCTCTTGGTGGTACCTTCCAGTCTGGTTGCCCCAGCATCCAGATCCCTGCTGAGCCCTCTCCCATCCTGCCATGGGAAAGGGGGCAGGGCAGCAGAGAGCTGCTGTGGCCAGAGCCCATCTGCAGCACTGGTATTGCAGCTGTGAAATCTTCAGCGTGTAGAGATCATAGGTTGGCTTTGTGGGGAGATTTGGGGGTTTAGGGGGAGTTTTTTGTGGGTTTTGTGGTTTGGTTTCTGTTTTGGTTCTTTTCTCAGAAGAGGTTTCTGCTGCTCAGCAGGTAGGGCAGGGAGAGAAGTGTACCAGGAGCCTTTTTTACTCATTGTGTCAATGGGATGAGACTTTGAGCAAGAAGCATGAGAGAAGGCAGCAATACATTTCCCTTCTCTGTTCTCCCTGCCTCCAATCTGCAGCACCAGGAGAGTGAGGAGTTGAGACAGAGAAAGGACATGGCACGTTCTGGTCTGACAGATTAGGAACATCCATTTGAGAGGTTTCTTGTTTCCTTTGAGGATTCCATAGAGAGTAAGGACTGCTCAACCCAATCTGGTGGTTTCTGAAACAAGAATCCAGCACAGTGCTTATACTGGTGTGTGTAAGCTCACACTTCCAATGCACTGTGTTGCTCTGGCTCTTCCCACTCTGTGTCCTGGCTGTCAGGGGCTGCATGCTGGATAAGGGGAAATTGCTACTGATCTCCTGAAATTGGTATGTACTGCCTGTGCTTTGGCTCTTGCACTTGTTAACTCTCCACTTCCTCCCTGTTGTTCCCAGGAAAGTCGGGATGGTCGTGTAGACAGCTGGAGAAATTTCCAGGCAAATACAAAGGGGAAGAAAGAAAAGAAAAACAGGACCTTCCTGAGACCTCCCAAAGTAAAAATGGAGCAGCGTGAATGATCCTGGAAGCACTGCCCAAGTGCAGCTCCTCAGTCCCTTCTCTGCTTTTAAGGACTCATTGGCACCTAGAGTAAGATTTGCTTTTTAGTAGACTGTTTGTTTCCAGTACAATTAATTATCAGTCGAAGTATTTTTTGTACTCTGTCTGTTTGAAATAGGGCCAGAGAATGACCCCGGCCAGGGCCCCGCTACACGTAGAACACTTGGCTTAGGAGAGTCCCCGCCATTCCTGCTGTCCCGTGTGTCTGCTGCCCTGTAACTCGGTGTTTTGTACTTCACAGAGACTGTGCTGTTTCACCACTTCTGTTTCTAGTTTGAGAGCTGAACAAAATATTGGAAACGCATCCAAACCCTTTCAGGTACCATCTTTCTCAGCAAGTTCAGCTTGGGAAAGATCTGGACTGACTCTGGGAATATGCTTCCAGCACTGTGTAGTGCAGCTGGCCTGCAGTTGAGTCTTGCAGCTCCTCACTGCATTGAGTGGTGCTTGGAAGGAACCTGCCCCCAAGATCTGATTTCCAAACTAAAATCCCAGCTCTCAGGCTTAGACTTCTGTTAATCTCAGACCAGCTGGTCACTTCCTATAAGGAAAATAACTTCTCTTGATTAATAGTTAAGCTGCAATGGTCTGTATGTAAAATAAATTTTTACCCAAATTACCAGGGTTTTTTTTTCTTGGAATTATTAAAAAATGCAATAGCAAGAGTGTGAATGGAGTGCTGTCACTGAGATGCTGCTGCTCTTCAGCATGAACCTGTGCTCTCTGCCTTTCCAGTTCTCCACATCCTTTTTAAGCTGCCCAAGGTGTTCCAAGTGTCACCAGCCTGATGCAGAGGGGGCATTAACTGTCTTCATTCCCTGGCTGTGCTCCTGGCAGAGCCTGACTGCCTTAATTCACAACCTGGTTGGCAACCTTCTCTGCTGGGAAAGGGCATAATTAAACTGGTGTAGCTTGGTTGTTCTGTTGGGATGTTTGCTGCAGCTCTGCAGTTGGGTGCCTGGGGAGCTCCAGGGCATGCAGCCAGCCAGTTCCTTCTGGCAGCAGTGCTTTGTGCATCTGTGGGTTGTGACTGTCTTGCCCTTCAGGACTGTGTGTGAAGCTTAAAAGCTTCACACTTCCTTTCCTGCTCAAATAAGAGCCAATTCTTACCAACAAGGAAACCCCAACAACATTTCCTTGTTAAACAACCCATGATGTGTAAAGGGAGCAGACAGAAATACATGTGATTTCTTGTTATGAGTGACTCAGGTGGATGTTGTGCTGATGACCTGAGCAATGTCAGTGCCACAGAATATGTTGGGGGAGCTCCTATGTGGAATCTGGGCAGAGCAGTGCCAGTGGCAGCTGGAAGGAGTGGGACCCCATGTGCCCAATCACCCTTTCTTCTCAGGCTGAAGGAGCACAAGGATCAAGGGGGGCTTATAGTGCTGCAGAAAGGGTACAGGAATGAGCTGCCCCTGCCTGAAGCATTTTCTGGCTGATGTTTTCTGGTTTGGGAATTCCCACAGCAGAGCAGTTGCCTTCCTGGCACTTTGCCCAATGAATCCCCACCTATTGTGGAAGCCTTGGAACAAGTACTCCCTGTGCTGCCTCCTGGCCCCGGGATCTGGAAGGAAATGAGGAGCCCAGAGGACAGATCTGGTGAGGGTACTGGCCCCCTTTGCTGAGCTGGGACCACTTCTGCAGCCCTGGCCCAACCAGGGAATGCCCTTTGACCTGGAGCTGCTCCAGGGCTGGGCTGCCCCACCTCTGGCCTGTGAGGCACCAGGTGCCACAGGAGTGTGACAAGCCCCTCACCACCAATGGAGCCTCAACCACTGTGTCCCTTCTACTGCCTGCCCGAGGAAGGACCACAGGAATTGGTGTCAAGCTCCAGAGTGCAGCCAGGGCACGGCTGAGCATGTCACAAGTGCCAAGAGGGAAGTGAGTCACTCACCTGGGAGCCAGCACGCCGCCCTCCTTCCTGTCAGAGCCTCTTCCCAGACAGGAGCACACGCACAGCTCGGCCCTGCTGGTGTCTCCACTTGCAGCACAGACCTGGTGGGCTGGGGTCTGTGACTGAGCTGGAGCAGGTGCTCTATGAACCCAAGGTAAGATGCTCCTTTCCCTTCTGCTTGCTCTCCCAGGCCTCCCTCCCCAAGCTTCACAAGCTCCTTCTGTGTCTGGGTAACTCAGGACATGGGCTGGCTCAGCATCCCCCATGGATCTCTGAGCTGTGGCATCTCAGACAGGGCCAAGGGCTTCCAAGACATCTTCATCCTCCCAGCATGGGTGTGGGAAGACACTCCGTGTTCCCAAAGCCCAGCAAGCAGGGATGAGATGATGAGGTGACACCATGAGTCAGGCAGGGTGCCTTGGGGCTGTGGGGTGGGGGATTGCTCTCAGCCAGGTCTCTGAGTGACAATGACCCTGGCTTCACTTGGATGCTGTGAAGCAAGGTGAGGAGCCCTGCCTGGACCTTACTCCTGTGAGGAAGAGGAGGCAGCGCTTTGAGCCTCTCAAGGAGGGCAGGGCCCTCATCCCACTGGGCTGGGGATGGGGCAGATGGGGCAGAAGGCCAGCAGCTGTGGCAGGAGGTGTCTCACTGCACCAGGAGCAGCAGGAGCACTGTCCCAGCTGTGGCAGCTCAGGCAGGACATGGCTTTTGCCTCCAGCAGAGCTGTGACAGCCTGGGGCTGTGACACACAAATCCTGACACAGTGGCCCATGAACTCACCCCTCTGCCCAGTGCAGCAGGGCTGGGCTTGGGAACCACAAACAGCCCAGGCTGCCCTGCTCCCCACCTCACCACTGCTGCTGAGGCTGTCCAGCTACCAGCAGGGACATTCTCTGCCAGGCTGGGCAATCCCTGTGGCACAGCCAGCAGCAGAAGCCATGCCCTGCCTTGACAGCTCTCAGAGGGTACCCAAGGAGTGCTGCTGCCACTGTCCCAGGAGTGGTTTCTGGCCCATGGGTTGGTGTGTTTTCCTGCTGAGCAAGCCCAGCTCTGGGGCACATTCCTGCAGGGTTGGTAACGAGGTGGGGACAGGCTGTGCTCAGCTCTGAAGTGCTCGTGATGGGGGAAGTTGAGTTTATTTATTTAGTATTTCTTTCTTGCAACAAGTAAAAGAAAATTTTGTGGAGTGTTACATGAGTAGTAGGAACTCACAGACAGTAACTCTCAGCACCAGCTGAGCATGTGCTGTGTCTCCAAAAGAATTTCATGGTTTTACAAAGACCCATCCTGGTACTCATGAATGTGTCCTGGTGTCTGGAACCAGCCAAGCTCATCTGTGTGCCAGTGACTGGTGCTGTCACAAGCTGCATGTTGGTATTTCATCTTGTCCTTGTTTGTTGCCTGTGTCACTGACAGGGCAGTCACAGGCCCATCAGCTGAAATGCTGCTCCTCCATTTGCATTCCTTGGAGAGCTCTTCTCTTCCAACACAGGGTAGCTTGCTCTTGGGAAGAAATGTCTGGATATTTGCATATAAAACCAAGAGTTTCTGATGCCTCAAAAATTTACATGTGGTTATCCAAAGCGAGTACATTGCTAACGGGCTCTGTCTAAGAAGGAAATGACCACAAGGACATGTGCCAGAGGCAGGTGGGGCTTGCAGGAGGCACTGGGCATCTGCCATGGCAGCATGTGCTGCCACGAGAATGCTGCTGGGCACCACACCCATGGGGAACAGCCACTGCCCTCCAGTCAGCCTGTGTGGGGTTTTCCCCAGAGAGTGGAATTTGGAACAGCTGCTGTGGGATCCAGCACGTACAACAACCTGAAGGACTATCAGTGCTCCTTAACAGCATCTATGGGAATCAGAGTAAGAGAAGTTTATTTATTTTTTATTAGGTTGCAAGTTGGCCTGATGAAAGTAAAGGCATATTCAAGATTGATTTTTTTTTTCCTAACTCAGCCCTGCATAGCGGTCAGAGCTGTCAGTTGGTGTGTGCATTCCCTGGGCGGGAAGAGCAGGAGTGTCAAACACAGGGCAGTCAGACTGCCAGGAGTGCTGAACGAGCCCAGCCTTCACTGGAAAAATGCACCTTAATATTGGAGTCAGTTACATGCTCAGAGATCAGCAGCAGGGCCAGGAGAGCAGGGAAAGGGGGTCCCCAGGTGGGAAGGGAATAAAAGGGAGGAGCTGTCTGTGGGCACTCTATGGGAACAAAGGGTTCTGCTGGTGCAGAATGGCCATGCTGCAGGGCTGAGCAGAGGAAGGATGAAGACTTCTGAAGGTTCCTCCCCAGCCCAAAACCCCCTGGGCTTTCATTTCCTCTAAGGGCTGGGTTGTGGCAGGACAGTGAGCCAAGATTTGTCAAGTCTTGCTACATCCCCTTCGAGCACACCCGTTGCCTCTGACATTGCTGGCTGCTCTCCCCAGAGACTTGGGCTGGCTGTCAGCCAACCTGTGTAGGAGGCTCTTGTTCGGTTTTAAGTTTAAACCCCCAGGAGCAGCCTAAAGGGCAGAGCTGGGGCTCTGTCTCATCAAGGAAGGGTCAGGTTCCATCATCCTTACAGCAGCTGATGGGAAGGGGGAAAGGAGGGAGGATGTCTGGTGGCAGAGGGAAGGAGATGGCTGCAGCTTCCATCCCAGCACAGCTCTGGAGTATCACTGCAGGAGCCTCAGCTCCTCACACCCTCATGTGGCCTGACAGACAGAGCTTGGTTGTCCCTTGCTCCACATGCCAGCCCCCCATGCAGCCCACCCTGCCAAGGCTTCCATCCCATGTGGTGCCATTGCTACAGGGCTCCCTCACATTGCAGGGGTTCCACTCTGCTCAGGGGGCTTCCAAATACCTTGGCCACCCTGTGCTGTGGTGCCAGTTGTGGTGTCCATGGTCTTCTGGTTGTCTTGTAGCTCTCTCTGAGCGGGGTTCAAAGCAGCAGGACAGGGATTGTCCTGCAGTTTGCAGAGCACTTGCACATCTCCAGCCTGGCTGGAGCTCACCGAGGGATCCTGGGGGCCCAAAACCTTGGGGCTCCTGGGGCCAGGTGACCCAAAAGCCAGCACAGAGTAGCACTGCTGCTGTCCACCTTGGCCCCTCTGTCAGTGCCCCATCTCCCTCACTAATGAGGAGATTGCCATATCCCAGCTTGGAGCCAGGGCTCACCAGCCCAACAGCAAAAGTGACTTGAAAGTGTCCCAGTGTCTGTGCCAGCTCCTTGCTCTTGGAGAAGTTTGGCTGGTGTCCTCGGTGGTGAGGCCCAGGGCACACAACCCTCAGCCTGTCCCTGTGGCTCGCACGACATGAAGCTGTGCCATGGGGGTCTCTGGTGTCCCCAGAGCATGGACATGGCCAGGACCTTCTATGGAATATTTGCTGTTGGGGACATTTCCTGAGAAGAGCCAGGAGAGCTTTTCCCAGCCTTCCCAGAGGAGCTCCAGTGCAGACTGGCCTCTTCTGCTGCTGCTTGGGCCCCTGTCATTGCTCAGCAGGCTTGGACACCCCTTTGTCCTGGTGATGGACCCTGTGGCTCCGTTCTGGTGTGTTTCACAGCCACCCCAAACACTAGACTCAGGCTCAGGTTCCTGCAGGTGTGTCAGGTGAGAGGTGTTTGCTCTAAGCTCACATCTGTGAGCTGTGTGCAGGTGTAAGAGCAGAGGAAGGCATGGAGGGAAGGTTAATCATCACCATGGGAGCCACAGCTTGGAATTTAAGGTTTGGCTGGGACATGTGAGCAGCTTTGCTTGTCAGAGGTGTCTCTGAGCACCCCATCATCAGCACTACCATGCTGAGTGAGCTTCAGGCTGCCACAGGTAACAGTGGCCATAATGTGATGGTGTAAGGGACAGGCAACCATCTGCCCTGCTGTGGTGTCTCTGCTGAGTATCCCTGAGATAAATAAAGGGACATTTGGGATGGTGGAATCCCTGAATTAGTTCCAACACAATTGTGAAGGAGACTGCTAGGAAATGAGTCTGTCCATATATGAGTTTCCTGTCTCTTCCTTTCTTGGAAGTCATTAAGTGAAAGCTCTTCAGCCATTCATCTGTTTGGGAGGAAGATGTCCAAAAAGTTCTCTAACCCCAAATCTAACTGGGGATACAGAGTGGATTCCTATTCTGCCTTCTGAGGAAAATCCCAATTTTGCCCTCTTTCAGGATCATCAGAAGCAGAGATATTCTGAGGAAAAAGCCTTAAGGACTTTCCAGACCTTTGCTGTGGCTAATTGTCTTTCCTCTAAAGCTTATTTTATTTCTCATTTCCTTTAGCTGATGTCACACATTTCCTCTCCTCTAGTGACTCTGCAATCATGCTACAGTTGCTCCCATTCTGGTGCCCTGTTCTTGAGAGCTGCCAGTGTGGAGGCTGTCCAGCCCCAGGGCAGAGAAAATAACACCTGGGAGACAACCAAGCATCCTCAGTGAAACCCCCACTGCTACTAAGGCTGAAGATGGACATATTGTGCTGAATTTTTTCAACTCTGGTAAGCAGAAAATACACTTTATTAGTACTATTCCTCTTGAAATATACTCTTGCTGATGGCAGAGCTTGCTTGCATCTGTAAGCCAGTAAATCCTGACTGGGAGGGCACATGACAGAGTCTATAGACTGAGAGCAGGATCAGCAGGTGCCTTGACCATGCTGGTGACTTCCACCTTCAGCCCTGCACCCAGTGCAGCTGATGGTACAAACCACCTGGCATTACTGGCTGGGGGACTGTGGACAAGGCAGGGGCTTGGGCTGGATGTCCCAGGGGGTTTGGCCAGGCAGCACAGGCTGCTGCAGCAGGGAACAGGATCCACAGCCACCCGTACCCTGCCCGTGGTGCCTGCTCACCTTTCTGCTGGCACAGGCAGCATGAACAGGCTTCAGGGAAAGGGGCACTGCCTCAGCAGGACAGGCTGAGGAGAGCCCCTGCAGAGTGCCCCAGAGCTCAGGGCATTCACAAGTGTAGGGAGACATCAGCCTGGGTTCCTCAGGGAATTGGGCATTGGGTGAATTCTGTGGGGAATGGTGCTATGTTCCTTCTAGCTATGCTCAGCAGAACATCTCACTTGGCTCATGAGAAGGAAAGGACACCTCTCTTGTGATTCCCTGCAGGACCCTGGCACTGGCACAGCAGAGCCTCCTCCAAAGATAGGTGAGCTGTACCAGGTGGTGCTGGGGCCAGGAGATGGCACTGCCATCTCCCACCTTTGCCAGAGATTTCAGCAGACTGGAAGCAGTCACAGAGCATGTTCTTACACCCACCTCTCCATTTCCAGAGCATAGCCCTGTGGCTCAAGCCCACCTTCTGTGCAGGACTCTGCCGTGGAGGGGACGTGCATGTTCACTTTCCCTTCCACCCCATCTGCTAAATCTGGCAGCTGGTGTGCACTCTGCGGACAGTAAAGTTCACCAGAGCTCCTGGGCAAAGGTTGGTGGCCACCATGCCATTGTGCAGAACCAGAAATGGAGGTGTGGGTGGACCTGGTGCCCTGGGGCACCATCTGAAGGGACTTTGTGAATAAGAGCTGTGCCCATGTGTTGGGTGTAAGCATTTCTCCTCATAAATCCTGCTAGAGAGATGCATTACCCGTTTCTGGGTTTTTTCCTGCCACTCTTGGTATACTTAGGTCTCTTGCTACAGGAATAGACCACCTTTAATAATAAAGGCAAAGATCCCAGCCTTAAGCACCAGAAATATTTGCTAGTATTGCAGATAGTCACAGCAGTGTGAGTTAATGATACAAATCTGGAAAAAAAAAGTTCTCTAATGATTTCAGGTAATTAGGAGTTCTTGGGTTTGTATTCCCTATTCTAACGTCAGACTAGTGTATCAAACATTACAGTCCCTGTGATGAAGCCCACCACCTGAATGATCTACTGCCCTTGGGAGATCAGGGGGCTCTCAGAAGGGTGGCAGAGGTCAAGGTGAATGAGGAGGAGGAGTACAGGTGTCACCTGGGGCCAGCTCCAGCACTGCCATGGCTGCGTGTCCATTCTGCACAGACCGTGGCTGGAGGATTGAGCTTCAGGACTCTTGGAACTCAGCACTGCCCAGCATGCAGTTGCCTGGGAAGCTCCAAATCTTGTAATTGTCATGTCCTTAGGGGACCTGAGAGGGGTGGGGAAGGACAGGATCCTCAGTAAGATCACTGCTGCCTTCCTCTCCTAACGACTGGAGAGCAGTACCGAGAGTTGCAATTCAGTGGAAAAAGGGAGAGCAAGCTCCAGCTCCAGCTGACTTCCCCATTTGCAGAGGAAAATTGCAAATGTGCAAATGTGTAAATGAGGAACAACAGCACAAGGGCACCCAGGGTGGGACTCAGCCCACAGAGGATGGGATGGGGGTTCCTGGCACTGCCTGCTGCTGAGGAGGATCCAGAACGTTTCGAGGCAGGAGGGCACCTACTCAAGAGCAGCAAGTGAGGAAAGTGATCCTGTCCCTCTGCTCAGCCCAGGTGAGGCCACATCTGGAGTGTTGTGTCCACTTCTGGGCTCCTCTATAATTAAACCCCTCAAGAAAGCCATGGAGCTCTTAGAGTGGTCCTGTAGAGGTTGCAGAGATGATGAAGGGACAGGAGCATCTCTCTGATGAGGAAAGGCTGAGGGAGCTGGGGCTGCTCAGCCTTGAGAAGAGACATCTGGGAGGGGACCTGTCTGTCTGTGTCTGCATGGAGGGGTCAGGGGGACAGGGCCAGACTCTTTTCAGTGGTGTCCAGCAGCAGGATGTGGACACCAGGTGCTGAAAACACAGGAAGTCCCATCTGAAGATGAGAAAAACTTCTCAGCTGTGAGGGTGACAAAGCCCTGGAACAGGCTGCCCAGAGAGGCTGTGGAGTCTCCTTCCCTGGCGTTATTCCAACTCTGCCTGGATGCCATCCTGCACAACCTGCTTGGGGTAATTTGCTTTAGCAGGGGCTGGGCCAGGTGATCTCCCAAGATCTTTTCCAAACCCAGCTCTTCTGGGATTCTGTAAGACATTTTTTACCACATATCGTTTCACATCTGGAATTCTTTAAAATAAGTATAAAGAAGTTTAAAAGTATCAGGAGCTATGTTGGGAAGTAGGGGCATGAGAGAGGTGGCAGGGGAAGAAAGGAGAACCAGATGCAGGGAAGGATGAGTCATAGAAAACACTCCTGATTCTAGCAGAAGATTAGGAAGCTTGAGACAGGACAGAGTAACAGATTATTTTTATCTAAGAACTTTCCTGCAGAAAAGTATTTTAAGATTAGAGATGAGTGATCTGAGACCTCACTGCAGCAAACAATGCTGGATGAAGACACAGAGGTTTTTACACTGTGGAAATGGGATCAGAGAGAACCAAGGAGACAGGGCAGGTGTCTGGCTGGAACCAAGGCATCAGCAGAACTCCTGTGGTCATAGACAACTGATAATGAAAAGTGAGGTTTGGCTTAGCAATGGTGCCAAACCAATCAGCTTAATTTCTGCTGTCTATTTTTAGGTAAGAAGAAAAGCTGCAGCTGGAAACTGCTTCAGACGTGCCCACTCAACTCCACGATGTCTGGAAAGGGCAAAGGAGGTGCAGAAGGCATTGCTGATTCCTACATTTCATGCCACATAGACTCTGAGTTTCGCTACAACCTCTTCACTGTTTTCTACAGCATTATTTTCATTCTGGGCTTTGTTGCCAACTGCTATGTTCTCTGGATTTTCAGTCGTATTTACCCCACCAAGAAACTCAATGAAATCAAGATATTCATGGTGAACCTGACAGTGGCTGACTTGCTGTTCTTAGTTACAATGCCAATGTGGATTGTTTACTACCACCACCATGGAGACTGGATCATGCCTGGGTTCCTCTGTAATGTGGCTGGCTGTTTATTTTTTGTTAACACCTACTCTTCTGTTGCCTTTCTGATGGTCATCACATACAACCGTTACCAAGCTGTGACTAATCCCATTAAAGCTGCTCAGCTGACCACCCAGAGAAGAGGTATCTACCTATCAGCAGCTATCTGGATCCTAATAGTGGGCAGTGCTTTGTATTACCTTTTTGACAATAATACAAATCAGGAGGAGGTCGGCTCCAGGAATTTCACGCGGTGCTTTGAGCGCTATGACTCCTCGAGTGGTGTTTCAGCTGTTCTCGCCATTCATGTCATCATCTGCATCCTCTTCTATATCATTTTCCTTTTAATACTAGGTTGGAACATTGTCATTATCAGGACCCTGTTCTCCAAGTCGACGCATCCACGGAAGAGCGCTCACGTCAAGCAAAGGGCCCTCTGGATGGTGTGCACGGTGCTGGCTGTGTTCATCATAAGCTTTGTGCCCCATCACATCGTGCACCTGCCCTGGACTCTGACTGTTCTGGAGCAGTGGAAGAAGGAAAACTGTGAGCTGCGCCAACAGCTCAACGATGCTCACCAAGTGACTTTGTGCCTCTTGAGTACAAACTGTGTGTTGGACCCAATCATCTACTGCTTCCTCACCAAGAAGTTCCAGAAGCATGTTTCAGAAAACCTGAAAAGCATGAGAGGGAGTCGCAAATGCTCCAGGCAAACAACAGACACGATGATTGAGGGCACCATTCACCAAGAGGATGCCATTAGGATCTCTTAGGATACTGTTCTGATTGCATATGGAGAGGTGTGAATTATTCACTCATCTTTTCTCAAGAAGAGGCACCAAGGCACACAACAGAGGACCCGGGTTTTATATTTTCTTTTTCCCATAAGGCAGAAGAATGGATGCTCATTTCTTCTGTCACATGCAACGGGCAGAACTGGAACCTGCAGTAATGTGGCAGCAAAGCTCCTTCTGTCCGGGCTGGTGTTCTCATGGACACTGAGAACAGCTTTAACATGACAGAAGTGTGTCACTGAGCCCCTGCAGTGAGCAGCTAGAAGCTGAGTGTACCAAAATTACCCATTGTGTCAGTCCAGATAGCACCATCCCTGCTCCTCTGCCTGCCCAGCTCTTGGAGTGGCTCCAGTATCAGAGCTGGAAGGGACTTCTAAAAGACCTGGAAAAACAGATTGAGCTCTGAGTTTCATCAGGTGCCTCTTCTAAGCAGCTTACATGGTCCTGTGAAGAGAGTCTGAGCTGACAAAGCTCTTGAGTGGCTGTAAGGGATGGAGCCCACTGAATTCCTCAACTGCTGTCAAAGAGAGCACCTCCCATCCCTTCATCCCTTCTTAGCCACTCACATGGTCTGCTGGGATCCAAACTTGATGGATATCTGGGAGTAGCTATTGGGAATCTTTGCTTCCAGATCTTGAGCCAGTAAAGTAGGGAAGGAAAGGAAGGGAAATCGGCAGTGTCTCAGCACACCTCCCCTGCTCCCTCCACCAGATCAGCATTAAGGCCAAAGGGCACCATGGTCTGCCCTGGCCCGCTGTGTGAGTAGAACTGGCCAGGCAGTGGCCTCATGCACTCAGTTTAGTAATTTCTGACTGACTGTGTGTGTCTGCAGACACCCAGTCTTGCTCAGGAGGCTCCAGATAACAGAGGGCTACTACCAGCATGGGCATTATGATAAGGGGAAAAAAAGCATTAAATGCTTCTGTATCTTTGTACTTATTTATTTAAATTAGGGTTATAGGCATTACATTATTCCTTCCTCCAGCCTTTCCAGTTCTACTGCAAATAGTCGAAGCTGACTAGTTCTTGATCTACAGCACATGAAGTGTTAGGTCAGGACAATTGACAAATAATTCACACATTCTAACAGCACTGGAGGCCCCTCACCCAGGGCCGGATGCAGTCCACTGGGGCGCAGGGCAAAGTGGTTTTCCATGGCTGTTGAGTTCTGTTACCAGTCATGAGACACTTGGGGTTCCTTTTCTGACCCAAATTGCTCAATCTAGCACAGGAAATTGGGCAGGGCAGGGAACTTACTTGTTTTCACAACAGTTGTTGGTTCCCTAAAAGACCTAGTCTGTTGATGACAGGAAGAGTGTATCTAACCTGTGACACCAATTATTCATGTGCAGGACAGCAGCCTTCCCACCCTTGCCTGAGAATGGGAAAGATAAGCTCAAGTCTTTCCAAAGACAGGATCAATATTTGTACTGCTTTGCCTGTACCCAGTGGAGACACAGGTCATTCAGATGTATCCTCTGGAGCCCCTCAGGCAGCTTTTGTCCTTATTTGTGCCAGCGAGGAAATGAACTGAGATGTTTATTTTTCTAAGGCCATTGCACTCCCGGCCCAGTGCCAGGGGAAGGAGTCTGATCACAATAAAAATGCATCTCCCTCCTAGTCCTGGGCTCTGCTCCAGTAATGGTGACCCACAACAAACACTTACCAGTACCTCATGCTCCTCAGACATGTTCAAAGATGCACCCTGAATCTGCAGAGCCACAGCACACAGGAAGGGAGCAACTTCTGTAATTTAAAAGCCTAAATGTGGCTCACTGGAGGAACCTGCCTCTGTTTCTGCATTGTTATGTGGGCACATTCTGGATGAGTTCTTACAGCTGGCAGAGGGGGGGACCTGCTTTCCCCCCTCGGCTCCCAGCAACAGTGGAGCTCTCATTTCACAGACCCTAAAGTCCTGATAGATGGAGTTTGGCAGCTCTTGGAGGAAATGGATTTTTACATGGAAAGCTGGCAGATGCATGATCTGCTGATTCTTAGAAAGCTTGCAGGAGTTTACAGTTTAGCTCTTTACCATGGGTACATAAAAAGCTTTATTCCACAGGAAGCACTGTGGGCTCAGGGAACAAACATAAACTTCCATGTGAGGAAAAGGATAAGCAGAGGGAGAAGCCCCAAGGCCACTTCAGGAGGTGTTGTGCTAATTAGTCAGTAAAAATGCATTTCTAAAAACCAGGCTACTTCTGTTCCTGGAAATACTTTCTTGTTCTTACCACAATGTTGCATTACTCTGCTTTACCTTGCAATGAAATGGATCCTCAAAAGCTCTTTTAAATAAAGTGTGTTCTCCAAGTGTTTTGCCCTTTAACTTTTCCCACCTTCTCATCTTTCTGTATTTATACTTGAGGGAAAGCCTTGGTACCAAACCGAAACAGCTTCAATGTGTCTTTTTTTTTTAACCATCATATGAACTCTTGGGAGGGGTGAAATTAAAGGCTCAGCAATGTTCTACCTGCTAAAAAGGGAAGGGGAAGAAATAATTTCAGATAGGAACCAACTTCTGAAAAATCTGCTAGAGCTCTCCAAAACCCAACCAGACAAAACCCCCTGAACTCTCTGACCTGCATATGGGAAATTTATATAGACCAATTGTGTGGCTGTGATGTGACAAACCATTTTAATGTACTGGATTTGCAGGGCCAGGCTGCGGTAGTGGAGGAGGCAGGGAGGGTGGGAGTGGGGAGGGCTGCAGGGGTGGTTTCTGTAGGAAGCTGTCAGAAGCTTTCCCTGTGTCCAAGGAAGCCAAAGCCATTCGGCTCCAGGGCAGACCCGAGCCCATCAGCGATGGTGGCAGCACCTTCGGGATAACACAATAAAAAAGGAAAAACAGTTATTGCATAGGAGCAATTCACAGCCAAAGAAAAGAGGAATGAGAATATGTGAGAAACAGCCCTGCAGAGCCCAGCGTCGGTGGGGAAGGAGGGCAGGACCTGCTCCAGGTGCTGGGGCTGAGATTCCCCTGCAGCCCATGGTGAGGCAGACCATGGTGGGGCAGCTGTGCCCCTGCAGCTCATGGAGGGCAGGGGGTGCAGAGATGCCCCTGTAGGAGCCCAGGACGGAGCAGGGGGATGCCCGAGAAGCTGTGACGGCGTGGGAAGCCCGTGCTGGCGCAGGGTCCTGGCAGGACCGGCGGACCCGTGGAGAGAGAAGCCCACGCTGGAGAAGGTTTGCTGGCAGGACTTGTGACCCCATGGGGGACCCGCGGTGGAGCTGCCTGTTCCTGGAAGACTGACCCCATGGGAAATACCCCATGCTGGAGCGCGGAAAATCCCGATGAGTGCATCCCTTGAGGGAAGGAGAGAGCGTGCGATCCCCTATTCCCCCCACCGCAATGCTGGGGGGAGGAGGGAGAGAATCGGGAATACAGCGACTCCGGCAACCCCGGAGGGGTGGGGGTTAAGATGTGGGTTTATGTCTCATTACCCTATTCTGATCTCTCTCGCAATAAGTTAAACGTATTCTCTCGCAATAAATTAAACGTATCCCCCCAGCCGGATCATGCCTGCCATACCGGTGCTGGGTAGAGATCACTCCTGCCCTGCTCTCGCCCCACCAGCCTTTCGTTCTGTTTTCTCTCCCCAGCCCGGCTGAGGAGGGCGGCGATGGAGCAGCTTTGGCGGCACCCAGCCGGGCTGGCCGGGTCCCGCTCGATTTAAATACCCCTTGGGACAGTGAGCGGAGGGGCGGCCCTGGGAACGCCACACCGCCCGGCCCCGCGGCGGCTGCCCCGGGAACGCCGCACTGCCAAAGGCGAGGCGGCGGCTCCCTCACGGCACGGGCCCGGCACGGGCCCTCAGCCCCGCAGCGGCGGTCCCGGGAACGCCACACTGCCCAGCCCCGCCGCGGCAGCTCCCTCACAGGACGGGCCCGGCCCGGGCCCTCAGCCTCGCAGCGGCGGCCCCGGGAACGCCACACTGCCCAGCCCGGGCCCTTAGCCCCGCGGCGGCGGCTCCCTCACGGCACGGACCCGGTACGGACCCAGCCCGGGCCGAGCCCTCAGCCCCGCGGCCCCGCCCCGGGCCGGGCGGGCAGTGACGCCACTGCCGGCGCCGCGCTCTGTTCCGGCGGGGAGCGCGGGCGCCGCTGCCATGTCCGCTGCGGGCCCTGGGCCCGGCTCCGGAGCCGCCTCTCGGTAAGAACCTGCTCGGGCCCTGCGCACGGAGCACCCCCGCAGCCCCCGGTACTGTTCACACACTTGGGCTGAGACTGGCGGGCCGGGGCTACGAGGCCGCGGGCGGCGAGGCCGACGCGTGTGCTCAGCGTGTGCTCCTGCCCCTGCCTCGGCCGGAGCGCGGGCCCGAGCGGCCGCGGCAGGACCGGTGGCGCGGGGCCGGACCCTGTCTCCCACCGCCGAGCCCGGCGGGGTGTACCCGGCTGTCCCGGCTTCTTCGCCGCTGCTGGTGCGCGGAAGAGCTGGGAGAGGGGCAGGGGGGCACTGCCCGGCTCCCTGGGCTCGCCCAGGCAGTGAGGAGCGGTCAGAGGGAGCCTGGATTCAGAGCCGGGCCCACGACATGGCCAGGGCTCGGTAGACGGCCGCGGGAGGGACCGCAGGCTGTGCGGGCTTCCCCAGTGCACAGCTCAGCACACCTGCATCGCTCTTGGGTGCGTTTAGCTGCTTATGCTGGAGCTTGTGCGTCTAATAGGATGTTTGGACTGGGCTTGAGCCTCACAAGCGAGTTTAGATCCCGATCAGCTCTGCTGGATGTTCCTGGTTCTGGGAATGCTGTGCAGAGTTGCTGGAGCTTTATGTACAGCCAGCTGCAGCACAGAATGCCTTGTTAGTTTGGTTGCTGTGCTGCATGGTGTGGCTGAATGGTTCCCAGACTAGAGCTAGCCCTTGCTGTAGCCGTTCTGATGGAGTATCTAACAAAGAGTCATGGTGAAGTCATTGCTTTCAGAATGGAGCTAGCTCTGCTTCTCTGATCACTTAATCTGAAATGTAGTAACCTCCAACTGATAATTAACAGTCAACATACTGATTAAGATAATGATAATCATGAAAGTCTTATCTGCCACTTTTTTGGTTTCCTTTAGTTTTGTCTGTTGTGGATTATCTTGAAGTCCGGAAGCTGAATAAGGTATGTTTAGTGGAGAATCACAATTCATGTGCCTCAAGTCAGTGATTTCATAATAAGTTACTTTTAAAAATGCATGAACATAGCGGCTTTCTCAGCCTGCAAACCTACAGGCTTGTTGGGCTGAACCTACTGTGTTTGAGGGATTTTCCTTGTCACTTCATGGTGCCATCCCTCTTGTGGAGTTCTGCTATTCAGCTTTTGCCACACAAGCAGTGATCTGCTGGTACATTCTCCCTGCTCTGTTTGAAACGTTGCTGAGCTTGAGATCCTCCAGTTTCCAAGCTGCTGCAATTCCTGCAGTGTTTGCCTGCAGCTGTTGTATCTCCCTCAGCCTCAGCAGCAGTTATGGCACCTGGGAACTGTGTATTGTTGGGTCGTGCAACACATCTGATAGAAAAATTGTTGCTTTTGAAATAATTTGTTTAGAAAACTGTCATGGATGTATGCAACAGCTGTAGGAGTTCTCAAGTAATTGGTGGCTTTGGAAGTATTTGTAACTTCTCAAAACTTTGCCCCAGAAATGTCCAGATATTGAATGAATTTTGAGTTGAGTATGTCAGAGGACACTATAAATGGGTTTCCATGTGTTGTATGAATGAGTTGGAGCCCCTCTGCAGTAGATTAATGTACCATTTCCTAACTTCTGTGTACCAAAAGGTGGTTATAGATGGCTAAACATAAAAATAGATTAAATATACTGAAATACTTTAATTGAACTAAAAGTCAGGCAAGTAGTGTGTTCTTGTGTGCAAGCCGTGCTATACCGAGGTAGTGAAGGCATAAAGCAGATAATATGTCATTGGAACATGAATAGCTCCAAGCCTGTACTCTCAGTTAGCAGAAGTAGGGTTATTTTTTCCTCTTTTGGAAAGTCTCTGCTCTTTTTCCCTGAAATCTGCTATTAGAACACGGATGTTTTATCAAACTTTTACTGGGTCTGCAAAACCCTGTGATTGGGAAAGGAACTGCTAGGATGTAGAGGTGTGGAAGCTTTTGTACCTCAAATGGAATTGTGTCAGGACTTAACAACTGGTATTTTATATATGTTCTTGCTCTAAGCAGTGCCTACAGACCACTCATCTCCAGACAGTGTCTTCTTACAGGAACTTGGGAGTGGTTTTGTCCCCTGTACCATGACCAGTGGCATTCACTGGTTGGTTATACATTGAGGAAGGTCTTTTTCAGCTTTTTCTTGCTTTGTCTTACCCTTAATTTATTTTCTTTATTTCATCCTAATTTGTCTAGAATTTTTTCCTTTATTTGGTTAAAGGGCTGCAAACCAGCATCTCTTCAGCAGTATTCTCTGGTGGCCCCTCTCTCACAGTGATTCTGGGATAATTTGTGCAGATGCCATGACTGGAGGCACTCCAGTACCCGAGGGAGTAACTTCAAATTCTTTCTTTCTTTCTTTTTTTTTCTTTCTTTCTTCTTGCAACTGCCTCCAGAGCCTTAGTGAAGGTGATGTTGCAAGGGCTTGGATCTCCTGATGCCTTACCCAACATGTTTAGGAGAGTGCTGTGCACAGCAGGGCATAGCAGCCTCTTCAGGGTATGGTGTCACTGATTCACACCAATCACTGCCCTGTCTCTTCCAGGTTCTCACCCATCAGTCCTATAACTGAACAAGCTAACTAGAAAACAATTGCCTTGTATTTGAAAAATAATATAATATTGTGATGGAGCTGACTGGTGACTCTTTCCGTCTCTTAAATTGACTTTTATTTGGGGTTAAGGGTATGTCTAGCCTAATTTCAAGTTCAGTTCTGCAGCAGATTGGGTGAGTTAACACTTGACCAGAACATTATTCTCACATCTTAGGAGCTTCCTGCTGTGTCTTGAAATGTTTGTTGGTTGTGTTTGAATACTGACAGTACTGTTTCTCAGAGAGTCACCAGCTAGAACTTCACATAAAGCATGTAGCAGCTTTAAACCTTGGGTGATGGTTCCTATTTCTATACAGAATGCACTGGTATGTGTAATTCCATTACACATGGAATTTTACAAGCCAGTCTCATACCAGTGTCTTTTCTGTGATACTTTTTTTGCCTGGTTCTTTTTGAGAGAGCTTAAGAAATCCTTCCTTAAATATTACTGGCTTAAGATGATCAGGGTAGAAAAATTAATATTCAGGAGAAGGTGACTATTAGTTAGTCAGAACAGAAAAGAATGTAGTAGCATTTTCAAAACCACATGGAGGTGTTTTGGGTAGAAAAACAGTGGTACTGGTTTTTTGCACTTCAGATTTCCTCATGCTGCTGTTTTGGTAAAGGCATAGTTGTTTTTATCTACCTGTTGGGGAAAATACTGTCACAGAAAGCAATGCTAGATTGGACTTTGAAGTTTCACGTGCAAGTCTGGTCCTATTTGCAGGATAGATCTGCTGCTTTGTTCCCTACCTTTATAATAGCTCTTGAAATTTCAGAAGCTGTTGCCTTGATTATTCTGTGTACTTTAAACTCCCATTTCCTGTCCATCCAGAACTTTTGGGGTATGGGAAGTAGAGCTGGCCTTCTAGAAGATGTGATTCAGGGTTAACAGGGGTACTTCTATTCTTCATTAGCTTGGCTGGTATTCTGAAGAACTACAAAGACCCGTGAGATTTAACTGTAGTTAGCTCACATGCCAAGTGTCCTGCTGTGTTGATGTTTCTGGATATGAACAAAAATTATCTCTTCTGTTTTAAAAAATGAAAGAAGTTACAAAATACTCATTCTTGCCTGACCTGAGGAAAGCCAGAAAGTCCCCATGAGTCAATGGTATCACTGCGGGTGGCATTTTACAAGATAGCAAAAGTAGTTACAGTAATTCTGTGAATTATTAGTCTGTATGATAGCTATCCAGCACCTAAAAATTTAACTTTATGCTGAATAAAAACCAGCACCAAGTTGTCATCTTTCTCTAATGAATGGAATTAATTTTTTGTGGCTGCAGTTGTAAAAACCCAAATATAACAGGTCTTTACTGAAAGTGCAGTTCTCACTGAATTACTGGCAGAGTCCAGAGTTATGTCATGCAGCTTCTTTTTCCAGTGAGGAAAGTAAAAAGTGGACTAGCTTTTGGCAAACTAGACCTAAGTCAGAGATGACAGCCCTTTGGGTAAGGTCTTGATACTGACAGATTTTAGAGCTAAAAGGCAGCAGAAAGTGCTGTGGGCTCTTCTTTTGCAAAGGTTAGCTGGTACATATGGTGAGCAAGAAGACATGAATTCCCTGGGCTGTTGTTTAGCCTGAAGGTGTGTGTCAGGTTCTGGTTCTGCCCAAGTTTCAGTCCTGTTCCTCACTCTTCCAGAGCCCCCTGGGAGCAGGCCCATGGTCACAGGTGACAGAGCTGCCAGGCCCCAAGAGCTGTGGAAGTGAGTTGTGCTCTGCTCCTCACCTGTCAAATGTCCCAGTTGTCAAATAAAACTGCTTGTAACTTAATGGAGTGTCAGGTTAAACATGCTTTGATTACCACTGCAGGAGTTTGCATAATGTGACACCTCTCAGCTGGTGTCAGCTGAAATGAAAGTGCACAATCTTATTTATCCCTGGCCACAACTAATTACAGATCTGTTAGTAATGACCAGGTCATTCATCTGCCTGCATTCATCTTGTCCTCCAGATTTTCTGTGCTCATCAGGCACTCCAGGACATACAGCACTGGTTTTACTGGGATTTGTTTGTTATCAAGTTAGGGATTGATTCTCAGTGCCAACATCTGAAGAAAATATATTTATAGCAATGAAGATATCTTCATGATCTTGTTCATTTCCTCCTGGAAGCCACACTTCAGTTTTGCTGAAGCCCTCACAGGTACCTGGTCTTTGCTTGACCTCCCAGATTCTTCGTTTTTGAGCTTAGTTAGAAGTTGTCTGTCCAGCCAAACTGTCCTCTCCTTGCATTTGCTCATTTTCTTGCCTCTTGAGGTGGGCTGGGCTCTTGTGCTTGGGGAAGCTGTCCTTGGTGATCAGACATTGGCTCTTCAGCCCCCCCATAGCACTGTACAGATGAGCTCAGATCAGCCTTCTGAACAAACTGTAAGCTGGCTGTTTATTTTGTTAGTTGTCGTCTTCACTTCTCCTGAGACCTTGGACTGAGTACAGCTGAGTGCTGAAAGTGTTTCTCTGATAGAAATATAGGTGCATTTCGTGGTAGCTTCTGGTGCTGTGCGACTTTTTGATATGTATGAGTCAAATTTTTCATTCAAAATGAAATTTAGAACTGCATAATGTCAGTAATTCCTTATTGTGATTAATGTGATGCAGATTTGCTGTCTGACAGAGAGACAGGTTTAAAATGTTCAGTCTTTTGTTCAGGAAATGTCCTAATCTATTAGAATATGTCTGAAGTGGCTTTTAGGAATTAAAGGCAGTGTGTCCTGCTGTTGGGAGGTCTGTTTTTAAAACCATGGAAGTCAAATAGCATTTTATTTTTCTGTCTAGGGCTGCAACTGTAGAAGTTGGTGACCCGTTTATTAATTTCCAGAAACACAAAAGTGTATATGGGCTGTGAGATTTCAGGTACCACACTCTGTGTGGTCTCCAGTGAAAAATCTGTCTGGTCTCACTGCAAGTTACATCCTCAGGAAGAGAGGAGAGAATCAATTCTTCTGCTTGGCTGATGTTTCTGTAAATCACTGCGCTGTGCTTTTGTCACTGAAAGGTAGCAACAGTTCTGTGTTCTTGTGCTCTGTGAGTGATGCATGTTGGCTCTGTCTAGCAGGAGTTGCCTCATGATTTCTGGGCTCAGTGGGAGTTGTTTTTCTTGAGGATGAAGTTGTTCTTTCCAAATCTTCCTTTTGTGAAAACAGTTCTTTTCCCCATTAAAATTTTCCCTGCTGTGTTTCAAAATCAAATTGAAAAAGCATTGCATAAGAACTGGGAAAACAAGCATGTGTCATCTGTCAAGCAGAGTGAGCTGCAGCCAGTCAGAACACTGATAGCCCTTCAAAGATCTAAAAATCATGGGGAATTTCCTATCAATAGAACAGGCATTGCTGAGGAGAAAACTAGATTTGTATTTCTATGTTTGATTTCAGTTATTTTCTCCCTGTGTTTATTTCTTATTTTATTTCTTACAGCACAATTCTTTTTTCCATTTTAAGCTTATGAAATTTTAATCAAACCATGATTTTTCCAGTCCTACAGGACAGCATTTGGAGGCTTGTCATGACCATCCATACCTTCAGAAATAGGCCATACAAAATGCCTTCCTTGTAACTTTTACAGTGTTTGATTCTGAAATTTCCTGGTTGATAAAGCAGGGAAGCATGAAGAGAGAGCGGGAATCATCCAGCAGCACTCATTGCAAAGGTTTATTCTTCTGGTTGTCACAGTATTTTGCAGATACCCATGTGTGTTGTACCTAGGGGCATGTGGGTGTGTGTGGAGGATGAGAAAAGCCAATAGTGGAGTATCAGTGTTTGCTGTCAGCTCTGCTGGCTTGTTCAAGACAGGGAATTAGCAGGCTGATGTGTAGTCCGGCTGATGTGAGTCCTTTTTCAGCTGTTCTTCTGACGAGGGAAACTAGGAGAAAACTTCTTAGAAAAGGGATGGATTTAATGAGAGAAAACCTGAAGGATGGTGTCTTGAAGATGGATTTTTGAGGGCATTTTCGAGACTTGTTTTGGAGAGCAAGGCTGCTTGAGGAGTCAGTGGAATTAGAAAGTAGGACTTGGGGCAGAGGGGTTGGCACCACAGTGTGAAGTTAGAAATCCCACTTCCTTTCCCATCTTACTTCAGCTGATTTTCAAACACTGGAGTAAGGTACCTGTTCCCATTGGCTTGGAAGCTGTGGGGTAGCAGTCACAGACATGGACTGTGCAAGCTGAATTTGACAGCTACAAGTGAGGTCCTGCACGCCTTGGGAAGGAGGGCATGCATTGTGCTACTGCCAGCTCTGCTTGAGGGCGAGTGACTTGTGTGAGATATTTCAGTCTGTGATGAAGGAGGAAAGCTCACTGAGCCCCTTCTGCTCACTCCTGTCTCTGTGCAAGATTGCACAACTACAAGGAGTCCTTTTCTTTTAAGTATCATTAACATTTTTTGTTTTTTACCAGATTGAACATTTTACACACCAGTTTACTTGCTCATTTTGTTTGCATCACTGTGATATTACAACTCGTGGAGAATTTCCATGATCTTAATTTTGCCCGAAGGAAGAAAAAAATGAAGCTTAGTACACAAAATTGTTCCATTCCTGACCGTTCCTTAAGGGGCTGTTTTATTCCATAAACCCAGAACCAGCCTGATGCTGTAATTTCCTGGGATCTTTAATCAAGCTGTTTCAAAGCAAAATGGTAGATTCTTCAAAACTATAGAATTCCTGGTTTTGCCAAATCCTCAGGAGAGATCCTGTAGGAGCAGGCAACAGGTTGGATGTGCTGCCTTGGTATAGTCAGAACACTGATCTGCCTGTGTTGAATAATAAGTTGGAAATATTTCATCAGGTTGGCCGGTGAAATACTATCATGGTTGGATATAGGAATGCTGAGATACAGGGAAGAATAAAATACGTCCATGTGCCTGCTTACACCCTAATGTGGAGGAGCACAGGCCATTGCCAGTGCAGGGGATGACTGAGAGCGTATTTTCCCTGAAGATTAAAACTTCAGTCAAACCTTCAGAATAAGCTGTGCAGTGCATAGTAATGTCAATATGTGTCTCTTCTACTTTTGTTTTTATTTGAGTATTTTAATTAAATCCAAAAAAAGAAAGGGGGGTAGATCTGCTGTGCTGCACTGTGCCAAGTTCTGCTCCTCTCTGTCAGAAGGTGTTTGTCATGTGGTGAGTGACACAGAGTGAAAACATTGAGGAAAAGCACTGCTCCAGTTGGGTGATGTCTTGGATTGCTTTGGCTGCATGCTCCAGTCCTCTGTGTGTGTGTGTGTAATGCAGCAGCATGGGGCACATTGTAATGAAATACCCCACCAGAAAATATGAGAAGACTGTACTACTCTCCTGCCTAATTCATGTATTTTTTTTGCTGTTCATTGTAAGGTGATGGGAGTGAAAGTAACTGCATAGGTGACTCATACAAAAATCTTGTACAAAACATTACAGCCATTGCTGTAAAAGACAATAAAAGCGTTTCTATAAATACATACTACACCACTTAGACAAGTCTCTGGGGCCAGATAGGATCCAGTCAAGGGCACTGAAGGAGCTGGCAGAGGTGCTCACTGGGCCACTTTCCATCATTTCCCAGCCTTTGTGGCTAACCAGGAAGGTCCCACTTGACTGGATGCTTGCAGATGTAATTCCCTGCTAGAAGGAGGGTCAGAAAATGGAGCTGGGACTACAGCCTGACCTCAGTGGAGTGGAAGGTTGTAGAGCAGACCATCATCCATGCCATCATATGGCACATACAGGACAACCAGCCAGCATGTGTTTAGGAGAGGCAGATCCTGCCTGACCAACCTGGTCTCCTTCTACAACAAGGTGACTTGCATGGTGGATCAGGGAAGGGCTGTGGATGTGTCTACCTGAACCATTTCTCCTGGAGAAACTGGCTGCTCAGGGCTTGGGCAGGTGTTCTCTTTGCTGACTGTAAAACTCTCTGGGGTGGCTGGGTGTAGAGAGTGAAGGGGAATGGAGCTATATCCCTGTGGGGCTGGGCACTGGTGGGATTCCCCAGGGATCAGTATTGGGACCAGTCCTGTTTAATATAATCTTTATGAATGTTCTGGACAAGGGAATGGAGTGTGTCCTGAGCACAACAATCCCATGGAACACTCCAGGCTGGGAGGAAAGTGGCTGGAAGAGGGCCTGAAAGGACCTGGGGGTGCTGGTTGACTGCTGCTGACTATGAGCCAGCATGTGCACAGGTGGCCAAAAATGCCAAGGGCATCCTGGCCTGTGTCAAAAATGGTGTGTCAAGCAGGAATAGGGAAGTGATTGCCCCCCTCTTTTGGGTTCAGTCTTGGGCCCCTCACTACAATACAGATATTGAAGGGCTGGAGCCTTCAATATCCAGAGTGTCCAGAGAAGGGAACAGAGCTGGGGAAGGGGCTGGAGCACAAGTCTGATGAGGAGCAGCTGGAGAAGCTGTTGTGGCTCAGCCTGAAGAAGAGGAGGCTTGGGAGCATCTTCTTGCTCTCCACAACTCTCTCACGGGAGGATGGAGCCAGTTGGGGTCAGGCTCTGTTCCCAAGGGACAAGACAAGAGAAAATGGCCTCAAGCTCTGCTGGGGTAGGTTTAGGTTGGATATTGGGGAAAATTTCTTCCCTGAAAGGGCTGTCCAGCCCTTGCACAGGCTGCCCAGGGCAGAGGTGGAGGAGTCACTGTCCCTCGAGGGATTTAAAAGACAAGGCACTTGGGGACATGTGTTAGTGGTGGCCTTGGCAGTGTTGGGTATTGGTTGGACCTTATAATCTTGCAGGTCTTTTCCAGAATATATCCTCTGATTTTATTCCAACTCTGTTTAATAGGTGTAATTTCATTACCCCAACCAAAGCTTTGTTCTTAGGGAAATAGTGACTGTTTGAAAGTAATATAAAACCATAGTCAATTAGCGCTTTTTTTCCTAATCAGTATAATTACTGTGTGTTGGTTTTATCACAGCATCCTGACTTTAATTATTTGCAGCTTGGGAGAACTGTTTCTTGCATGAAACTTTATATTCAAAGCCGAGGCAGATGGGCGTGAAAGCAAAAGCTGAAAGTAAATAGCAATCTGTCCAGGTGCTGCTCATAGCAGGCAGCTTTCAGAAATTCTACCCAGAGTATCTAGTCTGAGAAAGTCTGACCAAGCTGGGCTTTGTATTTTAGGATTTTTAAAACAGGATTCAGTGCAAGAAACCGGAGATCACTTGCCAGGGCTTTTAATAGTGAATTATTGGTGTCAAGATGTGCAGAGCAGAAGGCAGCTGTTGAGGGAGATTCTGCAGCCCATTCCTCTGCTCTGATGCCTTCTAGTTTGAAGTTTAGATGATGTGGCTCCCTAAATTGAGTAAACAAAATAAAATGGCGCACAAACCCAATACTTAATATTTTGCATTGTTGGTGTTCCATGCAAGTTGGAATTAAACAGGATGGTTATTCAAAACAAGTCTAGATCAAATAAAACCTGGTGTTTAATTCACGTATTACAGAATAGTATTCATCAGGTAATTAACAAAAATCATCCCATAAAGGAAAAAAGTGTGGTACTTTGCTGGTTTCCAGAAGCAGAACAATGGACTCATTCTTCTGAATGTTTCTTTCATTGCAGCAGCTCATTTAATAGCTTCTTGCACGCTTCCTTACATTTTGTACTGTTTTTGTCATTCACAAACTCAGTGGCCCACAGAAGCGTTCTCACCACCTGAATCTTTGATACCTCTGCTGTTGTGTTCGCTTAGGTTTTAAAAATGTTCCATAATAATGTGTGATAAGCTTACCTGAAGTGCAGTGAACTTGAGTTTTATACAAGTTAAATCAAATTCTGAGATTTAATGTGCAAAAAAAACCCCAAACTGACCAAAACCCAAAAAAATCCCCCAAAAAACCTCAACAAAAAATCAGTGCTGTGTATTTTCAGTTTCTAAAAATTATCTTTGTTACTGGCGAGCTGCTGGCTCCATGTACTTCTCTGAGGCAGCTCAGGCTGAGCAAGTGCCAGATGCTGGGTTTGTTTTTTGGGAAAGGCCAGCTCTGGGCGGTTCAGACCTCTCATGCTGGGTGAGGATCTGTGCAGCAGCACCTGGAGGGACTCGGGCCCCTGGGGCATGTACCCACCAAGGGCTGGGGCTGGCTGGAGGGCAGCTGGGGATTAGCTGTGGTGGAGAGGGCTACTGGGATATAAGCAGGGCAAGAGCAGCTGCTCCCTGGATCCTCCTCCTGTAGCTTCAGCCTTGGTGCTGACAGAAGCTTCACTCCACCTCTCAGTGCAGGAGGAGAGAGGCAGGCAGAGGTTCCTGCCATGCTGTGATCCAAGGATTTTCTGTGGCCAGCCACAAGAAGATGTGTGCCTGCTCTGCATGAGAACCTGGTGACTGGGTGGGTGATACAGGTGAAAAGGCTGTTGTGTGTTTATCACCGTCATGTCTCTGCTTCATCAAAGTGAAACATCAAGTAGATTATAAAATTATTGTTTCCTTTACTGTGGCTGTGGCTGGAAGGGACATCCTGCTGCTCTGCTTGCGTGCTTTTCCTGATCCTCATCCTGCTGGCTCCCCTGGAACAGGGCTGTGTGGGGCCAGAGCTGATCTTTTCTGACATCAGCTTAGCAGAAAGGCTGTGCTTGGGTTGCTCTGGTTTTTCTTTCTCTTTCTTTTCCCTTGGCAGACCCTACCTCCAGGCTGCTGTTGACCCGCACAAGCCTCTGGTGGCCAGGAAGGAGGGAGTGTGAAGCAGGCAGGAGTGGGGCACAGGAGGTTGGGAGAGGCAGGAGCTCTCCCTTCTCCCACACCACTGTGAGCTGCTGCTGCTGCTGGCCTTGGCTGGGGGAAGATGCCCTCAGCTCTTGCTCCCAGATGTGTCTAAATTAAATGTTCTAAATTAAAACAGGTTAGATGTGTTCAGTGCCTCCATTTCATCCAGACACACACTGCTGCTTGGTCTGTGGAGCCACACCTCGATTGTGAGGTGTCCTCTGCCCATGCTACTGTTTCTGGAGGTACAGGAAAGGCATGAAGCCACCCTAGGCCAAGTTCTCACTTGGAATTCTCACTTCCCTGAGAGAAGGCATGAAGCCACCAGAGGTCAAGTTCTGCCTGCCGTTCAGGCAGGCACTTTCTGTTCATCTGCTTTGGTTCAATCACCTGCTTCCAGGTGCTACAAGGTGCCCAGCTTATTTGGAAAGAGGGTTTTCTTCATTCATGTAACATATACCAGTGAGACTCTGAGAATCTTTTTGTCTTTGTAATTATTTAAATCCTTCTCAAAACCAAAATTAACTCACAGCTTTTAAGCAAAGCATGGCATGGGAAGTTACTGCTGTATGGATCAGTGGAATGTAAAATATTTTTCCATACTAAAGATTTTAGTTTGAGATTCTTCTATGAAATTACATGACAAAACAGTGTTAAATGACAGAAGTGAAGGGCAAAGACAGGACCTCTTAGTATGAATTTCACATTTTCTTGCTCTTAGCCATTGTATTTTGTACTCCTTTTTATAATCTCTGAGTGGCAGAGTTTCTCTTCAGTCCTAATTTTTCTGTTATTTCTACAAAAAATAAAGAAGATTTATATTTAAAATAAAACTGATTGAAACTGGTGGAGGAAAAACTGTAAAGGTGACAGTAGTGCTTTGTATTGTAGACTTGTGTGTTGTGAATAGGGTCATTTCCAATGAACCTGAGTTATGGAAGAGACTAATTGTGAATTCAGTTGACTTAGTTGTGGCAGTTAACGGTCAGTAGCTTTGATTAAGGATGGCAGCCTTGCAAAATCCTCAAACCCTCAATGAAATTTTATCCTGGCATATTTAATACACCCTGACACATAAGACCTGTCCTCAAATGAGGGAGAAATGTTTTGTGTTTTCGTGGTTTAATAGGAAATCATTCCAGGCTGCACAGCATCCCTGTGGCCGGCACGTGGGACTGGGCTGCGGGCAGGCTGCACGTGTGGCAGGTTAAGTAGGTCTGGCAGGAGCCAGGGAGGGGAGAGAGACACCGTTTTCAGGACGCCAGAAAGCTGTTTCTGTAAACTAGTTCAGTCACTTTGTGTGGGGATAATCCCATGGTTTGAAGGTGCCTGAATACTCCGGACAGGGTGGGTAAAAAGAATGTCCTAGAGGAAAGAGTGAAAAAGTAAAATAGCCCTTTCACATTTCTACGGACACTTAGAGCTAGACTTTTGTGGTTGTGGAGGCAGGAATAGGTTGCACCTCAGCACAGAGAACCCGCTGGATTTAATTTCTCCAACCACTAAGTGTTTTTTGGTGTTTCTCCTGATTTCTGCAATCCCCTGAAGTTGTGCTGTGTGAGTGTGTGGCAGAGCAGGCGCTGCTGGGGTGGCAGAAGAGGCAGCTCAGGAAAAGCTGCTCTGAAGAGGTTGGGGTTGGTTTTAATAAAGTGGCTCCAAAATGAGGTGGAGAAAGAACAAAACCACAGATCATACTGCTCATGCACATCAGGTGGGCAGAGGTGGAAGCCAGGAGGACACAGGCCTTAATTTTTTGCCCAGCAAATTGCAAAAGTTAATCAGGTTGTGAAAATATTCTGCAAAGTTTCATGATTTTAAGCCCCTGGAAGGCAGCAGCTTTTTGATATGATCTCTCTGTTAAATGCTTCCAAAATAAAAATTATTTTATAAAATTTCATCAAACTTTTTTTTTTGAAAGGTGCAGTTGAAATAATGAACTTGCTTTGTCAATTTGGTGGGGAACAGCACTGCGTGTAAATGCATTTAGGTGTACAGTCCTGTCCTGATTTTTTTGATTGTTATATAAATGTTCTAAATTAAAACAGGTTAGATTGAATCATGCTGTTTACTGACCTAGTAGACCAGATTTGATAATTTAAAATGTCTTTAAAATCATGGTACACGTGTCTGATTAGTGTGTTAGCTTCTGCAGTCAGTATGGTCCGAGTAAATGATGCAGAAATGTACCATGTGCATGAAAAAGCTGTATCTTCAAAGCTTAAAGCTAAATCCCTTGTTTATGAAATCTTTCCATATATGAATTTTGTATTTTATTTGGGAGATGGCCACACGAGTTTTGTGGGAGGAGTATATAACAATTAATATTCTCAGATAGTCTACATGATAAGCCCCCCAAAAAGTACATAAAGCTATGAACACCTTTTTTTGACAGGGCTTGAAGACTGCTGAGGAACACACAACTTGAATCATTTAAGCATTAAAATAGTAATACCCATGGAAGAGGCACAAGACTTACCCGAACAACCAGTAAGTACATTTTAAAAAGGCTGAAAATGAAAATATAAAACAAATTAGTGATCTCACAATTTCAGTAAAATTATTTTAACTAATATTGAAAAAGAAGCCTTATACTTAGTATATTTATCCAGAGGACAAAAAGCATTTTGTTGTTCATAAGATGCCCTGTACATTTAATTTACTATTATTGTACAGGCAGTAGTAAGAAAGGAATAGTTATGTGTACTATGGCATTTCTATACAAAATGATTTCTTGTATACTCAGAAAACCAGACTTATTTCAAGCCTGTTGTAGAGAAAATAAAATTCACTATTTTAGGGACAGAATCAGCATGCTGGTTATTACAGATTGTATAGTCTTTAATTCTTCTTATGCTTGAGATCTTGAAAAGATCCTGTGATTAATTGTTTCTACAAGTGGAAGGCATTTTTAATGACTAATGTGACAATATGTTGGGATAGGGAAGCATGTCTGAAGGTTAAAGTTGCTACATGTATGTGAAGTATTTGCAATACTGTTTGCATAGTCAATAACTGATATTAGCACAGAAGTGTTGGGTAGAAAATTATCAAAACAGTATGAGATGAATTAAATTGTGTATGTAAAACATAATAGCATAGGAATTAAGAAGAAATGTTTGCATTAACGTTCTGTTCCCAAAATAAACCTTGTACAAACAAGAAATTGCCAAATTACAATGGGAATAATGCTTGGGGAATCTTGTAATCTTGGGGACCTTGTCAAATGCACGCAGAAACAGAATAATGTGCTTGAGGGCACTTTGGGTGGGTTGTAATTGAAAATATTTTGATGCCTTTTTAATGTGAGAATTTAATGTTCTTCAGTTAAACTAGTTAGAAAATACATTGTAATGTCATTTATGCAATTTTATGACTTAGGAACAGAGTAAAATGAAATGAAAATGTAAACTTAAAATTATTCTGAACCTGGCTTGCCACAACCTGCAGATGATGGACCTGAGTAATATCCACAAAATGTGAAACTAAGCAGCAAAACCATATAATTTGTACTCTAGCTATTTGAGGAGTTTAAAAATGAATTATCTGTACTGAAAAAGGAAATCTCTCTAAATATATCCTTATATAATGAAAACTCTTTATTCTTGAGGGCATGAGAGATAGGGTGCAGCTAATTTTCAGTGGCATGTCCTTTAAGCAGATTTTGCTGTAATATTCAGCTAAAGATTTTCTTGGTAATTTCTTCTAAGTACCTGATACCAGTTAATCATTCTGTGACAGTATATGAGACTAGATGGATCATAATGAGTGAGTGAGGTAGTATTTTGGGTGTAATGGCACGTTCTTACAGGAGGAACTCACCCTGAGAGTTTCACAGTAATGTTTGTAGCCTGCAGAAACCAAATTTGTGTTCAAGCCAATGCTGTCTGTGGTGTAATAGCCTGTACAGGATCCAGCTGGCACCTACAGAATGAGAAAAACTGCTGTATTGGTTTTAGTCAGGAGTCAGAACTCCTAATTTATTATAGAAAAAGCATTCATGTCCCTATCTTTATGCAATATTAAAACATAGGGGGGAAAGAGCAAAGCAGTGCTGAATCTATGCAGAATAAGATTTTCATAAAATTTACAACTGTTGTAATCAAATTCCACAAGATTGTCCTTACCAGCCATGTTTTGTGGCTGTATATCTCAGCACCTGTTACTAACGTAACTAACATGACAATTCTGCTATACAAACCCAGTGTTAGCCCTTGTTTTCTAATTAGAAAAAGGCTTGTTTTGAGATGAAGAGACCATGGTTACACTGGTGAGTTCTGGAGTACAGGACAAGGCTGTGTATTTAGCCACCACTATGAACCCTTCAGTTTCTGTTAGTTGTAGCTCTGAACATTTCTGTCTTTGCAGGTGAAAAAAGCCAAGATGCAGGAATCCAGGGAACAGAGCCTGAGGTATGGGATTTTAAATTTGATTTTAGTGTGGAACATTTCTTTATGGTCTTTTACAAATATAAAGCTTTCATTTTAGAAATTTGCCTCTTGATTTATTTTTTACAGCGTTACAGAAGATGTAGTTGCATTTGTATTTGGTATAATTTTGATTAAGTTCCCAGTTAAAAATAATTATCTGGCCCTATAGTATAAAACTTTCATACAAGTGGCTACAAAGACTCTTAATGGCATCATCACACCCATCTTTCACAGAATGAGACTGCCATAGCATGCATTCAATTAGGTGAGACTCAGGATATTTTAATAATATCTGTGCTGCTATTCTTAGTGAAACTGTGTGGATAACTGCTTTGAGAAATGAAACTCTTGAGCTGGTAGCCTCTCCTGTTTAAAGCTGTTGTTTGATACTATTTTTAGCCTCAGTAGATGCTTTCTGATGGGAATTGTATTTAGGAATTAACTATTATTGTTACTACTTACAATGAGGATAGCTATATTAGGATTTATTCTGTTTCTCTGAGTAGCAGCAAATACAGTGAAGAAAGATTTCTGTTTGGAGTCTCTGCCATTCCAACAGGAGCAAGGAGGAAACACCAGTTCTGCAGGAGTGGATGTGGTCTAGTCTAAAGATTAGAATTGTGATCTAATCATACAAGGTCCCTTTTTGGCCCATCTGAGGTTAGAGGAATCAGATCCTAGGGAGGGTTTTTTTTCCTCCTTAGATAGAGAAATATACAGATAGATAGATAGATATGGAGATATTTATATACATCTCATCTGTCTCATATCTATATCTACATCTATATCTTTATCTAGATATCTATCTCATATATATATATATATATATATAATATATATATATATTTTGGAGATATATATATATCTCCAAGATATATTGGAGATATATTGGACATATATATATATTAGGATAGAGAGGGCCCAAGGACAGCATGGTCAGGTTGGGATGCTCTCCCTTTTCCCTCTGTCTCACCCTGCTTCAGCACAACCAGGGCTTCCCTACAGGCACAGGGAGCTCAAGATTTGAGTGTCAACATCCTTGTGTTTGAAAATTGTAGACATCCAGTATTTAAAAATGGAAGGGAGGAGAGTGATAAAGTTGCATTTCTAACTTGATTAAACATTCTGTTTAAATAATCTGGCTCTGTTTTGATAAAGCTATTCATGATTTTAAGTTTGACCAGTGGATTAGTTTAAAAGAGTTTATTGGACCTGTTTCTCCCTTTCCTCTGCACTGCAGGAGGTAGAGTAGGGAGAGAAAATCAGTTTAATTGAGCCCAGAAAGCAGGGATAGGTGGGGGAAGGTGTTGTAAGATTTGGGTTTATTTCTCATACAGCCTCTTGTTCCCCGTGTGTTCAGCTCAGGCACCTTTAGGCTCTTCCTGAGAGTTTAATTTGCTCATCCAGCACAAAACTGTGCAGTTGTTTTTTGTTGGGATGCTGAGTGGAGTCAGGTCATGGAGGGAGGCAGAGAGCACCATGCTTGGTGCACACCTGAGCTACAAGGGGGGGAGGTCCCCTCTCAGCAGCAATAAACAGTTCCTTTGACTCCTTCACCTTGAGAAACTGCAGTCTCAGAATGTCAGAACAGCACACAGACAGCTGAAAACCTCATGAAAAGCTGTGTTGCAGAACTAGCAATAATAATAATAATAGCAATAATAACTAAAGCCAGAAAGGCAGTCATCGAGGTAAAAACAGTTTCCTCCAGAAATTACCTGTACTTCCTACTCTATACATGAACAAAGCAACATTGACATGGAACTGAAACAATGTGGGACAAACCCAAAATAATCCTGCAAATATTTAAGTACAGAAGTTACTCCCAGTTCAAGGATGGTCTTGAGGAACAAATCCAGCAGTGAGGCAGTGCCCATGGGCAGGGGAGCCTGTGACAGCAGGGCCACACACCACTGCTGGCAGCAGTTCTTGGCTGCTGCATTCTGGGGGGAATGGAGATGCCAAGAGGTGTTTCTCACAGGAGCCACTCCTGCAGTCCCCCCTCTACCAAACCCTGACCACTCAAACCCCATATAATTTGATGTCTAATTCCAGCTGCAGATCTCTCTCTCAGAGTAGCAAAGAGCACAGGGCTAGGTTTTGTGAAGAGTTAGTTTGCCTTGGTCGGAAAGGTTGAACCCAGGGGTTGTGATGCCCAAGAATGTTAATTTAAGAGTTCATAATGCTAATACTGAGCCTTTGTTATCCTGGCAGTCATGTGAGCAGCACAGAAGTCAGTGATCAGAAAACTGAATCTTCAAACCTTGGTTCAAACCTTCCCATGTCCAGTGAGAGTGAGTATCTCTGGAGCTCTCCCATTGTCTTTCCTCGTGTCTTTCCCTGCTACCATGCTTCATCAACCACAAGCTTTGTCTCCTCCTTGTAATCCTTAGCCTGCCCTCACTATCAGTTGTAAAGTGAACATTTGCTGTAGTGTTTACAAAGTGTTAATGCCTGATGGTAAGGAAATATCTGTTTCTAACAAATATTTTTGTGTCACTGCCCCTCAGCTTGCTGTTGGGTGCTTCGGAGTACTGCTGTGTCTTATCTGCCTTAGACATGATCTTGAGGGTTGAGTCAGTATCAGTTATAATGCTTATTGTAAACATGTTTTATAAATCATTATCTCTACACAACTGGTTGGGTCCTTTGTAGCAATATGCCACAGATTTCATCTTAGAATGTGAATTGTATTGAATGTCTGCAGAAAGCTCTTAGGAAATAAACAGAGAGGAAACGCAGGGAATACAAGGATTGCATAGTAAGTAAAAAGTGGACTGTATCCTTTCTCTTGCTAGAAGAGGGCTGGAAGTTACTAGGAAAGTCAGATTCCTGTCTGGACTACCTTTGACTGCCAATACGTATTTCAAAATTTAGGTCAGCTCATCTTAGCTGAAAGTGTGTAAGGTGTAACTTTCCATTGTAATTGATTTAATCTTTGCTCTTCTAATCCATGTACTGTGGTGTTGCAGGAGTTATGAGAAATTTCAGCCTGGAGAACCTGCTGCTGAACTGGATAAGCCATTTACAAATCCCAGAAATTGCATGCAGTGTTATTGTGGGATTTTTTGCTTTTTTTACACCATGACCTAATTCTTTGTATGCAATTTTATAAATACGAATTCTAGCAATATCATTACTACATAACTATTCAGATGAATACTGACATTCTTTAAAAAGCCCCTAAAAATCCTAAACATTTTTGCAGGAAGGATGTGGGAACTGACAAGTGTTAAAGGAAAGCCTTTAGGTCCAAAAGTTCCCAGTTTGTGTTTCTTGTTGTATCCTTGTGCTGCGTGGGCTTCATGCTGTGAATAAAGGCAAACACTGAGCAGCAGAGGAAGGTGATTCATGGATCGTTTGGGAGGTTCAGCACATGTAGTTGATGGTTTGTACTTCTCAGCTGCTTGTGTTCAGATTACACAAAGAGAAGGTTATGGAGGTGGCAGAATGCACATTAGGGTTAGATTAGCCTGTCTTGCTTCCCTCAGTGTAACTCAGGAGAGTTATCTACGTGGTCATACAAGAGCAATAATGCAGGTCTGATATGGAAAGCCCAACTTTTTTTGAGCACATTATTGGCATTTGGATCAAATCCCAAGGCAGAGTGTGCTGTTACCCGTGACCCTGTGCTGTTTTGAAGGCTGTAAATCGAGTCACTCCCAGAGGGAGAGGGCAAATGTGATCTCTTGTAATGGTAGTGGTGGGGGAGCAGGGATACACTGTTAGTCTGGATTACCTCCTGGGCAAGCCCTGGGTGCTTTTCTTTCAGAGAGGAATCAGCTGGATCCATAGCAGTGCAGCTGTTTGCTAAGGGTTTGGGTAATGGTGCTTCTAGATCTGAGCTGATAAACCCGTGTACTGGGCAGGTTCACAGACACAGAGGTTGTAGCTCCCAGCAGTGTGTACTGCACTGGGGTGGTGGTGTGTGCCAGAGAGGCTTCATGGGGCCAAATTCTGTGCTGGGCTCCTGCCTATCATTGCTTGCCTAGTTTGATGGACAGCTGAGTTTAATTTAATCAGGTCAGCTGATGTGAATCCAAGGAGTGTTTAATGGCTCTTGGGTTAAGCCATAGGAGCCCAATGCCCCATCTCCACCCCAGCCTGGAATGCTGTAACAGAGCTCTCTCACACAAGGGGTACTAGAGCCATAGGCTGTGCTGAGTGAGAACATTTGAAACATTTCCTCTGGGTTGCCAGTTGAGCCACTCTGTCTTACCAGTTTCAAAGTGCAATTTCTGTGGGTTTATTCAAGCAGAAAAATGGAAACATCTGGTTAAATGTGACTACCAGATTACTTCAGAGGAATCTCTGAGCCTTGTGCACTGCAGCTGTGCTTCACTGGATGTGTGTGATGAAGTTCATTGAGCTGGAGCTGTTCCTTTTTACAGGATAAGACTGTTTGCTGGAGCCATGCATGAATAGAGCATGTAGGGGAAGAGGAGAGCTTGGCAAACCAGGCATTTGATCTCTGTTCTAGGACACAGAAATGTTACACTTGGAGCAGATGAAGCCCCTCTGACAAATATGCAGGGTTTTGGGGAGGACTGAAATCAAAGTTTTCTTAATGACAGTTGCAAAAAATTATGGTACCAGCCAATAAAGAGAAGGAGCACTGTTTCACAGGGAGGAACAGTGTGATTGACTGATCTACCTGCTGTGAGCTGGCAAAACATTTCTGTGCCAGTTTAACAGTGTGTTTTTGAGAATTTGCTTTGAAACAGATATTCAGGGCACTAAAACTCTTTGTAAATACTGTGTGTTGACCAAAATGTACCATGAGTATTGATATTTGTCTTTATTTGTTGGGTTTTGAAAGCACCTCTGTAATTACACAAACTATTTTTTTTTCAGTTATGACATGCACTGATTATATCCCAAGGTCATCAAATGATTATACCTCACAAATGTTTTCTGCAAAGTAAGTCAAGAAATTGTTACTGAGTTCTGTAACTTTTACTTCTCTCTGAAGTAATCTTTTTGAATCTTTATACATTTCTCTAATGCTGTAAATCCCACTACTGGCAGCATATACTCATTGCTGAGGACACTGAACTTACAGAACTCACCCTTTGGCTTTAGTGACTGTTGTTTTACGTTCACAAAGATAAATGAGGCCCTTCAAGTAATTAACATGATAGTCTTGGTGAATCATGCACATGATACTTGTCAAATAAATAAATTGAACATAAATAAATATAAGGGGAATATAAGATTTTCTCATCATTCACTGTGTTTAAGGATCTTTGTAGTTTTTCCTGTTGGAGCAGGATAGGGCTTAACCCCTGCTGCTTGTTTTTGTGTAGTTTCTGTGTGTGTCCCACTGGTTCTTACAGATACTGCTAGATTACAATAGCTTCAGGGTCTGCTGTGGTAAGGCATGATAAGTGGGGCTGACTACTTGTGCCTGTTTGAATGGGAAGTTTGTCTCTCCCAGTTCTGGATAAGCACTGGTGCTCTGGCATGGTGGAGGAGGGAGTTTTTCCCTGGTGTCACTGCAGGAAGCTGGCAGCATGTGTTAACACAAGAGCCTGCCTTGGGAAGCACAAGGAGCTTATTTCACTAAGAGGATGTGCCAGTCTGAGTAGTTTCTCCTTTCTGGAGCAATTTTTTAATGTGTCTTCTGGTTTGAAGGCTGAAAGATGCATAACGTAAATAGTTCTTTCTGACTTTTGTTCTCTCTTTTCACTAAGGCCATATGCACATATCCTTTCTGTACCAGTATCGGAAACAATGAGCCCTTACCCTGGTCAGCCTCAGTACCAAGCACTACAGCAGTCCCAGCCCTACACCATCTACCCCCAGACCACCCAGACCTACGGACTACCTCCTTTCGGTAAAAAGTGACTTTTCAAAGACTTCTCCGTGCCTGCAATTACTGTTTTATGTCTCATTTAAAAGCCAATGTTAAGCTTAAGGTGTGTCAGAGAGAAGAGTTTGTAGGAGAGCACATGCATGGCTTAAATTGTAGATGGGCACCCTTGGAGTCCCATCTCTTGATGGGACTTCAACTTAAAAATAAGATTTTTTTACAAAGCTGTTACTTTGGATCACCCCGTGAAGTTTGCCACATGGTTCTTGGTTTGGGATCATAATTGTGTCTAGTTGTGGTATAGGTATGTTTGTGCAGTGTTCTTGTTAGTGAAATGACACAACACCCCATATTACAACTTCTCTCCTTTTTCCTTTCCTTTTTGTTATCCAAGATGAAGCCATTTTTGTTTCATCTTCCACTAAATGAGAGCTCATGCTAAAATGTCTCCAAGTTTACTAGGCAAATAATTTGCTTAATTTGCTCTGTTAACTGAGGCCTCTTGATAGCTATTTCAGTCTTTGCAAATGCAGCTCTCAAAAAAATGGAAAGGAGCAGAGACTTGTTTTATCCCTTAGCATGAAACATTCATGAGAGGGGAAAGCATCACACCACCTCTTGCAGTGTTCAAAAAACATATGGATATGGCTCTTGAGGACATGATTTAGTGGTGGACATGGTGGATTAATGGTTGGACTTGATGATCTTAAAGGTCTTTTCCAACTTCCACAATTCTGTGATTCTGTGTATATGTCTCAGGGGCTTGTGGCTGTACTGCACAACCATATTCACTGAGCCTCTGGCAGATTTATCTGTAGTGCTGAAATCTTAGTACATTGATGTGTGCAAGGATGAATTTTTCTTTAGTTAAAGAATTTAAAGTCTTTGAATTAAAACAACTACATTTCTGGCTTTTGTTAGCTACTGACCAAGCACGCGCTTTTCTAAAGGTTACAAAACAATTGATTTGTCATGATATATTTGAAAGATGGTGTAGAAAAGATAATAAATCCAGACTTGGCTTTGTTAAACATGAGTTAAATTACTAATACTGTAATTACTAATGGTTGTTGGAATATAATCCTCCTCACTGGATGCCTGCACTTGGGTTTCAGTGCCTTGCTGCACTGTTTTTTGCCCTTTCTGAGCAGTGACTGATGGTTTCCTTTGCTTCATTTATTTGGTGTTTCTCAGTAGTGTGTTGTGCATGGTGCTCTGAGGCTGCTTCGTGTGCTGTTGTGTGTTTCAATGTGTCACACACACGTTGGTGTTTTTAAAGGCAAATATCTGTAAATATGTGAAGTGCTCCAGTGAAGTTGTTTAAAACAGTGGTTTAGACTTCCTTCTGCAATTTTGGAGGGAGGGAGGGTGTAGGGGTTTTGTTAGTGTGTTGTGTGTGAAGTTTTGTTGTGGCAGTAGTGGTGGCTGTATTTGGGGGGAGTGTTTGTTTTATTAAAGCCAAAGGTTCTGGAGTGCAGGGGTACTCAGCTATAGTCTAAATGTAACACTAGAAATTCTTCTGAAGACCTGGAAGGAAATCTGCATTTTCTATTGACTTCAAAGGAGCTTTCATCTGTAAAATATCCAAAATGTCATCATTTACTGAAATGTCTGGTGTGGATTTTGAGGTCTGTTATTAAACACATGAATTTTTAGTGTGAAATCAAGCATTAGGAAGATACTAAAAGTCATTATTTCCAGTAATGGAAATCATACTGGAGTGGTACCCACTGAGTCATGCTGAGAAGATGGACCTTGCATGGTGTGCTGGAGAGGTAGAGCACAGGGAATTCAGGAAATTGTTTCTGCTCACAAAATCTCCAGTGAGCAGGTGGGGGCCAACAACTTGGTCACATGTTTTACCAGCACCAGAGGGCTTGTTACAGAGGTTGGTGTGTCTTTATACCATGTATTTGTTTCTATGCCAGAAAGAAGGCACCATGGGTTATCTAACTGGAACAAACCAGCATGAAATTGAAGCAAGCTAACAAACACAAGCATAGTCTTGAGGTGGCTGAAATCAGGATACTCCTTTTACAGAAGGGATGACCTATGCTCTTGCTGATTTGTCACCTCTCTTGGTGTTCAGTGCATTCCTCTGCATGGGATGCCCTTGTGGTCTGGAGAGATACTTTTAAAGAAGCATTAAAATAGGAGTAGTGACATCCAGGCTGCATATATGTAGCTGTAAGTTGGTATTAGAAACACCATGGATGTGATGGCTTACATTAAGGCAAGAAAAACCTACAAGTGATGGGATGTCCTGTGTGGGGCCTTTCCATGTATGTAGATGTGTGCTGTGACATTCTGTGACATACAGTGCTGCCACTGGACATGGAAGAGTCTCATGGCTCCTCTCACAGCTTCTTGTCCATCATCCTTGAGGCTGTGCTAGCTTATAATGCTGTCCTGCAGAATGAGAGGGCAAGGGCGTATGCCACCAGTCCAGGAGTGTGCCTGGCTGTATAGAAAGTAGGACATGTCTGTAACAACAAGACAGTCATGGAAGGCAGAGGCTGAAAGATGCCTTGGCATCTTTCATGACCTGAATCAGCTCCTGCACTGGCACCCAGCCAGCACTGCCAACACCTCTTGGTGTGTCTGACCTGGTGCCACACTCCCTGTGTGGTCATTATGCTTTAGCATTCAGGGTGGTCATTATCCTATAGCATTCATTGTTTTTCACTCTCAGGTGGTTTGGCACTTCTGCCATGTCATGTCACCATCACATTGTGTTGGTGTCTGAGCCTTGTCCCTCTGTCTTGTGCCCTAAGGAGTTTCGGGTTACTGCCCCCTGTAAAAACTGCTCACCCATTTGGAGCTGGTGGCACTCCCTTTCCAGATTAAACAAACACAGCTCACTCCCACTCTCCTTGGAGGATCTTTTTCTCATATATTTTGTTCTGGAGTTTCTGCAATGTATCTACAGTCTTTCTTACATCAACCTTTCCTTTTTGTTTGCTAATTATTGAGGTTCTGGAGGTTTGAAACCTTAAGGAAGACACAACTTGAGAATCGAAGAGTCAAACCCTGGGGTGGCTGTATAGAGATATAAGTTGACTCGTAGGTGTCAATTTGAGATGAGATATGTAAATAAATCAAAGGGCCATTGCAGAATAGAATTGTGACAAAGCTGCAGCATGGAGCGACCTCTTGGAGCTGCTGCTCATGTCCAGCTTGATGGAGTCTCCCATGTCTTCTGGGTAAGAAACCTAGAGCTCATAGCCCGTGGCTCAATCCTGCTGGAGAGGGTGAAGGGCTGCAGGTGGCTTCCACAGCCTTGGTACTGGTTTTGGGATGTTTAAAAAGGAAGGTGGTCTCTCTGATGGCCCTGAACTCTGTCTAGCTCCAAACGTCCTTTGTCCCTCTGCTTTGCACACGCCTGCTTGTTTTTAAGTAGATCCTCTCAAAATATTTCTGCTTTCTAACCAGGGCCAGGGTGAACTGTCTTTGGCTGTAGATTTGGAGACACTCAAGGGAAAGCCTGAAGAGCCCCAAAGAGTGAGGCCTAAGCTGAGCTGCCTCCGTTGGACACTGTTGGCACCTGTCAGTGCAGAGACCTCAATCTTAACACAGCACCCGAGCTGAGCCACATGCTAAGTGTGCCCTGTACACACAATTGCAGTCACTCTGCTCTCTGTGTTGTGCCCAGGGTTGCAACAAAAGCAACCAACAAAACAACAGGAAATCTGGAACAAACTTTCGGATTTTTAAATATTTTTTTTAGCTCTGTATTTGTTGTTGTCAGTCTAGGAGAATTACTGACTTGTGGCTTGGTTTAAAATATTCATCCTAAAGCCCAGTGAAGTAGTGGAAGTGTTGAGCTTGGCCTCCATAGGTCCCAGCTTTGGCCTCACTGTGTAACAGCTGATGTCACTTGCAGTGTTGTGCAGCTCAGCCCAAAATCACAGCATTGGCAGGTCCTGCATGGGCACTGAATCTTAGCGACACAGATTCTTAGTTAAAAGCTTTGTGAATTAGTCTTCTTGGTGCTTTTAATTTTCTCTTTTTCAGCCATGTTGTCACCAGCTCTAATCCCTGCACAGCCTGACAGTCAGCGCTTACTATTGCTGAAATTAAACATTTTCCATGTGTCATTTGTTACTTGCTTTTGTGATGAGCAAAAATCTTAATCTGAGGTAGGAGCATGCTGTTTGGTCCCAGCATATTTGTTTGTAACTGGTCCAATTTATCTGATTCAGGTGCACTGTGGCCAGGTATGAAACCTGAAAGTGGTTTAATTCAGACTCCATCTACAAGTCAGCACAGTGTTCTTACCTGCACTACAGGGTTAACCACAAGCCAGCCCAGCCCAGCACATTATTCTTATTCCATTGAAGGTAACTTGGCATGGTTTTTATCTGCATCTCTCTCCATCTAACTGAGTCCAGATACCAAACTAGAGAGACTTGCACGCTTGTCCTTGGTTTGTGCATGCTTCTTCATGCTTTGCCTCTTTTCTCTTTGTGCCTGTGTGTTTGTGGGTTTGTGTTTGCCTCATACCTGTGTGTGCACCAGGCTGGCTCATTGGTGCCATGCTGCTGGGTAAACAGGGTGAAGAGCAAATGGGAAGGGGAAAGAGACTACGTGTTGTGTTCCTGCATGCTTTATTGGGAATGCTCTTGCATTTCTCTTTGTGGTCTTTAGTTTGATGTCAGGAAATATGCTGACTGCAGTGAGATTTTTAAACGTTTGTTTTTAATTCCTTCTGGAGGTAGATGGCTCTTGCATATTACACACACTGGGTTGGTAGATCTTGTAGGAAGTGAATTTCTCAGTATAGAACTACCATTTAAATATTATACTTGCTGGAAGTGTCACATCTAAGAAGGCAGGTGCTGAATTTCACCAGCTTCCGCAGCAGTTTTGAGGAGTGAATGTGCCAGATAATGGAATATTGTTACTTATGGCATATATGTGCAAATTGATACCTTTCCTTTAGGCTGGAATTTGCCGTTTATGTTTTGGTGATGAATTGTAAAAATTTGTCTCTTTCTCTAGAAATTTTATAAAGCAGTTCAGGAATTCATAATCTATTTCTTGTGGAATATTTTCACAGAATACTTTAAGGACTTCAGGAAGTTCTTAGTTCAGCTTCCTGCTCAAAGTGTAGTTGATACAGAATTCAGAACCAGATTGCTTAGAGCTTTATGTAGTTGAATCTCCAAAACCTCCAAGGATGAAAATCTTGCCAGTTCCAGAACCTGACAGTCATTATGATGAAATGATTTTTCTTTTGTCGATTCAGAGCTTTCCGTCTTTCATGTTCTGACCATTTCTCTCTTGCTGCTGCACACCTGCAAAAAGAGCCTGTGTCTGTCCTCTCACCAATGTCCATGCAGGTACCAGCAGGCTGCATCAGGTCCCCAAAGCCACCTCCTCTCCTGGCTGGACAGTCCCTCTCCCCTGAAATGCCCTTGCAGGGCACATTCTCCAGATCCCCAGCTGGTTTGGTGTCTCTTTACCAGACCCACCAAATTTTATCAATGTATTTCTTGTGCTTGAGGGGCCATACTGAATGCCATAACCAGATGTGGTCTCACGAGAGCCAAGAAAAGGAGGATAATTCATAAAATGAGCAGTGAGTGGGTTTTAGCATGTCTCTCACGGAGAAAAGTCATGTGGTTTGTCATGGTACTTGCTCATCTTGCATTATTGTGACAGTCAATGGCCCAGTGTAATATTTATCCTGATTTCACTTTTCACATTCATAACACAATGTTGGGGGTTAGGCACACAAGGAAAGCCAATTTCCAATACTGGAAATACTCCCTTCCTTCCAGCATAACCCTCCTTCCCAGAGTCCCTCCAGCAGAATGACTTACTGTGTCTCACAGCACCAGCTTTAATTGCCAAGGGTCAGGAATGGTTCTACTCAATGTGACCCCTGCCACATTTCCCAGTCATGTCCCATGGTGGGGTGCAGGTGGATCCCTGGGGTTGGTGAGGTGACAGACCCATGGCAGGCCTCGCTCTGTAGGTGAATTATAAAATCACAGACTTGTGAGGGCTGGAAGGGACCTTAAAGATTATCCACTTCCAACCCCTCTGCCCTGAGCAGGGACACCTTCCATTAGACCAGGTCCAGCCTGGCCTTGGACACTGCCTGGGATGGGGCAACCACAGCATTGCTGAGCATCCTCACAGCCAAGAATTCCTTCTCAATATCCCATCTAACCCTGCCCTCTGGCAGTGGGAAGCCATTCCCCCTTATCCTATCACTCCATCCCTTGTCCAAAGTCCCTCTCCAGCTCTCTGAGCCCCTCTGGATGCTGGAAGGGGCTCTGAGGTCTCCCAGGAATCTTCTCTCAGCTTTGTCAGGCTTTCACACAGGAGAAGGAATTTAATCTGTGCTGGGAGAGTGTGTGATGTGAGAAGTTTCCCTGCAGGCTGCTCTCTGAAAGTGTGCACAAATCACCCCAAAGTCTGCAAAAGTCACTCCAGTTGTGCAAATGCTGTTGTTTTTTGGAAAAACTTTTTGCAGACTCGCAGGAAGCTTTTCCTTTTTCAAATTTGCTACATTTCCTTCTCAAGCAGCCCACCAAGAGGTCAGGTCAGTACAGGGGCTGGTGCCAGGGAGCTGGAAGGATGGACAGGGTTGTTGTAATAGTAATCCCTGGAGTATCTGTCTTTTCTCTCCACTCAAATCAGCAGGGTGAGACACAGTTGTGCAATGATGCTGACTCGCTGGAGGAGAATTTCAGTGCATGGTTCTGGTTTTGGCTCTTTGGAAGTGATTGAAGCAAAGCAGATTGGGATTAATAAGGCAGGGGAGGCAGGGATGTAATGTCTGAGGATGAAGTCTGAAGTGGGGGATAAAGAAAGGAAAAGAGTCGCAGCATCTTTAATGCCGTACTTGTGTTTGCTGGTCTTTAAACCTCAGCCATGAGGTTTATTTGCCAAGTCATGCTTGGCAAATTTGTGCCAAATATTTTTGCATGGTTCTGGCCCATTCACAGGTAAAAGGAAGTGGCCCACAGTGCAGAAAGAATTGTTTCATCCACATTGGGAACTGTTGGAACAATCTGATGTGTAGCACTGTTTAGAAACAGAATTATTAAAAAAACCTGTTGGAGGGAGACCAGAGTTAAGATAAACAATGAAGTTCATGTGAGGGAAAGCCAAACCTTAAAATCTTTTTTCTCATTTCTTAACTTCTGTAATCAATCTCAGTGGAGAAGCAGCCTCTGCAGAGCATTACAGATAAGAATCACTTTGTGTTTCCTCTCTGTAATAATCTTGAGAGCAGTGGTGTAACAGTCTGTCCTCTGGAGAGCTGCTCTGCCCCAGCTGCATGGCAGCTTTGTTCAGTTAGCAAGGGGCTTTTCCGCAGAGCTGGGCTTCATAGGGGCCTAGGAAAGGATCTTCTCTTAAGGTGGTAACAGCCTTGATGGTTTCCATAATGGGTAATTGGAAGGAGCTTCATTTGGAAACTGCCCCTGTTTGCAAGCATTGCTTATGAGGAGTGTCTGTGACAGATTCCTTGGCTCACACAGCTGGACCCTGTAGGTCCTTGAGTGTTTTCATTGCCATTATTTCTGTTCAGTGCAGCCCTTTTGCCTTTTTCTAAATGTTTCTGGGGCTAATTGCTTCCCTTTGTTTCTGCTTCCACAGAGATGATACCCTTCATATTTCTCATCTCCTGTAAATACTGTGTATTTTTACACATCTTTTAAGATCTGATTTTTTTGTTTTCTTAACTTTTTTGAGGCATATTTTGGATCCATTCCTCTTTCCAGGAGGCACCAGGTAGTATTGGTGCTTGCCATAGCACAACATACACTTCTTAGGAGTCCATGGTGGGTCCATTTCCCTGGGGGAGCAGGACTGGAACCTTCAGAATCTTGAGTTCTTGGGATGAATTGTGCATGGTGGTATTTGCAGAAAATAAGGGTTTTTCTCAGAGTGATGGTAAAGTAGGGACACTGTGAATTTCTCCAAGTCTTTACATAAGCATCTAAAAGTGATTCTTTTGGTTTTATTTGTGTTTAGAGGAAGGTGGTTTAGACAAGCAAATAGTTCTTGGTGGCATCTGGTTTTGTTCCTGCTGATTTAATTATTTGTTATTATCCTTGTGATAACCCAAAACCCCATGCTGAGGAATGTTTAATGGAGTGGCCCTGTGTCTGCAACCCCCCCAGAAACTGCTAAACCACTGGTGTTCCCAAGTGCTGCTCTAGCAGCCTCTTCTGTGTTTTGGGAGAACTGAATGCAGTGACATGAAGCTTATGAAAGATCTTCAAGAAACATCTAACAATTACACATCTCTAATAATTCATCCTATGAGCTGTTGACAGATTATTTCAAAAGTCACATCCAAAAAGCAGTTTTAGCCACAGGGATATTGGGAGAGATGCTCACTTTCTCACTTTTTCTAGTATTTGAAACATTCTTAATGTTTCCTTAAATTTTAAATCTAATTAGACTAAAAATGCTAAGTTAGATGCAGATTTTTTTTAACAAAGCTGATTTAAACACATTCACGTCGTTTTTATTTATTCTGATTTGTTTTCAACTGCTACTGATTGATCATCCGAATGGGATTATTGTCTTATCAAAACATGTAGTACAGATGTAAAACCTTTTTAATTCTCCACCAATTGCTTAGCAACCACGGAGGGAAAAGGTTCCTGAAGCATTTGAAAGGACTGTTTTTAAAGATGTACTAGCTCTTCTTTCCAGTAAACTGAATTGAAATGTGACTGGTGTCAAAATACACCCCAGTCCTTTTTTGGCTGTTAGTAGCAGAGTGCTGCTGGAAGCACAAATGCTTGCACATTTGCCTAGTAAGTATTTATTTCACAGCTTCTCATTTCTTACGGTTTTCTAGAATATTTAATGCAGTAATTCTCAATTTTACAGCATCAACTACCAATGCCAGTCCAGTCTCTACATCCTCAACCGTTGTCAATATTTCCACATCAGCAGTAGCCAGCATCTCACAGGTAAAACTTCCTCGATAGATTTGTGTGCACCATCTCCTTTACCTTTGTTTAACACATTGCTCAAAACTAACATGGAAATGTCACTTCAAATGGAGCACAGTGGTACTGGAGTGGGGCTCAGTGTGTAACTCAAAGTCACCAAATCACTCCTGCTGTTTCTTTGACTGTGATGCTTCTCCCTTTGGCCTTTGCAACAAACTCACTTCGTCTGTTCAAGGCTGTTGCCTCAGCTGCAAATTGTGAGTCATAAAACTGAGATGTCTGCAAGAGAGATGGAGGGGAAGAAACAATTCAGCTGTTTTGAGGACTAAACCTGCAGGGAGGATTAGAGGTGGATGTTTTTTGGATGCCTTTGTTCTCCCTCAGCAAGAATAGGAAATGAGTTTGTACACAAACAAAACCCCAAACCAGTAAAGTAGGGTGTGCATTCTGATGGCAGACTAGAACAAAATGAGACAGCCCTGCAAGCTAGCAAAGACCATTTCCCCCTGCCTTTTCCTCTGTGGGTGGTTAACTGCCTTTCTGAGTACTTGGATATACAAAGGAAGCCTTCAGTGTCCAGCTTTTCAGAAAGAGACTGTGGAAAACACAACAGATGCACAAAAATCCTGTGCTTATGCTGTTGCTTTTTAAACATAAACTTGCTTGGAACCATAAGGGGAAAAAAAAGATTTTCTTTTAGTATTTCAGACCAAGGTACCTGGTTCACAAACCCAGGCTGCTCTTCAAGGGAATCAAGAGAGCACTGTGGACCAGAATAGTGTGATGTAACGTTTGGAGACACTGCTTTTTTTACTGTCAATAGCAGAAGTTAAAATCCTCAAGCACAGCTCCAGGTGCTGAGTGGTCTCCTAAATGAATTAAGTAGTTTTCATAAATGGATACCTTTCAGCATGCAGAATTATTGCTTGATGAAGTCAGGATATGAGTAAGGGCCATTTATCCTATAGTTGTGCCCTCAGTGAGGCCCAAGGTCGCTTTCTGTCACTGTCAAATGCAGGAAGTCAAATGCAAGACAAAACCACACATTCCAGAGCACAGAGTGCACTGATGTCTTGGCATCCACTCAACTCCCCTGTTACTGTCACTTCATTCATTATGAATTAATTTTTGCAGACACTGGAAGCAGAGGAATGGCCCTGTGATCACTGGTGTCCTCTGCAGAACCTGTGCAGGGGCCATTGGGCAGCCAGAGCTCTCAGCCCTTTTTGGGAATGTCTCATATATGCAGAATGAAACAGCATAAAGTGAGATTGTTCTCTTGCTGGGATTTTTCTTGGACAGGATATTCTAATACAAAAGTCATCCTGATTCAGAGTGTTTTCTGAATGAGGTATCTTACCATCACTAACTCTTCCCTCCAACAGGAATATCCTACGTACACGATCCTTGGCCAGAGTCAGTACCAGACCTGTTACCCGAGCTCAGGCTTTGGAGTGGTGCCACCAGCAGACAGCAACACTGAAAGCTTGGCATTAGCCACCACCACATACCCAGAGGAGAAACCAAATGCCCTGGTGGCAGCACAGGCGGTGCAGAGACCTTCCTCTGGTGAGGCGGGGTCTGTAAAACACCTCTGCCAAACAGTGCAGGGGGCAGCTCTGGGGAAACACCTCCAAAGGGCACCTGCAGCATCTTGTCATGCTGGGCCTGATGGGACACTTGCCTTCCTTGTCAGACTGGTGTCACTGGTGTGCAGAGTATTATGGTGGGCTAGCCAGGCTTATGTATCAGAAGCCTTCTGCTGCTGCCATTCCAGGACACCTACCATGTACTCTGTGTGCCCCAGGGGGAGGGAGTGCTCTGAACACCTGGCTGCAGGAGAGAAAGATGCAGGAGGTGCTGTACTCTTTCCCTAGGAAAGGTGTTCTTACCATGTGATGGAGCCTGTTCTGCTCCATCACATGTCCCTGTCAGTCATGGCCATGCTGCTTGGCCAAGGCTGTGTCTCCAGGGCCAACATCGTCACTGTTACTCTTTTATATTCAACTGTCTATTAAATAAAATAGACATAGTTGAGTAATAGAGCAGTTCCAGGGTATGAAATGACTGCAGGGTTCCAGGCCATAGGATGGAGAGTGCTCTGCTCTGCAGGCAGTAGCTCTTGCAATAGCTCAGTTCTGGGGGACTGAATTGAGGAGATGGAGCTGTTTTGAAATGATGGGACAAAGAAAACATGGTTTATGTTCTAATCAGAGTTTAAGTACTACTGCACATAGTAAAGTAACATCTTAGCTTTTGCTAGGGTGGTTTGTTGCCAGTGCTGTATTGGTGTTTGTTTTGAGACACAAGGGGATGAGAGCTCTGTGATTTCTTTCTTCCAGGAGATGCATCCACAAGTCCTTTGCTACCAAGAGCAACAGCAAGTAAAGAGTTAGATGAGCAAGCAAGAAAAAACATCCCTGGAAAGAACAGAGGGAAGAGGAAAGCAGATACCTCCTCCTCACAGGACAGTGAACTAGAGGTAAATAGTGATCTTTTCTACAGGTAGTATTACAAAATAGTGTGATGGTGAAAATTCTCCTCCTTTTTTCATTCCATCTCCATGGAAATGGACGGTAATTATAGAATGGTTTGGGCTGAAGAGACCTTTCAGGGTCATCCAGTCCAACCACTCTGCAATGAACAGAGACATCTTCAAGTAGATGTCAGGTCACTCAGAGCTCTAACCTGGTCTTGAATGTTTCCAGGAATGGGGCATCCATCACCTCTCTGGGCAACATGTGGCAGTGCCTCACCACTTTAATTGGAAAAAATGGCTTCTTTACATCTAGTCTAGATTTACTCTTTGAGTTTAAAACTGTTCCCCTTTGTTCTATCACTAGCTAGGCCCAACTAAAAGGTCTGTCCCTATGAATTCAAATTGAGAGCAAGTTTAGGTTAGATAGTAGGAGAAAATGTCTTCCCTGTGAGGGTGGGGAGGCCCTGGCACAGGCTGCCCAGGCACTTTGTGGTTGCCTCATCCCTGTGTCCAAGGCCAGGTTGGATGGGGCTTGGAGCAATCTGGTCTAGTGGAAGGTGTCCCTGCCCATAGAAGAGGGGTTGGATGGTTTTTAAAGTCCCTTTCAACCCCAAAGCATCACTTAAATACGTCTTGGAATCCTCGTGGTGTCATTGAGGAGACATCAGCTGTCTCCACGACAGGCTCATGCTCAGAGCAGGGCTGTCCCCAGCACTGGGGCTGTGGCTTTGTCTGTCTGAGCCATGAAAGCCTCCAAGGCTGAAGATCCTGTACCTAGACAGTGAGATCCTGTACCTGGTGATCTGTCCCAGCACTACCACATCCACCCAGGGAAGGAGGTTTTCTGTCTCCAGTTGGAATCTCCCATGCTGCAGATTTCCACTTCTTCGTCCACAGCAATTTTCCATCTGCCACTACTGAAAAGAATTTGTCTCTATCTCCTTTGCAGCTGCCTTTCAATTAGTTGTGGTGTCCTGTTAGATGTCCCTTAGTCTCCTCTTTGCTGAGATAAGCAGTTTCCTTAGCCTCTCCTGTGGGCTGCTGACCATCTCCACAGCATTTTGCTGGCAACTCCCATTTCCTCACAGATATCTGGGACCAGGGATGCAATCTGGGGTAACCTTGCCAGTGCCAAATAGGTTGAGACTGCACCTCCTTTCTGGCTGACATGGCACACTCCAGCAGGAAAGTCATCCACAGGGAGAGAGTGCTGCTGTGCACTGGTGTACAAATTGTACTGGTGTCCAATTTGCCCTCCAGCTCCTTCAGCCTGGACTAGTGTGAGGGGTTATTCCACCCCACATGCTGGCCCAGCTCTCACTGCCAAAGTCCTTCTGTACCAAAACTCTGCCATTCTTCATGGCAGCTTGTTGCCTTATTTATAACAAAGGTTTGTCTGACAAAAACCAAGAGCATGTTCCTGGTGCTGTCCAAATCACAGGAAGTACACTTTACCTCAGCAGGGCTCTAAAACTCATTAGCACTCTAAACTTTACTTTTATAACTATAAAAGCAAGAGAAGCTTTTGAAATAGTTTAACCAAACAGCCACAGCCTGAGTGTGTAACTCTGTGGCAGTAAATAAACTCCACTGCAATAAATTGAAGAGTTGAATGTGTCCTGTAAGATGACAACTGCTGTCTATACCTGTTAAAGCATACTGCAGCTAACCACAGAACTAACTCTAAAACTTGTTCCTTTATTGCAGTTCAGTGCCTGGAGTATCTCAGCTCTAACCCACTCTCATTCTCTCTGCAGCGGGTGTTTCTCTGGGACCTGGATGAGACCATCATCATCTTCCATTCTCTTCTCACAGGGTCTTACGCTCAAAAATATGGCAAGGTAACACTGTCTTTTCCACGGAAGAAAACCCATTTCTGTCATGCAGAATTAAATGTTAGTCTTTGGAAAAGGAATAGTTTTGTTTTTTTTTTTAAACTCTCTACAGTGGGACTTTTAAGTTGTTGGCAGTTTGGGCAAGGAAAGAACTAAATTTGGCTTTATACAGAGCTAGGACATGGATGTCACCAGCATGTCCCTTCTTACAATGCAAATCTGTCAAGCTGGTTTTATCCTCACTGGGAATAACTGAGGTCCTTGCACATAAGGAAAAGAAGTAGTTTTTCTCCTTCAAAATTTTTGAATGTTTTGTATGTGCTGACTTTGAAAATGTATTAGTCTCTCCTGGGGAGCACTGAAGTGTTTGGGCTTTTTGGGTTTTTTTAATCAAGTTGTTTGAAATAATAGGGAAATTGTAGTTCACACCATTGACTGTAGCTAGAATTATGCCAGGTTTGATACACAGTGGAAAACTGTGCAGTTTAAATGATGAGAGATTTATGAGAATACCCTTCTGCCTGGATCCACAGTGCATTTACATTTTCTTTTTTGTGTTTTTCCAGGATCCAACTCTAGTGATTGGCTCAGGTCTGTCCATGGAGGAGATGATTTTCGAAGTTGCTGATACTCACTTGTTTTTCAATGACTTGGAGGTACATGGCAAATGTGTTTGAAAGGCAGAACTCCACGTTACCATGCCAGAAGTACACCTCACTGTTTGTGAGGGCTCTGTGCTTCAGAGCCTCTTATTGCTCATTGTAAGCTTGGCCAAATCAGGGGTACACTCTTAACTGAGAAAGACATTCTGCAGCCTTCTAGTGTCAGGAGCTCTCTCAGTTTCTGCTGGGTTTTTGCTTGAACCCCTACAGATAAAAAGAGTGATGTCTGATCCATCCTGTATTTGCATTTCTGGACTGGTGAGCACTTCGCTTCCACTGGTCCTCTCTTAAAATGGAGATGAGAGATGTGAGGAAAAGGCAGTCTTGAGGATGTTCCCAAGGGCTGTGACTAAGCCAGGGACAGAATGCAGAAGGTGGCTTTGGCTGGAACAGCTTTGAAGGACATGCTGCATAGACAAGCAGGCTGTACCACAGAGGACCCACAACACCCTCCCTTTTTCTTTTGTGTTGTCTCTGATGTAACTCCACTCAATGCAATTTGCAGAATTGACAGCACTAATTTAAGGCTTAGGACCTATTAGTTGTAGGTGTATCACTGACACACATCATGGAAAAACAAGATGGTTTTGTTGATGCAAACAGAGACTTAAATGATATTTCCACTGAGGTTGTGACTACTGGCAGCAGTGAACTTTGCAAGGGTGGTAATGAGTTACCTCCCTGCTTCAGGGAAAAAAGCAACAAAAAACCAAATGAAAATGCAAAATAACCTCTTATGGTGGAAGGGGACTCACAGATGTGTTAGCTGTGTGCTCAGTCACAAATGTACTGCTGTAGGTATTGGTTAATGAGTTAAATCAGCTGCACTAAGCACCAGAGCCATGGCAGTGCCACCACACTGCTGTGGCTCTACTGACCTGTGTTGAGAAAATGGAATAGCAATGCTTGACCAGATAATGTGCTTTGGGGGTATTTTTGTTTTGTTTTGTTTGCTTTTTTGAAATGGCAGAAGGGTTTCAAGTGCCAAGTGAGCTTTGAGTCCAGCCTATTCAGTGAGTGTTGAAGTTCTTTTTTTGCAGACAACTCAAAATGCCATAGAAATGTGCTTTTTTCAGTCCTTTCTGGTACTTAAGATCCCAGGCTGGGCAAGGACCTCTAAGGGCTGGGAAGTAAAACCCAGTACTGGCAGCTAGTAGAAGCTCCGTGGGTTTGTGGAGGCAGTGTGGCATGGCTTGTTGCTGTTGGGAAGTATGAGGGGATTGGTTTCTATCACAGTTCCTTTAATCTGCAAATGTCATTGTGTTTTTGGATTACCACAACATGACTTTATTTTTGGGGATTTTTTTTGTCTTTAACAGGAGTGTGACCAGGTACACATAGAAGATGTGGCATCTGATGACAATGGCCAAGATCTAAGGTGAATGCAGGAAATGTATTGCTGATGTAATCAGCTTTTGTGAAGACTTCAAATGCAGATGGAGTTAAGGGATGGAGCTCAGCATTGTGCAGGGGGTGAAACCTGGCAAAGTGTTTGTTTGCTGGAGGCCATTTCTTTGAAGACCTACAAAGCATTAAGAGTTTTGAAATTATATTGTGAATTACATTGTCTGCTGTTGAATGCTGCCTTTGTGCTCAATGACAAGTGAGGAACGGAGAACCAACACTTCAGATCTCATGATGACAGCATTAGATTAGTAATCTAATCTAATGGTTATTCTAATTAGATTATTAGAAAAAGTCCCTGCCTATGGCAGGGGTTCAGAGTGAAATGATCTTGAAAGTCCTATCCAACCTAAACCACCCTGTGATTCCATCATCTTGACCTTTGAAAATCCCCCTGTGGTTTGCATCCCTCTGGGAGCCTATGGTGCTCACTATCAAACAAGGAAGTAGGTTTTTTTACTGAGCTGAATTGACTCATGAAAAAGTCTGAGAAAGGTCTGTCAGGGAGAAAGAAATACAGGGCAAGTGGTGACACAGGACTTGCTTTCTGCAGTCATAAACTGGTGAAGCAACTCATCTGCTTGTGTAACTGCAGTTGTGATGGAAAGGCATGGATGCTACATTTGGAAGATGTTATGCTGGGGTTTATTGCTGCAGGATGAGGAAGAGGTCAGTGGGAAGGATGCTCTGTATGGCAGAGTGAGCAGCCAAAGAGTAAAGGAAGGTTTTGTAGTGGAGGAGTTGTATCAGAGCCAGCAGGAGCTGTAGTTGGATGTCAGCATTCCCACAGGAGCCAGGCTCTGCTCTCAGGTGCCACGGTGCTGGTGCAGCTCCACTCCGAGGCGTTCTCCAGCTGCTGCCAGCGCTGCCATCGGCAGCCCCGCAGTGGTTCTGCTGCTGTGGCACAATTAACACTTCTGCTTTCCTGGAACAGCAACTACAACTTCTCCACGGATGGGTTCAGTGGCTCGGGAAGCAATGCCAACCACAGCTCCTCGGTGGGTGTGCAGGGAGTGGACTGGATGAGGAAATTGGCCTTCCGCTACCGCAGGGTACGCGAGATCTACAACAAATACAAAACTAACGTTGGAGGTGAGTGGTCACCTGCACCGAGGTCTGAGCACTGAGCAGAGCTTGTGGGGCCACACTCTGTCCTTCCTCAGAGCTTTGGCTTTCCTGATGTGTGGACATGAGAAGTAAACCAATCTCCTAGTGCTAACAGGGATCAAATTTCCATGGAATCTAAGAGGGTACGTCTTCCGAAACTGAACAGTGTGCCAGTGCAGGCTGTGATTTATCGTGGAGATAAGGATGGTCACTCAGTCCTGGAGGCAAAAGTTTTGGTGCAGATAGTATCCCTTTGCTAATTTGGTATGAAAAGCTGCCTGGCACTCTGCTCAGCAGTGGCCTGAATGACTCATTTGCCCTGCTGCTCATTCATGTGTCCACAAAGTCTGCCTTTGGTCATGCCGTTGTCAGGAAATACAGTGGTCACCCCGGGCTGATATGATTTCTCTGCTCTCCCTTCACAAAGTCATTTAAAAGCCTTCTAGTTTTGCTTCCCTTTCAACTCCGAAGCAGTTATAATCATGCAAACCATAATGAGAAAATGGAGATGAATTTTCTGCTTAGTCTGAATCTTGGCATTGCCATCCCTGGGAAAGGGGTGCTGCCGGAGCAGCTCACCTGGTAGGGTGACTTGGTCTGGTTGATTGTGGGTTTGGATACCCTTTGCCTACACAAAAACCTTGATAGATGTTTTTGGCACATATTTTCCAAAAACCAGGTGTTCAAAGCTACAACTTTCAGCCTTAAAAATCTGCCAGTATAGGTGTGCAGTTCAATGTGCTGCAGTTACCTGATTTCTTGTAGAGGTTTGACTGTGATTTCATGTTTTGCTCGTGGGAAACCTGGATGCAGAGTTTTTCAGGACCTGTGGAAAGCTACATGATGAAGCAGCTGTCAGTGCAGCCTGCTGTGGGTCCCTCTGTGGCCTCAGTGCAGATGAGTGGTGTAACAGAAGGCTGGAGTGAGGGGGGGCTCATATGTCATGGATGGAAATTGGAGAGACATGCAGGCTCCATGTGCCCTTTTTTGCTGTGTTTACTGTCAGGAGCAGAAATGGCCTCCACTTCTGTCTGCTTTTAATTCAGAACTGGAGACTTGAAGAAAATGGTATCTAAAAGCTATTACAAGCATGGGAATAAAAGAAAAGGGAGTCGTTAAAAAAGATACGTAAAAGGGCTTCAGGTGGAAAGGGTCTTTGGAAAGCAGAACGTCAGAGAGGGTGATTATAGGAGTTCTCTGTGGCCTTGGACCCCTACTGCTGTGAATGCTTTGTATGAGAGAAGTGCCTTTGGTTGCCTGTATCCTGAGAAATGCTTAGAAATAATTGCAGATAAGTGTCTGCCCAGTTCCCCACAGTCAGACTCCTGGATGGATGTCTAGGCTCATTCATGTCACTGGGTTTCTTTCATTGCTTTGAGACAGACAGTCCATCTTCCAGAAGCCTTCAGTTCTGTTATTTATTGCAGAGCAGGCACTGGGGACAGCCCTGCCCATGTCAGACTTTGGCAAACACATGTTCCTCACCTTCCAGGCCTGCTTAGCCCACAGAAGAGGGAGGCTCTGCAGCGACTGAGGACCGACATAGAAGTGCTGACAGATTCCTGGCTGGAAACGGCGTTAAAATCCCTGCTGCTCATCCAGTCCAGGTATGGAACCTGGAAGTGCACGTGAGGCTTCCTCAGCCCTTTCTCACCCTCGGGTGCAGCACTGTGCACTGCCCCTGTCACACTGCTGCTGTTTGGCACAGGTGCCAATTCACTGAGGGTAAGAACTCCACCCCTGTTTCTCTGCTGCAGCACCTGTAGTTAGCAAGGTCTCCATGTTCACTAAATGGTTTTTCTGACAGGGAATTCTGCCAGAAGCAAACAAGCCCAAATTGCAAAACCTTGTCCTAAAACACCTCCTTGAAAGCAGGACAGCCAAGCATATGGCACCTGGGGAAGCTGATCAGACTGCCTGGAGCAGTCCTGGCACCACTGCCTGTAGATGTGATGTTACAAGTGTTTTTCTTCTTTTAGAAAAAACTGTGAGAACATCCTGATCACAACCACCCAACTGATGCCAGCTCTTGCCAAAGTTCTTCTGTATGGATTGGGCGAGGTGTTTCCCATTGAAAATATTTATAGTGCTACAAAAATAGGTAAGGGGTTGTGCCAAGTCTCTGGCACTGTAGCATCTGCTGAGGATTAGCTGGGATTTTTACATGGGGAAATGCCATTTCTGCTGAGCAGCCCCGTGCCGTGGTTGAGGCTTCTGGCCTCGGTAGCTGAACTGGATGCTCCCCTTGCCCAGTAAGACAAGAATGTTTCTGTACTGGGAGGAAGGGACCTGTTCAGGCTCTGTTTCTCTCTGCCTGAGGCTCCTTACAGAGGGATTGTTTTTGGCAGGTAAGGAGAGCTGCTTCGAGAGGATCGTGTCACGGTTTGGAAAGAAGGTCACTTACGTGGTGATTGGAGATGGGCGTGATGAGGAGGTCGCAGCCAAGCAGGTGGGTCTGACTGCAGAGCTGGGGCAATGCAAAGGGAAGTTCCTGGCAGGCTTTGCCTACAAGGACTCTTGTTCTAAGGCTGAACTCTTCAGGCCAGGGCAGCCAGGAGCAAAGTTTGTCTTCGGTGCAAGAGATTTTCCATTGTGTTAAGGTGGGCAGTTTTCTGGCTCCTTGGTGTTTAAAGTTTCTATTTTACTATTGTTTAGGATTGCATATAACACTGTCCCTGTCAGCAGTGTCTTAGTGTGGCATGTTGAAAGGTTGGACTCAGTGATCTTGGAAGTCCCTTCCACCCTTGATGATTCTATGGTTCTAAACACTGATCACAGCCTGTGACTATCAGGATATTGCAGTTTCTCAGAAGCATGGAGGAGTCAGGGCTCAGGAACAGCAGCAGATGAATACAGCACCTGCCATTAGGCTGGATTACAAGGAGCAGAGAGTTTGATTGATTTTGACAGGCCTGGACGGGTTGTTCAGTTGTGGTAATTAGTAGTGAAGGGCAAAGATGACTGTGAGGACCTTGATCTGCAGGCTTCACACGTTCTGTTGTGTGCCAGAGCTGTTTGCTGTGCAGGTGTCCTGGGGGCCCTGGACAGGCATTCCTGGGTGCAGCAGCAGCTCACAGCCAAGGTTTCCATGGTGAGCAGCTGACAGTCAGTGCTGGTGCCTGTCACACACAGATGTGCACATAAGATGGGCTCCAGGTCAGTCCTGAGAGTGGTGTGCACAGAACCACCACACTGCACAGCCCTGCAGCTCTACCTCAGCTGAAAATCCCTCCCTAAACCTGCCTGTCCTCTCTCTTTACAGCACAACATGCCATTCTGGAGGATCACAAACCACGCTGACCTCGTGTCCCTTCACCAAGCCCTTGAGTTGGACTTCCTGTAAGAAGTTGGAGCAAAGACGTGACTGCAGCTCCCGCAAGCCCTCTTCGTTTTGGGAGGGCACAAATCTCACATTTGGGGACTCACTTTTCAGCTTGATGAAGAAAACATACCTAATGCAAACTGTACAGTGGAATATGACAGCAGGTCATTCCTCAGGAGCACGGGCCCTGCCAAGTCCAGAGGTGTCCTGTAAAGAAGCCCTAGACTCAGCAGGGCTAGAGCTTGTCTGCAGAAGGGACTTACAGAGCCAGCTGAATGCCTCTGGCATGTGTCTCCAGAGGGAGGGGCCATAAAACAGCAGATTGATTTGTAAGAGCCTTCTCCTTTCTATTCAGCTTAGTTGTAGAACCCAAGTAAACACAAAACTTTATTTTTATAGGAAAACGCTGATGGCAGAGCTTAAATCTCCCTTGTTTTGCAAAGCCGAAGAGCTATGTTTTTTTTTCATAGGAAATATTAATGAAAATGTCAAAAATACCTCTATTGCTGTAAAATGTGTCCTCTCTCCTTCCCTGGGTGTTCAAAACAGTTAATTTATTACAATGTCCTTATGTTATTTCCTCCGTGTGGGATTACTGGAAAATATAAAGGTAAGGGAATGCTTCTGGGATATGTGGTTCCTTGTAGAGGCAAGTATTGGTGTTCCAAGTTGATCCCAGTGGCTTCTAGTCAATGTGTGCACAAGCCCTTTCAGCCAGCAGGAGATCACTGGATTCCAGCCTTAGTCTGGACTGTAGATACCACAGATTTTCCCTGCAAAGAAAAATGAAACCACCTGTGAACATCAGGTACAGCAGACTGGTGCAGACTGCTCAGATGTGAACAGAGTCCTCACCTGGACTAGGAGTAATCTAATTCCTAAATCCTCATGAATGTTACAGAGAAGGCTCTGACTATGGTATAACCTTCACCTCTGTGTTCCTGACTTTATTTGTAAGTTCCTTTTAGTAGCATCAGATTCAATTTTCTTATATTCTTTGCATTAGCCTAACTACATAGTGAAAAACAAACGCCTTGTTAAGAGGGACTTAATTTTCTAAGACACTGTGACTTGGCAGCATGGAGCACTTGGGAGGGATGGTGATGCTGATTTTTCTGCTACTGTCTCAGAGTAGAGGCTGGAGTCAGTGACCTGCAGCTCCCCTGGGCAGGAACAGCCAGCTGAGGACTGGGGCTGGCACAGGGGCTGGTTTTGTGCCAATTCAGGCTGCGTTTGGTGGCCTCCCCCATGCACCCTGATGGCACCAGATCAGCAGGTGCCCTGAGGACAGGTGTGTGCTGTGCCCCAGAACCCACTGCTGCTGCTCCTGCAGAGCCAGACCTGTGGCTGCACCCAGACCCCCTCCAGATCGTGGTCATCAGCCCCACATCAGCCTTTGGGAGACTGGGCTGAAAGTCTGGCACTGCAGGGAGGACACTGACCCATTTGCTGTGCTCATACAGGCAGGGATGTGTTTGCTGCATTCCTTTCATGGCATTAATTACTGAGGGTTAATTTCCATCAGTGCAGGGGGAGCTGCTGGGCCAGCTTGGTGCAGGCTCAGCTGTGCCCTGGGAGCATCAGTTCCTGGGCCAGCTCCAGTGACCATGGGGCAGAAGGTGCCTAGAGCCAGGGGTTTGGATACCTCATGCTCAAGGACTGGACCTGGGAGGTCTATTTCACATGGTACCAGCTCCAGTTTCCCTTTGGGTTTGTGGGGTTTTTTAGATGAATTAAATTTGAATCAAAGGCGATTCTCTTTCTCCAGGGTGGTCACTGGAGTCAGGAGTGATCTGCTTTCCATTCAGCTCCTTGCCAGGTGTTGGCCTTGTGCTCTGATCCCAGGTGGATGCTGGGTCTGTGTATTTCCCCAGGAGCTCTGCAGCAGGAATGTGCTGTCTGTGTGGGAGCTGCTGCCTGCCAGCAGCAGAACTGCTCATCCCATGGAAAATCTGAGGAGTCTGCTCTGGGTGTCACCAGGCAGCTCAGCAGAGGGAAGGGTGTTTTTGGCTGCCCTGCTGGCTGCTGGCCCAGCAGAGCCCAGGGGCAAACAGGCTGTGCTGGGAATGCTCAGCAGTGGATTTGGAAAGGGGAACAGGACGCAGGGATGTTCTCTGTCTACACCAAATGGAGAGCTCAGGTGTGTTTGCACCTGTCCCAAGGCAGCTGAGGCAGCTCCAGCTCCCTCACTGCTGGGTCCATAGAGTGCAGTTCCTCTGGGGTCCCTGTGAGGTGCCAGAGCTGAGGTGAGGAGCAACCTCATTGCTCCTGGGGTTGGAAATGTCACCAGAGGATCAGGACTCGGTTGTAGTCACAGAAGATTCTGTGCTGATGCTGAACATCCCTCAGCCCATCCAAAGGTCTGTAAGCAGGCTTGGGAGCTGTCCCAGCCTGTGCAGAAGCCTGTTGGGAGCACGTCTCGTACTCCAGCTGGCTGAACTTTGGTATTAAAACCTGTGCCTTAACCTCCCACCACCGGCACGGCCGAGCAGCCCAAGTGCTTTGCTCCCATTGGAAGCAGCTGAGCAGAGCCGTGCTGGAGAGGGGCTGGGTTTGCCCAGGCACTGGCAGCAGGTGCTGCACCTGCAGGCCTGAGCTGCCTGGCAGCTGGCTGTGCTTTGTGTTTGTTTACTTCAAATGTTTTAAGGAAATTTTAAGATGTTGGTAAAATTTTAGCTGAGTGTGGAACTCGCAGCCACTGACATTTCATACTGGTATTTATATGATGTTTCCTTGAATGTATGTAAAGTACTTTTATAACAGGAGGTTGATGGTACATTTGTGTTTGTTAATAAAGGGGTGACCTGGCTATTTTATTTTTTCCTTTGTTGGCTGAATTTAAGCCTTTTCCTGTCTCTCTTGAGGCAAGAACAGCATCTCTATCCAAGCATTGATTTTCTCCTGTCTCTTGTCACCAGTTCAGCTACAGTCAGGTCAGGGGTAATGGGAGAGCAAACCTGAGCACCTGAAGGACAGTCAGCCTGCAGGCCCAGAGCACCTGAGCTCACCTGGGTGCTGCTGCCTTCCCCTTCAGCTTCAACACAGCCACAGAGGCTTTAAAAAACACCTGATCCACCAGTATTTGTTGCCTCCAACAGCCCTTGGGGAGATGTCTGTGCTGGCACTGGTGGGAAGCAGTAGGACCCCTGGAGCCCACAGCACCTCATTTGCTGTGCTACAAGGGGTGAGTCCCAGGTGCTGCTGGCTGTGGGGCCTCTGCCTGTCCATGGTGTGTAATGGGAACTGTCCTGTGAACTGGAAAAAAATAATAAAGTCTTTATTTTCTATAGTCAGTGCTTCAGCCTGTTCTCTGCCCCCGTGTCAGTCCCTGCCCCTGTGACAGCCCGAGCCAGGCTTGGCAGCACCAGGAGCATCCAGGGTGCCACAGGTCACAGTGCAGCCACCAGAGCCCCCGTGAACTGGGGAGTCCTGGGGGGCCAGTGGGGCAGGGACCTGCTCCTGGGCCCTGCTGAGGTGCCTGGGGAGGCACCTGGTGCTTCCTGCACAAACATTCCCATTTTCTTTTGCACAAGGCAACACCTCTCTCCCACCCTGTGCTGCAGGCCTTGGGCAGGGCTGAGTTTACAGGAACAGCTGTGAAACAGCATTTCAGCTGCTCCTCCAGATGCCTTCCCTGGGATGAAGTTCCCTCCTGGGATGGGGTGCTGGGAGGGCTGTGATGGAGGTGAGGGGAAAGAGCCAAAGGTCAGTGCTGTGGGCAGCCAGGGTGTGCCAGAGCTGCCAGCTGGGCAACAGCAAAAGGCAGGGGCTGCTCTGGGGCCTGCCAGGGTCTGGGCACCGAGCTGGGCACCCCACCTGGGAAGGGGTGGGTGTCAGTGCCCAGGAGCTGGCACAGCACTGACCCCACTGCTGACCACATCCATCTATGGCTGAGAAAGGCCATGGCCAACTCCAGCCTGGTCATGGCCTTGGGAGCACTGCCCAGGCTGTGGTGGTGGGAGTGGCAGCCAAGGGAGCACCAGGTGTCCATAATAAACTAGAAGCCCTGAGCCACCCTGCAGCCACTCCTCCCTCCAGGCCTCCTTCCCCATCCCTGCCTGAACACAGCGATAACAGGTGAGCTTTGACCTTAATGCCAAAACTAACAAGGAGGAAAATCCTAGCTGGAAATAGAAAGGTCAGATAGCTACAACCATGGAGGAAACAAGTTCTCCCTGCCCCACCACCCGTATCCCTGCACAGCAATGGCAGCAGCAGGAACAGGAGAGGCACAGAGAAAACCACTGCTCTTTTCATTTTTCTTTTTTGAAAAAGCTATTAATAAATAACAAGAAAAGCTGACACAGCAGTGCAGCCATATGCTACAATGTGCTGGACTCACCAAGAACACTGTGGCTTTCCCAGAGGGTACAGCCATGGGAGCCAGGCTGAGTGCCATAGGACTCATCAGTGTTTCCACATCACCCCTGGTTTCTGCCAGGACCCTCCAGCTGTCCAAAACAACAGCCTGGGTGGCACAACCAGGGGCACAACCAACAGGTCTACCTCCCCCCGTCATGTCCCTTTAGAGGAGCTGCCTCAGACAGCAGACTCCACAGCAGCAGCCCCATTCAGCAAATGCCTCTGTGCTGGCTGGGACAAGGCAAAGTGTGTCTGGGCCAGCCACTGCATCCTCCTGTTTACAAGGTGTGGTTCCAAAAATGACCGAAACTCCACCCCATCACTTCCTTCACTGGCATCCACCTCGTCGTATCTGCCTTCCTGCTGCACCTGCACGTTGGGGTGCAGCCACTTGTAGTAGGTGACCTTCAGCCCCAGCCCCAGCAGGTAGCAGGGCAGGGCAGCAGAGACCACCGGGATGAGGTAGGATTGCTCCTCAGAGGGACCCTGGCCCCAGAGCCAGGCAAGCACCAGCAGTGTGCTGTCCACCAGGATGAAGCCGTGGTAGATGATGCTGCGGTACAGCGTCCTCCCCTTTGCCACATTGAACCAGCTGAAGTAGAGGATCACGGCCACCATGGCCCGGTAAAGCTGCTCGGGGCCCGGTGATTCCATGAAGTCCGTGCCCTGCAGGCTGACCCAGAGGAACATGGCCAGCCACACCAGTGGGAAGTGGACAGCCACGCCGTAGGGCCAGTGCAGCGCAAAGAGGGCGACCGCCAGGATGCGGGGGCAGATGAGGAAGAGGTTCCACAGGAAGTAGATGATGGAAGAGCCCAGGCTCAGCTCGTACTTGTCCTGCAGGAAGGAGCGCAGGGACTGGTGGTAGTCCAGCAGAGACCAGGACACACACGCGAACGCCGTGCCCATCCCCAGGCCTGCAAACAGAGGTGAAAATGCTGAGGGGGGACCAAGGGGTGGCCCAGCCTGGCTCAAACCTCTCCCTGCCCACCACTGCTAAAATGAATTTTCCCCCAGCTAAAAAAGCAGCTGCTGTCAGGGTCAGGGCATCAGCACCTGTATCTCTCCCCTGACCTTCTGCCCTCCCCAAGGACAAGGGGGCTGGTGCCTGGCCTTGCTCAGAAGATGGGGAAGAATGGGTGGGGAAGATGCTGGGATTGAATGGCTCTGCAGAGCCCATCTCCCACGCATGGAAGCCCCCAGCCCACACAGGCAGGTCAGTGCTGGCTCCCACGTTGTTGGCTCCCCATTTCCCTGCAGTGACACCTGCTCCTCACCCTGGGAAGGGCACCACAGCACCTGCTCAGCAGCCTGGTGTGGTGAGCAGCACAGTTGGTATGTGCTTCACCCACACCAACATCAGCACCTCCCTACTCCCCAGAAAGTGCCTGATTACTCACCTGACCCTCAGCCTCTCCTGGGGCACATAAGAGAATGACCACAGTGGACCCCCAGCTTCAACACCCCCCACCCCATGCCCAGCATAATCCATTGGGGCATGTGAGTGCAGGACAGGGGTCCACCCTATAGTGTGACATGTCAAAGGAAGGAGTGACATGGGAGCAGAATGACACTACAAGGATTGTAATCCCATGTAATCCAGCAGACAGTGACTGTCTTGCTGGGTCCTCCAGCCCCTGGACAGCCTCTCTGATCTGTCCCATCCAAGCCCACTCTGACCCCAAGCCTGCACCCCTGCAGCCCCCTCCCTTGGCCCAGACCCCTCACCCTGAGAGAGCTCAGCCTTGTTTGTTCGCAGGATAATGTAGAGGAGCAGGGTGAGCTGTGGGGTGTTCTCCAGGAAGGTCTCGAAGAGACGCAGCATGCTGATGTCGTGGGAGAGGAAGGCCATGTGTCTCTGCTCATCCTCCTCCTCTGCCTTGGCCCAGCACACTCTCCAGCCCACCTTCAGAGCATGGAGGCACCTGTGTGGGGACCCAGCTGGTGGTGAGGGGCCACGCAAGGCACCACACACCTTGGTCCCCATGCTGCCCTGACAGGTCAACGAACTCCTGACAGGACAACAAATCCCACTGATTTATGTCCAAACCCCTCCTTGCCCCTGCCCAAACCACACACCGCAGTAGCCACACCATGCCCAGCCATGGGTGAGGTGCAAGTGTAAAAAACCGAGCACCGACCCCAGCGGACCTGCCTGGATTATTCCCCTCCCCCGGCTCCCCTCAATGCCGGGAGCGCCAAGGCCGTGACGAGGCTTCGGGCGCTGTTCCGTTTGTCCAGAGGGCAGCGGGAACAGCACTGGGAGACAGGAGGGAAACTTCACTGGCAGGGACACAGGTGGCTCCCACCGACACACTTCATCCGGCTCCAGCCCGGGGCTGGGCCGAACCGCTCTGCGCGGGAGCCTCTTGGCCCTCCCGACAGCCGAGGCACCGCTCACGCTGTCCCCGGGAGCCAGGAGGGGCCGAGAGGCGGCTGCAGACGGCGGGCACCCGGGGGGAGCCTGGGGCGGAGCGGGGGCCGGGGGATGCCCGAGGACGCGCGGGGAACTGGGTGCGGGGCTACCGTACCTCAAGAAAAAGCCGAGCTGTAGAAGGTGGAGGGCGGCGAGCAGCGCCACGGGCACGGCGGGGCGCAGGGCGGGCGGGTCGGAGCGCAGCCACAGCCAGCTGCAGGCCTGGGCGGCGGCTGAGGCGGCGGCGAGCAGCGACAGCGACAGCGCGGCCCAGCCGGGGTGGCCGCACCGCGCGTACTCCGCCGCCACCCACCCGTCCATGCACAGGTCCAGGGTCGCCGCCGCCGTCCCCGCCGCCGCCAGCACCAACTGCCGCGGCCCGAACCGCGGCGGGGCAGCTCGGGGAGACATCGGGGCCCCACGGCCGGGCCCGGAACCGGCGCTGGAGGTGCCGGCGCCGGCCGGACCCACCCCCGGCAGGACCCGCCCCGGGCCGTGTGTGCGTCCCGCCCCGGGCCGGCCGCCCTGGCTCCGCTCCCGCTGGCGCAGCCCCGGGCCTGGCCCGGCCCCGCACCCCCCGTCCCCAGCAGAGCCGCTCCGGCTCCTTCCCGGGAAGCAGCAGCCGCCCCTGCCCGCTCCTCCCGGCCGCAGCCCCGCGGGGTCCCCACGCGTCTCCCGCAGCGGTTCTGCTACACCGGGGCAGAGGCACCCCCAGCCCTGCAGCCCCGGAGCCGCCTGTCCCTGCACGGCCGCTGCCCACGCTCCCCTCGCGGCTCCAGCCCTGACCCGCCGGCTGCCCGGCACGGCCCGAGCGGTCTGAGCCCGGGAGGAGCGCGGTGGAGGTGCTCGGAGCGTGTGAGGGCTGCTCGGACCTCCCTTCTCTGCCTCCGGGTGCTTCCCCAGCCTGCCCTGCTCAGCGGCCCCTTGGCTCGCTCCGGGTCAGGGACATCGCGGGTGTGCTCCGGGCACAGCCAGGGCAGCACAGGGGCTGGGGGGCTCTGCCTCAGCCACCCCCAGTGCAGGACTGTGTTATCCAATTGCACAGCTGCTCTCCTGCCTGCGAGCAGTTCCACTCATCTTCACTTCCAAAAATCCTAAGGGATTTTCTTCCTAACCTGCTGCACACCTCCTACAAAAATACAAAATACAAATAAATTCCAACAAAAAAATAAAGTCATTTTAAACACAAAAACACACTAACAACTCCAAAACCAAAAAACCAAACACAAACATAAACTACACAAAAACTATAACTAATAACAACTTTTATCCCACATGGAAAAACGATGAACCTTAAATTTTATCTCAGTATCAAAATATAAAAATCATTAATATTATAAAACTCTATTAACACAAACATAATATACATAATATTATAATTTAAAAACCCAAACAAACAAAATACAAAATTATCAAAATTTTAATTACAATAAATCACACAAAAAATAGTCCCTATCTTCCTACTCTTAAAAAAAAAATCAAAATTAAATACAAACAAAACAATTTAATACCATATCTTTAAGTAATTCCAAAACAAATAAAAAACCCCCAAATACTAAAGTATTTACTTAAAAACCAAAATTAAATATACCTTAAATCAAAAAATAACCAACCCCCCATAAAATTAAATCAAGTATCATATTCATGTTCTATTTACCTTCAACAGTACAACCTTACCTATCAATCAACTAAACCCAAAAATTTAAAAATCAATAATACAATTAAATTCATTTATCAAATAATAATAAAAAATATAAAGTTCTATCAAATATTATACCTTTTACTTACTTACTTTTAATAGTACAAATTTACCAATTAACCTAAAAAATTAAAAAACTTTAGCTAATACATCAAATTTAAATATAATATACCTTTCCTATACACAAAACCAAAACAATCAAAACAGCCTTCATAATTCAAACAAAACAAAACAAGATGTTGGAATCCTGGAGGCTCCTACAAAAAGGAAATTACAGTACTTTTGGCTTTTAGATATGCTGAATTCCATAGCCAAACATTCACCTACATACCTGCTGCATGATTTAGCCATAGAGCAGCACCACGGGCTACAGCTGGGCCACTGAACCAAGCAGGGTACTGGGATTTACTGCAGCAGTAACTCCTGGCAGAGCAGAGGAACCCAAGCAGGATACTGGGATTTACTCCAGCAGTAACTCCTGGCAGAGAAGAAGAGCAGAGCAGAGCAAAGCAGAGCAGAGGAACCCAGGCAGGATCCCAGGATTTGCCCCAGCAGTAACTCCTGGCAAAGCAGAGCAAAGAGCAGAGAAGAGGAACCCAAGCAGGATCCTGGGATTTACTCCAGCAGTAACTCCTGGCAGAGCAGAGCAGAGCAGAGCAGAGGAGAGGAACCCAAGCAGGATCCTGGGATAGAGCAGAGCAACCCATGCAGGATCCTGGGATTTGCCCCAGCAGTAACTCCTGGCAGAACAGAGCAGAAGCCCTGGGTCTCCAGCCAGCCCCATGGATGTGCTCACAAGGAACTGCTTTTGCAATGCCAGGCCATTTTACGAGTCCCAGGCAACAGAAACTCTCCCCTACTCTTGCAGCTCCTAAACACCCAGAGCTCACCAGACTGAGCCCTCTGACCCGAGCCCTGTATGCACACGCTGCTTTTCCAGCAGGCCCTGTGTCTCTGGGCATTTAGCAAGCTGTGGTTGAAGGACAGGTCAGCACAGCACAGCACGGCACGGCACAGCACAGCAACTCCCAGGTAGCAGGCAGCAAGTGCAGATCAGTGTCTCAGCAGTTCAGCTTGTAAGATCTGGCTCCCCCTTTTCAGCAACACCTTCACCACGAAAGCAGAAAACAGTGGTTCCTTCTGTGGGAACACCTACACCACACACATGAAATGTCCCTGAATATTCATGACTCTTGAACCACCCCCATTACAAATGAGAAACAATCACCAGCCAGATCTATTTCCTGTGACAGGAAGCTCACCACTGAGTGCAGGGACAGTAACGCCCTGCAGCAGCCATCCTTGCAGCCTCCTGAACAGAGAAACAGGAAATGTAAATCCTTTTTCTCCATCTCAATCCACCACCAGCATAAACTGTATCCTGTTTTTCTGTTATGCTTTAAAAATTGTTTAAATAAAACCTTGTTTCACACAGTTTTCATTTGAGCTTCAGCTAAAAGCACAGAATGCTGTATTTTGGCACAGGATTGCATGTTCTGACCTGGAGGAGACCCACAGGGATCCTTGAGTCCAACTCCTGGCCCTGTACAGGACACCCCAACAAATCCCACCCTGAGCCTGAGTGTGTTGTCCAAACAATCCTTGACCTCTGGCAGCCTTGGGACCCCTTCCCTGGGGAGTCTGTTTTGGTGGCAGAAATGGTTCTGGCCCTATCTGGAATGCTGATATATGTTGTTTTCTTCAGTAGTACAATTACTTAATTTCCTACTGGCCAGACATTCACTTCAGTTTGAATCTTCAAAGCAAAAAGCTAAGGAAAAAAATAAGGATTTCAGTTAAACTGAAAGTATGAGCTGTGCTTTTATCACCAGGTTTAGTCAAGCCGTTTTCTTCTTCAAGGCAGAAAAGCCTCTCTAGAGTCACACATGATGCAAGGTGCCTCAAGTTAACATTTTATTAGAAAAATTCAAAAGCTTTAGTAACAAGATCATTTCTACTACAAATACAGATTTAAATGCACAAACTAAACAATAAAAACAATCTTCTCATGATTGCTGTAGGTTAGTGGAAGATTACTCTTGGCTACCCCACTTCGTGAAGAAAATGGAATGGAAACTGAGTTAGGAGAGCAGCTCTAGAAATAAGGGAGAAATCATAAAAAAGCTCTTCTTTCTAACAGGCTCTCTCTAAGGAGCCAAAACAAAGTGAAAACTCTGAAGCTTTGAGTTTCAGTTTTCCCATGTCTGTTTATGCTTTCAGTCACATGGTCGCAGCATAGAATCAGGTAGAATTACCAGAATCACACATATTCTGCTCCTCCTTGAATTCCAAGGAGTCAGCATCCACCGAGTAACCAGGACTTCCCACAGAGAGCAAAGGTCACCCTCCATGCACCAGCTCAGAAAGGTATCTTGAAACATGGACAGGCATTAGATTGCAACTAAAATCAGATGGAAGGAATTTTACTCGGCATCCGTTGACTTATAGTGATCATCATCCACCGTGGAGTAGATGTGTCCCTCGCTGCTGAGGAATTCCACAGCTTGCCTTGAAGAAAAACCCCACAGTTGGTAACCAGTCAGCAATTAGTTAGCAAAGGGAGGTAAGTCACCACCTTTCTGCCAGGTAATTCCCATTTACAGACCCCATCCCCACAGTTCCCTCCTGGCAGATATCAAGGGAAGCTCTTGGTGTCTCTGGCCCGTGGGCAGTGTAAGAGACACAGGAGGTTTCTCCAAAGCTATGGCAATGTGCCCCTCCTGAAGCTCAGACTCTGCTTGAGGCACCACTCTGCACTTCCCAGGTAGCACCCACCACTCTGCCTCAGAGGGGACAGAACATACAAAGGCCATGGAAGGTAATAACTACTTTTGTAAGTCTTAAGAAGAAGTTATAAGAGACAGTGAAGTAGAACAGACTACTCCTAGATTATTTTTATCAGTGTGCAGAGAGCAAGGTAGTCCTTGAACAGGAAAAAATCGACTGAGGCACTGCAGTACATGGCCATTGAACTGATAAACAGCTTGTTTTGAAAACAAGGAGCAAAGCAACTGGCAACAGCTCATTCAGGGCAGTGAATCTTTCAAAAGCTCTGGCTCCTGTGACCACTCTGCTCTCTGCCTTTGGAAGGACTGCCTGGATTTCCATAGCGTCCTTCATTTCTACACACTTACTTGATCGTTGACATACTCATACTGTGGAGCTGTTGCTTCAAGTCCTGTAGACTCATCCCCTCTGGGACATGGCAGCTTTTGATCAAGTTCAGCACCTGAAAGAGCAAGAACCACACTACATCACATGGGAGGGGCCTCTGCTGCCACTGCTGTGCTCCCAGAAAAGCTGCTGGCACCCACCTGGCTCTGCTGCGCCGTGAGCCCGTTCACTGGCAGGCTGCCACCTCCTCTGTAGCCCCCCATGTCACCAATCCCAGTGGAGGAAAATGACTGTGGCACTCTTGATGCTGACTGGAATTAGGAGAATAAAAGTGCTGTGGTTACCCAGGCTGCCCAAGCCTGCAGAGTTAAAGACTCACTGTTATTTCTAAGCCAGTAAATAAAAACAGCTTCTTAAGAAAGTGGATTGCAACACAATCTCTCTCCAAGGAAGCCAGGACTCCTGTTACACCTCAGTGTTGCCCAGCTTTAAGCTTTCCAGCCCCCCAATCAGGCAATTTTCCCAGCAAAAGGTCCCTCTTTGGGATATCATCAGTCACCCAGGAAGGGCCACAATGGAATCAGGATCTTTGTACATACCATAAGATTTTTTCTGAGCATCATATGTGCATTGACAATTTCTAGTATGTGTGTGGTGAACTCATTCATATTTTCCAGAGGCATGATCTTAAATGCTACCAAGCTCTTCTTGTTCTTTCAGAGGAAAAAAACCCAAAAACAAACACAAAGAAAACAAATTACAGCACAGCAACACAAAATGTGTAACAGCCAACTCAGCCATTCCCTCCAGGAGTGGGACAGCAGTGGGGAGAGAGCTTCTCTGCATGCAGCTCATCCAAAATGTTCTGACCTACATCTGGTTTTGGCTGAGGTACAGTAGCATGGACTAGTTTTGAACTTGTGCTGGAAACAGTGTTGGTAATGCAGGGATGTTTTAGTCATTGCTCACAGAGCCAAGGACTTTCCTGCTTCTCACACAGCTCCACCAGTATTGGGCTGTGAGGGGAAACAGCTGGGACCCCCACTGCCCCATGGAGAACCCAGACCAGCCAGTGTCATGCTCAGTTATAAAACTGGTGAAAGAAGGAGGAAGAGGCATGCCTGCCCTTGGGAAGTGTGGAGTGAATTCCTTGTTTTGCTTTACTTACTAAACTGCCTTTATCTGAACTCATGGGTTTTCTCACTTTGACCCTTCTGATTCCCCCATCCCACAGGGAGCAAGCAAGCAGTGGGAGAGGGATGTGATTTTGAAAGACAATGGAGACAAAGTCACTCCTCTTTCTAACCAGCTGGGAATTAACTGCATCTTGCCTTAATGCACATGCATCATTATTTGAATATTTACATCACATGTGCTACATGAAGTGTTACAAGAAGTCTCCCCATGAACCAGAACTTGGTGTAAGCTTGACAGTACCAACACCCCAGAACCTGGTGGCCAGAACACTGCTCTGCTGAAAACACACTGATGATGAGGGGAATTCTGAAAGGATTCTCATTTTAAATAGTCCTCTGCATTCAGGAACAAATAGAATGTTATTAAATACAACCTTGGCAGAGACATGGAAGGATTTGTTAAGTGGATATTCTAAAGCAGCCCCCTAGCACTAAGGCAGATCAGCAATCCTTCACACCCCTGCTCCAGCCTCCTGGCCATAACTCACACACAGGTAATGTGACCTTACCTGGAATGACCGAAGGTGACCAGCTACTTTAACGTAAGTTCCTGGAGGTACCACAACATTCTCACCTCCTGCCTCCTAGCATAGAGAGGGAAAAAAGAGAGGTTTGCTGTTTCATGTTTCTATTTCTCAATTATCACAATAAACAACTTAGCAAAGTAGGCTCATCTCAAGCAAGCACAAACCACACACAGTCTTATGTACAGTAAGAGCAGTTAAAGAAATGTAACTGTAAATGAATGAGTAACAACATTGGTGTGCATTTCAGAGCAGAGGCAGTTGTCAGCTCTGCTGTCTCTGACCACTTATGAGAGATTCTCACAGTGCAACAAGAGGAAATGAACCTCAAATAGTAAAAAAAGGTGTTGAATTGCATAATCTGGCTGGGGGATGGGGTGGAGCAGAGCAGTTTTTGAACTCATGCCAAACTTGCAGTAAGGCACTGAACATCTGCCAGATTACCCTCTCAAAACTGTTCAGCTGAACTCAGCTATACTAAACAGGTAGACAGTAATATAAAACACCAGTGACATCTGCTACAGCAGCATCTCCCTTGGATTTCAGGGACATGTTATCTGTGCTGGTGTTAGTCCTAGTCAGGTCTGGACAGAAGTCACTAGACATGTTGGTACTGTGTTCAGACTTGATTGTTTATTATTTCTTATCTAAGTTACAGTCTCACAAGGTGTGAGCTCTGCCTAGGCAGAAAATGGCAAGAAAAAGGCAAGAAAATGGCCCCTTCTAACTCATTTCAAGGACCTTTAAACAATAAGCAAAACCAATTAAAACCCAACACCTAAGTTATTTTTATTTATAACCCAACTGAAGATCACTCAATGTCTGCAATGTGGGCTTTCACTAACCAATTAGAAAAGATCGTCCCAACCCAAGATGGAGGAAAAAGAAAGTAAAGAAAAAGGACCCAGGCAACGCCCAAATCCCTCCATATTGTCCCTTAAATATATTACTATATTCTATATCCTAAAACCCCAAACCTTAAATATTTCACCCTGTGAGATCACACACTTCTATACAACTACACACACACACACACACCCAGTGCTCTCACTCAGTTTTGGAAGCCATTCCCACGGCCTCAAGTCAAAGGCAGTGCCCTCCTGAGGGTCACTACCTGTCCAAGCAGAAAGCCTAATATTTTCAGCATCCAGGGTTCCAACAGTTATCCCTAAAATACTTTCCAGAAAAACCACAACTTTTGGATTAAAAAAGCTCTGTGAGAAGCAGGGAGTTGGTATTGATCACTGATTCTTACAGATTTCTTCCAGTTCAGACACTGTACAATTCTACAGCCCACTGCTCTGGAAACTGCTAAAGCCTGTTCATAGCAAATCCAATGCTTACATCAGTATCAACCCACTGCCTGACGTCCATCGGGGCTGCCGTCATGTCGTCCACTTTGTAGAGGATGTTTGTGGGCGCCTTCTCCGCGTGCCGGACGATGCCCACCACGGTGACCTGCGGCACAGGAGAAAAGGTTGCTGGGGCCGGCCGCGGGTCCGCCCCGGCCCCCACCGCCCCGGTGCCTACCTGCGAGATCTCCACATCGCAGATCCGGAAGGTCTCGTCCACCTGCTCGGCCGCCAGCAGCTGCGACACGGTGCAGGGCACGATGTTCTGCGAGCGGCTCCGCTGCAAGGGGCGGAGGGGCCGTCAGAGCCGGTCCCGGCCGCGGCCCCGGGCCCCCGCCCGCGGCCCCCCCCGCCTACCTGCTTCTTCTCCGCCTGGCCGCCGGCGGGTGACCCGAACCCGCCCGGGGACTGCGTGTAGCCGCCCGGGGGCCCCGCGCCGCCCATGCCGCCGTACCCACTATCGAAGTTCCCTAAGGGGGGAGACAGAGGGACCGTGAGGCGGCGGCGCAGCCTCCTTTCCCAGCGCTGCCGCCATCACGGGGATCGGCGGCGGCGCCTCGGTTCCCTCGGGCCCCGCGTCCCCCGGAGGCGGCGGGTGCGGCCCGCCCGGCGCCGCGCGCACCGTGCCCGCTCCACATGGCGCCGCTCCGGGACCTGCCGCCGTTCCGGGACCCGGCACCGCTCCGGGACCTGGCACCGCTCCGGGACCTGGCACCGCCCCGGGACCCGGCACCGCTCCGGGACCCGCCGCCGCTCCGGCCCCGGTACAGCCCGCACGCGCGCCGACCCGCGCGCGCCACCGCCTGCCGCCCAATCCAGGAGCTCCGCTCTGCCGGCGGGCAGCCAATGGCGTCTCTCCGCCATCCGGCTCCCTCCAATAGGAGGAGGCGATGGCGAAGCCGCCGCCGCCATTTTGAGAGCGGGCACTGCCTGGCCTGGCACCGATGAGGAGGCGTAGACTGAAAGGCGTGGCCGTGGGGCGTGATAGGAGAGGGTGTGGCCAATGGGGCGTGGCTAGTTTGGCGTGGTCGGAGGCGTGACCGGAGGGCGTGGCCGGCTCTGGGTGGGGCACAGGTGGGGCCGGGCGCAGGTCGGGGCAGCGCGGCGGTGTCTGCCATGCAGCCCCTGGGCCAGTTCGCGGTGCTGCTCTCGCTGTGCCTGCTGGCCGGAGCTCTGCCCGGTGCGGACGGCGCCTCCGGGAGGTTCTGGCACCTCACGGACCTGCACTGGGACCCCGGGTACGAGGCGGCGGCGGCAGCGGGACGGCCGTGCCCCTCGGGCGGCGATCGGGCCGGGCCCGCCGGGCCGTGGGGCAGCTACCTGTGCGACTCGCCCTGGAGCCTGCTCGGCTCGGCCGCCCGGGCCATGCGGGACCGCCTGGCCACGCCGGACTTCGTGCTCTGGACCGGGTGAGAGGGGCCGGGCCCGCCTGGGGGGACACCAGAGCTGGGCGGGAGAAGGGCACTGGAGCCCATAGGGAGCTCGTGGTGTGTCAGGGCTCTTCCCATGGTCCTCGCTTTGAAAAGGAGAGGGGAGAATGTGCCTCGTAATGCAAAACAGGGTTTGGAGGAAAGCACAACCCCAGCGAGGGCTCTCAGCACTGGCAAGAAGCTCGCGGCAGTGACAAAAGGATCAGAACTTTGTGCATGCTGTCCAGCCGTGCCTGATTCCACAGTGACTCCGAGACCCTGGAATGCCCAGGGGAAGGAGCTGTGGGCTGTGTGCCCACGCACCCGGTGCTGCCAGTCAGAGCAGTGGGAGGAGAGCACTGTAAACCAGCTTGCAGCATTTCTTCTGGCTGCCATGAGGCACCTGGGAGATCTGGCTCAAGAAGGGACAGTTTTGCTTTAGGAGTCAGAGGAACCTCCCCAGTGAAGGATATTCTCTCCTGGTATGGTTTCCAGAGGGAGGTTCCCTGTTCTCAGGGGTCCTCAATAGCACTTGCAGATGGTAAAAGCTTTATTTTGCATGGTGATTGTGTATATGGTCTTTCTTCTGATAGTGCATCTTCAACTTGCTGCAACCTCCAGTTCCAGTTTGCAGGGCTGTTGCCTGTCCCGTATTTTCATTTTCTGTCTCTGAGATGCCTGTTTCTACTTAGATGTAGTTATTGGTTCTATAAGATTACTGGTTATTGGTTATATAAGGTTCTTGTGACCTTATGTTGACTATTCTTTTTCCCTCAAGCAATTTTCCCCAGTCCTTTGACATGATTTTGAATGCTCTTCTCTCTCTCCAGTGGGCTTGTGGGCAGCCCAGCATCATCTACAAATGCTGTCAGCACGTTAATGCAAACACAGACACAGAGCAGCCCTAGACTGTTGCCTTACTGGAGGCATTCCCTTGTTTCAGGGTGATCACAGCTGTGCAAACAGCTCTACTTCATTATTGCAGATCAGATGCCCTCAGATTGCAAAGTGCTGACCCAGCTTTAGTGCCTGTGACATGCCCCGAGGCAGAGAGGGCCTCCCCTTTCACACCCTTGTGCACAGGTGTTCTAAGAAAAAGTGAATGCTGGAATCACAGAATATCCTGAGCTGGAAGGGACCCACAAGGATCATGGATTCCAACTCCTGATCCTGCACAACAGTCCCACCCTGTGCATCCCTGAGAGTACTGTCTGACACTCCCTGACTCTGACTCTTGACTCAAGCTTCCCAAGTTTGAGTGGAGCTCATTTTCCCTGTGAGCAACTTCTTGAAACTTGCTCAGTGTCTTGGCCAGTGCACTGACTTCTGCACCCAACAGCTTAAACTCTCTCTTCTAGGAGGCACAGAAGGAGCTGGCAAGTTTCTCTGCCTTGCTCATTGCTGTAAGCACAGGCCTTGTTAGTCCCAGACAGTGACTGTGCTGCTTCTCTTTTTCTAGAGATGACACTCCCCATGTCCCCAATGAGCAGCTCGGAGAAGAAAAGGTTCTGAACATAATAGCAAATCTGACTTCTCTGATAAAAGAGACATTTCCAGGTAGGATTTGAGGGGATGAGAAGGGGAGTGGAGCATAGAGACTCATGGGAAGGGTTAACCAGGATGGAGAAATGACAGAATTGGGGCAGAGAAAGGCAGAGAAGGGCTGTGGTCACTGGGACTTGTTTGGTGGCCTCAGTTCTGCTGTGCCATACAGCAGTGATGCACACTCATGTTTCAGGTTAGCTCACTCAGGAGAGAGGAAAAGAAAGGTTTCTGTCATTAGTAATTAAGGCAGAAAAGGCTGCAGGATACCCTCAGACATTACCTGTGTCAGCAGGGAGCAAGGGGTGTTACTGCTGGTGACAGCTCAGTCACTTGGCTGTGGGTGGCTTGTCCCAAGGGCGGGTCAGAGCCGTGTGGTGACCCCAGGGGCAGAGGGTGAAGTTTTGCATGGCCTTGGCAAAGTTCCCTTCCCAAGGCTGGGAGTGCCTCGGGGAGCTTGGAGGGGCTCTGCAGCACTGACCCCCCCCTGTGCCTCCTTTGCTCTGTCTCCAGGTATTAAGGTCTATGCAGCCATGGGCAATCATGACTTCCACCCCAAGAATCAGTTTCCTGGGAAGGAGCACAGGATCTACAACCAGACAGCAGAACTGTGGCGGCCCTGGCTGAGTGATGCCTCCCTTCCTCTCTTCAGAGCAGGTCTGGCACCACTGGCTCATGTTTAGAGCATGCCTGGGGATATGAGGAGGGGTAGGAGAATACCATGAACAATTTTCCTTGTTTCTATGCTTAGAGCAGCAGTATCCATGGAGGATTCATTCAGAGGTGGGGTCCAATTTAATGCTGATTTCTGTCTTGGAGTTCTGCTTGCAAGAAGAGAAATTATTTTATACTTTAATCTCTCCTGGCATTGTCAAGTTACTGGAAAGAATGCAGAGTGGTGACCTGCAGAGGGAGGAAATATCTTTAAAGGTAGCAGCTGGTGCAGGCAGTGCTGGGGCTGTCAAGAGCTGCCCAGCTCCTAGTGCTGCCCATTGCACCCATTGAGGTCTCCCTTCACCAGGAGAGGCACGAGAATGACAAGAGACACACAGGGGAGAGTCACTCCAAATCCAGGAGTGGTCAGAGCACTGTTCCAGGCAGTGACCCTGCTGTGGCTGTTGCTAAGGAGAACAGAGAGAGGTGGAAACAGGGATCTAGGATCACAGCCAGCAGTGTGACCAGACCTCCAGCTCTTTCTCTGTTGGTTGCATTTTTAAGGAGCTTTCTATAGTGAGAAGCTGCCTGGCCCAGGGATGAGGGGACGGATGGTTGTCCTCAACACCAACCTGTACTATGACCAGAACGATGAGACAGCTGGTGAGGAGGATCCTGGGGGACAGTTCCAGTGGCTGGAAGAAACACTGACCAACGCCTCTAGAGCAAATGAAATGGTATTAAAAAGACTGAATCAACAACCTGGGCTTCTCCCCAGCCCAGAAACTCTTCCTGCCCTGCTCCCCCTGGCTGCAGTCGCAGCTGGCTGGTGCTCCATGGGCAGTGTGGGCTCTGTGCTCAGGGCAGCTCTTGCTTCTGTAGGTCTACATTGTGGGACATGTCCCTCCTGGCTTCTTTGAGAAGAAACGGGGCAAGGCCTGGTTCCGGAGGGGCTTTAACGAGCGCTACCTGGGAGTTGTGCAGAGGCACCACAGGGTGATCGCTGCCCAGTTCTTTGGGCACCATCACACCGACAGCTTTCGCATGTTCTACAGTGACACAGGTACCTGTTCTGGTCACCCAAGCACTTGTGTGACAGCTCTGACAGCTCTCAGAATCCCTGGCTATGAGAGTTTTTAGTGGCTGTTGGCTGAATGCAGCTAAGAAGCCGGCAAAGGCTTCTGAAATGCTTCGGGCAACAAGAGGCAACAGTGGTTCTCATCTCTACCCCCTGCAGCTCCTGCCCTCCTTCCCATTCACCCTCATATTTTGTTGTTTCCCCTCAATGCCTGGCAGCTTCTTGCCTGTTCCCTCTTGAGGGGTTTGGGCATTGCTGAGGGACCAGTGCTGAATCTCTGTGTGTGTGGGGTGCTCTGAGTGAACACCTTTGCTGAGTGTGGTTCCCTGTCCACCTCACTGCAAGAGCCTTTGTGTCCTGGTTTAGGGCAAATTTGGGAGGAAACTTCCAAAGGGGCCCCTCTAGAAAGCAGATTCAAGCGGCCCCTCTCCCAGCTGGTTCAGGAAAAGATTTCCTTGGAGAAAAGTGGAAAAAACCCTGTTTATTTAACAAGCAAAGTATTCACAAGCATAAAAATGGAATAATATTAAACAATAAAACCTCTCACTGCTCTGAAGAGATGGCAAATTCAGAAAGTCCTTGTTGTGGGGTGTAGCTCAGGTGTAGCCCAGCCAGTTATCAGTCCTTCCAGTGCTGGAAAATGCTGTGTCCCAGCCCTGGTGGGCATCAGACATGAGTTCCGGGTGGTTTTCTGGGTTTTCAGTCCAGAACAAGTTTGAACAGTTCCAAGAAAAAGAAAAGCCACAGTCAGGGGAACTTCTCTGCCTCAGCTAGCTAAAAATTAACTAACTAAAAACCAAAGGAGAGCTCTCTCCTGCTCTCCGTGCTGCAGACAATACAGTCTGTGAGAAGGAATGTGGGGGAGCAGGTGCATTTTCTGAAAACAAATTGTGTAGTTCTTCTCTCCCCCTTTGCTCTCGGAACCAGTCTTAAAGGTGCAGAACTTAATATCCAGCATAAACAGAACAGATGATTAGGGATACAAGCACCATAAAGTCACCCTAGGACACTTTGCAGCATTGGAGAGCCCATTCCTGGCTGCAGCAGCCCTGTGCTCAGTCCCCAGTGTTGTTCACGTGTTAATCTTGGTGTGTGTGGTGGTACAGGGAGCTGGTGACAAAGGTGCTCTTGGCAGCACCATCTGCTCTGGGTGCTCACTGTGATGGGGACAGGGTGTGGGACAAGCCATGGTCTCCAGTCATGGTTTGCTTTACTTTTCTCTGAAGGTACTCCAGTCAATGTCATGTTCCTGGCCCCTGGAGTGAGTCCATGGAAAACAACATTACCTGGAGTGAACAATGGAGCCAACAACCCTGCGATTCGGGTGATCGACTATGACACCGACACCCTTCAGGTCTTGGTAGGGGATCCCTGTGTGCACCACACTGCAGCTCTGGAACAACTTTAGTTCCCCCCTGTAGTCTGAACAGGCTTTTCAGGATTTCTCAGTCCACAGAAGCTGAGTGGCTCTGTGGGAGAGGACTCTGACCCAGGATATTTCAGCCTCGTGTCTGGCACAAAGATTTAGTCAGAGCATCAGTGAGTCGAAGCATGGCCCTGGCAGCCAGTGCATCCTGCTGGGATGAGCTCCCCTGGGCAGGGTCAGACACTTTTTGTGGTGTTCTTCATGTCCTTAGCAAGTGTCCTTTGCCATTTGCTTTGCTCCCCAGATAATATGGATCACAGAACTACTCTGAATAACAGACATGTCAGACCCCCTCCAAAATCTTTAAACCATCTGAAAAATTATTTGTGTCCCTCTACTTGCTAAAATGATGCATTTGGAGTGGATCTGAATTGAAGTGAATTGTAGGGGCAGCTTCTGTTTCCCTGTTTTCTCTCTTTGCCAAGAGGTGGAGGACGGGTGCTTATGCCCTCCTTTGTAGTGGATGAAGTTCTCTATACTTACTTTGTTTATATAGCACAGAAGTGAATGTTAAAATATGTTGTACAAGGCCGGGGAGCCAGTGAAGCGGAGAGAACAAGGGCAGCAAGAGACTGAGAACAGAAGCTGTGAAAAACTTGAGGGCATCTGATTCACAGTTGAGAAGTTACTTTGCTCAGTAGAGTAACACTCCTGCAGCCTTTGCTTCTGCTGTTGGACATTGTTGATAGTAACTGACTGTTGATATCTGAAGCAGGCCAGGCTCAACGTTTCTGAGGTTTGGAGGTCAAAGTCAAGCAGAGGAAAGCCACCCCTTCACCCCTTAGGAAACAGGCTCTGCCTGGGGTGGGTTCTGGAGGGTCTCACCTGAGGGGTCCCCAGGTGCCCATCTCAGTAGGAAGCCTCTGGGTCCCCTTTGACATTTGGGGTCCCTGTTGGGGTCCCATTTGGCGTCCCTGTTGGGGTACCTGTCGTGCACGTTGCCGCGGTCGTCGCCCATGGTGACGGTGACGCTGCGCACCCGCCCCAGCTCAAAGTCGGGGTCGTGCTGGTGGAAGTGGGGGGTGACCCAGCCTCAAGGACAGCTGGGCCCTTGGGGTGGGGGGTGCTGCAGAGGGGGCTAAGCCCAGCCCAGGGCTCTCACTCCAGGGCTAATCTTGTCCTGATGTCCCCCCAATTCTGTTTTTCTCTCCCTCAGGATATGGTGACTTACTACTTGAACCTTACTCGTGCCAACACGATGGCCTCAGCACGGGAGGAAGGGGTCCCAGTGTGGGAAGAGGAGTACAGGCTGACAGAAGCCTTCCAGGTCCCTGATGGCTCTGCAAGCTCCATGCAGACAGTGCTGGAGAGGATCTCCAGGGACCCACACTACTTGCAGCTGTACTATGAGTTTAATTCTGCCAGATACGACCTGGAGCTGTGCAAGCAGGAATGCCGTGTGGATCACCTGTGTGCCATCAGGGAAGTTGATTTTAAAAAGTACAATGAGTGTGTGAAAACCAACAGCTCTGCCTCTGCTGCCAGCAGTGTTTGGCTTTTGGTCTTCTGCATGTTCTTAGGATTTCTCAAAAACTGTTTGGATTAATTCTGCCTATAGCAAAGACAATCCCATCTGTGGGGATGTCTTTGCTCAGGGACCTGGTGGGTGATGCAAAAGGGTGGAGAAACCCAATGCATACCCCAAGGGGACCTTGTTTTAGGATGAACTACCCACATCACTGTGCTCGTATCTGTATGTATATATGTATATATAGTAAAGAACTGTTATTCCTATCGCCATACCTCTGCCTGAGAGCCCTTTAGTTTTTCTAAATTATAATAGTTTGGAGAGAGGGGGTTTGAATTCTCTATTCCAAGGGAGGCCTTGCCCCTCCCTAGCAGACACTTGTCTTTCAAACCAAGACACAGAGGTGAGGGTAGGGAGTTGCCACATGTTCCAGAGGCTGCTGCCAGCATTCCTTATGTTGGCACATGCTTTTTCAAGTCTGCACAGCTGGTGACTCAGGAAGTTTTGTTGTGGTGGATTTGTTCCACAGCAGCCTGAGGCTTATAAGCAAAGTGAGGTGGGGTGGCAGCATCTGGATTTCAGCAAACTTTGGTGTTTCAGTGCTGAAGATGAGGTATTGATGATTATTTGCACCCCAGTTGTTGGGCATAAATAGCTTTTTTCACTCCTCTGTGCTCTCTTCACTCGCCTCCATTGAGTTCCCTCCCTCAGCTGGACTTGGCAGCTGATCTGGGCCACCTGGCCAGTGAGATCTGAGGTGCTGATTTAAAGCCTGGGGTTTGCCAGCTGCTCTGAGACCCTGCAGGGAACCAGTACACGGTGCTGGTACTGGACTCCAGGCAGGGGTGGAGGGGGTGCAGGATGAGTGCTCTGTGTTGTGTGAAGGTGGCTCTGGGCTCTCCCGAGGGTCTGATGTGGGAGGGAGGTTCTGCTTTTTTTGCTGGGGCTGGTGTTTGTCCCGGAACCACCTCAGTGTGTGGAGTGATGTGTGGGTGCTCCAACACCCAGCTAAGGGCCAGGACCCACTGCGGGCCTGTTGGTGCCTCAGTGCCCATGGGAACACACCTCACCCCTCTCGGAACACCCCTCTCCCTCCTGGGCTGCAGGGCTCACAGCCCCCGCCCTGTCCAGCTCTGTCACCAGAGCTCCCTAGAGCAAATGCAGATCTGAGAGCTGGGAGACAGGAGGGTGTTGCTGGTCTTGCCTGTCTTGAAATCCTCCTGTTTGCAGCAGGCAGGTCCCAACTGGGCTGCTTTGAGACCAGGCTCGTTCTGAAGCACCTCTGGCAGGAGCTGTGGAGGGACCCACGGGTCCAGGGCTGTGGGCAGCTCTGCCCTGGAACAGCAGAATTGCCTCAGTACACACTTCACCTGGCCACTGACCTGTTGTGCACTGAAGCTATTCCTGCTCCCCTGAAGGGCCCCAGGGAGATCTCATCTCCACCCCAACGAGCCCTGCCTCCAGGGGCTGATGTGTTGGTATACCTCACAGTCCATGGGGTACCTCACATCAAGCTCTTGGGCTGCCCGCTGGATGCTGCACCCTTTATTTATTTATTTATGTATTTCTAAACCAGGGAGGAGTGGTTACAGTGGTAACCCAGGAAGTTCTGCAAGGGCAGATGTTCCTGGACACTATTACCATTTTCTTTAGCTCATTGATTCAGCTGCAAACTAGTCTCCACTTTGTTCTCATCTCTGCACTTCCTCTGCAGAGGGCTTCAGATTATTCTGCAAAGTTTCCTCCTTTTTAATCCTTCATTTAATACAGAATAACACACCCAAACTGACAGCGTCACCACAGAGGGAACACCTTCACCTCTTCCACCTATTTCTGCCTGTAGCAGGTGAGCAGCTGGCACATGGACTGTGAACTTCAGCCTTCTGTCCACACTGCAGTGCAAGTGCACCTGTCCCAGCTGCTGCTGCAATGGAAAAACCTTATGTATGCCCTAAACATTCCTGAATTCAGCAAAGTTGGGGAGCACCTCTCAACCCCACACTGCAGGCCCTGTGGTTATCTGCACCCAGTTTGCTGTTTGTCACTGCAGCTGTCCCCAGAGAGCCCAGGGCAGGCTGCAGATCCAGTGGCAGGGGATGGAACCCCCAGCCTGCCCAAGGCCTCGCTGTGTCAGAGGAGCAGGATGAGCAATGAGAGCAGCAGAGCTGGGCTCTGGAGTACAACTCTCAAAGAGGATTATGCCAAAACCAGATAAAACTTGACTCGCAAAACAAAAGCAACCCCTGTTCAAAATCCACTGTTAAGTGTCACTTGTGTACCAAACTGCAGCACGGGGCAGCAGAGCAGGTCACAAGCAAAGCAGCTGGGGCAGCTTTAGGAGCTGCAGCCTGAGGCAGCCCAAGGACAAGGCCTGCAGGGAGAAGGGCACTTTGCCATGGCAGGATCCTCCCATGAGCCAGGGCAGATGGGCAGACTCAGCTGTACCAGTGCAGACTGGAACGAACACACGACACTCTCCAACCTGGCAAAATCTGCATTTAATTTACAACATAGTAAAGGTTACAGGTAAAAAGCTCAACAGAAGTGTGAAAAGGCCTATTACATATTACACAAGTGTACAAATGTCTGTACAAAGCTCCTCGATGTTCCTGTCCCCTCCTGGCCAGCCATGGCCCCTATAAGCTCTGAAATAATAAGAGCTGGTTCAGAGTCTGGGAGGAGAAGAGCTTTAAAAAACAACGAGCAGTGAAGTTTCCCTTGTCAAGAAAAATCTTGCAAAGAGCCACTTGCAAAAAAAATCCCAAAAAGTCCCAAACCCAACCCTCTTCCCCCCAAAATAAAACAAAAAAAACCCCAAAACAAAAAGAAAAATAAGGAAACCTGCTCAACTTTTGTTTGTCCTGACTAGTCTTACCCTACAGAGTTGCCTTCAGAAAGCAACTGGCTGGGAAATGAAAATCCTACAGGCCAGACTAAAGAGAGGAAGATTTTGAGTCATTGTGGGAGCACTGGGAAGCAGAACAAATGCCCTGCTGAATCATCAATGGCAACTTAAAGACAGAGCAGTGCAGCTGGATCATGGAGCAGGTGCTGAATCCACGCAAGGAACAGTCTGAGCTGGATGTGATGGGGTGAGGAGGGAACACAGCAGTCTTGAAAGCCATGGCTCTTGGCAGCTGGGCAGCTGCCTGCTGGCACCTCAAGAACATGATAGAAGCAATCATTGTGGAGCAGAACTCACAGAGATTTTGGGGCATCTGTCTGAAACGGGTCTGGTGCATCCAGCACCCCCAGCTCACTGAACACAGCACTGATCCAGCACTGATCCAGCACCATCCAGCAGCCCCAGCTCACAGAACACAGCACTGATCCCACACCATCCAGCATCCCAGCTCACTGAACACAGCACTGATCCAGCATCCCCGGCTCACAGAACAGATCCAGCCCCATCCAGCATCCTCAGCTCACAGAACAGATCCAGCACCATCCAGCATCCCAGCTCACTGAACACAGCAGTGATCCAGCATGGATCCAGCCCCATCCAGCATCCTCAGCTCACAGAACACAGCATTGATCCAGCACCATCCAGCAGCCCCAGCTCACTGGAACACAGCCCTGCCCCAGCAACCTGCCACCACTTCCCCAAGTAGCTGCAGTCCTGCACACAGTGAACAGCCAGGTACATGCTCTCATTTTGGTGCACATTTCCTGGATCCCCCAAACAGCAAAGGAATGTGACTTGTAGCTGAACTGCATTAGAGTGTGAACGTAAATCCAGAGTAAACTTAAGAATAATAGAGCTCTGGCCTTACCTTGCATAAAGTACAGCCACAATATGTCTGAGTATGTGAATAATTTTCAAATCTAAACCCAAGGAACTAAAGGGCTTGAGCAACAACCCAAGTCCACTGAGAATTCCCATTCTGGCTCTCAGTAGCACTCAATTCTCACCTGCAGTTCCCAGCAGCCAAAATATTTGTGTGTGGGGAACACGCCAGTCCTCCCAGCTTTTTGTCTCGTTGAATCTCACACACTCTAAACTTAAAAAGTTCCATTTGCAAATAAAAATGAAACTATTTAAGTCACTGGGGCCACCCAGTCTAAAAGAAACTCCACTGTGTTAACTTCACCCTGAGTTATCCAGGGGAGCTCACCATGGCACAGTGCAGACAGTGCCTGATCCTGTTGGATGCTCTCACCTTTGCACCCTGTACCCATCCCATGGCCCCCATTCTGCAGCACTGGAACAAGCCAAGGAACCCACCTGTTGTTTATCCATCTCAACTCATGACTCATGGGATGATCTAGTGTTTTATGTGGAAATTAAAACAAGCTGTAGCCAAACTAAAAATAATAATAAAAAACAGAGAATGCCCCACACTGATGGGGTTTTGAAAATATAAAAAATAAAAGCTGACCTATATTCTGCAAATTTTACAACTCCTTCCAATGGGATTCTGCAAGGCTTGGCCCCACAAACATTTCCTCTTGACAGAGCTGCCCTGCTGTGAGCATGTCCAGCAGGAACAGTGTCACCACAGTGAGCTCAGAACTGAAATACACGGACCTGCAGGGTCATGCCATAAGTGATATTTAAATTGTGTGACTGCCCCTTTGACTTGTGATCCAAACTCAGCATAAAGACCTCTGGGACAGTGGTGGCTAAGAAAAGGCTGTAGGGGTTTTGGTTCAAAAGGAGATGGGAGCTGTATTTTTTTTTTTTAACAGACATATAAAAACATTTGAAGACAGATCTTTAAAGGATATTTCACTCCTCCAATCTTGGTATTACATCTGTTAGGACACTGAAATTTTAAAAAGACGATACCGCACATGGAAAGTTTCTGGAGTTGGTAACTCCTACCCTCCCCTCAGCCCAGCTCAGATCAGCAGGGACGGGGTCGGCTTCTTGCCCGGCCAGGCCTCCTTGGCGTATTTCTTCTTCTTGGGTTCATTCACAGCTTCAGGGTTGAAGACGGTGGGGTTTGGAGCCGGGTTCATGTTCACTGTGGAGGGCACAACTGGAGTCAAGTCCACGTCGGGGGCGAGGTTGGGGTAGGGCATGGGCAGCCCCCCGATGAGCGCGGTGCCGTGGACGCTGTGGGACTGCGAGCCCGCCTCGTTGTGGGTGGGGGGCAGCCCCCCGTACAATCCTCCGCTGTAGGGGAAGCTCTGCATGCGCCGCGTCGCAGACTCGTCCGTGGGCAGCGAGCCCGCGTTCTCCAGGCGCTTCTTCTGCAGGCACAAGCAGTTAAAGAATTATTCACAGTGTATGAAACCTTCAACCTATTTAATCTGGGTGCCAAGACCATTTCCCCCAAGAGGCACCTAAATCTGCCACATACAAAGTGCTAACAGACCATGTCCCGGGCTTTGTCCTACAAGGTTTCCTCTGGGTTCCCTTGAAAAGCAGAGCAATAAACTCTCAGAGGTGCACAGTGCAGGAAGGGAGACAAAAGCTGACACTCAGGTGTAACTCAGATGAAGTCTGAGCACCTCTTCACCTCCTGAACATTCCTGCCAGTCTTGAGCTCCTCCTGAATAAAGACCAAGTAGGTCACAGAATGTCCTGGTTTGGAATGGACCAACAAGGCTCACTGAGTCCAGCTCCTGGCCCTCCACACAACAGCCCAAGTCCTACCCTATACCTGAGAGCATTATAACACAAACCTTCCCTAGCCCACAGAAAGAAACAGCAACCTCTAGATCACTTGGGTAATTTTGCTCCTAATCACTGGAATCTTGTCCTGCAGTCTGGGTTTATGGAATATTATCCTTCTCCACTTGATGTTATTTAGTCTATACCAGCAACAAGTGAAATTGCTGTTATACAGTGGCTTAGCTGCTCTGAAGCTCTGCGGATCTTTCTTCCTCCTTGCATATTCCAATTAAACAGAACACTGGCAACACACTCATCTTGGAGCAAAGCCTAAACCTGCTTGTTCTAGTACACAAACTTACGAAATGTCAAACAGTATCTAAATAAAACTCTCATTTTTCCCTCCTATTTTTCACATTTCCCACAGTTTTATCTGACGCCTGGAACTAAAACACTGAATTTCTAGAAAGTGTTTCTTTTTGGGAGGAAAAAAAATATCACCATTGATCCCATGTGTTATTAAAGAAAAAAGCTAAAGCTGGGTTTGAAGGGAAATGATCAAATTTGCTAAAAAAGACAACTGTGAAACACAGACATGACTTCTGCTTAACAATGAAACACTTTCCACGTGGGAGCACTCTGTTTCTAAGGTGCAATTCATAAATCAGGAAGTGAGTTCATCAATGCAATGTGCTAATGAGAAAGTCAGGAGTCACCCCATACCTTAACAGGGACCACTGCTGTCTGTACCATGTTCCGGAACCGCCCCACAGACGGGTCCACGTCCTCTGCAAAGCAAGAACAGAGATGCTTTCAGTGAGCACAGCCAGTGATGTTTTCAGTGATTACAACCAGTGATACCTTCAGTGAGCACAGCCAGTGATGTTTTCAGTGATTACAACCAGTGATACCTTCAGTGAGCACATGGGAAAAACAGAACCTCTGTGGGGTAAAGGAATCTATATGAAAAACTGGAACAAAGCTTCTCCTCCCAGAGCCAGCACTCCAGCAGCTCCCAGTAAGCACAAGTATGACCAAATAAAGGGAAGAACATCTAGTGGCTTTGTCTCCAGGTGGCTCATCCTGGCTTTCTCTCATATGGAGAATGGGATCAGCTGGATGAGTGGTTTGGGATCAGACAGGCTGGAGTTTGGGCTGAAAGCTGCTGCTGACAAGGCACTGCATGTGCTTGGCACAGCAGCTGGTCCCTAAAGTCCTTGGGGGGGCCTTGATGCAGGAGTCAGAAGCAGTCAGTCTCTGAAAATCAGGAAAATTTATCTTTTTTCTGTGATGAGAATGACTGGTGTTTGCATTAGGGTATTCTGAGCACTGAACTGCATCACATTCTAAACCAAAATGGTCACTCTGGGTGCCAAAGGAACCACCTCCAGACTGTATTTCAAAATACCTGCTCATTATTAGCTGCTCTTATTAACAGGAATATTATCCAAATAAAGTATGATTGCTAAGAATGCCATTAATATAGAACAGCTAAGGGAGAAAAAAAGACTGATTTGGAATTGGATACATCTTCAAATGCATCTGTTTGAATGAGGATTAGGGATGACTTGGTTCTGATGTGCAGAGAAGTAGCGAAAACCCTCGGAGCTTGAGATATCCCAGAGGCAACAGGTAAAGAAAGCATTAAAGGACAGGTGAAAAGCAAACAAATTCTGTTCCCACTGAGATTCTGAAGAGGGCAAAAAATGTAAACCACCTTCCTCCTTTTGGACCCATGACATTTCTGCAGTATCTGACAGACTACTGAACAATGAAGCTGAGTTTGATATCCCCATCCTGCTCAGAGCTTGCAGTAACTTTGTAGGTAGAACAGAAGAAAAAGATGTCACAGACTTCAGTGAGACGTGGTGGCAGCTTCTGTGAAATAGCAGATCCCAAATATTGACTGCCAAATTGATTTTCTCCTTATCCATATGCGCCCATGAGGAATCCCTATGAGCACACTGGAAGGAGGTCCTGAAGGGCTGAGGATTAAAGCAAACTCCTTACCTGGGTTGATGATCTCATCGTCATCGCTGAACGTCACCCTGGAGTTCTTCCGTTTTCGCTTTGGCCTCTGGATGTCCAAGTTCCCTTCCTCAATGGTCAGTGTGGAGATCCTTTTGTTGTGGGCTGTGTTAAACTCTGTCAGATTCTAACAGCAAATTTAGAAATGAAAGAGTTTAAGCAACTAGTGTGTGAAGTCTGATTTAATCATGTGACTGCACATCAGAAGACCACAGGACACTGTTTAGTTTCAACTTCAGACTCTGAGGAACAAGCAGAGGGGCAGGGCTGCAATGAGCTGCCCTGAGAGGCTGTCGGGTCTCTGCAGAGAGATTTAGAATGCAGCACAACCCTGGGCAGCCTATTCCAGGTGGCCCTGCTTGAGCTGGTTGGTGATTCTGAGAGGTCCTTTCCCACATCCACAGTCTGTGAATGCCACAGACACTGCTTCTCCCTCTTCCCAAGCTAACTTAGGGAACAGGGCAGCATTCACAGCTATCTGGCAATGGGAACAGAGTGGGAACCATCCCAGCCCTGGACAATCTTAGCTGGAGAGCACGTCCCTGGCAAACCTTGGTAAGACGACCACTGGCATAGTAAGATTATTAGATCTATGATTTTGGGAAGGAGCATGATCACAGATTATTCAGATGAGATGGTTTGGACAGCAGGAGACACCTCAGACTATCTTCAAAGCCAAGAAATTAAAACCTGAACCTAAGGAAGTATTACCCAGAGAAGTTGTTTAGTCACCATTCCTAGAGGTATTTAACAGACATTTAGACATTGAACTTAAGGACATGGTTTAGAGTCTTGTGGGCCTGTGTGACAGACTGAAATGTCAATTGCTTAAACAATTGGGTATTTGCCAACACAGTGGATGCTCTGCTGACATGCATGAAGGAACAGCTGAGACACAGAGGGTGACTATGTTAAATCAACCCTTGTTTAGCAACAAGGTGGGTTTTGAACCAGATTAAGGGAAGAGGCTGATGAGCAGCAGATCCTATGAGGGGGGACAGTGCTTTCTATCAGGGCAATGCCTTGCATTACACAACGGCTCAGGTGTAAAACTACACCCCTCAACTCTCCGAGACTCTCCCCCTTTGGGGAAGGCACTGGGACATTCCCATTCCCATCTAGAACTGAAGCTTTTCTTCCCTCTGATGGGGCATAACTGGCTCAACTGCACTGATATGACAGCCAGGGTCATAAACCATCAAAGTACCCCAAGGTGCCCCCAGAGTAATTTTTGGGCCTTTCACCAGAGAACTGCACGAGAGCTACAGTCTTGCAATAGACAGTGTAAAATTTCCCCTGCCCAGGGGAGGTACCTGGGTGTTCCACCTAAAGCCATTAAACTCTGTAGTTTGAGGGCTTCTCTCACCCTCATGGATCAAGACTGCAACCATCACTTCAACCAGTGGACATCAAGTCTTATTGCTGGACCCAGGGGTGGTGAGATCTTTCTACTCGTATCCTTTCCTTCTTTTTGTTATATGTTTTCTTAAGTGTTATTTTTATACTTTTATTTTTCTATATTATTTTTCTATTCTATTTCTATATTATTATAAATAATTATCACCAAAATGGCTACCTACCTCCTTTCCACTGCAAGCTAATGATTCTAAAATAAACCCTATATATAGATATAATTTTTTTAATATATATATATATATATATAAAAACATCAGTCATTCAGCATTGTTTCACTCTAATCTGCCCCAGGGGATCTATTAACAAGAACCTGAGTTAGTCTAATCTTCAGGGGTGGGTCATAACAGCTTGGCAGTGTTACATTTATGGACCTGATGATCTTAAAGGTCTTTTCCAACCTAAATGATTCCATGACTATGTAAACGAGCAGGGAATGCTGTCCTTGCTGGAAATGCCATCAAGGCAGCGTGCCATCATACTCACGTCCAGTTCTGTCTCCTCCTCTGGCAGCCCCAGCAAACCCTTCAGCTCCTCATCCTCACCACCCATCTTCTCGTCCCCTTTCACCGCCGAGGGCAGCGTCTGCGGCTTCTCTCGCAGAGTGTACGCACGGGTGGAGGCTCCGAAGGAAACCGTGGAGTCAATGGGGATCTGCTGGGGTTTGTGAGCTTCCAAACGGATGTGGCCCAAGAACGTGCCATGTGCTGAGGACATCAAAATGCAAAATACTCTGTTGAGCTTGGGATCATGGTATTCCAGTTTGAGAACCTCAGAAACTCTAACAATTTTTCCAAGGTACAAGGCACTGAGGTACTGCTGAAAGCGTCAGCTAGTTAGACGCACCATCTCACAAACTGAGATAACTCACACCAGAAGTCCTCAAAAATTCCCTGGATATAAATTACAAACACCTTTTACTTGCTGTATTCCTGCAGGTCCCAATGTACTATGTCTGGACAGTGTAAAAAACCACCTGACAGATTTTAGACCTTGAGAAATCTCCCTCAGAAGACAAGGCTTCACTAAAATTGAGATGGGAAGGCCAAGTCACTTTTCTCCTCTCCTTTGGCCTCTTACAAGTTAGAAATGTTTGAAACACACAGTGAGGCAGCTGAAGGCTGACTAGAGCAAACAAACCTTGGCCCTAACCCTTGTCTTTCCCTGTGATACAAATTCAAATTATATCCATTTGCCCACAGTGCAGACAACAATGGAAAAGGAAAAAGTGTCTAAGATTCAGAATGTTTAAGAATTCAGAATGCTCTTCTGTCTGGTTAAATGCCACACTACTTACTGCTGTTCAGATCTATGAGGAAAACCCTCTTGAGATGTTTGTGATAGACCAAGGCAGCATGGACCCGAGAGCAAGACTGGTGGTCAATGGTAAAATCACACAGATCAGGATTTCTCCCAAAGAGATAGTATTTCTTCTCATCAATGATGAGTTTCTGAGGTAGAATATCAAACAGAGAAGCATATTAGACTCCTAGAATATTTTGGATCTTCCTGAAAAAAATTCAAGAACATGAATAAATAGAGCAAATTCAAAACAAAGCATCAACAGCTCATCAATATTTCAGTTTAGTCTGGCACTGTTAAATACATAAACTCAAGTCTGCTCTTTATAAAATCAGAACAGCTGAGGGAGAGTCCTGGTTATGCCCTTCTTTACCAGCCAACACTGGACAGTCTGGGAAGGACAATCACTCTTCAAAGCATTAAACTACCTCATACAGGAGATTTTCTCTGACATCTGCTCCCAGAGATTTTAACACATTCCACGATGGATGACCTCAGGCTTAGTCTAAGATAGGAACCTCAGTGATCTCCAGTCCAATACAAGACATCAAAATTATACTTCTGTACAGAAATGGACCTACAGATTTCAGACCTCTGGTATGAAGATGCAAAACTGTACTGAGTATGTGGTGTGATCTGAATCTGTATTAATCTATTCAAGTAAACCATTAATTTCAGGTATTTCTTCTTTTTTATTGATCCTAATTCTAATCTCTTCTTTAAAAAATATCTTACAACTCTTAATATTAGTTACATAAAACATCTCTATAAAGTTGACAAAGTCCTACAGTTTTTATGTTACCAGACCATGTTTTTAAAGGAACTCCTTGCACCTGAATGCTGCAGTCCTGAGCAGGGCATGTGCAGAACCTTCTCACTGGATCCCAAGAACTTCATCTAATCTTTCCTGCTCCAACTGCACAAAGCAAAGGCTGGCAGCACATTACATATTTGTTATCAGGCTTCTCCTGCTTTTTGAAACATTTACCAAAGCCCACATGTTTTAACAGCATCATCCAGGGAATGCTGATACAGCTTCCATTGAAAATCCCACACCTTGGTTCAGGAGAGCATTGCTTCCATGAGATGGTCTCAGACAAACTAACATTCTGCCTGCTTGAGCAGCTGGATTTCTACCCCTGCCTCTCCAGCTATTCAATCCTCTCCTCAATCCCACTGCCCTCTGTCTGGGCAAAGTTTTTGGCTTGCAAAGCCTTTTCTTCCCTGTGTCCATCTTCCCCCATTTGAGTGAGCTGGATCAGTCTGCCTTTGGTCAGACACACGTCCCAGCTGCTCCACACACACACCGGATTTCAGGCACTGGGGTGGGTGATGCCAAGGATCCCTCTGTGCCAGCAGCATTCCAAAGCAGGTGTTTGCTCCCCACTTTGCCAGGTACAAACCAGCTACAGCTCAGCTACAACCAGCCAGTGTGTGGCCAGGCCAGGGGGCTGGGCTGGGCTTTCCTGAGCTGTCAGATGACACAAGGAGCGCTCACAGTCACCCCACTATGGGGCACCACCAAGTCATACAGAACATAGGGACAGACTGGAACAAGAGGCAGTATTTATATTCCTCTCCCTTGTCTGTGAGGACAAAAATCCCATCATGGACTTCAGCTTCTACTGCAGATCACCTTGCAAATCACATCTATTCACCTACCTACCAACTATGGTTTTAGCACTGCTACAGTCACATGTCACTTCCCCACTGGTTTTTTTCCCCAATTTTTTTGCCCCATACACGTTCTATATTTTCCAGGTTGGATTTTCCAGCACTCTACTGAATATCTGTCAGCCTCCATGCTGCAAGTTCTCATCATCTGGTATTCAGGAATAAGCATTTAATTCTGCATGTTTAGAAGAATTAATTGAACAACCTGACTCCATGTTTGTATACATCATGATAATTTTATGATTGATTGGTCCCTTAGGTAATACTCTGTTAAATGTATTATTCCCCACCAACTCAAGGTATACAATTTAAGCGCCAAGTCATGATAGTGACTGGTTTGTGAAATCTACTGACTAACATAGTGTGGCCTGCTGTCTAAAGAAAAGAGGATTTAGGTGATCAAGGTGTGTATATTTATCAGCTCTGACACCCACTACTAAACTGAATAACTTTTAAACCTTTGGCCAGTTTCAACCAGCACTACAAGATTATTAAATTTCAAGCAATTCTGTGAAAAAAAAAACCCAGCTAGATAGAATGATGACTCCATCAATCCCCTCAGTGATACAAAGGCTGGCAGAAAATCCCAAGGAGTGCCAATACTTAGATTTCAACCACAAAAAAAAAAATCGTTGTGAGTCCACATCTCATTTAATAAGGCAGCAATGACGGCTCAATTGGCAATTCACCTCTAAGTATAAGGTCAATTGACAAAAGAAGTGCAAGTGCAAATGCAAAATGCAAGTGATTTGCCTTCAGCTGAGAGATGTAAAACATGCAGGTGTCTCCTCTGAATTGGTTTATCTGGTGCAGAGCAATGCATCTCAAAGCCTCAGAACATTCAGATTAAAACCATGAGAAATGACTATACTGAGTTTATTTGGTTCTGCTCTCACCTGGCCACCTCATCATCACTTTCTGTCTCTTCACAAACACTGGTTTTCACAAGACCTCCAGAGTTAACCAGAAAGTATAAGCCACAGATGAAAAGCTTAAACCAGTATGTAATCTCCTCAATCCTTTCTAGTTGAATTTTATTTCATTTTTTATTCCACCTGTAAACAGACCCCTCCATTTCCTCCCCGAATGCTCTACATGTCAGTGTGCCTTTGTGAGGCTTTTCCTAGCATTTTTTAACCATAATTTCATGAGTCTTACTGATATTTGCCCTTAAGATTAGAGTTGTTTCATCCAGCTATTGATCCAAGAACACCATAACTGTTTGCTAGATCACATCTTTTGAGGAACCCTGGTTAGGTTTTCTGGCAATTTAATTTCCCAGCATTGGATTTATATCCCATACTCTGCAGTTCCTCACTCAGTTTAGCACTCTGACTCTTCCCACACTCAATACCATTGCACAAGTGAATTCTATGATTCCACACTGTAAAAAAAGATGATTATTAACTTTTCCTTACTGCAAATTTGAAAGTAAGTCCTATATAAACACAGATCTGATACCAACTGGAAGCTGATTTATTCCTCCACAAACACTGATCAGCTCCACAAGCAGTTACCACACAATTTCAGTTACCACAAAACTGATCAAACCATCTCTCATTCTTGTCCACAACTGAAACCAAAAGCATCCTTTAAGTTTTCATTTGTACCTGTTACATACAAACAATACTGCCCTGATTGGGCAACACTTCCAAGAGATTTTGCAAAGACACAAATTCATGGAAGTACTGCAACAAATCATCAACAAAGAAGGTAAATTTATTGCCTTTAATTCAAGATAATGTTTCCAAAATATTCTGTGCCTCTGAGCTATAACCCAGTGTCTTCCTTCACACACTGAGCTTAAACACTGCATGGCTTGTTTTGCTGTTGCACTTTGCAGACCCAGCAATCACAGGGTGTCCCTGCACGAGGCTGGGACACTGATGGCTCGGTTAGTATCAAGTGCTTAGGCAACCCACAGGATTTAACAATTCCTTGGTTACTGCTGGCTACCAGAAAAGACAAAACTGAAAACTCTCTGCCACCTGTACTGAACACAAGAGAAACACAAGGATCACATCCAAGTGCTGTTTGCCTCGGTGCTACGGGATCTTGCAAGAATCTCTAAATTAGTGGAACTTGTTGTACCTATGAGCAGCAGTTTTTTCTTCTAGCCAGAGAAGAGGAGGAGGTGAGAACATGTGAGGGAAACAACATGGCAGCACCAAGGTTAGTGGAGAAGGGGAGGAGGTGCTCCAGGTGCCAGAGCTGAGGTTCCTCTGCAGGCTGTGGTGAGGACCATGGTGAAACAAACTGTCCCCCTGTCATCCATGAAGTCCATGGGGGATGCAGAGATCCACTGCAGCCCATGGGAAAAGTGCTCACCCCAGAGTGGGTGGATGCCAGAGAAAGCTGTGATCCAGTGGGAAACCCAAATAAAGACAGAGGGCCTCTGCTCCCAGAGATACAGAGAGAGGGCCCTTGCTTCCAAACTAGAGCAGCCTAGCCTTAAAAGACTGCACCCCATGGATGAGTGATTCATGCCACAGCAGTTTTGGGAACACTGCCGTGGGAGGGACCCCATGGCACAGCAGAGGAAAGACTTCTCTCCCTGAGTGAACAGAAAAAGATCTTGAGTGATGAACTGACCAAACCCCCAATGCCCTGTATCCCTGCGCTGTTGGTGGGAAAGAGAGGCTTTGGGGGGGTGAAATGGTGTTTTAAAAGCTTATTTTACCTTTCATTATCCTCCTCTGACTCTGTTAATAATAAATTTACTTTATACCTTTGAATCTGAACTTGTTTTGCCCTTAGAGTGTTTTTTTTCTCCCAATCCTTATCTCAACTCATGAGCCCTTCATTAATTTTTTTCCCCTCTCCTGTGCCCAACTGCAGCAGGAGAGGATAAGTGAATGACTTTTGTGGCTGCCTGGCATTTGGGCAGTGTCAAACCACTACAGCCAGAAACATTTCTGTTTCAGTCAGCTTCAAGTTAGGAGTCTCTCCACAGCTGAAATAAATTCACTGGTTTGGAATCTCTCTGTCAACAATGGTAAGGAGACTTTTCTTTATTTATTACTTTCAGTGTGATATAAGACAAAATATGAAATAGAGAATGGGGTGGTGCTGTAATAAAAATAACATGCTGTATCTGTGCTGATCACAACACAGATCCTGAACGTGGGAGGAAAAAATCAAATCAAACTGTATTTCATACTGCAGCACTCTTGCAAAATACAGGATGCCTGGTTAATCTGACTGTAATGCAAAATAAAAAAATTAAGTGACCAGACAGGTTTCTCAAACAAGCAGTACAAAGAGAAGAGGTTTAACTGATGGAGCCCTGCATGGCATGAGGCTGACTTGCACAAGCAAGGGAAAAGTCACTTCATTCATTGTTTCAGAGCAAAACAAACTGATTTTAAGTAATGAATACATAAGAGAAAGGAAATACTTATGAATAAATGTGAAAAATGAATGGTTCTGCTGCTGGTGCCTATGTACATGATACATCAAATCCATCAAATCCTTCTTCCATACCTCAATGAGTTTGTCTCCTTTGACTACATCCAGGTGTAAGCCAGGTGGAGGTTTCCCTGCCCTGGAAAATAAAGAAAGGAAAATATATTATCAAAACATTTAATAAAAATTTTATTGGTATTATAGCTGCTTGAGCTACAGACCAAACGTACACAAATGTAAGCAAAAGTATTTTGGGGAAAATATGAAAATCCCATAATTTTCTTTTCCTCCCTGCAGATTCCTTCTGACAACACATAAACCAGGATTTTTTTTATGGTAAGGGTGAAGGTAACAGGACATGAAGCATCTCAACCTTTACCTCTCCAGGTGAAAACCATCTGATGTACACAATAAACAGAGCATCCTGAGAGCACATGGTATGAGGCAGGAAGAGACCAACAACTATAGATGGGGATAGGCTGGGACTGTTTGCTGAAGAGCTCTGTTTTCTCATGTCACCCTCAAAATAGCACATCTCTACCCTTGGCTGCTGTGAGGAACAGAAACTTCTCCCATCTTTCCCCTCTAGGCTGCTGATGACAAAAACCTGAAAGGGGCTCTGCACACACCTGGAATATTATAAAAGTGCTGGCCAATAGCCAGTGTTCCTCCACACTCACCTATGATCACACTTCCCTGCCAATACAGGTAACACAGAACAGACTGCAGTCACTGTCAGAACACCTTGAATTAAAGTGCTTGGAAAATCTACCTATCCTCTGGCTTCTTTTGGACTGAGAATCCTTTGTAGGCAGCATTTTCCCCATCTACCTATTCCTGCAAAACACTGAACACAGGAAGGCTGTAAATACTGGTTATGATAGCATGAAAACAAACTCACAGAAGTAATTTGTGATAGAAAACTCCTTTGGAACATTTTAAGTCAATGTCACAGCAGATTACAGCAAGACAAGGCCAGCACAGGGGTGAACTCCTGGGGCATATCAGAAACATATTGGGCATTTACAGTGCTCAAAGCCAGAACACTGCTGTGGTACCAATACCTTGCCCTGCACCACATAGGATCCTTTGGCTCTTGGCAGCAAAGGATCTTTTGTGCTCAGATATCTCAGAATCTGCATCTCTAGTAATTCCTGACAGATAACATCTCTGCTGCTTGTCTGTAAGGCTGGACCAGCTTTCCAGGCAGTAGCAGTGACCTAGTTCCTGGCTGCACTGCTGCTGCCCTGCTGAGGAACTCTGCAGAGCTCATGTTCCCATTCTGCTCAGTGCATGGAGCCAGCCCAGGGAACAGTGACAATGGGCAGTGATGTTCTCAGGGTGGCTGGAGAAGAAAGAAAGGTTACTGGTAGCTGAAGTTGTTTGAAGGGTTAAATATAGATTTTCATGTTTCTGGGGTATGCCTTACATTTATTGGTTTCTTCTGTGTTGCAAGGTCATCTCCCCTCAATAACTTCATATAAGAACAGAGCCTCCTGTTATTTCTACTTCATTTCTTTCTCAGGCATTTTCCTTTTTGTTTCCAATCCATTACACCAGCCTGTCCAGATCTCTCTGGCCCTTTCTGAACTGACCACTTGGGACTATCACAAGTTTTCTTGTCAGGCCCTTCTCAAAGCCTGTGGATATACCACCCTAACAAGTATCTGGTTAATATTGACTCTTACAGTTTCAGATGAACAGACAGCAGCAGCAAAAGCAGAGGATGCTGAACTCCAGCACAGTCTGCTGAAGTGGTGACTTCACCACTGAAATGGGATTATGGTGAAGTGTGGGACAGACCACCAAGCAGAAATGCTCCCAAAGGTGGGACAGTCCGTGTGGTGAGTTGAAGTCCCTCCAGCACAGCCAGGGAAGCTCCTCCTCTTGGGTACTGCATGAGCAACTTAGAGCCAGGCTACACCTGAGCACTGCTGTCTCCTCCTGTGCTCCCCGCAGATCTCAGCACTCAGTTTTCACTGAAACACTGGTTCCTTTCATGGATTCCTGTCCACTTCTCAGTATTCCCTCCTTCTGCCTCTGAACACTGGAAAACTTGTTTTCCCCCCTTCCTCTGAAATTGCCAAGTTCTTGTTACCCTCAACACAACTTGGTAATTTTCACACACCAGCCTTACTCTGATCAAACAACACCTACTTCCCTCCCCCCCCCTTTTTTTTTTCTTTCCAAATAGGTAAACCTTTCAACAAATCCATTCTACAAGTGTACTTCTTACTCAGTCTGGCCTCTGCTTTTCCTTTCAGTGATCTCTTCCTGGATGCTCAATGGTCAGCCTGTCCTAATTTTAGCTGTACCTGTCAGGTCACAGGAGAGCCCCCAGGAGCTGCAGCTCCAGTTGAATCCTGTCTGATGGTCATATTTTGCTACGTACCACCTTAGTCTTTTCATTCCCCCCTCTACTCTAGTTTCACCCTTGCTCTTATTTTTATTCTGCCTTTACCCTCAACTTAATTTTCCACAGATAAACCAAGCCCAGCAGTATTACAAGGCAGTGTCATCAGCTTTGAATTTAAGTGCTTGAAAAAATCTACCTATTCTCTGACTTTTTTTGGACTGAGAATCCTTTGTAGGCAGTATTTCCCCCATCTACCTATTCCTGCAAAACACTGAACACAGGAAGGCTGTAAATACTGATTATGATACCATGAAAACAAATTCACAGAAGGAATTTGTGATAGAAAACTCCTGTGGAACATTTTAAGTCAATGTCACAGTTCAGGCTGCACAAGTTAGACACTTGAAAAGCCTTTAAATGAAAAAAGTAGAAAGATTTTTCAGTTTTATATTCAAAACTGATTAGCTCCAGAGTCACCAAAGATCAGAAGAAATGCCTGGATTTGGAAGTATCAGTCACCCTTCACATGCTCTGCCCCATCAGACCTCTCACCTCATGGATCAAGGAGTAAAACATGAACAGAAATCTCTTGCAAGAATCTCCTAGAAGAAAGTTTGTTAGAAGGCTGGCCTTATGCTATTACAGGAGAGCAGTTTTTTCCCATCTTATGTCCAGTGTTAAAAAAGTCCCTTTCCACTAACTAATGTGCTAAAATATCCACTAAACTAACCTTCCTACACTGTTCTGAAGGATGAAGAATTACTTGAGGTCAGCAGATTGTCCTCTCTGCAGAACACACAGAGCCCTTAGCACTGCCCCAAGGCCAACGCTCTCCTATCACAACTTGGCTCCAGCACAAGTGCTTGTGTTTGAAAATGAGAAACAAGCATTTTCTTCTGTACCCTCCAGATGGTGCATCACAGTCCCCAGTGCCTCTCCAGGGCAGCATCCTGCAAGTGACCTGAAAATAACACCTGCAAATGCACCGATGGTGATGGTCACTAGTTGAGTGAGTTTGACAGACACAGGATGCTCTGAGTGCCTCCTGAATCACCAAAGCTCCCAGGGGGATGTGGAGCATTCCAGAGAATTAACGGAGCTAACTGGCAAGGAGAACATCAGCACAACCAGTATCGTGAAAGGAATTCTTTGGATCAGAGAAAAGATGAGAGGATATATCACACCAGAGCTTTTCTTTTCCAACAGTGAGCCCAAGGAACTCAAAGAAGTGTCAGAAATTAAAGAACTGATAAAAGGAGGGACAAACTGCACACTCCAGGCAGCTTCGGCCAGGCACTCAAATACCAGTTTTCTACACTTAACAGTTCAGCAGCCAATTGCTTAAACCACCTTCAGTCAGAAATGCAGACATCAACTGGTGCTGCTAATTCAAAACTGTATTTCAGGAGTGATCTGGAAACGACATACAACAAAGTCAGGGTGCTCTCAGAAGCATTTTTCTTGCTAAACTTCCAGTTGTAAGCAACACTGTTTAAAAAGCTTGTGGTTCAGACTGGATGATTACAGACATTTCCTGAATTAAAAAATTGCACTGAGTTTTCTGAAAGATTTCTGATTAGAAACGTGCCTGCTTCGACTGAACAAAGCATTCCACTTGGATTAAAGCATTTGCCCAGCTTCACCTTGGCACTGTGCACCTTTTCTTGTTACAATGCACTTCCACACAGAACTAGGCTTTACTGGCTTGTTTCAGTTCCCTTGGTTACTTACTCAGGAACAAAGTCTCCACGGAATACAGTGGAATTTGGAAATTGTATAAAAATTTAATTCCTGAGAGCAAGGCCATAAATATTCTATTAGAGAGAATTTCAGGTTTTATGACATCAAAAATTAATTCAAATGGCACTGAATTAAATAGGAAAATTAGTATTAGGTAGTGAGCAACAATGGAACAATTGTTTTGTAAGATTATTCCTGCATTTTCAGAGTGAGAACACATATCTTGGAAGTGTAATTTACTTGCAGAAATCAGAGGAAGACAGGACTGTAACATTTATGTCTACATAAATGTCAGGAAGACATTCTTATTCTGACAGCTTGATTTCCATATAATTTTTCATCACATCCTTTAATTTCCATTCTATTTTTTCTTATTCTTTCTGTTCAGTTATAAAAAATATTCCCTTTTTTAAGTAAAGGTAAGCTTCATCAAGTACAAGTAACAGACTACACATCTTCATTAACACCTTTTACAACAGCACTGACACTTCTCTACCTCACACAAAATCCCAGAATGGTTTGGGTTGAAAGGGACCTTAAAGATCATCTTGCTCCATCCCCTGCCATGGGCAGGGACACCTCCCACTGTCCCAGGCTGTTCCAAGCCCCGTCCAGCCTCGCCTTGGACACTGCCAGGGATTCAGAGGCAGCCACAGATGCTCTGGGCACCCTGTGCCAGGGTCTCCCCACCCTCCCAGGGTACAATTCCTGCCCAATATCCCATCTATCCCTGCCCTCTGGCAGTGGGAAGCCACTCCCTGTGTCCTGTCCCTCCATCCCCTGTCCAAAGTCCCCCTTTAGGCCCTGGAAGGAGCTCTGAGGTCTCCCTGCAGCCTTCTCTTCTCCAAGTGAACACCACCAGCTCTCCAAGCCTGGCTCCAGAGCATCTTGGAGCATCTCCATGGCCTCCTCTGGACTTGTTCCTACAGCTCCATGTCCTGTGCTGGGACCCCAGGGCTGGAGGCAGCTCTGCAGGTGGGGTCTCACCTGAGCAGGGTGGAGGGGCAGAATCCCCCCTGCCCACGCTGGGGGATGAGCTCAGGACACAGGGGGTGGTTCGGGGTGCCAGCACACACAGCTGGGGCATGCTGAGCTTCTCATCAAGCAACACCACCAAGTCCATCTCCTAAGGGCTGCTGTGCATTCATTCTCCACCCAGCCTGCATGTGTGCTTGGGACTGCCCCAAATTATTACCATCAGGTACAGTAGCAGTGTTTTGATTGGTTTTTGAGCAGTTGTGTGTTACTGGTGACTGATGGCCTATACACTTGTGTATCTGTTATTTTATTTCTGAAGATGAACTTGTGTCCTTTTCCTTCTGAATAGTTACTCTCTGGCTCAGAGAAGGTCTTGTTCTCAGTCTCCATTTTCCACCATACACTTCTGCATTTTATCTTGTTTTTACTGTCATGGTATTCATATTATACCAAAAGGACTGGATAATTCTCTGGTCTCTATGCTGATCACACTTATGTCACTAACAAGTATTGTGGTCACTTTTGTCAAGGTAATTAATAAAAACCCCAACACTAATAGGGTCAGACCACAGACTTTATTCAATTGCTATTATTTCCTCAGAGTCAATTCCTCATAAATGCATGGCTCTTGTTTGAATTCTCTATTTGCTTCCTAAAATGATCACTTCCTCTGTGTCCTGTGAGAAACAGTCTTGAAGAGAGATGTCCATCTGACAGCATTTGGCACCTCTGTTTTTCTGCCTTGAATACTCAGTCCCTTCCATGGCTGAGCAGCTGGACATGATGATGCTTGGGATTTCCCACAGCAGCTGCATGCATGGATTTGCTGGCCTTAGAGAAGACATCGACTGCTTACAACACAACCAGGTTCCAGCATAGGTTTTTAAAAGTTTTAAATACCTACAAGCAAAGAAATCTTTTTTCTGTACTAGAAACAGAAAATTGTGTTTCTTTGCTTTCTTCACCTCATGCTCCACAGGCCAGGCCATGTCTCTGTAACAAAGATAAATCATTTCAGAAAAGAAGGGCAACGCCATTAATACTTTGGAATGTGCCAAGTAAGAGAACTGAAGTTTTACAAGTCAGGATCTCTTCCACAGCGCAGATTCAAGGCTGACATGCCAACAGGGTTACAGTATCTATATCCAGCTGAAACTCAGCAGCCTGACTGAAGTAAGTCACTCCAAGAAATTTTGATTCGCTGCTATTAAGGACATAGACAGAACAGCCATAATCCTATTGTGTTAGTTTAAAAGTAGGTCGATTATTTGGGTTTCTGAACGTGGACTCAGAACCTAAATTTAGCCCCTTCCTAAAAATCTTGGCCTCTGTGACTAGTGTACACACCTCCATGTCCAACTTCAAGGACAGGGTGGAATTTGCAGAACTCTGGAGCTCATACTGTCCAGAAATCTGTGTAAAAGCATTGCCAGGAATAGCCAGTTCTTGGCCAAAGAAACTAAAGAGAAACAATTGCTGCTTTCAAACAATTTCTAATGAATGTCCATTCCAGAAAAAACCTGACATCCCCACTACTGGTGTGTCAGAGAGAGTAAAGAAAGAGTCACAATTCCAAATATAAGTTACACTAGGACAAAAGGACAGGCAGGCAGTATCCATTAAACATCTGATGGTCACTTCACATCTATACACCAAATAATCTGTACCTCAGAGAAATCACTTTTACTACCTAAAGCCAGCTCAGAAGGTTTGCAAAAGTCCTAATCAAACTAAGATGTTTATCTAAAGACATTTTCTGATCTCATGGAATGGCTAAATTATAATCTACAGGAAGTATTGGCACCCTTTATGGCAACTGTAAATGCACAGCCCAAATCTTGGCTAATGTGTGCAGAGGGGTTACAGTACATGCATAAACATGTTCTGCCATCAGCAAGGACTGTTCAGGTGGCAACCACTGTTTTTCATCTGTCTTTAGTTTAGCTCCTGGGTAATTCAAGGAAACACAAGGGAAAAAAAGAATAAGTATTGTATGGATTATGAAGAAGCAACCTATAACAGCACAAAAACTGCATCAAAGCCACAACTTAAATTGGATGAAAACTGGCAATTTCAGTGCAGAAATCTTTTCTGCAAATGAGGTACTCAGATACTATCCAAGTTATGGAAGAACAGGTACAATGATAGAGGCAAATCTCAAAAGCACGGGCAACAACTTAAAGGCAAGGAAAAAAGCGACTCCTTTTGATTATATCTAAGATGTATTTCTCATATGATTGGTGTTCACAGGCCCCAGCCAGCTTTCCTTAGAAGCAGGAAAATAAATAGGTAGGTAAAGACTGTGATTTTGATTTTAACAGAGGCTGAGGAGACTGAAGATAATTCACTACAGCAGAATCTGCTTCTGACTGTGAAGACTCCTTGCAACTCCACACTTTTGCAAAAAGCTCTTGGAATGGAGCCCTACAATGCTGCCTGTCCAGGAGACTTTTAGGTGCTTGTGTAAGACCAGGCTTCCTGCAGGGTACCTTTACACCCTCTTAAGTAAAGGCTTTGAGAAACACCACTATTGGTCCAAGCCTGCTCCTGCAAAACACCTCCCCTCTGGAGAATCCTACCCATCACTGATTCCACCTGTGATCATACCTGTGCACTCTTTGGTTGGGTCTAAAAGACACAAATACTTTAAAATCATGAGCTGGAATCTGCAGCTCAATAGATGTCAGCAGAAGGCATCCAGAGCTTTAGCAAGAAATATATTCTACCTGTTTTGCAGAACAGTGAAATAACCAGAAATAAATAAATCCACCTGGTAGGAGAACTCCTCGCTTCCACGGGATGAGGCCATGGTTATCACCAGTCAGCATCACCCAACACTTCCCATTTTGGGTTCACTATTCAGCAGGACACAAACACTGTCACTGGAAGCTCTCCACGCTGGCTTCCTGCTAATTCACTTTTTTTTTTTACTCTTATGAAACAGCTCTTGGGTTTCAAAAGAAGCATTAAGGAAAAACACAAAGCTGTTACTGGTGCTAGCTGCCATGCCTGCACATGTCAACTGGACAAGATCAAATTGTCTCAGGCTCTCCTTTACTTCACAGATACAAACACATAAATCACACAACTTGGTCCCCAAAACCATTACAATGTGCAAACATACAACAGAGTCCAAGAGAAAATAAAAAGTTTCCTTACAATGCATAAGGAGAGAGTCCAGACAGGAACTTTGCTATACCCAAGAACTCTTTGGGAATATTACTGGAAAAGGACATTCAGGTTGTAATAAGTCAATTACAAAAAAATCTAAAAAATGTGAGAACAGAACAGGACCTGACACCCAGAAATGCCGCCCTCACCTTGGATTTGGATCATCTCCCAGGTCCTACCTCATTTCTCATCCAGCACAACAGATTATGCTTAAGAACCAAACCAGAGGGAAACTCGCTGTCAGACCCTGCCCTGCTGCAGCTAAAGACACAAAACAGGTACCTGAAGGGGCCCTCACAGTTACAGGTGTTACAGTTCTCTCCTCCAGATGGGATTTCTTTAGGAATTCTTCTGCAATAGCATGCAAGCCACTGAGGCTGAGCATTTTAAAATCTCTACATCCCCAGCTCCTCCATCTACAGCTTTCAAAGGTAAAAGTCATTCCAATTTACCATGGAATATAATGCATACTGGGATCACTGTTGTATAAAAAACACTAGGAAAAAAAATGGATGATACTTCAAATTTCAAGTTGAATATCCAGAATAAATTTTGGCTTTATCTGGTCTCATGTGTCATTATCTTATGGAACACCATCCTGTCTCATTTAGATGTTTATTATTGTGTATGTTCAGCACAAATAAGACCTAAAATACATGCGAAATTCTCTTCCATTAGAGGGTTAAATGGCTTTACCAACTGAAGCAAGCATTTAAAAACCAGGTCTAAATTAAAACACATTCATGCACTGAGCACTATCACAAAGCACTGAGCTACAACACAGCTGAGTGAGCAGAGACAGCCCGGGATCCGCAGGGACAGCCAGGACTGGACCACAAATCCGCTCCAGTTCTCAGGTACAGCGGTGTGCTTGTACAATTTAAAATACAACGGTGCCCATCCCAATGCTCTGGCGTCCAAAGAAGGCAGCAGAGCCAAGATCTCTTCAGTGATGCATCAAAACACTCAGAACAAATGACCAAGGGTACCCTGATCCAAAGCTCTGCTCCCGGCAGGAGGGCGAGGCAGGACATTTTCAGGGATCCCTTCCAACGCGGGTTTTCCACGACTCTAACCCAGCCAAAGGCATGGTCGCGATGCTTCTTCTCCGACACTTCACTCAGCCCTGACTTCTTAACTCGAGCTAATAAAAACCTCAGCCTAGTTTCAAGCTGACAGATTTCCCGTACCGGATACATCCCCTGAGCAGGATATTTAATTTCTACCGCATCACAGATTCTGTTTGAGCTCTTGGGAAAGCCCCGGCACCCCAGAGAGGGCCCGGGGCCCCCCGCGGCGCTGTCGATGGCTGTACCCGCAGGGCCGCGCCCGGGCCCGGACCCCGTCGGCCTAGCCAGAACTCTGCGGCCCCGGGGCGCGCAGCCCCGCGTCCCTCATCCCCCTCGGCCGCCCCGCCGCTCACCAGCTCGGGCACTCGAACAGGGACCCCGCCGCCCGCCGCGGCCGCGCTCGCCGCCATCTTGCCTCTGCCCCATTCAGCCGCCGCGGGGCACCATGGGAAGCGGGGATCGGCGCGCGGCGATCCCGGCGTGCCCCGCGCGGCGCCGCCGGGGCGGGGACTGGGCGGGACCTGACGGAACCACGCCCCCTGAGGGCCGGCTGGCCCCGCCCCCGCCCGGCCCCGGGGCAGGAGCAGCGCCCGTACCGACCCCGGTACCGGCTGCAGGACGCGGAGACAGCGCCAGTACCGCCTCTAGAACGCGGGGACAGCGCCCGTACCAACCCTGGGACGCGGGGACAGCCCCGGTACCGCTTCTGGGATGCGGGGACAGCTCCAGTACCGCCTCTAGAACGCGGGGACAGCCCCGGTATCGCCTCTAGAACGCGGGGACATCGCCCGTACCAACCCTGGGACGCGGGGACAGCCCTGGTACCAACCCTAGGAAGCGGGGACAGCGCCCGTACCGCTTCTGGAACGCGGGGACAGCGCCTCTGTCCGAGCAGAGCCCAGGGCACGGCCCGGTCCGAGCACACACGGCCGAGCCGGTGGGAGCGAAGAGCCGCCCCTGTCCCGTGTCACCCGCAGCGGCCCCGGGGCTTTGCTCGGAGCCCGCAGCCCCAGCGCCGCAGGCACAGCCACGCTCGCTCCTGCCCCGGCTCTCACGGCAAGCCAGGCTCTCCAGAACGCTTCCAGAAACTCCCGGAGGGGTGAAACACACATCCGAGAGCCGGGCACACCGTGCCACAACACTGCAGCGACAGCCAGGGAGTTTCTTTTCAAGTTTTCAAGACGGTGCCTTTTCAAGCTCGGGAACAATAGTCAGGACTGTTAAAAACAGTGTGTGCACCAGTTCTACTGCCACGATCAACGACGTGCAGAGAGGAGAAAGGAGTCAAGCAGTTACAGAAACTCTGAGCTCAGCAACTTGTACCTGTGTCCTCAATTCCTGTTTCCAGAGGGCTAAAGCAGGCTAGAAGGATGGAGCCTACAAATAATGCTCCCTTTTAGGTCTGGTGAGGAGCAAAGTGCTTTTGTTCTTATATGGCAGCTTTATGTTCTTACATGGCAGTGACACCCAAAGGACTCTGCCTGGCAGCAGGCATGAACAATAGCTTCCACCATTTCCAAGGAAAACTTTAAAAAAGGAGCAGAACACAAAGTTCCCTTGCTTTCAAGTCAGATTTTATCATACAGGCTCACCAATGGCTCCAAGTTCTAGCAAAAGGCAAATTATCAGAGCTGACCCAACGCTGCCCTGAGGTATGAAGTTCATTTTTCTGGGATCAGCTATTTTTAAGACTCTGCACAGAAGTATTGTGTATGTCCTTGTGAAATGAATTTTGTGTTTTCAGGTAGTTTCATTCTGAAAAATCAGTGACCACAGAACTGAAGCTGCAGGAAACACTACTGTGCAGATATAAAGTCCTCTACTCTGCTTAGAGGGGGAACTGCAAACACACCTGTGCCAATGTCTAAACTGCAAGAGAAATGAGCTCTGACAGAGGCTTTTAAAAGTGTTTATTGATGATTATTAGATGGAATGATGGCGCAATAGTGCAAACCACTGTGCAATTGGGAGAGCACTCCCTTCCCAGCTTTCACGTTTACTTTATTATAGACGAGACATGGAATAAGGATTAAATACAAAATGGGTCAGTATGCTGTATTTACCACCCCCACTGGGCATTGGACAGATTACTGTTCCCTCAGTGCATGTCAGTTCAGAGCTACATTGAAGTGGGGAATGGCTGTTTGTTCTGCCCAACCCTATGAGCTGGAACCAGCAATCTTTTTCATTTGCACACACATCCTCAGTCTGAAAATCCTAGCACTTCACTCAGCCAGTTTCTGCACTTTGTTTCATAAAGAATTGAAAATACCAAATGTTTACAAACCACACATAATATTTACTCGAACACTACAAGTGAGCTTCAAGAGCATTTCTTCAGAATCAAGATTTCTGCTAACATTCTTCACTAGTCTTGCTAGCTTGTAAACTTCAGTGCCCATTTCCTCATTTTTAAGTGTTTTTTCCCCTGGAAGCTTCTAAAAACAATTGTGAGTGAGCAGCTAAACTTTTTATAGTTAGTGCTTGAGTCAGTATTGGAAGAGATTTATTTGTCCACTAGCAAGCAACCAGCTAGTTTGCCTAAGAAGATTGCACTGTTAGATTCTAAGTCAAAGAACATTCTGTCCTCAAGTGATGCATTTTGTGAAAAAACAACCCCAACCACACCCCAAAAAATTAAACAACAGTTATGAGTCTCAAGGCTAAACTGACCAGCATGTAGAGGTTCAAATTCTCATCCACGCATCCCTCCTTGCCTCTCCAACCTGTGACATCCTTTTCTTCAAGCCAATCTAGAACCACAGCCACTTGGAGACAATAAAACCATGGGGCAGATACTGGAGACTTTAGAAACTGCTGGATTTACATAAAGGGACTTGGTAGTGGGCTGTCTTTGGATGTCATTCTCATTCCAGTCTAACAAAGTCACCTACAGGTAATGTTGAACTTGTGCGACTTGTCAAAAACAGGACATCTCCAATTATTGGTCACATTTCAGCATACAGCTGGGACAGGGAATAACACATTACAGAAAGCAAAACCACAAGATTTTAGTTACATAAAACAATATAATTTGTATATAAACTGATAAATACTGTCTCCATGGTTCACTAATTCCAAATACTAGTTATCTGCACATTAGTTGCTAATATCTATTAATAGAAGTAGTTCCAACTTGTGCTCTCTCAGGGTGGTCAATTCATCTCCGAGACTATCCAGCCTGTTTGCTCTGACAGAAAAAATCTCAGCAGTGAGACTGGGTTCCATGGGAAGATTTCATTTTGTCTTCCAGATAATGAGTCCTATGATTATACAGGCCACAGCAAGGCCAAGAATCAGGATACAGATCTTCTTACGGGATTTTTTCTAACAAGAGAAGAAAAAAAAAAAGCCACTGACACCAGGAACACTTGAGGAAAAAGCAAGGCTTTTTCATGTTACTAACTTGGGTGAACAAGAACACTTGATACCCACAGTTATTTGAGAGAAGTGACCAGTGTAGTCTGAACACTTTTACACGTTCCTTAAACTCCATGATTCTACACATGAATGTTTTTAGTTTTCAGAGTGCAGTGGTCTAAGAGATGCAGTTAAGTCAAAATGTGACACGTTTTGATTCTCTTAAGGAAAATACAAGCCTCAGAGAAGGCCAAACATTTCTAGCTATTTAGATTTTTCAGGTAATCCTAATCAAACTCCTAAGCAGTTCTCTGATATCATCTCCCCTTGGCCACTTGGGCTTGGTATTGCATTTCTACAATTTAAATTATTTCATGTACAGTTACTGGACTTGGATTTTATGGTTTTGCTCACTTTATTCATCACAGGAAACTACAGTCCATCCATATACTGTGGACTGTACCAATTATTTTTAACTTGACATCTAAGGATTTGAGGGTAGTTATATATAACCACTTCTTTCTCCGTCCAGGAAAAAAAAACCACATGCAAAACATGTCCAACAGCTCCCAAACTCAGATTTATAAATACCTCAGAACTTCAACAAGGAAGCCATGGAGAAAGAGAATACTACTACACGCTGCCAGATGGTAAAAGCAACATTCCCACCCTTGCACTCAACAGCACTGGAGTTTTATTGGCTTCCAGTACCTCCCACTTAACAGCTTGGAAGAGTCCAGTATTTATCTTGTGTGGAAGCCTGAAGTCCCAGCAGTAATGGGACTGACCAAAGCAGAACCCTTACCCCTTCACAGAAGCTGCACCTACAGGGACAAGGGTGATGAAAGGAACCTACAGAAAACACTGGCTAACACACTGCAGTGAGAACCACTGCAAGAGATTTGATGGGACAGGGAGCACAGGCTATGGGATAGAAACTCAGCAGCTGGACAGGAGTGTTGCAAATCCTGGTCACCAGAAGTTACCCAAGTCTGGGCATAGATTTTTGCATGTCAGTGTCTTGGCTGATATGTTTACAAGTTGGATACAATATCAGAATTTGTTCTTGTTTCTTCTGCTAACTCCTAACAACAACAAAGACAGGTAAACACTTGGGCTTGCCATGTGAAGGGCCAGACTCTGCTTACTCTAAAGTAGAAGGTGAATTTCAATACCATGTTTTTGACTCAAGTGCTTTACATATTCCTTGCCAATTTTGAATGAATGCCAGCTTGCATGAGCTGGTTTTAATAACTAGTCTGGTTTGTTGCAGTCCTCTGTGTCTTGCTCTGCCTGCTTCATTACCACTTAACCATACACTGACAAGCAAGCAAGCACACAGAATTTACCTGATAATAGGAAGCTCTCTGTAACTGTTCACTGGCTCTTTCCACATGGACTTCTGCACTTTCCACATTTGCCTCAATGCTATCTATGGAAAAAACAGGAGAACTCATTGCAAAATATTTCACAGCTTCAGCGTTTAAAAATTATAGCCAGAAATACAATACTTTTAATGCAAAATACTGAAAAAATTAATCCATGTAGGCAAAACATGTAACTGAACCAAGAAAAAACTTCTTATTATCCAAATGCACTTACCAATCATATCTCCTTGGTCATGAATCATCATGGCTAAATCCTTAAATATCTGATTGACATCCAAAATGTCTGCCTGAAGACAACAGTTTAACAAGTTACAATGAATACTGGGTACAATATTTTCTAATCCTCCCTCTTAGTACCTCTTCTGACAATCACTCAATGGGTAAGAATAGACACCAGCATTCACTGACTGAGGTGATTTGATGTTACCACCTGTACAATTTGGGATTAAAACAGGAGCCTACAATACTCCAGCTACTGAATATTTGTTTCATCACAGCAGCAATTAGCACAGTATGAATACTGCAACATGAGTTGCTCCTGCCATATGTGAAGGATCAACACTGAGGGAAAATATACCTCCTTCAACAGCAGCAGGGAGATTATCTTGGCATCAATCCTCTCTGTGAGGAACTCTATTACTCCACCATCAGCTCTCCTCAGCCCATCCCATTAATTATCACTGCACTCTTTGATTTATCTCCCAGTACTGTTAACTGTGCAGGACTGAATGGTCACCTCTAATTGCCTGATTGCAGTTTCTCTTTCTTTAATGAGTTCAAGGTCCTGTTCAGTTATTGCCACATCCTCTTCCTGAGACTGCATCTGATTCCAATCTTCACCACTAGAAAGAGAGGGAAAGTCAATGTCTCTCTGACTATAGGTACTTCCATGCTGCATTTTATGGCAAAATGAATTTAAGTTGAAGAGTTTCCTACAGAACAACTCCCAGGTTCTTGGCCCTGTCACTGTGTACAAGGACAGGACCAATTTGTGACAACGGTCACAAACTGGAGCAATTGAAAAAAGGGACAGATCAGGCAAGGTGAAGACACTGGAAAGCAGTTACATGCACAGCACACTCTGTTCTAGAATGTAACAGTTACCTACAGCATTATAGAAGAAACCTGCCTAATTCAGTTCTGCTTTTTCTAAAAAATACTTATATCTTCCTTGCTTCTTACCATCCCTCCAAATGGGAGAAATCAGGGTGAAAGCTCTGAGAGAGAGCAGCCTGCAAGCACATTAACAGAATAGAAGAACACCTGAAAAGCATCAAGGATTCAAGGATCCTTGCCTATCTGGCATTTGGAGATAAGACTAAAGTGTTTTAGCATTTCAATTCATTAGTCTAATAGGAACTTTGTATTAAATTACACACCAAAAGAGATATTAAAACTCAAGTGACTTTGCATCCCAGTCAACCTCTCTTGTGATGAGCTGGTTCTTCACAACTGCTGCAGAAGTTACATCAGTTAGAGTGGAGCCAGCATCTACAATACAAGGCCACCTCTATGTTCAGCTTAGAATGTTCCTCCAGGGCAACATCTCCATCTTTTCAATAGAAAAGTGTGCCAGAAAACATTGTACCAGTCCAGGGTTTGGTACAACACTGAACAGTAAGTTTTGAAGTCTTAAAAGTGCCTAAAGAAATGAGAATAAACTACATGAATAGGTCAGACACAGCTGACCATTGCAATAATTCAGCTCTGAGATGACCATAGGGTTTACAGATCTCAAAAGCAGAAGTTTCTGACACATAGCACACAAGAACAGCCTTGAATGTGGAAGAGCTGCTGTGTGCCACCATCTCTTATATCTCCGTCCCACTGCTTTAGTGTGCAAGGCCTTCAAACCCATCCCAGCACCTGCATGAACACCTGGGGTTTCACCCCTGGCTCAGAGGGAAAGCACAGGGCTAACAAAGGGACACACACCGAGCAGCAGAGCAGATAAAGGGCAGTTTGCAGAGGGAGGATGAGACAGGTAAGCAAGGGTTGATTCACAAAGCAAAAGGATTTATACAGACAGGGCCAACAGATTTCAGCCCACTTGACACATTAATCACAGATACTTCTGGAGGGGCTCAGGCTCTCTTTACCACACTGCAGAGCTGATGTAACATTTTACAAAGCCACCTTTCACACAGGCACACTGTTACTGCAGAAGCAATACAAATGTCTGACAGTAATGCTGTCTTGTGCACATCCCACGATTAGTTTGCCAGTGCACAATGTCCAGGACTTCTGAATTTTAGGCACCCTCATCTGCTATTCTGCTGTAGCTCCAACTGGGCTGCTAGAGAACACCCAAACTCATGATATAAATATGCAGCTCTCTGTGGAGAGAGTCACAGTGAGTGAAATCCTGGTTGGTAATCTTGTGTTTAAGGCCAGAACACCAGGAGCTCCAGCTGCCACATCCTAAGGGCACTACTGTTCCCCTCAGGGTAGTAATCACACAATCTATACTTAAGGAGGATAAAGTACTGTAATATGCAGTTTTTTACAGAGTCTATTATGTGTGCTGTAATAGTTGCTTTTCAACTCTTTTTGCTTTGCATTCAGCCAGCAGAGCCTGGCCCAAGTTACAGTAATATATCACACCAGAAAAACTTCAGTTATATGTAGTGAAAACCTCAAGAGTACAAGAAGTTATTACCTATCAAATGAAACAAGCTGTTCTTCTCTGAACCGTTCATCAGCCTGGAAGAGATAAATGAGTCACTACTCTCACAGACTACCAGGACCATGCACAAAATCACCAGCAGCATCTTGAAGACCAAGGCACATACTGTCCAGAGAGTTCTTGGAGAATGCCACTGTCACTGCGGCTATCAGATTTAACTCAGGTTATGTAAGATTAGTTTTAGCTTCACCTTTGGATTTAATTTTTAGATTCAGATTATCTCTGCAAATCAGAGGCAACTGAATGATCAAAAGCAGCCAGTCCATGTTCTCGGATCAGCTGTCAATGTTTGTAACCTCCTTTCCCAACATGAAACAAAAAATTTAGAGCATAATTCAATGGATAAATGTGTTTCCTTGCAGAAATTAAGAACGCAAAGCTAGCAGAAAGCCCTGAGGTAAGAGGAGAGAAATACTTCCACTAGCCATTTTATTAAGAATTCTTAATAGCCATGGGGGTTTGTCAAAACATAAAAGTGAACATACATTGGAGATATTATCAGGACAGAAATTGTAAGAATTCAAAGCAATTCAGTGGGAGATTTGAGATGTAATTTAAGGTGTGGTAAGCTTCCATCTGAAGTCTTAAATTTTATAGCATAGGGCTGACATGAAGTGAAGAGCAGCCTGGATTACTTTGCCATTCACTATGCTTTGACTCCTCATCTCATCTTTTGCAACATTTGTAACTACCAGGATTCCCTCCCTCCTCTAGGCTGACACTGGAGCACACTGAAACGAGAGATTACTTCCAACACCAGGAATGGAAAACTACTGCACCAAGGCCTCAGCTTCACTCAGTAAGGTGTCAGTAAACAGGTATGAGGCTGGAAGGCAAATACAAGAGCTCTCAGAAGACTCACAGTTCACTATAGCACTCCAAAATTCCCATAAATACTTACAGAAATACGGGAGCCAGCTCTCGCCCTTGCTACAGTCTCTTTTTCCTTCTCTGACACTCGCCTCTGTACTGCCTGGAAATTATTTAAGGCCGTGGAGAAGTCATTCATTAATCGTTCCTTCTGAAGCCTCTGTTGGCGCTGAAGAATCGAAACACAAACAAGAGTTTAGACATTCCCATTCATTCTTAAGTGACTGTCAGACTCTTAAAAAACCATCACAACAACAACAACGAATGCTGGCATTCAGTGATCTTGTGGTGCTGGATAGAACAAAAAGCTCACCCCGTTTTAATTCCTTAAACCAATGCTCCATGCCTTGCCAACTGCAGGACAGTTTTGTGCAACAAGGCTCTCCAATCTCAATCTAGTTCTAAAGTCTGAGGTACACCATTACTGTTATTCTAATCACATTCCAATAATGCACCACATTTAACTACAGACCTTTTACCTACAATGCCTTTTCCCTCCATTCCTTCACTCAGCCAACCTCATAGCACTTAAACCTTCCCACACATACAGGAAGCCCCACACTTCCAGAACTAAAGAAAACACCCACTGTCCCAGTCTCCCAAGCTGTCTCTCCCAGCCATGCCACACTACAAGCCTGTTGCTATTAGATCAGGTAACATCCTTGTCCTGATAACCATTTCAGTTTATCTTTTCTCCAAATACATTAGTTGCAATAATTGTTTTCATCCTCATTTTCCAATGTCAATTTATTTAGCCTCCACAGGACATCTCCTTTGAGTGTTGTGACATTCCAGTGATAGGAAGGAGTAAATTGTGGAAAAGCTTGTCCCAAGGACAACATTAGGTCAGTTCTTACATTTTCTGATAGAGATTTGCAACAGCTGGCTCAAATTGTGGGATTTCCAGGACTGTAATCCTGCAATGAGCTTGTACCAATTCAACAATGATTTCAAGGAAATAAATATTTTCAATTGTATTTTTTCTATAATAAGCCACCACAGCAGCCTCACAATACACTGAAGCTTCCATCTGAACCCTCTGGAAGCAACAACCCTTCTGCCAGAGCAGATCCTCAGCATGCTGACTCCAGCTCCTGCAGATTTTGACTGAATTTTCCCTGGGCTGCATTCAGTGAGATGCACATGACAGGATTTTGTTCACCACAGAAGATTAACTGAAAAATATTTGCTGAACAAACCAGCAAAGCACGGCCATGATTCCAACTATCATATAAACCTTAAATACAGAATTAGACCAAAACAACATCTGCTGACCCACATCCCCAGATCATCCTACAACAGCATCCCAAAAGCAGGCAGTGGTGAATTGACACAAAGGACTGCCCCTTCCCCTTCCCACAGGGTGCAGGAACTACTATTTGGTAAGAGAAAATCATAATTTTTGCCTCATCATATTTTGCTTTATTCAAATATAAGCAAAGTGAGTCAGCTTCCCCTCCTTCACCACTAATAAATCACATGCAAGGGAAAGCTTTCTGGCATGCTCACATTTCATACTGGTAGGCAGTTTGCTCTGAATTCTTATCCTAAAACACTACCTTGCACCACCACGCACTCTGCAAACAAAATTAATTTTCAGAAATTTACTCAGAAAACCAGAATTGCATACTGAGTTCTCCCCAAACATTTAGGGCCCCTTATTCTCATGAGGGATGGTTTTATATCTATTTGCCCCTGAGAAACATGGTTTTCCCAGTGTCACTTAAGCAGCCAGAATGAGTTTCTCTACTTCACCATCATCCCTCATTGTCTCTTCAGCTGTGCCAGTTCAGGCTTTGTGACACTGTGGTCTACCCTAGTTTCATGAAATGAGTGTTTTAGAAATATCCAGAAAGTTCTGCCTGCCTACCTGTTCAGAAGCAGACAGGGGAAGTGGCAGAGACCCCAACTCCTTTAGGTATTCATTGGTCTCTTTGGCAAGGCGGTTTGCAGAGTGCTGCAGTTGTTGTCTGAAACAGAAGTTCAAAAGCACTTACACACAGAAGTTCAAAAGCAGTTACACAAGAGCTACCTAAAAAGCAGCCACTGAGCATTATAGTATCCAGAATAATGACTAAATAGGGGTTCTGAGATCACACAGCTTTACAGAAGGTTTTTTTCCAACCTAAAGGATCAGACGTGTACTTTATTTTTTTAACATCAACATGACTCTGGACTACATTTAAAAAAAAAAAGATTCAAATAATTTCTTTGCTCCCTGATAACCAGTATAATTCACTAACTTAAATAATATCTTTTTCTCCAAAGGCATAAGAGAGAAACAACTTTATTCAGTGAACATAATCCCTCTTTTAGGGTGAATTCCTTATGGTACCAATTAGCAACTAACTCTTCTCTTGACAACCACTAACTCCATTGGTTAAATGTACATTTGAAAAGTACAGGGATTCTGATATAAAATTCTTCAATTTTGTGAAAAACAGTGGTCAGAAAGAAGAATAATCTGGCTTCTACTTCAGGAACTGCAAGGCTTTCCCTTGCTCTATGTTTTCCAACAACACTGCAATATGAAGCTATTGTTGTGAAGAACCTAATACACTATTATATAAAACCTACACTGTAAACTAGGAAGAAGAAGTACTAAAATGAAAAGCAATTTCTTTTGCATTCAGTGGGTACAAGATGCTAAAGTGAAAGTCACTTATTTGGCCCAATGGACACACAAATCAAGGCCATCAGGCTCCATTATTGTATAAGCTGTATATGTAAACCAAACAAACCATCCATGCATTTTGGTAAGTTTGTATGGGAGCTGACAATTTGTGGGGTGCAGTCACTCTCACCCCAAAGAGGGGAGATTATGCAGTGACGTTAAATGGGAAGGCATTTGTTTGGTCACCAGTGATTAAATCTTTAATCTACTGATTAAACAGAGATTGAGTCAACTGAGCAGCTCAAGGAAACAAATCCCTTTTTCTCCCAATTGGACTCTGATCTCATCCTTCAAATGTGGTATGTGTACCTTCCACCAAAAGTCATGAACTTATCCAAAAAACACAATTATAAAAACCAGGATAATTGTGCATTCAGAGATTCAAGGTACTGTCACATAAAGAGAGAGTGGAAGAATGTACTTTCAAGTTTTCTTTGATGCCCTCAGAAATTATTCTTTCCATAACGTGCTATTTATGTTCCCCACGAGTTTGTAGAAGATACACAGACACAGAGAGCCCCTGTACAATCTCTCCAGGGGTCAGTTTGAACTACACCTGTTTAAATGTCTTCTACATTGTCCCCCACTGGCATATTATTCTTCTGAAATTACATCTGACATTTTGTCTACCATATACAATTGTCAATCTTTCTACTGCCTAAATCCATCTGTACTACAAGCTACTTTTTCACCAGTTATGGGGCTTCCTGACTGTTTTTCCTTACTGGTGTCATGTGAGCACGAAATACCTGGTATGGCATTCATTTCTTCTGAACCATGAGTGAAGCCAGTATGACTGCTCCTCAGAGGACAGCTAATGCAAATGCATGGCTGAGGTACCACCACTTTTAAAAGAAACAACAGAAAAACTATATAGAAGAACAATATAAAAAGAACTGCTCCTACCCAGTAATTGTGAATGGCTTCTCCAGAGTTCTGCAGAAACATGTTAATTTGTCCAGTAAACTACTTAGTTATTCTGGGTCTGTAGGACTGTATTAAATTTATCTAATAAAGCATCACCCCAAAGCAAGTAACTCACTATCTCTAAGAACACAGACAGAAATGAAAGAACATCTATACCAATATTTGCTCATTTAATACTCACAAATTTTCCTGAAGCTTGCTGGAATCCTGCTTGGTTCCCAGCTGGCTCATCAAATTCTTTATTTGAGCAGCTGAAGATAAAGAGATAACAAGATGAATTAGTAAGACAAATTCAAACATATTTTATTCCTTCTTGAATGTATTCTTTTAGCTTTCCCCAAAAGAAAGCTAAAAGCTAAACTTATTTCAATATCTGACTTAACCTAGTAAGGCAACACTTGCATTCTTTGCTTTAAATATATACAACTATCTTATGGGTGGATGCCAAGAGGATGAGGCCAGACTCTTCTCACTGGTGTCCAGAGACAGGACACAGGACAACACCCACAACTGAAACACAGGAAGTTCCATCGAAATATGATGAAAAATTCATT